>JAWZYU010000012.1:66521000-67146000 GCA_038380435.1 Ryuthela nishihirai
TGTCTACTATATTGAAAAAACCATATATTCTCTACAGGAGAGGTTCCCAGAGCATCAGACTGATGTCAGCCAAAACAAGCTAATGACTGCACTACTGAGTTGACAAAACAACATGCAGCTATCATACACTGGGAGCATGCCACACTGCTAGCATGTGCATCCACTTATTACAGAACTAATGTCCATGAGGCTAATGAAATAATGACCTCACCCATCCCCATCTGCAACCAAGACACTGGAATCACCCTTCATGACGTGTGGAACGACATGTGAAAAGAAGTTCTTAACACTCCTGACACCACTACGTAGTGTCACTTTGTTTGAAGATGGAGTGCTGTCTTGTTCCAAAAAGCTTCCGAGTTTGCTTCTAAAAACTTTTAATATATAAATAATTTGAAGGATAAACTTAAAGTTCTCTGTCATTGAGCAATAAAATTAAGTCACTATTAATATTTTCTAAGCAAGCTCTTTTTAATTATGTATCACATTATAAATGTTCTATTACAATTAATATTATAAACATATTTGTTAAATATTTTATTTTCATAAAATTGAGTTTTAAAAGCTGCTTAATTTGGTATCATAAACATGGTCTATTTCTGTTCATTAGTTATTTGGCAGAAAATAAACTATTAATAAATATACTTATAAGTTATTTAAAATAATAAATATAGTAAAGTTTGTTTTTGGCTTTGACTGAGTACAGTGGAAAACTAGCTGGGCTTGTGGATGTAAATCAGTTTTCAGGCTGGACCCTGAAAGGGTTAACCCTATTATTACAGATCGAATTTTGAAAAGAATATACTGTTTTAAAAAATGTCTCAACTCATATAAAGAAGAGGGCTTGATGAGCCTCTCACCAAATTTTGCTTATATTTATGGAACAATGAAATTAATATAAATATTGATTTATTATACTAAAAAGGAAAAAGCTATATTGACAGTTAGATGAAACTTCATTGAATAATTTATAAAACAAGTTAATAATATTTCAACAAAATCAACCTTGTGCATCCTTGTTCATATTGCCAGGGTTAAAGGTAAGAAAAAAGTTTACAAAATTCCAGTATAAACTAGAACACTATACACAGACTGTAGCATCCTTACACCTCCTAATACCGTTCAAATTAAATCAGACTGATATTGGTTAAGTGGGATGTGTAAGGTAAAGTATGAAAATGGCTGATAGCTGAGCATATCTAATGGAAAAAAGAATTATTTACTTTTAAGTAACAAATTTAGTCACACCATTTGATCCAATATGCAATATAAAAAGGGAAATCAAACAATTAACAGTATCAAATATGCAAAATATTCTAGAACTAATTTAAATTCATATAATGTACACTAATAAACAAAACAGGTGCTTTAGCCAAAAAAAAAATACATTTTCCTACATAATTGCACTTTTTGGTTTTAAATATGGATATTAGGTGCACAAATATGTTTGTGCTGCTTTGGTGTAGTAAATTAAAATGCTTATAACTTTTAAACAAAAAAGTTTATTTAATAATGCAACCACCATCACAATCTATTATTTTTTCCCAATGAGAAATGAGCTTATAGCCACTCCTGCAAAATTCATGGTCTTTAGAGTGAAAAGAAAACTAACTACATTTTTATCTCTTATTTTCTGAACTGTTTAACACAAATGATTATCTAATGACAAAAACAGAAAGTACTCTGCTGGGGAAAGATCTAGAGAATAAGTGGGTAATATAAAGTTTCCCATCTAAATAGTTTAATTTTATTCTGGGTCACTTCTGCCATATGCAGTTTTGCATTATCATGCAGAAAACCTTTCCTATTCACGAGTATAGGCTTCTTCTGCAATAATGCACTGTGCACCTATTGCAGTTGTTCTGAGTATGATCCCTTGATAGTTTGGTCAGGGGGTAAGAGTTCATAGTGCCCAATTCCTTCCATATGTCACCATGCACAATATAATTTTTTTCTGATGAAGTGCGGGCTTTGATGTGTGCAGAGCAGGTTATTGGGTTGTAACCAGTGATGCAAATGTTCAGAGTTGCTCCATTTTTCATTGCAAGTCACCAACCAAACAAGAAATGATTTGTTATTGTGTTGTGAAAGAAACTGATAATCTTGGATGCTTCTGATTGATTGTAAGTTCATAGGAACCCACTTGGAAAGGCACATTAAATGTTTGGGAAAGCATCTGATACATCTGGCTCAAGTCTGATTTGATGGCATTGCATATTTTGCATGATTTGTATAAGAACTTTAATCATGCAAAAATTGCACAAACTTATTTGCGCACCTAATAGATTTGAACTAAAAATTTTCACCTAAGCTACTACTAAACTATGGAACAAAAAAGACAACCTAAAAGAAAATAAAAAAGCTACTAGCTGATACCTGAGGAAAGCAGTTGAGCAAGTACAGCATTTTGGGGTAAAACATTGGTAGTAACACTGGTTGTTACACCAGGGCTAAGAGGTGTGGTATCTGATGCAAGTACTGTGGGCTTCCCACAGATGCTGTGAGGAGAAAAAGCCATCTGAGGAGGAGGGCTAACACTTATGTTGGTAAGGGATACTGCTTGAGTTTGTTGTTGAGCAATGGACTTTGGACTGCCACACTGAGGAGATGATACACTTCGAGAACGTGTTCGCTGTTTACTCTAGGTACGATAATAAAAGCAAAATCATTAAAGTAAAACTTCTCAAACATTAATAAACTTAATGCAAAAAATTGCACTTATCTGGAAAATAAAACAATTTACATTATTTGCTTAACATTAAAATTTCAATTTGCACTTAAATACAAAAACAAAAAAGTAAATAGTAAATATAACCAAACCACCAAAGAAAGTGCCTTAAATAACAACAATGCACATGAATTCATCAACAAAAAATTCCAGTACTAAATTTCATGACATATGTTCAATGATAATGTAACTATCTATAAACTAGGAAGCTAGAGCATATATACAAATTAAACTCAATGATAAAATTTTACCTTACTTCAGTATAGTCCAACCAGTGGCCTATAGCAATATAAGAAATGACTAACTTATTGGCTGTTTCCTTCTAATCAAACAGTATGTGCTAAATGGCCAAGCTACAAAGATTCATAGTGCAAAACAGGATAAAGAAGAAAACCCAATGATTAATTTAGGGCAATGGAAGCATGCTCAGTATATTCTTTATGTATTTGGCTTCTCTGCATATAAGTCTGTAATTTAAGGCACCATCCAACAGATAGTAATTTACTCAAATCCACTGCTACTTCCTTTTTACTAAGGAGATAGTGCAAGTAGCAGTTTTAGTTACAACCCTGGTACACTGCTGATTGAGTTATCCATGACTGTCACCAAGCTATTGCACTGATTTAATATTCATGACTGTAATATCACACTTTATATTTTTTTAAATTAGTGAAATTATGAAATATGCTGTAAAAGTTGAATTGCTCAATTACATTTTCACACAGGCCAGAGGCAAAGACAAAAAACATTTATTGGTCAAAGGGTTTGTTTTATTGGAGTGGCTCTTTTTCGCACAAAGTGAGCTAAATAGCCAGATCATAAGAACTCCAAAAGATCACGGTTGTTGGGTTGTTTTACCTCTGAGCGGCACTTTTTTGCACACCATGGGCTAAATGGCCAGGTCACATGGACCCCGAAGGCTCAGAGAAGGTTGGGGGAGGGGACACACTGGAACAGCTGTTGGGAGACAGGTGGTAGCCTCCCGTCAAGGCCATCCAGCCTGTTCTTTAAAGTGCACAGGGTATGGCTTTCTCGTACACGGGGCCATGGCTTAACGTCCCATCTGACAGACGGCAGCCTTTCCAAGCCCATTGGTGTCCCCTACTGACCATGGGCAGGGCAGGGAATTTTGCGGCGATAAATCTCAACGCTGACCCAGCTGGAACTCGAACCTGGGAACTACAGATTAAAAGCCTGGCGCGCTACCGACTGAGCCACCCCTGGCCCCCAAAAGATCAGAGCGAGGTGGGGAAGGATATCCACTGAACAGCTGTTTACACATAGCCAAATGCAAAGAGAAGAAAACACAGCTATATTTATAAGAATGTTTGACATTGTTTACATGGTTATTTGTTCTTCCCTATAAATTACAAGTCACAGCTGTTAAATATAATTTAATTCTTCACGATTAATTACTGTACATTAAAAGTTAAATTAAGATCAAGAGGAGTGAATTACATTCCTTTGCGCTAAGTAACCTCTATGTTACTATTCTCATGCTCTTAACGTAATTTCCTTCTTTGATACAGTCTAAAGGCTCTCCTTTTCATTACAAAGGGGCAATAGATATATTACAAAGGGGCTATAGATACTAATATGCAATTACCACCACTATGAATAAAACTATCAAAAAAACTGGTAATTAATGATAGAGAACTAAACCGACAGGGTGAGTTTATGAAATTGAAATTCCTGACCCTACTAATAAATTTAATGGAAAAAACAATTACATAGGGAAAACATATCAAACATTCGAACAAAGAATGTTAGAACATCAAACAGACATTAAAAATAAACAACCCACTATGGCATTAACACAAACCATATAAAAATATTTTTCTTCGTGTTTCTTTTACAAAAAAAATATTTGCTTGCCCTCTTTGTGGGCCTTAAACTTTCTTTCAGGGTTGCCATTTAAGTAGTCATGATTCAAGTTACATTTTAGCAATTTGATTTGGCATTATAAAACCATTATTGAACAAAAAAAATATTGTTTGTGAAAAAAAAATACTGTTTATTTCATTAACACTTTTATTCACTTTCATTGCAATATAAAAATAGTAAAATTGCAGAATTTGTATAAAATTCACAAAATAAAAATGAGTAAAGTTGTTGCTTTACTATTCTAAAATTTTTACATGAAACATTTATAATAAATAACTATAGAGTAACTTCTTTATTTATGAAATTTTGCTTCATGCCAATGACTCTTTCAGCACCTTTTCACTTTATCATTTTTTGGTATAATGAATTCTACGAACTTCAAAATATAGCAAATGTAATGCCAAGCTTCTAATTCTTGGAGCAGAAATGTAACAGTGACTATAATGAAATTTAACTACATTTTCTATGGAAATGGTAAAAGATTAACTTTGTTAATTGAAGAACACAAATTACTTAGAGTAATCCAACCTTTAAGGATATCCAAAGCTAGCTAAAGTTTATCCTTTATTTATATCCCAATTTATCCTTTATAAGCAGCCTTCATTTTAATTCGAATTTTTGCTATTTTATTATTAAGAATGAAATGCTCTTTCATTTGGTATGCAACATGACCTATATATATATCTTTTAGTCACTGCAGGATAAAGTTCAGTTGTTTATCTACTGGGAAAAAAAATTAAATATCATCTTGAACACAATTGTGTGCATTGCAAAAAAACCTGACACTTAAAGTGTTCCACTTAAAGGAAATAAATAAATGAATGAATTATTAAAAGATCATGAACTGCTACCTTAATATGTATGTTCCAACTACTACTTGATGGGTACCCTGAAAAGTTACCTTATATTTCATTATCTTAATTTAATATGCCAACATACTAATAAATATTTTATTATTTCTGATTTTTTAATGCATTTCTAATGTTGCATTGCCTGAAATTCTTAGATCAGGTGATGAAAATTCTTATACTATTAATGCAAACTGAATTTTTTAGCATTAAATGAATTGGTCAAGCATTTTCATTTGTGAAATTTTGCTCAATGGAATATTTTTCAGGAATATACCCCTATCCCTATTGCAACATTAAATGGTAAATAGAGGAATTATTGTACTTGTAACCTTTCTTTAGTCATGATCACCTTCATTCAACAATATTATAGCAATGATATCAAGAAAGCAAAATGAAATCTAGCTGTTAAAAACATTTTCCTCGGTAAAGTAAGAAATGGCAAAGGAATGGATTTATGGATGCAATCATGGAATGTTTTCTGAGAGAGAAGCTAAGAAACAAATTATATTTTGATTATTTGTGAATGAGTGAAAAAATCCATATTTTAAAAGGTCATATTTTATTAAATAATTAAGTTCAAAAATAACTGTGTACAAAATATCAAGAAACTCTCAAAGTTCCATTTTATGCTCAACAGAATTCAATGAGGACAACTCTGCTGGCATAACATTCAACTTCTGCCCATAATCGATGCATCACATCTGGTGTAACACTTGCCCAACAGATGCCATGATTCTTTCCTTTAAATGCTGCAAATCACTTTTTTTGGGGGGGAATATACAATGTTTTTAATATATCCCTCCAAAGAGAAGTTCAATGGTTTCAAAATTCATGACTCTTATGCACCACAAGACTATCCACCTCTACCAATCCAGTGATTTGAAAATTTGGCCTTAACACATTACATGTGATACTAACTCCAAGTCATTGTAACAAAGAAACTATGCAAGTTCCTTGATATTTTGAACACACAATTACTTTTGTTACTTAATATAATTTACTTAATATAATATGTGCTTCAAAAAATATGTATTTCTTCTATAATGACCTCAAATTTTAAAGTCCCACATGAGAGAATATCAGTTTTAAAAACTGTAATTAGCAGAACTAAAAAGGTTGCAATAAAATCCACTGAACAAAATGATTATCAGATATCACAAACAAGGAACTCACATCTGTGAAGACAAGATTTCAATCAGCTAGTGATTAGCACAATTGGCTACTGGTCAACAGGACCTGGGTTTGAGAGCCAGGTAAGACATGTATGTTTTTGTTGTCTTTCTGCTAAGGTCTCAACTTTTCCACAGACTGTCTTCTATGGTGTATGAATTGACAGGTTCCTATCAGACCTCTGTGGTAAGCAGCTACTTGAGGGAATATTTACTTTATTATTATATACAAATGTGAAAAAACACCATTTCCATCCCAAATTCAAGACTTCTCAGTTACTCTCCATTTGCTCTATTATACAGGGTGGTGCATAAAGTCCTTTTTCAAGGTGATAACTCAGGATCAACTGATCCCATATGTGTAGAAATGATGATCAGTGTAGGGAAGTTGGGATGTTTTTCCCAGTGAATGTGTTTGCAACATCCATGGTGGTGAACTGAGGAAATTAGCAACATTAACTTCAGAAATATTGCAGATAACACCAATAAAAGTGAATAAAAGTGTTAATGAAATAAACAGCTACTTTTTTTCACAAATAATATTATTCCTTTGTTTTCTTTAATAACGGTTTTATAATACCAAATTAAATTGCTAAAATGTAACTTAAAATGCTACTTAAATGGCAACCTTGAAAGAAAAGTTTAAGCCCACAGAGAATGCCAGAGAATATTTGTTTTTTCCAAAAGAAATATGAAAAACAAAAAAATGTAAAAAATATCAATTTGGGTTGGGTTGTTTTACCTCTGAGCGGCACTTTTTTGCACACCATGGGCTAAATGGCCAGGTCACATGGACCCCGAAGGCTCAGAGAAGGTTGGGGGAGGGGACCCACTGGAACAGCTGTTGGGAGACAGATGGTAGCCTCCCGTCAAGGCCATCCAGCGTGTTCTTTAACGTGCACAGGGTATGGCTCTCCCACACACGGGGCCACGGCTTAACGTCCCATCCGACGGACGGCGGCCTTTCCAAGCCCATCGGTGTCCCCTACTGACCGTGGGCAGGGCGGGGAATTTTGCGGAGATAAATCTCAACGCTGACCCAGCTGGGACTCGAACCTGAGAACTACAGATTATGAGCCTGGCACGCTACCGACTGAGCCACCCCCGCCCCATAAAAAAAAAAAAAAAAAAAAAAATATCAAATATCCTATGTAAATATAGTTGTGCTTTCTTCTCTATGCATTTGACTGTGTTCTAGTTTGACCAGCTGTTCAGTAGATCTCTTTCCCCACCAATTACCTACATATGTCTACTTGGTCTGTAAATGGTAGCTAGGTTAAACTGTTGGTCTGTAAATGGTAGCTAGCTATAACTGGAAGGAGAGCTATGCACCAATCCCCTGACGCATAGAACCGGAACGCATAAAACCACGAATCCCCTGACGCATAGAACCGGCCAGGCCTAGCACCTAATGTCCGACCCCGCCTTCTCATGGTGTAGACCGTTAGTACCTTTCAAAAGGAATACTCTCTTGTGGAAGTGAACGGAAGGGGAGGGCTACCAGATTAGTGTGGCCTACTAATCTAGACAACTATGGCTATTTTTCTTTTTTTTCTACCCTGCTGAGGAGTGGTACCACACAGGGTCCTGGCGCTGACCATATATACCAACCTGAACGGAATTATGGCTCTGAGCTTGATTATGGATCCTGATTTTGCTGCACTGGTGGGCTTCTGTGAGGGCAAATCTTCCGCTGTGTTTTCTGTTTGTTTGTGAGTTGACAGCCCCAAGTGAATAGATTCACAGGATATGTTTATCAGCTGATGGATAATCCTGAGCAGAGATCATCGCAGGCACCTGAACTCTATGCTTCTATTGGCATTGTCAAATTCTACATTGGAGGAAGTCTTCCAGTGTAGATGGCTTCAGCCTTTAGTGGTGGGGGAACGGGTCTTTGCCCCATGTCTGCGATTAGGGGGCTGTTTCATATTGTAGGCATTCCCTCTCTCAATAAACATAGTTTCTTTAAACATCCCACTAACCATTTTCTCTCCATAGGTAGTTGGAATGTGAGGACTTTGCACAGAACTTATTCTCTTCATGTCCTCACACAAGAATTTGATCATTATTAGTTCGATATTCTCGACTTGCAAGAGACCAGATGGAAAGATAAAGGTCAGATTCATAAAAATAATCTTAAATTTCTCTTTACAGGGAGGGAGGATGGAAAGCATCACCAAGGTGTAGATCTGCTGCTCAGCAGACATGCTAGCGATGCTCTTCTATGATACAAGTGCATAATGAAAGGTTTCTTACAGCAAAATTTCAGGCAAGCATTAAAGACTTGAATGTTATCTGCTGTTATGCCCCCACTAAGGATGCCGATGAGGATGAGAAGGATAGGTTTTACGGACAACTTTGGGATATTTTGAATTCTGTCAAGAAAGGAGATATTACCCTTGTTCTGGGTGACTTTAATGCCAAAGTTGGTACTGTCTGTGACCTGTGGGGAGGAGTGATAGGCCCTTTTGGTATTGGTAGCTGCAATGGGCAACATCTCCTACAGGTAAGTAAACTCGATGGTTTCAGAATAACTAACACTTATTACAAACACCGTGACATACATAAGTACACATCATGGGTTTCACCTGATGGGCTGCATAGGAATATGATTGATTATATATTAATTAACAGCAAATGGGCTAGTTCTGTTAGGAATACTAGGGCATATAGGGAAGCTGAAATTGGATCTGACCATTACATTATTAAAAGTATCTTGCAATTTAAACTTAAAAAGTGTTGTACTAAGGTTAAAAAATTTACTTTTAATACTGAAGCTCTGAAAGACCCAGTTATAGCTATAGCTTACCATGATAGGTTACAAAGTCATTATGACAGTCATAGTTTGCTTTCTATTGATGTTCAGGAAGAATGGGACCTTTTCAAACAGGCTTTTTTGGAAACTACCAGTTCTCTTTTAGAAAAAAAGGAGCAGAGGAGGCAGAATTACTTGAGTAATAAGGCACTTGAGCTTATTTTAGAAAGAAAGAACTGCAGGAATGTACTTAATACCCTACAAGTCCTAATAGAAAGCATTACAGAGAACTTAATAATGTGTGAAAGATCAGTTATCTGCTAATAAGAATCTTTGGCTTGATGGCTTGGCTGACAAAGCCGAGGAAACAGTTTGACAGCAGAACAGCAGAGAGCTGTACCAGATAGTTAATGTTGTATGTGGTAGAAAACAGACAGGTATACAGGGATTGAAGGATAAACAAGGTAAGGTGAGGATTCTGTCATAGCTAGGTGGGCTGAGCATTTCAGTGATGTTCTAAACAATGTGGTTAGTTCTACTCCCATTGTTTCCAATGATGATAGATGTATTGGTGGCTTTAATGTTGGCCCTATAACACAATCTGAAGTTATTTTGGCTGTTTCTAAACTTAAACTACATAAATCAACCAGGGAAGATGAAATTATTATGGAAATGCTTAGAGCTGAGAATGTTTCGGTTACCACTTGGATGACTGAAATTCTGAATATCTTTTATGATAAAGGCATGGTTCCTAAGAATTTTACCAGAGCTATTGTTATCCCTATTTTCAAAAAAAGTGATCGCAGTTCTTGTGATAACTATAGGGGTATCAGTCTACTCTCTGTTCCAGGTAAAGTTCTTTCCATGATTGTGCTCAATAGAATTAAGAATCTGGTTGACAGTCAATTGCATGATGAGCAATGTGGATTCAGAAGTGGTATCACATGTCCACCAGAAAGATTATTTTGTGCTTGAACAATACGGCATACATTCCTCAGAATGTGTCCAACAATGTAGTACTGCTCATATTTACCTAACAATATGCAAATGGCCATGTTGGCTATTCAGATAATGCAAATGCAGATAGCTACAGATAGCAGACAACCACGTCACGGAGTTGACTATGAAATTCTTCCCACTACTCCAACCTAAATACCAGTCATAGTTCAACCAGGAGTAAGCATCATTCCTGCACACTCACATACTGATTATTGCAAGGTAGTGAATTTGTATGGGGAGTGTCAACATAACACCCATGCTGCTGCACAACTATTTGCCCTGAGATATCAAGTCTCATCATCCCACACATCAATCTTTGATGTGTGGCTCAACATGTGATTACATAGGCATGATACTCATTTTCAGCTGAACAATTAATGTTTATATTGGAAGTGGCAAGAGAGTTCAAAGTCAACTCCATGATGCACAATCTGTGCATTTGTATGATCCAAAAATTTTTGTATCATCCAAAAAATCAGTGTATCCATTTGCATACTGCTGCATACAACATAAGAAGCACCCCATCATGGGTATATTTTGAGGAATGTGTGCAATGCCATGTAGACACAGAGCAAATTCCTGGCAGACATGACATCACTTGCCACACACCAGGCTGTTCAAGTGGGATAACCTTTCATTGTAGTTCACAGTTGCCATTAATTCAATTTTCACTGGTGACAATGATAAATTTGTACATAATGGGTGCTGATCTACAATTCTGCCATTGGAATTTTGGTGAAATTTGTGATATTTCCAAAGTTAACATTGTTCACTTACTCAATTCAACACTAGGGTCAATGCAAACAGGCTCATCCACAAAAGCTACCCCACTTTCCTAAATATATGCATTTATCACTTTTACACATGTGGAATCATTTGTTCCTGAGTTACTGTCCTGAAAAGGACTTTCTTTTTTAATCTTCTGGCAAAATAAACGCTTACACGCCAACTTGTTATGTATACTGCCTGGCCAATTATCAACACCTACCTAATACTTCATCATATAGTTTACAAATTTAACTATCTGCACCTAGTTCTGATTGAAATGAGTTTTGAAGTACTACTAGCAGTAATCTCTCTCAGCTGATGAACTGTAGAACTGTTTTAATGTCCAGTTCACACCAACCTATGCCTGTTCCTGTCTGTTAGAGCATTTTTCCTCCTGCATTTGCCACAACTGACAGACATTTTTTTAGAGGAATGCCCTTCTCCATACACTTTGGATACTGTATCCTACTCCATACACTTTGGATACTGTATCCTATGATTTTCCACCGAGTTTCATCACCTCCTTTTAGGATGTTCTGGCCCAATCACAGTTTTGGCAAGGTTCTTCATAATAAGCATAAAAATAAGAGAATGTTATTGAAGCTTTTAAATTATCAGAAATTTCAAAATATGTCTCTTCCATCTTGGATTTTTAAGAATAACAACAAAATAATGATTAAAACTAGTAACCAAAATTATTTAGTATTCAATCTTGAATGAAAAAAAAAGTCATTTCATTTCTGGTTTTGTTGTCATAAAAATTTTGGTTAATATTGTTATTGTTTCCATTTAGTTTTTATCCTTGTCTATAACTGTTATATTTGCGCTTGACTTTTGAGATAAATTCTTATGACTGGCAATAGTATGGTTAAATATTTCAGCTTCCAAAACTCTTTACATATTAAACAAAGCACACAAAAACCTTTATTGCTGTGAAAGCAAAAAATTTTATATTTCAACAAGCGAAAATCGTATATTTCTTCTTCTCTTTAAGTGGAAATATATGACAACAGATGCTGCTATTATGCTTGTCCTAAACACTGTTTCAAAATTGATGGAAGCTAAAAAAATATTACATGATCTGAAATTACATTTTCTGCAACAATTGAAAATTGTTGAAAAATTAAGGTTTGGCCGAGTGGTTAGCACGCTTGGCTACTGATCTAAGGGACCTGGGTTCGAGCCTCGGGTAAGGCATGGATGTTCATGTTGTTTTTCTGCTGAGGTCCTGCCAGCCTCACAGGCCTTCTACTATGGCATATAAACTGACAATCTCCTGTCAGACCTCTGTGGAAAGCAGCTGCTTGAGGGGGTATTTATTTATTTTTTTTTATAAATTTAGTTGAGATTTTCAACCGATTACCAGTGAGATTTTTCTGTAAAAAGTTTATTTCCAAAGGGAGCTTTGAATGTGGCATTCTATTTAAGTAACTTTGAAGTTTCCCAATAGATGTTAAAGGGTAGTAAATGCACAAAACAAACAAGTCTGTTTAATAAAAATGCTTCATTCTAAGCTTAAATTCCATTATTCTAATTATACACTGGTAATTTCTACAATACTCTTAATGTACATACTTTAATGTGCTTCTAGAACATATGAACTTATATATGTAGTCTCTGGGAAAAGAAAATCTTCCATTATGCAATTTTCAAAATTTCTTAACTTTCCAATAGAATCATTTAGTAAGACAAATCTTACTAAATACAATGAAGTGCACAATGGATTCTTTCTTGTCTTTTAGCTGCAAGTTTGTCTCATCAGAAAGGAGACTGTATTTATATTTTTTAATGAATATTAAGTTAAATGGACCTATTTATACATACAGTGGACATGTTTACCTATGGGCAAATACATCTACTCCAGTCTGATGTGGCAGTACATGCTGCCACATCATCTGCATCAAATTCTGTGTAAAGCCGGGGGAAAATGCCACACAAGACATTCAAACATGCTGCAAGAAGTTTACAGTGATAAGCTTTGTCACATGCACACATATTTGGTTGGTGCAGACATTTTTGCAACAAAGGGAAAAGTGTTACAAATGATCGCAATACTGGGCACCCTTTAGTTTTGAGGCTAGATAAACATACTGAGCAATGCAGCACAATTTTGCAAGATTATCAAATAACACTTCAGATGCTAGCAGCAAAAAACTGGATCTGAAGCACATGCTTCCAAATTTTAAGAGGATTTCGAAAAAAGGAAATTCTACCAGAAATTTGTTCCTCACCATCTGACACCAGAATAAAAGGAGACTCAGTCTGAATTTTGTGCTGATCTTCTTGCATGATAAGTGCACCCACACACAATGCTCTCTATCAAAGAGGTTCTCATTAAATGACGGGTAACTGTGTTACCCTACTCTCCATATTCCTGACTTATCACCATCAAAATTTTACTGTTTCCACATCTCAAAAGAGCACTTAAGGGACACTTCTAATATTAAAGGAGTGATGTACCTTCTGATCATCCAAAAAAGTGACTTTCTACAGTGCTTTCATCAAAGCATTCAGTGACAATGACAACAATACACTGATACCAGGGAAGACTACTTCAAAGGCAACAAGAACCATTAGTTTGTCTCTTCAATATTTTGCAATAATTACAGTCTCATTACTTTTGAGGCAAACCTTGTATTTCAACTTTTCTGACCTCAACAAAATAGTAAATGCATCTTTGGAATTCTATATATTCTCAAGACACTGCCTTAAGGGAAGAATTTGATATAGACAACCTCAAGCACTTCTGAGCCCATGCTAAATGTGCAATTCTATTATTAAAATGTATACAGCGAATGTATACAGTGAAAACTTGTATACAGTGAATTTGATCGTTAATAAACAGAAAGTATAAAATTACCTCTATCATTATTGCAAGAATCTTGACCCCATAAAGATAGGAATAATTATGCCTCTAAATAAAATTCCCAGAAGGTCATACAAAAACACTAAAATGATATGGAATTACCAGTTCTCAACAGAGCAATTTCATCTTCATCCAATATTATATATTTCATTTTAAAGAATGTTGATGCAATTGTGGATTGTGTTAATATGGTCAATTTTGGAGTCCAATCAGAGGCATTTTAAAGGTTCATGCCACTTCAGACAAAGATTTACCTCAAATATTCAGTGTTTTAATTATAGTTTAGATTATCCATAAAAATTATTAACTAAGTTTAAACTGCGAGGTCAATGCAGAACTTTACATTAATTTCTTTTGTCTCTTTATTAACATAATAATTTAATAATCAGAATTATCAAAATTATTCTGAACATTGTTTAAACCTAACCATGACAGATTCAGTTACAAAATAAGAATTCTTGTCAATATTATACATAGGGCTGGATTTACACCTCATGTGCCCCTAGACATGTGAAGCAGCAGTGCTCCTTATGCAGTGATTGATTTTAAAAAAGAGATTTCACAGAATAAAATATAAAATTTTTGCTTTCACAACAATAAAGAAAGGAAATAATACAATCAAAATGTATAAAAGAATTTTACTGATAAGTAACAGTTTTGTTACCAAATACTATAAAAGTTACTGTAATAAATTAATATACATAGCATATAACTTATAATTTCAATTTCCAGTAATATTTTAAAATTATTCATTTCTGAAATTAAGCATATTTCTTTCTCACTCTTTTTTGCTGTGGGAATGAAATTACAAAAAAATTAGCAAAATATTGGGACACTTCCATATTGTGTGAATGGAAAACCTTCCTTCCTAAGTTATGGAAGTTGAAACATTAACAGTAATATTGCTAGTCATGAGAATTTACTTCTAAAATTATAGCAAACCATTTATTAAATAATGCCTGAATACTCCCTGCATATTAGGACTGTAGGTTTGAGAATGTTCATAACATCAGTTAGAGGAGATCTTGATCAGTAGCCGGTAGCTCAGTGGTCCAGAGCACCTGACATGTTATCAGGAGGTTGTGGGTTCGTATCCCACCCGGCTCAAGACATTGACGTGCAGATCACTGCTGGTAAACATGATCTGCATGTTTACCAGCAGATCCTTTAACTCCTGTAAGTTATGTGGTTGAGCTGCCGCAGATTGGATATACTGTTCCAACACAAACCACAGATGCTCGATTGGATTGATGTCTGGAGAATTTGGAGGCCAGGGCAATACCTGGAAGTCTTCCTCGTGTTCCCCGAACCATTCTCAAACAATCTGGGCAGTGTGGCATGGTGCATTATCCTGCTGAAAGAAAGCACTGCTAGAGAGGTATACCATATTTTTTTCCTCTAAATATTTGAATCAACTATGAGAGTGGTTATTTATAGGTAGAAGCCAAGATTGGTTGAGTCTATTAATTTATTTATTAAAATAAATTTAACTTCAGAAGTTTGTGTAATATTTTTTTATCTTCCATCAATTATGAAACAGTGTTTAGGACAAGCATAACAGCAACATCTGTTGTCATACACTGAAGATCCAAAACATTATGACCACCTGCCCAATATGATGTTGGTCCTCTACATGCTGCCAAAACAACTCTTACCCGGCAAGGCATGGATGCTACAAGATTTCTAAAGGTGTCTTATGGTATCTGCTACCAACACGTTACCAGAAGATCCTTCAACTCCTGTAAGTAACACAGATGAGCCACTACAGATCGGATATGCTGTTCCCCACAAACCACAGATGCTTGATTGATGTCAGGGAAATTTGGAGGCCAAGGCAATACCTCGAAGTCTTTCTCATGTTCCGCAACCCATTCTCAAACAATCAGGATAATGTGACATGGTGCATTATCCTGCTGAAAGAAGGCTCTAGTAGAGGGGAATACAGTTGCCATGAAAGGATGTAACTGGTCTGCATGATGTTTAGGTAGGTGGTAGACATCATACTTTCCTGCATATGAATGACTGGACCCAAGGCTTCACAGCATAACATTTCCTCCACTGGCTTGATTTTGTCCCACGGTACTATGATACAATTTCAAGGGGCAAGTTCATTTATCCACAGCACAGCTGGGTGTCACATGTCCATTTGCTGTGGAACTTTGATCATTTGCATATCTCTTATGGTTGATTGTCTCCTGCAATTTACATATCGCTACTTCCATTCCTTCTTGGTGTTATGATTTTGACTTTGAACAATATATATATATACATACACCGAAGAACCAAAATATTATGACCACCTGTCTAATATGATGCTGGCCCTCCATGTGCCGCCAAAACAGCTCTTACCTGGCAAGACATGGACGCTACAAGATTTCTAAAAGTGTCTTGTGGCATCTGGTACCAACATGTTTACCAGCAGATCCTTTAACTCTTGTAAGTTATGTGGTTGAGCTGCCGCAGATTGGAGGATATACTGCTCCAACACAAACCACAGATGCTCGATTGGATTGATGTCTGAAGAATTCGGAGGTCAGGGCAATACCTGGAAGTCTTCCTTGTGTTCCATGAACCATTCTCAAACAATCTGGGCAGTGTGGCATGGTGCATTATCCTGTTGAAAGAAGGCACTACTAGAGAGGTATACCATTGCCATGAAAGGATGTACCTGGTCTGCAATGATGTTTAGGTAGGTGGTAGACATCATAGTTTCCTGCACATGAATGACTGGACCTGGTTTCCCAGCAGAACATTGCCCAAAGCATTACACTTCCTCCACCGGCTTGTTTTCATCCCACAATGCATCCTGGTGCCAACACTGCCTAGGTAAATGACGCACACATACTCGGCCGTCCACATGGTGCAGCAGGAAACAAGATTCATTGGACCAGATGACCTTTTTCCAATCATTTACTGTCCAGTTTTGATGCTCGCATGCCCATTGTAGGTGCTTTCAATGGTGGACCAAGGTTAGCATGAACACTCGGAGCAGTCTGCGATTACACAGCCACATTTTCATGAGGATTCGATGTATTTTGTGTTATGGTACATTATGCCCATCACCAGCATTCAAATTACAGGTGAGTTTCACCATAATATCCCTTCTATTGGCTCATACCATACAGGATAGCCTTCACTCACTACTAGCATCGATAAGCCATGGTCGGCTCACACCTTGCCAACGGTTCGTGGTTTTTCCTTCCTCGGACCACTTTTTGAAGGTACTAACCATGGCTGACTGTGAGCACCTCACAAGCCTTGCCGTCTCAGAAATGCTCTGACCCAGTTGTCTGGCCATTACAATTTGGCCTTTGTCAAACTCACTTAAGTCTGCTACCTTTCCCATCTGAAGATCAAGAATAACACTGATTAACAGAGCTCAGTACGAGGTGTTATTTATACCATTTCATAACTTTCACATGTGCCATCATTTACCTGAAGTTGCTTCAATTTGCATAAAGATGTGCTGGTCATAATGTTTTGGCTCTTCGGTGTATATTTCTACTTTAATATTTCTTTAAACATTAAATATTGTTCAAAATTAAGATTTTGATAAATCTGAAGTCTAATTTATCTGCTATGGCATTTTTCTATAAAAAGCTTATTTTTACATATGGAGCCTTAAACGTGTTTTTCCCTTCATATATCATGGAAATGTCTTTATACATTTGATAACATGTTGTGTATACTCACAATCCATATCCTTCAAAAGTTAACTTTCAATTTAGCAATTTTTCATTAGCAAGAGAGAGAGAGAGTGCTTTGAACCACTCTTGAACATTGGATATTCAAAACTTGATTTTTATTCCTTTTAAGAATTGAAAAGGGCATAATTTTATTGTTACTTATATTAACACTTGAATGTTGGCATTCTTATTATCTTGACACTTGCAGGCAAGTGGATTATGTCAAATTTGGCCCTGAGTATATCCCAAGTTATGTACACCACTGATTTCTTTTTACTCATGCACACACAAAAGAAAAAAATATTTAGTACAATTCCCTAAAGGGGTATTTCAGGCTAATTTTTTCTAATTTACCTGCTCAGCTAACAAAAATATTTATTCAGCTATTTATTAAGAGCTTTATCTGTTCCTTAATACATTTGTTAAGTTTCCATACTATTATCCCTAAGACCATTAAGACTAATGTTGAGTGATTAGTAAGCTATTTGACAGTATGTCTTAGCAATTAGCATGGTATTTAGCATTCCTCTCTATTAGAACAAAGCTACAGTCCACTATTTCAAAATGATTGAATCTCCTCTCCCAATAAAAGAGATTTAAATGTAATATATAATTTCATTTGACGCAAAGTTGCCCTTAAGGTGCTTAACTGAACCATTTATTAATGCATAATTTCAATATAGATTTTTATTTTTTTTTTCTTTGTTTTCTACCCAGTAAAGTTTTTTTATTTCATTTATTCTTAATGGTAATTTTCAAACTTATAAATTAGTGAATATTTACTTTGATTTTTTGATCAAGCTAGCAAAATGTGAGGAAATGTGAAATGGAAGCATGTTGCCTTTTCATTTTTATTATAACATAACTGTTAAATTTCTTCCACAAGTGAGTTTTTACTCTCATGGAAAACTCAACATTTTTTCTCAGACTTTTTACTGAAAAATGTAGGTAAAATTATAAAACACCAATGAAATATAATATTAAGATTCTCCATATATATGGTATGAATGTATATATTATTTTGCTAGACAAATTATGTATAAAGAATATATATTAAAAAATGTAATACTTTAAAATTGTGTATCTGAGATATACATTATATATATTTCATTGCAATTTCAGTTCTAAGGTAAAAACATGTAAATGTAATGTTACAGCATATTCTGAGAATAAAATTATCTATCTACCTATCCTTTCATACCCAATAGACTTTCCTTTAGGAATCACCTCACCTTTACACATCACTTTTTCTTCAGAGGGAATTTCCTTCAGAATTGTTTTAATCCCTTAATGTTGATATGAATGAAATTTTAAATGAACTCTTCTAAGCAATGCAATTCCTTCCTCTTCACTATCCTCTATTGGCTATTATTGGCATTAAAAGATAAACATTGTTTTATCCTTAGACCCAGGTTTCTGAATAAAACTGAATAATTTAGTTGGATATATTTATCCTTTAATTATCCATGTTTTTTTTTATATAATGAGTAACTCCAATATCATATTTTTATCTGAATTATGCTACTGAACAATATCTGAAAACAACTGCATATGCACATGTTAAAAAACATGCAATGGGCCTTAAACAATAATTTGAAAATTATTTAGAAACTGAAATTTTTTTTAGATATTTTGAAAAATGCCATTTTGATATTCAAATTATATTAACAATTATTTGCAATAAGAATGAATAGTGTCAAATGGTAAAATCATAGTAATTACAGTGAATTTCAATTTAACACATAGTTTTCATAAACTTCTAAAATTCTGATATGAAAAAAATTTTTGAACTACATCAATGTTTCAATTAAGGTATGTTCATTTTTACTCAAATTCAATAAAACACAATTTGTTCAGGATACATTTTTAGTCCTATTTAAACTGCATACTGACTTCAGCATGCATGGGACAATTGTGAAAGCGATAGCTCTCAGTCTACGCAACAAAAAAACTGCATTAAAAAATATAATGAAAATGGATTAAACTTGAAGGTGATGGTACTGCTGGACAATGCCCCAAATCTCCCATGTAATCTTATCATCTTCTGGACTCCCCAACTGGTTGATATCATCTTCCATCTGCCAAAAACTACATCTTTTTTTCAAAATGGATCAGGATATCTTTACAGCACTTAAAGCCTGAAGTACATATTTCATCTGCTGATCAATACTACTAAGACAAACAAGCAGTTGATAAGATTTTTGGAAATCCTACAGCAATAGGACTCGTTGACATCACTGAGATATGAAAAGAAGTCACACTAACTGCATAAAGGGTGTTTAGAAGAAAGTGTGCCAAGCTTCATATACATCTTTGGTTTAAAATCAAGGGTGAACAAACTTCGGCCAATTTAACAATTTTATCCAGCCTGCATGAAAATTGGAAAACATGCATTTTTATTTTCAATTCTGGCTCTAGTAAATGGTGTTTTAAGAAGGCAAAAGATAAAAATTTTAATAATGTCATACAACTAGTGACATTATTGAAGCCATATAATCAGTAGCTCATTTCTGGGATCTAACCCCTCTTTCACATATTGTTTCAACAAGCCAATTTCAGTTTTGATATTAAAATATACTTTATATTGATATTTAATTTTTTCCTTACTTAATTATTACCTGTATATACACTGCTCACAGTGGAAATTACAACACCATGAAGGAAGTGTTGCATACACCTAAAACTGGCAGAATAAAAGCTATGAGGGCAGATGTGCAAATGATCAAAAAACAGAATGGAAGAAGGCAAAGTATGTGAGTTTATTGCAGATTCATTAGTACATAGTAGGCCCACCTCAAGCAGTTATACAAGCCTATAAATACCTTGGCATTCCATCTATCAGATAGTAAATGGTGTCCCAAAGTTGGGCATGCAACAGTACCAGGTTCGCCACCAGAGAGAGTTGGCAAGTTGATATGAATGAAATTTTAAATGAACTCTTCTAAGCAATGCAATTCCTTCCTCTTCACTATCCTCTATTGGCTATTATTGGCATTAAAAGATAAACATTGTTTTATCTATTATATATTGTATATTGTAGATAAACATTGTTTTATTTATTATATATTATTATATATTGTTTCTTGTTGCCCACTGAGCATGTGTGGGACCCATGAGGTCCCACACATGCTCAGTGGGCAACAAGTCTGGGGAGTATGGCAGCATTGAAAGAATGTCCACACCTTGGAGACTGCCCATCAGTGCACATGCAGTGTGTGGGGTGGCATTGTCCTACTGCAGAATCAGTTCAGGCATGGTAGTAAAGAAAGATCATGCCACAGGATTAATGTCATTGATGCAACATCTTGCTGTTAGCGTACCAGAAACATGGAGCAAAGGTGTCTAGCTGCCATAAATGATGCCACCCCATACCATTGTACGGCGGCTAATGGAATAGGCTTCTTCATGTCATTGACAACACTGACACCATGCAGACAAACAGCCATTTGGAATGCTGAAACAGAATTGAGGGTCTTCTGAGAACAACACTCTCCTCCATTCTGTAGTGCAATGTTGCCTCACTCAAGCCAGTGGAGATGGTGTAACTGGTGATGTCACTGCAATGGCAGATGCTGGACTTCTTGCTCTCATCTAATGGTTTGCATTGAGACCACCATACCTGTAGCAGTCTGCAAATTGCTCTGCAGCCCACTCACTGTAGAGAAAGGGTTAAGAAAGGCCATGTGGTGGTCCTTTGGTATGACGTGGTGGTCCTATACCTGTCCTTCATATTATTTGGTGATCCATGATGTAATAATGAGATGCACCATGCTCACACTGCACTCCATGTGTGAAGTGATCACTTGAAGGCTCAATCTGAGCTCTTGCATATCAATGATTCACTCTATCTCTCAGAAGGCATCAATTATGCATAAGGGTCATGCTGGTGTCTCTATGGCATGTTCTGAACATTTCAAAGCATTCACTCCAACCTCACTATTAGTCGTGGGCACCCAGTATTTATCCACAGCACGGCTGGGTGTCACGTGTCCATTTGCTGTGGAACTTTAATCATTTGCATATCTCTTATGGTTGATTGCAATTTACATATCGCTACTTCCATTCCTTCTTGGTGTTATGATTTTGACTTTGAACAGTATATATATATATACATACACCGAAGAACCAAAACGTTATGACCACCTGTCTAATATGATGTTGGTCCTCCACGTGCAGCCAAAACAGCTCTTACCTGGCAAGACATGGACGCTACAAGATTTCTAAAAGTGTCTTGTGGCATCTGGTACCAACATGTTTACCAGTAGATCCTTTAACTCTTGTAAGTTATGTGGTTGAGCTGCTGCAGATTGGATATACTGTTCCAACACAAACCACAGATGCTCGATTGGATTGATGTCTAGGGAATTTGGAGGCCAGGGCAATACCTGGAAGTCTTCGTGTTCCACGAACCATTCTCGAACAATCAGGGCAGTGTGGCATGGTGCATTATCCTGCTGAAAGAAGGCACTATTAAAGGGGTATACCATTGCCATGAAAGGATGTACTTGGTCTGCAATGATGTTTAGGTAGGTGGTAAACATCATAGTTTTCTGCACATGAATGACTGGACCTAAAGTTACCCAGCAGAACACTGCCCAAAGCATTACACTTCCTCCACTGGTTTGTTTTCATCCCACGGTGCATCCTGGTGCCAATACTTTCCCAGGTGAACAGCACACATGTATCCTGCCATCCACATGGTGCAACAGGAAACAAGATTCATTGTACCAGACAACCTTCTTTCAATCATTCAAGGTCCAGTTTTGATGCTTGCATGCCCATTGTAAGCAATTTCGACGGTGAACCAAGGTTAGCATGGGCGGAGAGGTCTGCAGCTACACAGCCCCATTTTCAGCAGGGTTCGATGTACTGTGTGTTGTGACACATTAGTCCCATCACCAGCATTCAAATTATGGGTGAGTTGCGCCATAGTATCCCTTCTGTTGGCTCGTACCATACGGGATAGACTTCACTCACTACTAGCATCGATGAGTCGTGGTTGGCCCATACCTTGCCAGCAGTTCGTGGTTTTTCTCAAATCACTTTTTGAAGATACTAACCATGGCTGACCGTGAGCAACTCACAAACTGTCTTGGAAATGCTCTGACCCAGTTGTCTGGCCAGTACAATTTGCTTTTGTCAGACTCTCTAAGTTCGCTGTCTTTCCCATCTGAAGAACAACACTGATTAACAGAGCTCAGTATCAGGCGTTATTTACACCATTTCATGACCTTTACATGTACCATCATTTACCTACAGTTGCTTCGCAAAGAGTCACAAGACTTATAACTTATAAAGTTGTCATAAAGACGTACTGGTCGTTATGTTTTGGCTCTTTGGTGTATATAACATACACAGTATAATAAATGATTTTAACTTTTTCTTTGTTTTTTATTGCACTTCCCTCCCAACTATTAGCAAACAAAAAACATATTTTTCTATTCAGCCTCATTTGAAAAATGTTTGTGCACCCTGGTTTAAATGAACAAGATGTGATTTTGATAACCAATGCATTGGTGAAATGGCAAAACAAGTAGAAATGGACAAATTCAATGAGCAAAATGCAAAACTATTACAATTTACTATAAATTTTCTGAAAGGGATGGTTTGATCACTGAAAACTGAAGGAAATGAATAAAACGTTAAAATTTGAAAGAATTCTCAGTAGAAATTTTTTAAGTAAATCCCTAAGATCATTGTAGAATTGAATCTCAAGTTGAAAATGATCTGGATTGGAAGTGCAGCTGTGGCATAGGCACTGTTTTTGATTATCTTGTATATTATAAAGAACTTCATGAGAAGGAATACAAAGCATGTCAGCTCACTCTTACCTTCTTCAGGGGAAACTTATCTCTACAACTTTCAAGGATGTTAATCAACAGTTGATCCATCTTTTGGGAATCCAGAAGATGTGAACAGTTTTTCAATCCAAGGCCCATTAAGTTAAACAAGAATATAAAGCAGCAAGTTCCAAGAGAAAACAATCATTTATTTTTTATTTACATTATTTTTTAAAAGTACTTAGAGTGATGTTTAACTTACATTACAATTTAACTATATAAAATTCTACAAAATTTAACTATTTAGTAAATTGATCTTCAATTTGCCTAAACTTTGCATTTTATAAACTGTTTGTATATATTGTTTGAAACGTAATTTCGAGTAACATCCTTTGCATTAATCAAGGCATTGCTGTATTTGGAACATATTAATTTATATGAAGCACTCACTGTAAAATCATTAAGCTTTTCATTTTAACAATGTTTCAGAAATTTAGCACAAAACAAAATTACTTGAAAACATAAAAAACTTAATCACTTACAGGGACCTCTGGAACAACAAAGCCACCAGTAGTTGTGGCTGGAAGAATGGGTGCTATCATTCTACTCCTGTCTATTGATGGTATACCAGTAGGGGATTGTATCTGTTGTCCTGTTGTATATGAATGTCTTCGAAAAACAGGTGGCTCCACTCCACAAGAAGATGGTTTTGCTGAAATTTTACGATTGCATACAAATTCATTAATTGTTTGCTCTGATTTAATCCTTGGAGAAGATTGTGCTGAAACAATTCCAATTTGGCTCTGAGTAATTGAAGGCATCTGAGCTGACATAACATTTGCTACATGGACAGGGATGTTAAATGCTCCAATATTAGAGCTTTGATTAAGAGAACGTGATGGTTGCCCAAGATCAACTGTAAGGAAAACTGGAAGTTTTTGATTTTTGGGTTCTGAATCACTTTGCTTTGAAATAGAAGTTCCTGCTGCCTGCTGATGAGGTAACGATAAAGGCACACGGACAGACTGAACAGGTTGAAGAAGGGAAGAAGTCTGTTTTGGGGCAAGACTTGCACTAGACTGATTTGAAATTCCTGAAAGAACAGATGTTTGCTGGAAGCTCTGACTTGTCCTTTCAGTTTTACTATTTTGTGAAGGTTCACTCTGAGGCATGACAGATGCTCCAAAAGTAACAGATGGTGAGTGAGTCCTGTTGGTTGAAGCACTGTTTTGAAGAGTGGATTGAAGTACAGAGGCAATAGATAAATCACTGGCTGGTGGTATACATGGCACTTGGCTTTGAACACTGTCACTATGTACAAGAGATTGAGCATGTGGTTGAATAGAAGTCTGACTTAGTGATGGCATATCTTCCTGTGGAAGTGCACTATTTGTCCCCTGGGTGTTAATCAAACTGTCAATTATCATTTTATCTGTGGCAGATGGAGAAATTTTTGTTGAGTGAGAAGATGCTAATCTTGCCTGCTGAGCTCTATGATGTGAAAATAACCTTCTAGTTGGGTGGCTTTTTGGAGTAGAAGAACCTGTAGATGGAGCAGCTGGGAGACTAAAGTTGCAGATTTGAGAAATCCCAAATGTCTGAGCCTTAAAAAAATTATAAATTTATATTAGTTATTAAAAATTCAGAATAAAAAAACATAATTTTATTACAAACACAGTAAGTTTGGTATAATTTTCAATACACTAAACTAATTTTTAAATGCAGCATTCGAACACTTTGCATGGTCCATTTAGGTTAGAATCTGTGAGTTTCTTACATTATATTGAGTTAGTTGAGGTTCATTAAGTTTACAGTATGGATTTCTAGAATTGTGATTTTGTTCATTAGGTTATTTCATTTATAATTTTTGCATTTTGATTATTTGGGCCTATTAGACTGTATGTGTTCGAACCATTGCTTAAGCATTAAATAGCTCTATTGGGTTTGTGCCCATTGCTAAAATAATGTTAGAAATCTGTGGCAATAAATTGCTTTGTGTAGTACTAAAGCAAAAAAAAACTGCATAATTGTTCTGTGTTCTTACTGAAATAACAGACTGGACCATAATGTATTCAGGCAAGAAATAGTTCAAAACTGGCACAAGTTTGTTCTCGCTTTTTTTTTTATGGAACAATGAAACAGAAATATGCAGCAAACATGGGTGAGTTGCTTTCCCTTTGGGTTGGATTGTTTTACCTCTAAGCAGCACTTTTTTGAACATAATGGGCTAAATGGCCAAGTCACAAGGACACTGAGGGCACAGAGAAGGTTAGGGGGAGGGGACCCCCTGGACAGCTGTTGGGAGACAGATGGCACAGAGTATGGGTCTCCTATACATGGGGCCACGGCTTATCATCCCATCCAACGAATGGCAGCCTTTTCAAGCCTATCAGTGTTCCCTACTGACTGAGGGCAGGGTGAGGAGTTTTGCAGAGATAATCACAAAGTTGACCCAGACTGGACTTGAACCTGGGAACTGCAGATTACGAGCTTGGCACACTACCAACTGAGCTACCTCTGCCCTTTTCCCTCTGGGTGACATACTTTTGCATACAACAGGTTAAATAGCTAAGTCACAAAGACCTAGGCTCAGAGCTGGTAGAGAAAGAGGACCCACCTTACAGCTGTTAGGAGACCAGTGGAAGCCTCCAGTCATAGCCACTCTGTATTCTTTACATGTGTAAGAATGTGGCTCTCCTGCAAACAAGGTTTTCTAACATCATATCCAATGGATGGCAGCTTTTTCCAAGTCCACCAGTGACTCCATTTCCACTGAAGGTATTGTGGGGGTTAACAGAGAAACTCTAAATGCAGGCACAATGGAGACTTGAACCTAGAAACTTCTGTTCATGAGTTTGGCAGCTACTAAATGAACCAATTCCCAGTCTATGATCACATAAAACACGGTGGAATTCGATGGGCATACCAAAATTACAGCTTTAAGTGAAATGCATAAACATAGAATATCATATCAAAAATGAATACTCAACAATACATAATGCCAATGTAAGGAATCTTAACCCAGGTGAAGGACACAGTTCAGATAGTCAATAAAATGTGCAGTATTCTTTGCAAAAATTTAAATGTAAATATCCTTCATTTGTTAATTATACTGAATATATATATTCACAAAAATCAATTAGAGTACAAATAGTTAAAAATTAATACATTGCTCCAGTGTGGTCCAAGTGGCAGCTTGCAACCTCTGGTGTTTTGGCCTGCATGATTGTTAATTTATTTGATTATTTCATTACAGAAGCATGCTATATATCTAACTTCTAAAAAAAAAAGAAAAACAAAGGAGGTATCAGAAGTCTTTGTGTTGATTTGCTTCTGCACATCCTATATAGAAATGTGTGGTTGCCTGATTTGTGAGAAGGCATTTGTAAGAAATGCAGGATAATAATTGCTTCGAAAATAATTGTTTTCATTTCTCATCATAATTGTAAACTAGAAAAGTACATAGCACCTATGGCATATTTAGGAAGTTTTTCATTTACATACTTTTTTTACTCCTTAAGTTTCGAACTAATTCGAACTAATGGATGATAGGGAAAATTCAAAGAGTAGTATTTTATTAGTACTTATACAGCATAAAAAGTCATTGTTTTTCATTCCTTCAATTTAAAAAGTTGCTTTTCTTACACTTGTCTAAGAAAATGGGACAGATTGTTGCTGTATATGCAATATCTCTTTGCACTGCACAAGTGAAATTTTAAATTTTACCACATCTGATCATTTGCAATATTCATTAGAAGTTTCACTGTTTCCATATTTAGGGACCTTTAATGATACAAATTAAAACTACTTAAGAATTTGAAAAATGGGAATTATAATATTTCATTAGTACCAATCCAACAAAAAAATTTTTCAATTATCTCTTAAAACAAAACAGTTGCCTTTACCACCTAACCTGGGCATAAACAGGTCAACTCATTGTTGCCAAAGGAAACTTCACGACCTTTCACATTTCACCACCAAAATTTTAAAATTCTAGCATAAATACACCATTTGCAATATTCATTTCAAATTTTCGAATTTTCAACTTTTCCACCATTACAGGACTAAATTATAGCTTTTGGGAAATTCAGAAAGTGCAAAGCATAATATTTCATCAATACTTATCCAACCCAAAAAGAATTTTTAATTTATCTCTAAAAACAAAATTTGATGTCTACAGATGGACAGAAGTGCACATATTATATTGATTTTTTTTCAAATGAGATAAAATATATATATATAAATATTGGTTATTAATTTTTGAAAATAGTGTTCCAAAATGTATTTTTCTTAACAGAAAATATTAGGCATAGACCTAGCTCTGGAATGGCTATATTTCCCATCCCTCATGTTTAACTTGAAAGCAAGTTTTGGGCTTCAGAAGGAAAATAATTGGACCACAATGTACTACTCAAAGTAATTGGTGAATAATGCATATGTTATGTCTGTGAAGAGCAGGGCAACCTTTTTAAGAGGAGAGCACCAAAGCATGCAAACCTGGCAAGCACTCAATCATACAAACTTGGCAAGCACCAAAAATTTTCAACAAACTTCTTTTCTCCTCTCTCCTTATTAAATAAAAGTAGTACAATGGTAATTGAAATATTTGAATTACCAATTGGAATGATTCAAAATTTAATTTAAAAAAATTCTATGTATTTCTTAAGCTTTATTACAGCAATGTTAAAGATAAACTACACTGCTGTTCATAATTTCAGGAAGTTGAACAAAAATGCAAATATCTCAAGAAATCTTTTTTAGAATTTAATGAAAGTTTCAAAGGATATTTAATAGCATACATTAATATTTATATTTAAAATAAAGAATATATCAGAATACTTGTCCAATCATAAAATTAAATTTACAATCAAAGAATATATCAGAAAATATTTCCAATTATGAAAAAATATAGATCACTGCAGATATTGAAATTAATGTTATTTAATAAGGAATATGATTACTCCTAACAGCAATACAGATTGTACAACAAACTCTCATGCTTCTAATAAGGTTATCCAACATTGTAGAGGGCAGCAAATCCCACTCCTCTATAACAGCATTTCTCAGCTCATAAAAGTTCTTGGAGGGGGTTGATGACTTTCAACTCACCTTCTCAAAACATCCCATGCATGTTCAATGATATCCATTCTCTGGATATCTTCACTCTCAAGGTATGGGCTACACTATCTGCATTCTATGTGGATGAGTGTTATCACCCATAAAAATGGATTCTGACCCAATGCAATCTCTAAGTAGTCTCACATAAGGCTCTAGGATCTCTATATTTTAGGGTGGTTAGTCACTTCTGAGAAAACATGCAGGTCAGTACAGCCATTGACAGTGATACTTTCCCAGACCAATAAACCACTCCCATCAAAATGGTCCCTTTGTATGATATTCAGGGGTGATAATATGCCCACACTTTCTCCAGGTGCATTGTCACTGAGTTGGGTTTGGCTGATTTACCTCTGAGCGGCACCAGTTTGCACACCATGGGGCTAATGGCCAGGTCACAAGGACCCCGAAGGCTCAGAGAAGGTTGGGAGACAGATGATAGCTCCCGTCAAGGCTATCCAATGTGTTCTTTAATGCACAGGATATGGCTCTCCCGCATATGGGGTCACGGTTTAACATCCCATCTGACAGATGGTGGCCATTCCAAGTCCACCAGTGACCCCTAGTTCCTACTGACCATGGGCAGGTTGGGACAGAAATGATTATAATGCACGTGTATATGTGCATTATGATAATTTCTGTCCATTAGTGTCAATCAGATAAACAAGTCAACTTTAGAATTATTTTCTAAATAACCAATCAACAGAAGTAGGTTATGTTATATACCAAATTAAACTCCAAATTTTATGAAAATTAGAAATTAAAACAAATTTACAAGCATATTAATTTCTAATAAGACTTTTTTACAGTGATATAATGAAAAAATACATCAGACTATGCAATTAAGGCTTAATGTTGGAAAACGTGATGAATAAAAACAGTTAAATTATATATTAATTGAAAATAAATTTTTTTCTCAAATAATATATTTACCTGAAACATTATTTTTATTCCTTTTAATGATTCTCTTTAGTATGATATATTTTAAAATATGAGCCAGCATTATATAAGGTGACTTGGATTGCAAGCATTAATAGGATTTTCTGTCCTGCTACGAAATGGAGGAACACTTTCTTGGCTGTTTTTTTTTCACTAAACATTACGAATTTTTTTCTTTGGGTATTGAATTTTGGGTATCTTGTCTAAGGGCTGAAAAGTTAGTGCACCAAAGCAAAAAAAAAAAGTCTGTATCATCAGGATTTTCTGCCCTGTTATAAAATGGAGGAATACTTTCTTGGCTGCTTTTTTCATTAAACATTATGATTTTTTTTTCTTTGAGAGTTGAATTTTGGGTATCTTGTCTAAGTGCCAAAAAGTTTGTGCACCAAAAAGCATAAAAAAAACTATCATCAGAGTGGCACTGCTAAATTACTGAGGGGTGGAGGTAACATATATTCATAATTAATAGAATTCATCATAATTAAAGAATGCTAAAGAATTCTCATATTTCTTTAAAATTATTGATAAGGTTCCAATTTAGATTTGAATTTATTTTGTTTCTCTTTAGAGCAAGACTGTCCACACTCAAATTTATTCAAGGGGCACTAAAAAAACTATATTCTGAAAGAGCAGCAGGGGAAAATTCTCAACTTAAAAATGAAAACGTACATTTCAAAGGAATTAGTAAAAACTACTTTTAAGGAATCAAGAAAATATCTTGATTAAAAACAAAAATATACATTTTTAATTAGAATTAAGAATTAGTAAAAATCATTTAGTTATGCACCTATATATATGTTTGGTTGAATAATTTGAAGAATTGAGCCAGATTCAGTATTTTTTTTTTGCATGTGTTTTTATGAGCTGCAGATGGTCAACATATCAATCATATTGTTCATAATCAATTCCCGCATATTATCACTCAGCAGTAATTTGAAAATTCCATAGGGTTCTGATCCTACTGAAAGATTATGAACTGGTCCATATCTATTTTTATGAGCAATTCAGGTCATTGATTAATTAGTGATTTGGATGGACCATGAAATGTCACTAAAACATGTTATCTATCATCACTTTGTAGGGTTAAAAAATCCTTCCTCTTTGCCATTCAGTGCAGCTGAATACTCTTGATCGATTGCGATTGAAACTTCATTCTCTTATACAGATAATCTGAATTTGTTGACTTCACTCTCTGAACTATGAATGGCAAATAAAATGTTCATAATTTCTTCCTCCTTCAATTTTTTGTTTAGGGAAAGCCATCTCAAAGAACAAAATAGAATGTAACAAATATAAAAATTAAGCTCAACTCTAAAATTATATCAGGTAATTTTAACAGCTGCAGAAGTTTCAATCCCCAAAAAACTCTAAAAAATAAATGTATGTGTTCTCTTCTTGTTGTAGGCCTGGGTTAACCTGTTCCTTTAGCACAAACATATGAGTCATACGAGAAAAAGTTACAACTGGAAGGTCCAAGGCCAGCACTACTGCACCTTGCAGCAAATTTGCCAATAAGCTAACCACAACTGCTGTAAAGCTGACAGAGCTAATAGCAGCAGATATCCAAGTTTGCTCTGGGTGGCAAAATAGCTGTTGGGAGCCTGGGTGGAACAACAATAAGTGTCAACCATTAGCACCACCAAACTTCCAGTCATGAGACAGCATGAAACTACAACCTGTTCACCCCTCAAATCACCAAAAATGGCCTGAGCTGATAAAGGCAACTTGGGGCAGGTTGTTCTTTTGGGATCATGTAAGTCATGCACACTGATGGCAATGTTATGTTCCACTGGTCAACAACAGCTCTCAGAAATGTCACTTACAGTTAAAAAAAAGGCAGATTCCCAGATCGCATTTCTCTCTTGAAAATGATGCCAGGCCCAAATCCCTTTAATGTTGTAACTGTACCACCCTTGCTTTGTTTAAGGAAGTGGTGATTGCCCTTCCACCACTGCTTTTAATGCGAGCACAGTTAGAGAAATTGAAGAATCCAATGGTAAATACTTACATGTGTGCAGTACAACAGAAGGAACAACAATTTGCAAAACAGTAGATGACGTATTAGCTATGGTGGAACATCATAGTGAACTAAAACATGAAGTACATGAAAAACGTTTGACTTCATTTGATGGTGCATCAGTTATAATGGCTATTTCTAGTTCTTGCACCTTTAATAACGTATCTGACAGGAATGATATAGGTAAATATAATGACTCAATTTCTTCTACTGATAACAAAATCATGTGAAATTAATAATCAGAGATAGATTTGAAATAAATATGTATAAATAAAACCTTCAACGTACATTTTTATTCATAGCAAGGGGTTTTTTTTTTGGAACCAATCCCCATTTTTTTTCATAAGTTGTTGGTCTCAATTTGTACGATTTCAACTCATACGGTGATATCCTGGAGCCTATATACATATACAATGTAAGGAACCAGCTACTGTGTAAATCAAGAGATGGGTGTAAACTTATTTTATTAAATGGCTTTTGGGTCCAAAAGATAAATAGTTCAGAAAAAGAATAGGCTGATTTTCAGCCAAAAGGCATTGCAAAGTTGCGAAATCCATTTTTTTGTCAGTGGACTTCTTAATTCGAAAAAAAAAAACCTGCCTTGCATATCCCCCCAAGACATTTTCTGGATCCTCCCCTGGTTGCAAGACATCTGCGTATGGTAGAAATTTAAAGTTTCAATAGTAGAGTGTAAAGAGATATTCCAATGACAACAATAATCTGCCCTTTTTCTCAGAGGCATGTAAGAAAACTTTAAATTTAAGAAATAAAAGACAAATCTTTTTATGTTGTATAATTACCAAAAAAACTACTAGTTGCATTTTCTTTATCATCCATTAAGTCAAATGAAAACTTTGAAGGAATGAAAAAGTAAATGAAAAACTTTATTCTCTTTAAAAGCAAATTAAATAAAAAATAAAAAATTTAATCACAAACTGCACTGTTAAAATCAAATGCCCTTAATGCTCTAAAGCAAGCTCTACATTACACCATTGTATTCAACAACATGTAAGAGCTATTAGCTTACACTGTGCAACACACAAAAAGGCTTTCAAAAGAAAATAGCCAATCTTTACTAATTTCGAGGTGCTGAAGACGAAAATGACAATAAAATTTGACAATTGGCTCTTGTTTAGGAGAGACAGAGATGATCATGTATAAACAACTCAGTCCTCATTGAGTATATAGGTAACCATTTTGCAATGCTGTATTTTTAACTCCAGATTGCAACATATTTCGTAGTATTGAATCAGCCTTCCATACACACAACTCCCGAAGATATTGCATCATTGTTTGATGCAATGTAGTTGAGTCATGACATTGCGGCTTTATGATCGCGGACAAAAGATGATGCAATTGTTAGTTGTAAGTGACATCTCGTAGGGTGAGCAAGTCTTTTAAGCAACTCCCATTTACTCCTGAGTACAACACAAGTGATCCTTGCAGTTTTAATCCAGCAGTAGTGATGCCTTGTATCTTGCCGTGAACCTTGATATTAATAGTGTAGATACATTTTGTTACATTTGTGGGGAAGTGATATTTGCAAGCCAGAAAAGAGCCATCACATCAATAGTGAAATCAATATAAGAGCCATCACATCAATAGTGAATTGATTCATATCAATAGTGAAAGCAGTGTATGAATTTTATTTCGGATGCAAGATTGGGGACCAGGACAAGGCCTGGGCCCCACACAATGCTGCAGTACGTGTGCAAGAAATCTTCCGAAGTGGCTGAAAGGTGAAAAAGTGGCGATGCTGTTTGCTGTTCCTATGGTTTGGAGAGAGCCAAGCAATGATGCAAATGACTGCTACTTCTGCATGGTTCCACCTGTTTCTGGAGGCATCACAAGGAAAAAGTAGACAAAAGCATACCAAATATACAATCTGCTCTCTGACCAGTTCCACATGGCGAAGGCCTTCTCATTCCCGAACCTCCAAAAGAATTTTCCATTGATTCAAACAATGACACCCCCTCCCCCCCCCCCGAGGCAAACAGATCTGGTTCTCTGTAGCCTTCAGTGTCTAATGATGATCCATATGTCTGCCATGGTGCGTCATTACACCACACATTCTCACCGAAGAAGAAATGAACGATCTTGTTCGTGATCTGGAGCTGTCCAAGGCCAAAGCAGAGTTACTTGGATCAAGACTTAATGGAATCTTCTCGAGGAAAATGTCTGAGTCACTTCATTTCGAACTCATCATGAGCAGTTCGTGCCTTACTTCAGAAAGGAAGATGACCTTGTGTTCTGCTCTGATGTAGATGGCCTGATTAATGCCCTCGGAATCAAACATGATTCACAAGAATGGCAACTATTCATAGACCCCTCGAAATTGAGTCTCAAGGCAATGTTGCTGCATAATGGAAATTCACTTCCATCCATTCAGGACAGACATGCTGTCTACGTGAAAGAAACCTGTGACAACCTAAAACAGCTGTTGAACTGTCTTCAATAGACTTGAAGGTAGTAGCTCTGTTGATGGGTCTGCAGCTGGGATATATGAAGTACTGCTGTTTCTTATGTAAATGGGACAGTCAAGCAAAGACTTTGCACTACGTGAAGAGAAACTGCCCTCAGAGGAAATCTCTGAAGGTCAGAAAAAAGAATGTGGAACACCCAGCACTGGCAGAAACGCACAAAATCCTGCTACCATCCCTACATATCAAACTCAGTGTGATGAAAAACTTCGTAAAAGCCATGGACCAGACTGCATCAGCTTTCAAGTACTTGGCAGACAAATTCCCTCGACTCAGCAAAGAGAAAATTAAAGAGGGAATTTTTGTGAGTCCTCAGATCCACGAGCTGTTCAGAGACCAGATGTTCAACAACCTGCTTCAGGATGATGAGAAAAAGGCTTGGGACGCGTTTCGTCTGGTGTCAACTAAATTCCTCGGGAATGTTAGGGCAGACAACTACAAGAAACTGGTTAAGGACATGTTGTCTCTGTATCACAAACTTGGCTGCAATATGTTTTTAAAGATCCACTTTCTCCATTCCCACTTAGATTTCTTCCCCAACAACTGCGGCATGGTTAGTGATGAGCACGGTGAACGTTTTCACCAGGACATTGCAATGATAGAGAAACGATACCAGGGAAACTGGTCCACTTCAATGTTGGCTGACTACTGTTGGACACTCTCCAGAGATGATCCTAAGCAGCTGTACAAGCGACAGGCAAAGCGATGGTGGAAGTAGAAGCGGAGTTTTATCAAAACATGTCATATGTACGTATTATTCTATTACATAAGAAACTATTGTGGATTTCTCAGAAATCGTAACCAATTTTGCACATTCATTGTCATATTCATGTTCAGCACCTTGAAATCTTTAAGAAATGGCTACTTTTATCCCAGAGGCATGACTTTTAAGAAAATTTGTTGCCCAGTGTTATTGCTATAATCACATAGGATGTTCCACTAGGGAAGATCTAAGTGCTATATTCTGCTTATAATTCGAGTATTTAAAGTTCTCACAAGAAGGCTGCATTTAGGTGGTATATCATGCAGTAGACATCTCGCAAAAGCAGGCTGGTACACTCAATACTCTTGGTGGAGAAACAAATCCTCTTATTTGCAATGCACTTGTTGATGTTGAATTCTTGTTGACTTAAATGCTGTATTGCAGTTAGGCCACTTTTCCATTTTCAGGATCTGTAGTAACTGATTATCACATTTGTTACACAAGTCCAGGTTTTAAGTTTGCAACTTCTTATTTGATAGATTATCAATAGCAGAACTTATTTAATCAGCATTAATTTCTTCTTATTTGATGGATTATCAATAGCAGAACTCATTTAAGAACACAGTTTAAAATTTAAAGGCATTTGAATTAAAAAAGTAAAGTTTCAACTCAATACATTTAAACGAGTTTAAAAATTATTTACAGTTTAAAAACCACCACCTTTCCCACTTTAATGTGTTTCAACATATCTCATCCTATGTCTTTGTCAGGCAGCAACGAACTGAAATCAGTGAACTGTATATATAAGGGTATACTAGTGAGCTGTATATATATAAGGGTATACGCCCTCTAGCAGTAAGTGACGTTTCCCATTCAGTAATTATGCATGAGGATGTTTCATGTGGCTGGAAGGGAGGCCACGTCTGTGTTACATAATGTTTCATGATGCAAATGTATCAATAAATTCTCCATAAAATTTTTGCTTTTGGGGAGGCAATTATTTTATAGTTTAATTTACTTACAGTTAATTGGTTTTGAATGATAGTTTGAGATAATGCTGTGTGGCCATATTGATGCTGAATATCTTGTTCGTGGTTCAGAAATTCTTTCTTCAATTGTCCTACATGTATGTCCTATGTATTTATTTTTATTTCCCAAGATATTGGAAGAGTCCTCTAACTGAATTAAATATATTCCTCCAGAAGGGGTTATTTTATTGCAGTCATTTATTGTTAACATTTTTATGGTATTATTAATGGTGTTTGGTACTATTAACTTAATGGTTTTAGCATTTTACTATAGTGCACAATATACCACCTAAATGCAACCTTCTTGTGAGTATATAACTAAGAACTTTAAATACTCAAATTATAAGTGGAATATAGCACTTAGATCTTCCCTAGTGGAATATCCTATGTGATTATAGCAATAAGCTAATAGTCTTAAATGTTGTTTAATACAACAATGTAATGTAGAACATGCTTTAGAGCATTAAGGGCATTTGATTTTAACAGTGTAGATTGTGATTAAATTTTTTATTTCATATATTGTATCACTGTGTAATTAAGACCTTTAACTTATTACGAACAATTAAATTCACATATGGCTATCTATCGAATAACTAAGAGATTAGTTTATTTAAGGCTGTCCCTCAACAAAAAGTTATTATATTTATGATTCTTAAAAAAAATGTAAAGATGCAAGAGTAATACCTACCTTTTTGAAAATCCCTCGAAAAAATTTAATAATAAAATATATGAGACAATAAATCAAGCCAAAATTAAATTATTAAAAGTTACTTACGAAACTTACGATATGAGATAAGTAAAATCGAAAAGCAAACATATAAAGAACACCTTAGGATATCTACAATAATTAATTCAATAAAATTTAATTTGATTTAAGGTCGCATCCATTATCAAATTGATAAAGATAATGATAAAATAAAGATTCAACATAATAAGAAATTCGAATTATCAATACAGCATAGTAATAAGGGAACTTACAAAGATGTAGAACCAATTATTGTGTCAAAACCCAAATTTATTAACCTATCTTCAAGAACTTTAACTAATATACAAAATAGAGGATCAAAATGTGCATATCCTGCTCACTTCCCAAAAAGCATATATTAATATCACACCTTGAACAATTTATAAGATCTGTACCCTACAATGGAAAAAAAAATCCATTTTAAACTATACAGAATCATTAAACATTATGAAGAAAAACCTCCAATACAAGATCGAGAAGAAATTACGATCTTAAAAGACTTGAAGAAACAAAATGATATAAAAATAGTATTAGCAGATAAGACTGATCAAATAGCAATTTTAGATAAAGAGGAATATGATACTAAAGTTAAATTGATTATAGAACAATTAAAATGCCAACCCCTTAATAAGAACCCATTAATCAGAATAGTATAAAAGTTATACGATTTAAAGAATGACCCATTTTTACTGCAAATTATAGCAAATAATTCTATATCTCCTATGTATCTCCTATGTACCTATGTACCCCACAGATGTTTGTAAAAATTAAATTGCATAAAGAAAATTATCCTTTTAGACCATTAGTATCAAAACGACGATCACCTACATACAATTTAGATAAAGTTTTATATAATTTCTTTAAATCATTCTTCCCTCCAAATGCACATAGCATTAATTCATGTTATGATGCATTATAAATAATATGTAATGCACCAAGAAGTGAAAATACCACTTTCCATTCTCTCAATGTCATATCACTGTATCCAAACACACCAATGCTGGATGCAGCGATGAGACTTAAAGCTGAAAGCTTAGAGGTTGCCAGGCCCATAGCCCAAGAGTATTTCAGTGTACACAAGGCCCTGACCACCTCATCCAATTGTTTCCAAATTAATAACCGCATATGGGTCCAGGGAGAGGGTGTCCCTATGGGTTCCCCACTTTCTGGCCTCGGTGGAAGCAATCATGAGACATGTTGGAACATGGGCATTAAATAAATGCTTAATAAAACCTGCTTTATATGTCTGTTACATTGATGACATTTTACTTTTTTGGAATTCTGGTGAAAAGGAACTTCAATCTTTCATTAAAACTTTCAATAGTATTATGCCATCTATTCAATTTACTCACGAATCTGAAAAACAAATTACCATATTTAGACATAAAAATAATATGCAGAAAGAAACAATGTGATACTACAGTATTTAGGAAGCCCACATATATCCTTAATCTTATTCCTGCATACTCTGCGCATCCTATAAAATACAAAAGAGCTGCTTTTAATACATATTTTTTATGAGCCTATCAATACTGTCCTATACCTCAACTTCTAGATAATGAATTAAAATCTATTGGGAATTCGGATATTTGTTTACTGATTATCGAAAATTTATAATTGTTGAGAAATCTGAAAATCTACTACATACTCACCTGATTTGGCTCAGTGTGGCTTCTTTTTGTTCTCCAAATTAAAAATATCCTGAAAGTACAGTAGTTCAAAAATGCAGAGGCCATTAAAATAAATAAACAACTTCTGGCCATTCTGGAAAGGGCATTTGAAAAGTATTTCAAACTGGAGCAGAATCAACAGGCAAAGCTTGTAGCTTCAGAAGGTGTTGTGAGTTGAAATAGACTAGGTTTTAAACCTTGCAATTAGTCTTTGCAAGTTCAGTATTCTTTGTAGTAATTGCATTAATCTGGATATTTTTGGAACATCTTTCACATATACATACATAACCCTCATGCAGTCACAGACTATGAAGTTCCAACCAGACCAAACAACAATCAGTCAAAACGCATCTATTCTGAGCAATAGCTGCTGCATATAGATAGCAATTTTGTTGAGTATATCTACCAGACATCATTTATTGGGAGCAGTGCGGTAGCAAGTTATAGGTTGGCTCAAGGCATGCCAAAGTAAGCAGATGTTGCCAGATGGCACAATGTGACTTGTTTAGTAGTGCTTAGATTTGGCAGAGTTTTTTCAACATGGACAGAGCATATCCAGACAACAGGCAACAACTCCTAGGAATCATTATCTGGTGTTATGTGCATGGAGAAACAGGACGTCAACACCACATTAGCTGCAATTCGCCTCAAAGCAGTGAGTGGAATGATGATATATGCTATCATTATATGCCAAAGACTTCATGAAGTGTGCCTCTAAGTTAGGCAGCCAGAGGTCAAGTGCCCCCTGATCCGATACCACATGAGGGACCATCTAAAATGGTGCAGACATTCTGTTAACTGAACCCAGAAGCAATGGTGATCCATGTTCTTCATGAATGAATCAAGATTTGTCCCCACAGTGATTCATGGTGTCAGCTGATATAGAGGGAACCAGAAACACATTAAAATGCGACACAAAAAAAATCAATGAACAGGATAACTAGGGGCAGTAGTCATAGTGTATGAAGCAATATCTTTGGGCAGCCACACAGATCTGTGGGGGATTTCAACAGGCTACATCACTGGTCGCAGATACAGGGATGAAATCTTGTACTCCTTTGAGTGATCATATGTGGATGAAAATAAGTAACTTTCCTCCTATGTGTAATGCCCATGCACTGTTGTCACCTTGTCAATTGCTATCTGGAGAATAGCACTATTAACCGTATGGAATGGCCAGCTTGGTCTCCCAACTTAAATCCAACAGAACATGGTAAGGATGCTCTCAGGTCATGGCTTGCTCCCCTGAATCTGCCCAGAGCTTCAACATACTTTGTAAGAGCAATGAAGATTTCCACCCACACCAATGCTGAACAGTCTTATCAACAGTGTGAAACATTACTGCGAGGCCTGCATAGCAGTGACTACACCAAGGCCATGCCCCCTCCCCTCCTTCAGAATGCTAATAATGGTAAAAGAGTAAACAATTATGAAACTTATATTTCAGGCATTTTTCAAGAAATTTTTCAAAGACCTGTAAAATGAAGGAGGGAAATATTATACTGCATTGGAAATCCAATCTCTTGTCCCCCTCCCTTGCATTTTTTTGGCTGGATTGTGTTTCTTGCCCACCCCTCTCGATTTTTTTTCTAGATCAGGTCACACTCCATATTGAACTACTTTCCATACTCCATATTGAACCATTTTGATTGGCTCAGATCACCTTAACCTTTTTACCATGTATCTGTATTCATATATAATTTTGGGAATTAAAAGTGTTATTATTATGCCCAGTGTCTATAATACCTATCTTCTGATTCACATGCAGCATGAGAAAAAACAGGTTTTCAAGTTGTTCCTTAATTTGTGTGAAACCAGTTGGGTTGCTTTACTTCTGAGCAGCACTTTTTGCACACAATGGGCTAAATGGCCAGGTCACAAGGACCCCAATGCCCTATGATTATTACAAAGTGCAGTTCAGATCTTAAGAATCTCCACAGTATACACTGGTTTCCATAAATTAAGGAAAACTCAGAAAAATTATGATAAACAAACTATATGAACAATTTTATTTAAATTTAATGAAAACATAAATTACAATGCTAGTTTCAGAATGCATAAAATATTTTACACTAGAAGCATTTTTTTTTTGTCAAAAAATAACACTTAGAGGAACTTGTCCAAAAATGAGGTGTCAGAATGCAATGGGCAAAGTTCTTTAATAAGAAGTGTGGTCACCCCTTACAGCAATGCAGGCACGACAGTGATGTTCCATGATATTTATGATGTTGTGAATCAGATCAGTGGGGAGTAATGACCATTGTTCTTTTAAAGTAGTAATTAGCTCCCCCTTTGTTTCAGGTGACGGGTTGAGGGCAGCAACACGTCTCCCAAGAGCATCCCACACATGCTCAATTGGATTTAGGTCGGGAGATCGAGCTGGCCACTCCATGTGCATAATGGTCTCCTCTTGAAGGTATTGTTCTACTAATCGAGCTCTATGTGGACAAGCATTATTGTCTTGTAAGATGAATGTTTGACCTATTGCACTAACATAAGGATGTACATAAGGGTTCAGAATGTCATCTCTATACCTTTGAGCATTGAGGTTCCCACTCGTCAACACATAGAGGTCTGTGTGTCCACCAAAGAAATGCCACCCCAAACACACACATGCTACCTCCATGGTAACTGTCTCTTTGAAGGATGTTACTGGGATGATAGTGGGTACCTCTTTCTCTCCATATCAAACAATGTGCGGAATCACTCTGCAAGCAATATCTGGACTCATCTGTGAAGAGTACAGACCTCCATTGCTCTTCTGTCCAGTTAACATGCATGCATGCATGCCCAATTCACTCGCTCTCTCCTGTGATGTGAGGGGTATATACAAATTTCTGGCCTTCTAGTGTACAGACCTCCCTCAAGAACCCTTCTACACATAATAGCTGATACAACCCTCCCAGTGGCTGCTGCAAGAGAGGATCGTAGCCGAGAGGGAGTAGACATCCTGCTCCTTCGTGCTGTTAATCGCAGATATTGGTCTTGTACAGTGGTCATAACTCTAGCCCTTCCTTGGCTAAACCTCCAAGATGCGGGATCCATGCTAAGAAATTGATTCCACAGTGTATAGATAGGACTCACATTCAGCCATTGTGCCCTGTCTGACTGACTTTGGCCTGCTTCAAGCCAGTGAATAGTTCTCCACCGCAGTTCATTGGCAAATGATGTCTCAAGGTCATTCCTACAAAATGGCTATTTCAGATTTCTTTACTCACATTACAACACAAAATAACAATCCACTCCAAAACACCCATTTTTATGCCACTATCCAATTATGCAAATTGACGCAACCTAGATTAATTTGCATATGATATGCTCACTTGCCATTAATGGTTACATGAACGAGTTTAGTGAGGATTGCACTTTTTTTTGGCAAATTATTGCAATTTTTCTCATTTTTCCTTAATCAATGGTGAGCAGCTAACAAATTTTCACAAATCTGTATGCTTACTATATACAGCTTCCCAATTTTTTTTTTTCTTTTTGCACATTCCATGCAAATTAAGTACAGACAAGAGATCCTCTTGTATGCTGTTTTTCATTGTTTTTGATATGGGATACCATCAAAACAAAGAAGAATTTCTAACAAAAAGATAAATAAGGTCAGAATATCTCAATAACAGGCTCACAATTGAATCTTAAGAAGCTACTGTGCAGGGCAAATTCAAATCTGGAACAGTTTGTCAATATATCTATTTTAAAAAATTTCTGACAGTCTGGGAGACTCTTACTTTGTGTTAATATTAATTAAAGGAATACTTATGTTGGAATGTGCTTACTGCATTACCACATGATGTACAATGACAGAAATATTCAGCATCATTAAAATATTACCATTTGCTGTTCAGATGAAGCAGGCAATATATCCTGCATATTACTGTGATCAATACTTTCTTCAAGTAGTGGTGGAAGCCGAGAGTTCAAAAAATCTATGAAGAAACAATTAACTTTAATTAATATTCTCAATAAAAGTAATTAAAAAAGTTAAAAAAAGATTTTAACAAAATATTATTGTATTGTACTTAACAATTCTGCATTTCAACAACTTAAAGTTAATGGTTTGAGGCAATCTTTCATAATCTGGACTTTGGTATTATAAACTACTGCAATAGAGATATTATATTTTAGGCTTTTGTTACTGTTTCAGGTTTTGTATATTACAAGAAAAAGTACACAAATTTGCTACTTTCAATAGTTTAGTTCTCATGAGTGGGACTCAAACCCATGTCTCTTGAATGCATGCCAAGTGTTCTAACCACTAAACTAGCAGTAGCTAGCTCTTTCTTCAGTTAACTGTGACTATAAACCTTCCTGATTTTTGTCACTTGTGGCATCATCTGTGATTGGGAACTGAAAACCATGTTGTTTCAATGATGGTGAATAGATAATCAATCACACTCTTGGCATTATAACAATGTAATATTCAATAGTAGAGTAGCACAAGAAATATACAGTAAAAATGGGCTCATAAATAGTTAGCTGAAAAAATTTAGCTTTGTCACAAGTGTGACTTGAACCCAATTTCTTGAATACATGCCAAATGTTCTCCCAACCATCAGCAACTAGCTCTTTCTTCAGCTAATAGCAGTGGCAAACCATCCATGGAAGCAAGGGAAACAATGGTTCCCTTAAAATTATCCTAAACAAAAAAATTTTAATTTAAATATATATAACTAAACATTTTAACATAAAAGTATTTTCTTAACCTTAATAATACAATTAAAATGACCTTCTTCCTCAGAAATTAATTAAAAATAACTTATAATTCTCTGTCATTGAGCAATAAAATTTAAAGTTTATCCTTCAAACTATTTGCATGTTAAAAGTTTTTAGGAGAAAACAATGACAGCGCTCCATCTTCAGTGAAGTGACACTATCATCACCACATAGTGTCACTTCACTGAAGACGGAGCATTGTCATTGCTCTGAAAAGCTTCCGAGTTTTCTCCTAAAAATTTTCAACTGCAAATAGTTTGAAGGATAAACTTTAAAATTTTATTGTTTAATGACAGAAAATTTTTAAGTTATTTTTAACTTTAATAAGTTTATTTTAACAAAAATTTTATATTTATATAATATTCTTCAAGTTTTCCTGTTATATTATACTGTATAATTAACAGAAGAAGCAATTTGACAGGCTATTTGAGCTAGGAGTGTATGAAGAACCTTGCTTCATCGCTACTGCACTGCACACAACAGAAATCCATATTCAACCAGCATAAATTTTTCTTATGGACTCAACTTGTCACTTTTTAGCATTACTTTATACCTTACTCACTAACAGCTATAGGTCACTTGTTCTGTAATTAGTTTCTGCCATTGTCACACTCGATCAAGTTATCAATGTCAAGTTGATCAATCAAAGTTAAGTGCAATCATTTTTAATTATGTTTTAGCAAAAATAATGAGTAATCCTCTTTCATCCTTAACTGCCCTATGCCCAGCTTTCACTCATTCCAAATTATAAAATAATTTCTAAATTAGTAATGTCTTCTTGTCAATGAAAGCTAAACATGCTTTTTCATTCAGATACCATCTAACCTAACTGCCTTGATGCATATTTGCCAAAGATATTTATAACTTTATTATTATATTTTACTGTTCTCATCATTACAGTAATAACTAGAGATATTTTTATTACTACTATAGGTATAATAAAATAATAAATAATAGAAAACATAAAAAAAAAGTACTGATGCAATTTTTTGGAGTCAAAGTGGAATAACTTACTAATATTACAATTCGTCAAGGCTATACTCAGTATAGGAAAAATATAACTTGTGAAGCATTTCACTCACATCAAGATTATAAGGATTAAGTATGCATAATATTGTATCACTGTACCCACTGTATTGCCCTACATTCAAATATAATTAGATCCATTGAAAAGTTTTGAAAGTATAATAGAAGCATATGAAAGAAAATTTAAAACTCCAAAGTTATGTAAATAATCAATGAAATGTCTAAAAATGATCTACAGTCAGTGCTCTGACACAAATTTATTAACAACCAGGTCTGTAAAAATGTAATTTTTTACTTTACTATTATTTTAACATAGAAAGACACTAAACACATCTAGTGAATCTTTTCGTGTATAAAAATCAGCTTTCAACTACATCAACATTTTTCTTGTAAATGATTTCCATGCGCTGGCTGATACTGGAAGTGATTGCCCGATATTAAGTTTGTGGAAATTTTTATATATTGTGGAATATTTATATGTTTGTGGAAATATTATGTGTGTGGAAATTTTTGATACTAAAGTAACAAATTTATAATAGAATTATTGTGCATCATTTCACTTTTTTTCTTTTAGTATTCACGAATTACTATTGAGCGAACATATTGTACCATGATAGTGATTTAATTAGCATTTTTTTTAAACATATAGATATAATGTTGGGTTAGAATTACCCACTTATTAAAGGTTAGAATTACAAACTATTTAAACAATGTTTGCTTATACTGATGTTTCCCAGAATGCACCACTCAGCATAATCTGTATCATAACTGTCTTAAAAGTTCAATTCGTTTTACCTATAATAGAATCTAAGTCAAACTAGAAACTAATTTAAACATTATGTAAATTCTAAAGAACCGAAATATCAAACTAGCAGGAAAGTTTAAAACAGTTCATATAAAAAATTCTGCCACATTTCAAAAGTGATTGTTTAGAGTAAAATTAAAAAATGTTATTAATATTTTCCATTGAGCTTTCAAACGACATTCAACTATAGTATGATTCAATTTTCTTTTAAATGTATTAAACCAAAAACTTGTTTATTAATAAATAAGTACACTTGTAGGGGCCCTCATTAACCATTTGAATGGTAAATAACTTATCATTCACTTGAATCACTCTAACATAGGGAATTTGAAACAGTTTATATCAGGGCTACTAAGTAGCTGTCTATGATGTAAGAGATACACAGTTGTATCAGAATAATATGACCACTTATCTAATAATGGGAATAACCACCCTTGGCCTGGATGACAGTGGCGAGACAGCATGGCATGGACACGAGGCCCTGGAAGGTTGCCAGAGGCATACATGCCCATTCAGACTCCAGCAGAGCACAAAGGTTCCGGAGATGACACGATTGTGGATCTGCACATTGAACCAGTTGATCCAAATGGTCCCCCCAAGTGATCTATGGGATTGAGGTTGGGTGATTTCACCAACCAAGGGTTAACAGAGACATCGCTATTGTGTTCCTGCATCACCTTAGCGACATGGCAGGGTGCAATGTCCTGTTGGTAGACATCTTCACTACCAGGGTAAACATCTAACATGAAGGAATGCATGTTGTCAGCGAGGATGGACAGGTAGCCATTGGCCTTCAGGGACCCATCCAGTGGTACCAGCATCTCAGTTCATACCAGGTAAACATCCCCCAGACATGCACACTGCCACTGCCTGCCTGCACTTGACCAACAAGCGTGTACAGGTGTTGGTTCTCATGTGTCTGAAGCCATATCCGCCACCACCCATCACTTCTGTGGAGTAGAAACCTCGATTTGATGGAGAAGGCAATCTTTTTCCACTCTTCCTCTGTCCAATGACAGTAGTCCAGTGTGAACTGCAGGAGTCATTGCCGATGGACCATGGTTAACTTGGGCACCTTTACGCAGCATTAATTCCAGAGACCCATGCAAAACAGAGTTAGCTCTACTGTTATCAGGGACCACATACCTGGGTGCCCCAGTGTTCATTTGAGTGGTCAATTGCTGCACTGTTGCACATCGATTGCCCTTTACCAGTCGATGGAGGCGACGTTCTCTGGTGTCGATGGCCTTTGGGGCTTCACAGTTATGACATCCGGAGATACTCGGTGTGCCAGCGGTCCATTCTTGGTACACCCTTACTGCAGCACCTCGTGAACAGCCCATGAAGTCTGCTGTTTCCGAGATGCTTCCACCTTTGGAGCAGTAGCCAATGATCATTCCTTTCTGAATGTCTGTCAAATCAATACCTCTGCCCATTGTGCTCATGTTACGCACTATGGTTCATCTGTCCTGGCCGGCCGCTTATATCTCTGTGTGGTCGACCTTGTCATGTGCACTCTGTGGCGCACCTGGGTGGGTACACTATGATTCTGTGGGTGGTCATATTATTCTGATACGACTGTGTATATTCTTTAACCCTATAAAAATTGTGAAAAATAGAATGTTTTTGAAAATGAACTATGAAAAACAAATGGCTGGAAATTGTGAAACATTAAATTCATGTAATTTTATTATAAATTTCGCTTTTGCATTCAAGCCATAATTTTTCCAGCTCTTTTTACCATTTTGCACTCAGGTCATAAATCTTTTGGCTTTTTTTTTCTCTTTACTGATGATACAAGTTTCTTCAAGGTTAATGACATATTGGTGCTTTTTCACAGTATTCAAAGTATTAATTTCAGAAGATTGAATTTAGGTTAAATAAAATGAGAATCAAATTAATTCTGTCATTTCTTCTTAATTTTGGAACAGCCACACTCAAAGCTATACAACGCAAACATTTGTACCCTTCTTGCTAGCAATGAGTTCTAGCTCAAACTTTGTCGAGCTAAGACCAAGTTTGGCTAAAGGAGCAAACAGCGCAGATGACTTTGGGCTCAGAGTAATTTAAATTTCAAATTTTGCTTTTCAAATTCTGAAAGAAAGGCAGAAATATAAAACATTTTTCGGTGAGGCTTTCAACCATTGCTTTCTGCCGGATGAGGCTTTCAGTCATCGCTCTGTGTTTAGATTAAGTTGAAATGAATGGCATTTTTTTTTTTGCACACAATGGGCTAAATGGTCGGGTCATAGAATCCCGAAGGCTCAGAGAAAGTTGGGGGAGGGACCCACAGGACAGTAGTTAGGAAACCGATGGTAGTGTCCCGTCAAGGGCATCCAGCGTGTTCTATAACGTGCACAGAGTTCCATCCAATGGAAGGCAACCTTTCCATGGGCATCCCCTACTGACTGAGGGCAGGGTGGGGAGTTTTACAAAGATAAATCTCAAGACTGGCCAAGGTGAGAATCGAACCTGGGAACTGCAGATTACAAGCCTAGTAAGCTACCAACTGAACAATCCCCACCCCATGTTCAGGACAGCCCTACTATGATGAGCACACTGAAGATGCTAGATAATTTTAGAGATTTCCACCTGTCTCCTAACAATTACCCAGCAGATCTGCTTCTCAACTCTGAGCCCTGGAGAAGGGGGTCTTGTGACTTGGTCTTTAGCCCATGTATAAAACAGTGCCACTCAATGGTAAAGCTTTTCAAAACAGTGTCTTTTTATTTTGAGCCTTCATATATCTTACTGAGTTTTCGCACTCAATGCATGACATGTTATAATACAAGGATCCAGTCACACCTGCATTATAGGAGGAATTTTTAATTTTTTTATACAATGCAGACTATTTTTTTAGATATATTTCCATATAACATATTTACACTTTGCATAGAAGAGAAGATCAGTTTGTTGTTAGTATATTTTTATATCTCTTTCAATTTATTCGAAATCTGAGATGTCAATGAGCCAAAGATCAGCTTTCTTTATACACTGGTGCTCAAAATTAATGATAATATTGTACCTCAAAAAGTATGTAACAGAATGGCATAAAATGTGGTGTACATGTAAATTTTGCAATGTGGATGACAATGTGTGCATATGTAAGTGATGTGAGCATGAAATTATAGTTGCTATAAAAGAGTACAGTATGCAGCTATTACTCATTTTCATTCCAGTCAGTCAGTCAGGCATTAATTTTGGTAGTAATTTGATTTCACCATGATATAAAGATGATGAATGGTTGATCATATATGGTGAAGAGTGATAAGAATGGAAACAGGTCAATTACAGACTGAGGTCTTCAGGGTCTTAAATGTGCCATAGAATGTCCTCTTAAGACTTTAGAGACAATTACAATAAACAAGAAAGATTAGTCATACACACACCAGTCACTGAATTAGAAACCTTTATGCAGATATACGTAACGTCACTTGCGCAGTGTATGTGCAAAATATGTGGTCATGTGCATCACCACATGATCTAGGCAACTATTTAAGACTGCTGCTTGTCAGTAATCATCAGTAGTGTTGATCACAATGGGAAAAACAAAGGGCCTTTCAGGGTTTGATAAAGGGCTTATTGTGGGTGCCTGTCTGGCTAGAGTGACGATTTAAAAAACAGCAGAACTGACTGGTTTCTCAAAAGGTCTCGTAAGTGTGGCGTGATGATAATCTGTCAGAAATAAGATCACCGTCATCTGAGAAGGCGTGTGTGGAGAAACAGTTGTGTGTGGCAATTGACCAAAGCATTCATTGAAGGCTGTTCCCGACCCATATCTCAGCGAATTATGTGCAGGGAATTGGAGGATTGGTATTGGCAATCACATGCCTATATGGAAACCACTGATTACTACGAAGAACTGGAAAGTTTGTCTACAGTGGTGTCAGGAACACCGTGACTGGACACTGGAAGACTAGAAAAAAGTCATGTGGTCTGACAAGTCATGGTACACCTTGTTCTGTACCGATGGTAGGCAGAGAGTTTGGCGAGAGCCCCATGAAGCAATGGACCAGCTTGCCTTGTAAACACAACTCAAGGTTCTGGAGGCGGTGTCATGGTGTGGGGCATTCGTTGGTACAGAACGGGGTCCTCTGATATTGCTGGAAAATTGGGTGTCCTCCAAGGATTTTCTAAACATTGTTGCCGATCAAGTCCATCCTGCAATGTTGACTTTTTATCCAGCACGTGATGGCTGTTTCATGGACGACAATGCTACTGTCCATCATGCAAGATGTGTTCAGCAGTGGTTCAGCGAGCATGACAGTGACTTCCACCATCTTCCCTGACCAACACAAAGCCCGGATCTGAACCCCATTAAGAATGTATGGGACATGTTAAAAAAAAGATCCGAGAGCAAAGTCCTCATCTGTCAAATCTGAGCCAGTTAAAGGAATGTCTGGTGAATGCCTATTATGCTGTAGATATAAAGGCACTCCAACACCTTGTGGAATCTATGTCGAACCACATACATGCTGTAATTCGGGCTAAAGGAGGTCCAACTTGGTATTGAATAAAGGTTTCTAATTTAGTGGTCAGTGCGTATAGATCAGGTCAAGATTGTCCCCAGAGTTACAACTGCTCAGGACACTAACTTGAAAGCAAGATGACATAGGCAACTGTCTCACAAGTTGTCAGCAGCCAAAGGAGATGAGTTAAGACATATGGTAGGGCATATGAAAGGAGGCTGCATGAACAAGGTCTGTATATCTGAAGACTAGTGGTTTATGCACCCTTACCACCTTCAACAGAAGAGCTTGTTTAAAGTGGTACAGACAAACTGACTTGATGCCCTTGATTCTAAATGCTTACACAGTATCTTGGCCATTGGTTTGGGTTGTTTTACCTCTGAGCAGCACTTTTTTGCACACAACGGACTAAATGGCCAGGGCACACAGGCCTCAAGGGCTCAGAGAAAGTTGGGGGGGACCCATTGGACAGCTGTTGGGAGACATATGGTAACCTTCGCATTAAGGCCCTCCAGCATGTTCTTTAACATGCACAGGGTGTGGCTTCTCCTACACACAGAGCCATGGCTTAATGTTCCAACCAACAGATGGCGACCTTTCCAAGCCCATTGGTGTCCCCTACTGACTGAGGGCAGGGTGGGGTGTTTTTCAGAGATAAATCTCAATGCTGGCTTATGAGGGACTCGAACTTGGGAACTGCAGATCACAACCCTGGGGCACTACCAACTGAGCCACCCCATCCAGTATCTTGGGTATTAGGTGATTTTACTATATAAGTATTGATGAGGTTAGACAAAGATCTTTTACTATAAAAGTAGATGCATGTAGTTAAATCTGGAGATGTTCACAATTAAAAGCATTCAATGGATAAAAAAAAATTGAGATTTATGCAGAGAGCAGATATTACGAGTAAATAAATTGATGTTAATGCAGATAAAATCCATAGGAACATTAGAAAACATTACTGCATCATTTATGGCTGAAATGAGTGATAAAACTACTTTAGATAATGAAAAAAAAAGCTACTTGAAAAATTCAATGATAATATTCACTTTAGGAGTAATAGGTGTATACACCTAGACTAAAATTAGACTTATAACAGTTTGCAGGGTTATTTATAGTAGTCAAACTTGGGTGCTTTGTAAACAAGACAACAGGAAACTAGATGCTTTTGATTCTAGATGCTTATGCAGTATCTTGGGCATTACGTGGTTCAACTTTATAAGCAATGATGAGGTTAGGCAAAGGAGTCAGCAACCTCCTTTAAGCAGCATATTGTGTAGAGAAACTCTGTTGGTTTGGCCATGTTGCCCATATGGATAATTATAGATTAGTGAATAGGGTTATGAATAGTGTGCCTAAAGGTCTCAGAAAGAAGGGGAGACCTAGGATGCAGTGGGTAAAAAATGTCAAGCAGTATCTTGTTAGAATTGGTATGTGGTGGCCAGATGCAGCAGATATAGCTCAGGACAAATATGCTTGGAGAACTAAATTGCATGGTCTGGTTGGACCTCAGCAGCCCATGGCTGCTTGATGATAATGATGATGATTCACTTTAAAAAAAAAATTGGGATAAAGTCACAAATTAAAAAAAACCCTTAAAGTTTGTTTTTTCAATTTGTGACTTTATCACAATGTGTTACGTGAAAGAAGCACTCTCTTTATTGATGAAGTAAAGATAAGTTCAAAAAATTACTCATATTGCATAGAATACTAGAATTAAATCTGTAAAAATTTCAGTCATGGAGACATAAAAGTCATAAAAGTTTAAAAATGGAATTATGTGAAAATTATGGAATGAAATATAGAAAAGAGGTACTGGTTAATATAAAGAAATGTCCTTCCATAATCATGAATAATTGCATTTAAAAGAGTAAAATTTACACAGAAGAATTGGCAAAATTACATAATTTATAATTGTAACTTTTTTTATTTAATATATTTTTCAAAATACAGGCTTGGTTTTATAAGAGTACATTTTTTTCAGCTAATAATTAGTCATTAATAAACCATTAGAATGATTTATTTCTTTTACTTGCAAACACACATCAGACTACAAGCATTTGCAAAACCTCAATAGTTATTAAGCAGCTAATATACAAAGATGCTGGTGTGGTTGCTTATATGGGTGCAGATGTGGTTGCGGATATGGTGCAGATGTGGTTACAAATACAACCTAGTTGATGCAGATGTGGATAGTACATTTGCTATCTGCACAGTGTTCTATGTAAAAATAATGATGAGATGAATGAACCACCATTGAGCAGCATCTTAATAGGGACAGACTACACTGGTTTGGCCATGGTGCCCAGATGCAGATTAGTGACATTTTTGAACTGTGTACATATAGGCCTCATGAAAAGGAAAGAATTAGAATGCGATGGATGGACAATGTCAAGCATGACCTTGTTAAAATTGGCCTGCAGTGGCCAAGTGCAGTACCAGTAGATCAAGGCGGATATGTATGGAGAACTAAATTTACAGTACAACCAAAGAGTAAAAACTGCAAGTACAGCCAGACCTTAAGCATTTTTTTACATAAAATTTAATTATTTCAATCTTAACCTGTGCAAAAATTATTTTAATTTTATATTTTACCAAACTATCATATTATCCCAATACAAATGGCTTATACAAAATAACCAATACAAATAGCACACACACCAAGATCATGCGTAGTTACAATCTGACGTCAGTGAGAGACATATATAAGACAGCATAAGATCGCTAAGTCATTGCCTGAAGATGCCAGCATGTGAGCACTGGCGAAACGCGTAGCATGCAAGGAGGGGACCAACGGTTTTTAATGTTCTTTTAAAGTCTTTTAAAGGTTAAGATTTTAAGTCATTTAAGTTGTGAGGATGTACCAGCAATCACTGAGTCAAAATGTTGCAGTTGTATGAAAAGTGCGAACCTACAAGGAGGTTTCTACTGTGCTTTAATGTAAACGGACTGGTATAGAGAAGCTGATAGTGAGGTACTTAGGTTCTGAAACAGTCTCAACTTACAACTGATGACTGATAGTGTGTAGCAACATCGTATAGATGTCAACTACTGCACTAAAGAAGATCAACTATAATTCCCATATTAACAACAGAAGGAAATACAGCTATCCTGTACCTGTGCCAGTGAGTTACTGCAACCTCAAGATCTGAATTGGGAAATATAGTTTCTTTGCTCTCTATAGCACCTTTATGAGGAAAAGTTTACCGTTAGAGAATAGTATAAGGAACCTAATTTAAGAACTATACAGTTCAATGCACTGTAGACTCTAAGGAATTGTAAAGCGCTCTTGACTTAAATTTCATTATCTGTACAGTAATTAATCGTGGAATTAAATGATATTCTTATTACTGTGATTTGCAATTTAATCTTATATTTTTATTACTTAAATCTAAACATAGATGTTGTCATCTATCACAGCGTTACCTGTTGGCTTTTTAACGTCAATATATCAATAAATATCTTGTGGAAAAATATTTATTTATACTTAAATCTTCCTTTTATTTTTCCCATTTTTTATTTCTAGTCATACATGAAAATAAAATAATGTATATTAAGATGCCATTTTATTAGGTACACCACCCATTGTCATATAAATGGTTCATTCCAACATGTAATATGTGACATGACCATGGTGTACAATATAAATCAGGCAGACAACCAGCTCTTTGAGCATCAGCTAGAGTTGGATTGAGAATGGGATGACTAGTGAACTGAGCAATTTTGAATGTGTATTTGGTGCTAGGAGTACTGGTTCTAGCATCTCCCAAATTGTCATCCTTCTGGGCTTTTCACACACAACCATTTTGAGGGTTTACTGAGAATAGTGTGAAAAGCAAAAATTACCAGTGATTGGCGATCCTGTGGACAAAACAGCTTATGGAACAGACGGGCCAAAGGAGACTGGAAAGAATTGTACAAGCTAACAGAGGGGTCACAACCAGGCAAATCGCAGCAGAATTAAGCATTGTTGTGCAGAATGTTATCTCCGAACACACCATGTCAATACATGGTCCTTGTCACAAATGGGCTACAACAGCCACTGATCATGTTGAGCGCTGATGCTGTCAGCGAAGAACATGAATACGTTTCCAGTGAGTGCAGAAGCATTGACACTGAACCACTGAGGACTGGCAAAAGGTATCCTGGTCAGACAAATAAGGTTTCTTTTGCATCATGATGATGGATCAGAATTTGGCACAAGTAACATGAGGCCATGGAGCCGTCTTGTCTAGTGTCAACAGTACAGACCAGTGATGGCAGTGTGGTGGTGTGAAGAATGTTTTCCTAGCACACATTAAGCCTCCTGATACCCATCAAAGGACATCTGAATGCCACAGCATATTTGAGCATCATTGCTGAGCAAGTTCATCCCTTTGTGACTACAGTTTATCCTCACTTGGATGGACACATTCAGCATACTACTGTACCTACTCACAAGGCATGTTTCATCACTGAATGGTTCCAAGAACATGCAATGAGTTTCCTTGATTCATTGGCCTGCATAATCCTCAGATCTAAATCCTATTGGAATATATCTTTGGGATGAAGTGGTAAGGGCTGTTTGCAGTGAAATTGTGCTGCTGTCCAATTTGCAGCAACTGTGAACACAATCATTTCTGTGTGGTACAACATTCCTGCCCAAAGCATCCAGCATCTTGTAAGTTCCATGCCCAGCTGAATTCAGGCTGTTCTGAAAGCCAAAGGGAGGCACAACATGCTTACTAGATAGGTGTACCAAATAAATTGGCATCTCAGTGTATACACTTAGGTTTTTGGCAATTAGAAATCTGTATGACTAATGTAATAGTGTAACAAACCATTTTGCTTTAAAAACAAGATAATTTGAATAAAAAATATATCTAAAAAAACTAAATAACTATTTAAAAATTTTAAATAAAACTACTTCAAAGCTTATAAAATTTACCTGTGAACTATTGAAATTGAATATTTTCCAGATTAAGCAGTATTTATTGTTATGGAAAAGTTTAATTTTTAAAATAATAAACACTTCATTTATAAATCATAATATCTTAATTTTATTATGAAATCTAGTCAAAACATAATTAAAATCATCACTAAAACAACTTTTACTTTCAAAAATTTAGATTTCAATGAGCCAATGTTATCTTAAGCCAGCTGCCATTTGAGGCTGGCAAAATCTAATGTGTACTAATAATACAGTTTCATTTTTGTTAAAGTTTCAAAATATGCATCATTCTTTTTTTATATCGCAATATTTGTTTGAAGAATAATAAAAATAATTCCAAAAGTAACAATGCTGCTTTTCTGTTCATTATTTAATAGAATAAACTATCTTTCATTCAGTGTTTTTGATTATTTTTATTAGAATTAAAACAAACTCACCATGAAGAGGTTCAAATGTATCCATGAAATCGTCAACAGATGGTTGTAGCTGAATGAGCCCCGGCTGAATAAAATCTGCAATCCCTGCTTTTGCAGCTAAGAAAAACAAACATTTCATCATTTCTTGTTTATTTGTATTTTTTTATAATTATCAATATGTAGGTATAAAAAATTAAATTTTGAAAATAAAACATATGATGACTGAATCTCAATAATTCTTTGAATATTTTCTCAGTTGAATAATTTTTTTTAAAAGCAATGTCATATCTATGACCCAAAATGAGACAACTGTATAGCCATTAGGTGACTGTGTAATTCAAATCCTGCCTTTGTCCCCAATTACAAATATTCACTGTTTTAAGAAAAGGCTACACCATTTTACCCTTGTAGAAATATACAGTCATTTTTTGATCAGATAAAATTAAAGGTAGAGAAAGAAGAAAAAAAAATCACATAAAGGAAAATTTAAGCTATCAAAAGTTTGCTTTGAATAAATTGTTAAAAGTATTTTCTACCAATACCAGAAAGAAGAAGAATACTAAATGAAAGACGAACATGAACAATGAATATATATTGCTAATGAAAATAAAACTTGAATATAAAAATAATACTTAGTGTGTGAATATTTTTTCAAATTATTACTCAAAGACATCAGAGATCCATGGCCAGATTAACCTTCTTTGTTGCCCTAGGCTAGTGTTCAATTAGCTCCCCCCCTCTCCCCACTGAAACTTTCAAACTCAATTTTAGCCTTTGTGGATAGATTGAAAGAACTTTACCTTCGGTTAGCATGTCCAACTTCTTTAACATTTCTTACTTTATATTGTAGTTTTCATTTTTTCCCCTTCGTTTTTTCATAAATTTGCTGCCTTTCAAAATTTGCAGCCCCTGGCCATGGCCTGGAATGGTTTTATGGCTAATATGCCGCTGTTAGTATCCTTAAAATTTTCAAGCAACTCACTGCTCAAATGTCTCAACTCCCCATCCAGATTTAAAACAAATTTAATAAAAACTCTAAAACACTGTAAATGTATAAATCATAGCTGATATAATGCAGCTCGATCTAACAATAAAGGTAACTGTATGGCATCAGAATATAGGTTAAACAAATATTTCAGGTATGAGAGTGAGCTTAGAGTGAATGCTGTAATGGCAGTCGACTTAGTTTCATTACAATTTCAATTACAGATAACATAATTACATTTTCTACATTACTATAGAAAGATATTCTGCAAAAGGCAGGAGGCAATATTGAATATTTACAAGATAAGGTAATAATAGGGTCCTTGCAACAGTGGCTAGCACATCATGGTGGTTTTAAAGTCAAATGGCTAATTTCTGAGTGCACAAAAGATGGTTATGTTGGTGTATTTTGCATAACCAATAGGTTACAAGTATTGATTTAACAAATATGTGCAACAAGGAAAGTTCAGATGTGGTGGGCAAATTTAGTTGACTATGTTACCTTACCAAGGTTGATTACCTGGCCCTTTTACCTTACCTATTCTGAACTTGCACTGCCAATTTTAAATGAACTAGATTTATAACTAGTAAATTGGAACCTAGGGCAGAACTTATTTCATTAAGCATGTTACATTTCTACTTTAAAATTTGGATTATTTTTAACTTATTTTAAGTTTGTAGTTGAGATAAATTCTGTATATTATCAGTTTAATGTTCAATCCATCTGCTCTGCTATAGGTCCTACTATATGTTTCATGGTATTGGAGTTTAACCACTTCTTCTGGTAGGCAAGTTACAGTTTATGTTAAAGCCTTTTATAAGGGCAGCACTATGTCAATTAGCATGCATAGTGGAAATATCCTCTACAAGGTGCTGATATGAAGTAACAATTTCCATTGTGATGGAAGAGAATGAATGACAGTATTGCACAACGTATTGAGGTTTTGTTAATGATGAGATTTTCCATGTAGGAGAGCTGAATTTGGTGTGTGTGTGGGGGAGGGGAATACAGATAATTATTTTGTTGACAGTGATTACTGTAGGTAATTTATTGTTATAAATATTATAAACGGTTTGTGATAAAGTCATATTTATGATTTTTAGTTCGGACACTTTTTCCTAAATCTAAGTGGGGAAGACCAGTAGGTTTTACCACATTTTGTGGATGGATTTTTTGGCGAGGATCTTGTATCTTGATGAAATAGATGCCTCCTGATGGTGTAAGAGAATTGTGATCTTTATGAATTATGTTAACCCTTCCAGTGTCCAGGTCGTCTGTATACTTTCGGAGAATCTGAATTGAGGGGCCAAGGGTGTATACATACATTTTTAATACAACAAAAAAAATCAATTTTTTAAAAATAAAAATTGCCGTTGCAAATTTTTTTCATATATATCTGATAAAAATATATAATTTAGGCTTTAAAACTAATATTTTGTTTCATAATTTGATGCATATTTTATTAAACTACAATATAAATAATTTTATAAAACCATCTGATTGCCATTTCATAGAAGCACTAAATGGTATTGCCAATTTGTTTGTTAACTTGTTTGTTAACGTTCCTTATTTGCTAAAGCAACCTTGTGATTTAAGCTCACAAGTTTGATTTGAACTATTATGAATTAATTTTTCCTTAAAGTTCAAAAATCTGCTGAAAATTAACAAAATAACTGCTATTTTTAAAAACAGAAGATTTTGGAAGTAATTGCAAAGCACGTACCTCTGTTATTTTCCTTGTTTTACACCATTTTCTGCTTTAAATCTATTTTTAGTATTCCTAGAATTATTTTTATCATTTATATCATTTATCTCAACATTCTATGCATTTTTCCCGCTCTTCAAATTGAAATTATAAGTAAAACTAAGAAGTAAAAGAAGAGCATTACTCAGAAGTAGGTCAGAGCTGTTGTTAGAGCCTTAGTTATTGTGAAACTGCCTGGAGATGGGAGAGCCAGGTGCCATGACCAAGTTAACTGCTTGCATGTGTGGCAGTCAAGTAACTATATAGTGGATTGTTTACAGCAAGCACCGTATTATTACTTTGGATAAATTCACCATACATCTAGTTAGTATTTATACTTTTATATCTAAACCTTCGTTTTCATTTCTGTGCATTTATTTCCATAAATTACTGATCTTTCCTGATCTTTGGTCCATCGATTACTATCATTTTTTTTTTGCAGTTACACTAAATCGGATGTCCAACTTACAACATGTTGTTGTGGATATTTGATTTAACATCACATTAGGTCATATGTTAAATTTTCTTTTATTTCTTTGTTTTCTGGTAAAAAAAAGCTTTAATCTTGTGTCCTTTCCTGAAAATTAATAAGGTCTTGGATATGAAAGCAAAAAGGGCTTCTTGGCACACAAATCAGTCCTCCTGTGAGAGGGGAATTTCAGCAAGGGATTTTTTTCCCCTCCTCCAGCAGAATTTTTTTTATTATAAGTTTTTTTTAAATTTACATTCAATGGTTTTAAAAGATTTTACCCTCCCCCCTCCTCTCAATATATTGGCTATGCCACTCTGATGATACAGACATTTGTTTTTTACCCTTAGTGCACAAGCCTTTCTGTACTCAGTCAAGATTGCCAAACTTTAACATCTAAAGAAAAAATTCATAATGTTTGGTAAAATAGGCAACCAAGAAAGTGTTTTTTCCATTTCATAAACAGAAAATTCCATTAATGCAAGCAATCCAAGTCACCTTGTATAATGCTGGCCCACATTTTAAAGTATACCACACTGAAAAGAATCATTACAAGAAATAAATATTATGTTTCAAGCAAATATTATATTCTTTGGGAAGAAATTTACTTTCAATTAATATATAATTGTTTGTATTCATCACATTCTCCATCGTTAAGCCTTAATTGCATAATCTGATCTATTTTTCACTATATCAATGTGAAAACATCCTATTAAAAATATACTTGTAAATTTGTTTGATTTTTTTTATTTTCATAAAATTCGTATTAAATTCTGTTTAATTTGGTATATAACATGACCTATTTTAGTGGTTAAATTAATTTTTTTTTACTACATGCTTCTATAAAAGTCCTATTAAAAATAAAACTAGCCATCTTTTTTATTAAATATTGTATTTTCAGAAAATCCAGAATTTAATGGAGATTAATTTGGCATATAAATGTCATAATTCCTTTCATTAGTTATTTGGCAGAAAATTTCTAAAGGTAAATTTTTTTTTGGCTGATCATAGTGTGAAAATAGCTGGACCTCTGAATGCAAATCAGCTTTTCGGGCAGGACCCTGTAAGTGTTAAAACATCTAAATGTGGTAGAGAATTGCCGTTTTCAGCTTCAGATTAAATTGCCCTATTAGGTAATTTAATTCTACAGGCCATAACTCCAAACCAAAAGAGTATAATCAATATAAAAATAAAATATTGGTATTTGGGGGCAATTGTTTAATACAGTGGTTTCAATGTCTCATGATAGAATCTGCCAAAATACCAGATAAATGTGTCCACTAGGACTCCTTGTTCCTGAATGTATCACTGATCATTAGTGGAAAACGAGTTGTCATTGGTGGCCAAGTCCATAGGCTCTAGAATACTGAAGTAGTCAAGGGCTTTGGACCTGGCAACATTCAACCATTTTGCATTTCAATTTCATGAAAGCATCCAAGGGTAAGGTATTAGGATATAAAGAAATGACATCTAATGAATATAAGCTACATTCAGGTTTGAAGTTGATCTATTAAAGTTTATTGATTAATTCTGTTCTGATTTAATGGAATGAGTATTGGGAGGGATATATGGGGATAAGAATTTTAAGTGCTTTTTTGAAAAAGTATGTCAGTGCATGCTGTTTACAAATTAATAATTAAAAGATTGTTCTGGTTTAGAATATTTCATTTTCATAAAAGTTGAGGGGTGTTGGGATGTATAGGGGTTTGCAGATTTCAGAAGGGTGGAAAGTGTTCTGTTTAAGGGTATGTAAAATAACTGAAAGTTCTCTGTCATTGAGCAATAAAATTTTGAAGTTTATCCTTCAAACTATTTGTATATTGAAAAGTTTTCAGGAGCAAAATCAGAACTTTTCAAAGTAAGGACATCAGTCCATTTTCAGTGAAATGACACTGAAGATGGGGAGCACTGTCCTTGCTCCAAAATGCTTCCGACTTTCCTCCTGAAAATCTTTTAATATTCAAATAATTTGAAGGATAATCTTCAAAATTTTAGTGCTCAATGACAGAGAACTTTCAATTATTCTAAGTATTTTATGAGAAGAAGGTCCTTTAAATTGTGTTTTTAAGGGTATTTAGTTTATTCAATACAAAGAAAAAATGGATTATGGGCAATAGGTTGAGTTCAATTCTATTAAAGTTTGTCTAGTGATTCTTTAAATTTGGAATTATTTAATAATACTAATTGGCTTGTTTTGTCAGCCTGTAGCATTTTACGATTAGGGTTCCTTTTAAGTTTCTAAGGGTATGTGGGATCATAAATTTGATTTTGAAGGGGTGTTTTTTTTTATGGTTTGGCATAATTTAAATCTTTGTCTTTTTCTAATGTGGAGATGGGGATAATAATTAGTTCAAATTGAAGGAGAAGTTGGTTTAGTTTGAGAAGTGGTACTGGGTAGCAAATTTGGGGTTCTGTTGCAATATGAGGGTTTCTTCTTTAGTTAAAGATCAGTTGGCTAAATTAATGAATTGAAATAGTTTAGGTGGTTTGGTGCTTGAAACAGAGTATAGTTGCTAGTTATGAGAAGTTGAAATTTAGCTTCATACATATTCTCGAGTTTTAGGCTTCCATTCTGCAAGAGACAGAATAATAGGGCCATTATGCAATTTAGATGTGCCGATGTAGTAATATGTGCAAGTTTTATATACTCTTTGTAAGCTTGAAGCTGCCAACAATCTTCTACTGATAGTGCTATTAATGAATCTACTTAAATTAAGTTTTTGATTATTTTCAAATATTACAGGTTTTACTTTTAATGTTACAATGGATATTTCATAAGGAAGTTCAGTGCACAATCCATAAGTACTTCTAACACATATTTAATAAACAAGAATATTCTGTACTTAATTCTTTTCCACAATGGATCATTATACACAGTGGTAAAAAAAGATTGTGTACATTAAAGTTTTATCCAAAAAAACTAATTACTAACCATTTTGGGATAAAGAAATAAAAATAAAGTTGGAACTCTGGCAATTAATTATGCTTAAAATAAAATTTAAAGCATTAGGCATGTCAAAAAAATTATAAGGGAACAATTAGAATGTCACAGTTATGTAAAAGATGAAATAATGACTTTTATTACATGCAACTATAGTTCACAATTTTAATTTTACTGGACTCTGTGTGATGGCTCACTCATTCACTTTTACTTAACCAGTTTTACTTTATTTACATTATAATTATCATTTTGGGCCTTTTATTTTAGTTGGTCCATCATTTCCCCTCACTTGTACCATACAAGGAGTTGTGCAAGCGCAACTCCGCTTTTTGATTGGCAGCCACTAATGCATGTGGAAGGACTAGCCCCTTGCATCAAAGGGCTAGTCCTTCTGCATGGGGATTTCATAAAAAATGTGATCATTATTTATGCAAATGTGACTTCAACCAATGGTGTGCATGTGTCGGTTTGCACATGCCAGAGACATAAGCAAGTGGTATTAGGTCACAGAGAGAGTTGAGAAGTGAGTGTTAGGAGGAGGCAGTTAGTGAGAAGTCAGTTTTTTGTAAAGAGTTTCTTTTGTAGTGAAATGGATTTTTGGTGAGTCTAGAATTTGAAATAAAAATTATTTGTTTTATGAAATAGATCTGACTTTCTTATTTTTGTTTCTCTTGAGCAGAGTTTGATTAATATTTGATCGAGTTTAAAATTAATGCTGGCAATCTTTGATTCTTCAGTAACACAATTAATAAAAAGAAAAAGAACCCTTATTTAAGTTATTGGCAAGATAAATTGCCTTGGCACCCGAGCTATCCTGTAACCTTTAACATACTGTTTGGAGGGTTACATCTGTAATCTGAAAAAAATTTTGTTCCATACAATTTTTCTTTCACATATTATTTATACTTTAAGAAACACCTTTTTACATACTAAATTAAAATTAAAGGACATTCTGAGCTACAAAATTTAAAAAAAAAAGTAAAAAAAATGCTTAGCAACAATTGCAGAGAATTTCTCTTATGAAACCGTTATATCTACTTCTTAGAATTTTACACATTGAATATATTTAACTCTTCATATTTCTATATTAAAAGAAATAATACCTACCAATCTCCCTGGGGTTAGGGAAGTCAAATGGCTGATTAGGAACAAGTGTACTGAAAAGAGTATCACTGAAATCCATAATGAAATCATCATCCATAGTTCCAGGGCTGCAAAAACTGTCCTTAGGCCATGGAGGCCATTTATAATCTAAATCCATAGCCATCTATATAATGACGATATAAGAATTCATTACTTTATATTAACATATGCCTATAATTTTACTTAAAACAAATGATACTCAGAAACTGCAGTACAAAATTTGGTTGACTAAAAATAATTTTATAATTTTTTTTAGTCATTTTTAATGAAGCATGAATTAGTTTTGATCAAAACATAATTTGTTAAAACTATTTATAGAGAAAAAACATGCAATTTAAAGAGTTGTTATTTATCATAAATTTTATTAGCCTTTAATAATTTTTAAATTGCTGATTAGAAAAAAGTATAGTAAAAAGGATTTAAAGTCAATAAAGTGCAAAATTATCTACTTTTAATATTTATACAAAATTAAATTTCTGTTATCTCTCAAAATATGTGTGCATATACACTGAATGGACAGATTATTATATATACTCTGCTAACAATACGCAAAGCAGAAGTATCGTGTCCAGTCACATGGGATGCTGAAACTAGGAATGCCTATAAATAGAGCAGGTCTCTACACATTGGAAACAAGTCACGGAAAAGTAATAATGGGTAAAGGCAGCAATGTAAGTTTGATGGTGGCCAGATAGTAGGTGCAAGGAAGGTCAGTTGTTCAATCACTGCAACCTGCTGAACTGGTGGAATTTCCATGTCAGACTGTTGCACATGTATACCAAGACTACATGAAATATGGTAAAACTTCCAACCAGCAGGAGAAATGTGGACGTAAATGTGCGATTGACTCTGGAGGTGAGAGCAGACTGTCCCGCATCATTACAAGGAATTGCATGGCTACCATGGAACAGATAATGATGGAATTGAATGAGAGTGTGTCCACAAGCTTATGCATAAAGACTATCTGTTGTACCATGAAAAAAATATGCTACAACAGTCGATGTCCACATTGTGTCCCATTGTTGACTGCAAGACCACTGAAAGATTAGGCTGCAGTTTGCAAAAGCCTATCACAACTGGAGTAAAGAGGACTGGAAACACGTCATCTGGTCTGACGAATCACGGTTTCAACTCTATCATGCCGATGGTAGGGTGCATATGTGGTGTAAACATGAAGCGATGGTAGGGTGCATATGTGGTGTAAACATGAAGCACATGAAGCGATGGACCCAGCTTGCCAAATTGGGGTCACACACAGGGCCATCTTAAGGCATGGACACACTGGGCAGTTGCCCAGGGCACCACGATTCTAAGTTTTGCAAAAGTTTGTGTTGATGAATCCTTGCTTTACAGCATGTTTTTTATGTTTAAACATTGATTTTGTTAAAAATACCAATAAATCTGTAGGATTTATTTGACCGTTTACATTTTTATTCCTGCAGGTGGGTGGGTAGGGGCCCCAGTGCATTGCTTTGCCCAGGGGCCTACAATACTGTTAAGATGGCACAGGTCACACAGGCATGTGGAGGCAGTGTAACAGTTTGGTGTACATTTACATGGGCTTCTTTGGGGTCCCTTGTACCTGTCGAGACCTCCATCACTGGCACAAAGTATGTGAAAATCCTCACCGACCATCTACACCCATTCGTAATGATTCTCTTTCGTACCATGATGCCATCTTTCAACAGGACAATGCCACACCACACACTCCCCAAGTGGTGACCAATTGGATCTAGGAGCATTCAGGTGAGTTTATCACACTTGACTGCTCCCCCCCACCCACCAATCGCCTAACATCAACCTCATTGAGAATTTGTGGAACAAATTGAAAAGATCTGTTCAAGCCCACCAACCCCTTCCGCAACTGTGGATGCTCTATGACAGGCAATCCTCGCTTCATGGGCGGCAATACCACTTCTGTGTTTTCAATACCTCATTGTTTCCTTTACCAAGATGGCTGGCTATTGTGAGGCAAAACGTGGAGCAACAGGTTGTTAGATAGGTGTATATAATAATTTGTCCATTCAGTGTATATTAGCAGGACAAATTTATGCATGTTGTTTTATCACTGAGCAGCATTATTTTACCACACAATGGGCTAAATAGACATGTGACAAGGAACAGAGATAAGTGGGGGAAAGAGGATTCACTGGATAACGGTTTAGAAAAAAGTGGGAGCCTTCCATAAGGTTCTTGAATGTGCAAAAGGTCATGGCTCTCCTACACAAGGGACACACCTTAACATCACATCAAAAGGATGCTTTTCCATGCCGAACAGTGCACCTATTCTCACCAAGGGTTGAGCAGGGGTTAAGAGAAAATCTCAACGTAAGCACAGTGGGTATACAAACCAGGGAACATAAGCTACAAGTCTGGTGTACTATTGAATCAACCCCCAATAAGCACAATTATGATAATTTCAAAACTCTGTAGAATATCTCAGCAGCCTAAAATTATGATGTTCTACAGAACACCTAGATTATCATCCAATCCACATGCAATAAAAAGAAAATTTATTATATACTTAATTGGAAAAGATGCAGGATATTCTTATGTTAACAAGTTAATCTTAAAATACATGAGAACAGTATATAACAAAATCAAAGCAGAAACAACTAACAGAACTATGCATGCATGCACACACACACACACAGACAGACAGACAGACAGACAGACAAAATCATCATGCAGTCATGGCTACGGAATCCAACCAGACTGTGTAAGTTTCCTCTCCAGACACGTCTGTTCTGAGCTACTGTTGCTGCATTTGGCCACTCTAGGCCAATTCTGGCAAGGTCCTGTTTGACATTGTCTGTCCATCGCTTCCTAGGTCTCCCCCTTTTTCTGAAACCCTTAGGCACACTGTTCATAATCCTGTTTGCCAATATGCAGCTATTCGTACGAGCAATATGGCCAAACCAATGCAATATCTCTCTGCACAATATGCTGCTCAAAAGAGGTTGATGACTCCTTTATCTAACCTCATCATTACTTACAAAGTCAAACCACCTAATGCCCAAGATACTGTGCAAACATCTACAATTAAAGGCATTAAGTTTCTTGTTTTCTTGCTTACAAAGGGCTTTGGGTTGGGTTGTTTTACCTCTGAACGGCACTTTTTTGCACACAATGGGCTAAATGGCCAGGTCACATGGACCCCAAAGGCTCAGAGAAGGTTGGGGGAGGGGACCAACTGGAACAGCTGTTGGGAGACAGATGGTAGCCTCCCGTCAAGGCCATCCAGCGTGTTCTTTAACGTGCAACAGGGTATGGTTCTCCTGCACACGGGGCCATGGCTTAACGTCCCATCCGACAGACGGCGGCCTTTCCAAGCCCATCGGTGTCCCCTACTGACCGTGGGCAGGGCGGGGAATTTTGCGGAGATAAATCTCAACGCTGACCCAGCTGGGACTCGAACCTGGGAACTACAGATTACGAGCCTGGCGCGCTACCGACTGAGCCACCCCCGCCCCCTTACAAAGGGCATATGTATCACTAATATAACTAACCTTAGAAAGAACCAAACTATTATACAGTCTAATTTTATTTAGTCTTTAGGTGTATAGACCTATTTTTCCACAATCTCCATAGATTCTTAAAAGTCCCAGCAATCCCTGTTCTTTATTTATCTCATGCTGCACATCACCAGTATCTGTTAAATAGCTCCCAAGGTAATTAAACTGAGACACTTGCTCAAGAGTGCAGCCATTCAAATCAACTGAAACACCACCTGCCTGACCAATTTTCATCACTTTAGTTTTTTCTCTGTTTATCACCAAACCTACTTTATTATCATTCTCATGAACAGCCCCAATGAAAGAATTCATCTCATCATCATTAGTCAACAAGGCCAAATCATCTGCATAATCTAAATCAGAAATTTTAAAATCTCTAGACCATTTATGGCTGAAATCTTTCCTTTGCAAAGAATTTTGCATAACACAATCAATAACCAAACTAAAGAGAAAAAATGCACCCTTGTCAAATAGCAGAAGTATTGCTACAAGCCTTACCAACTCTCACACATGACTCAGTGTTGTTATAGAGAGCTTTCATTATGTTAACTAACTTGTCTGGTACATCATATGATCTCACAATCAACCACAAATTATGATGATCAACAGAGTCGAAAGCCTTTTTGAAATTAACAAAGCTAGCAACCAAAGGTTTCTGAAACTCTAAACATTTCTTAAGAATCTGCCTGAGTGAAAATATCTGATCCACACATCCCCTACTTCTGAATCCACATTGCTCATCATGCAATTGACTGTCAACCAGATTCTTAATTCTATTAAGCACAATCATGGAAAGAACTTTACCTGGAACAGAGAGTAGGCTGATATCCCTATAGTTATCACAAGAACTGCAATCATCTTTTTTGAAAATAGAGATAACAATAGCTCTGGTAAAATCTTTAGGAACCATGCCTTTATCATAAAAGATATTCAGAATTTCAGTCATCCAAGTGGTAACCGAAACATTCCCAGCTCTAAGCATTTCCGTAGTAATTTCATCTACCCCTGGGGATTTATGAAGTTTAAGTTTAGAAATAGCCAAAATAACTTCAGACTGTGTTATAGGCCAACATTAAAGCCACCAATGCATCTATCATCATTACAAACAATGGTAGTAGAACTAACCACATTGTTCAGAACATCACTGAAATGCTCAGCCCACCTAGCCATGACAGAATCTTCACCTTCAACTGCCTAGCAATGTTTATCCCTTAATCCCTGTGTACTTATCTGTTTCTTCCCACATAAAACATTAATAATCTGGTACAACCCCCTGCTGTTGTACTGTCTAACTGCTTCCTCAGCTTTGTCAGCCAAGCTATCAAGCCAAAGATTCTTATCAGCTGTTAACTGAGCTTTTACATGTTTATTAAGCTCATTGTAATGCCTTCTGTTAGGACTAGTAGGGTGTTGATTCATATTAATCCTGCATTTCCTTCTTTCAGAAATAAGTTCCATAGCCTTATCACTCAAATAATTTTGTTTCCTCTGTTCCCTTTTACCCAAAAGAGCACTGTTGGTTTCTAGAAAAGCCTGTTTAAATTGATCCCATTCTTTCTCAACTTCAGCAGTAACCAAACTGTGATTGTCACAATTTACTAAGTAGCCTACTGTGGTATGCTTTGGCTATATCTGGATCTTTCAGACCTTCATTGTTGAAGGTAATTTTCTTAACCTTAACACAACATTTCTTAAGTTTCAGCTGCAAAACACTTTTGACCAGGCAATGGTCAGACCCAATTTTGCTCCCCTGTAAGATCTGTTATTCCTAACTGAACTAGCCCATTTGCTGTTAATTAAAATAAAATCTATCATATTCCTGTGCAACCCATCAGGTGAAACCTATGGGTATTTATAAATGTCCCGGTGTTTGTAGTATGTATTAGTTATTCACAAACCATTAAGTTTACTTACCTATAGGAGATGTGCCCCATTGCCATTGGAAAAACCGATGTCAAAGGGACCTAAAACTCCTGCCCAAAGATTAGAGTCAGTACCAACTTTAGCATTGGAGTCACCTAGCACAAGAGAAATATCTCCTTTCTTCACAGAATTCAAAATATCCTGAAGCTGGCTGTAAAATGCATCTTTCTCGGTTCATCATTCTCTTTCTCGTTCATGGCATCTTGGTCATCTGTTGTTATGTGGGGGCATAACAACAAATGACATTTAAGTCTTTAATTTTTGTTTTAAATTATGCTGTAAGAAATCTTTCATTAATGCAGTCATATTCTAGAAGAGCATCACTAGTATGTCTGCTGAGAAGCAAACCTACACCTTGGAGATGCTTTCCATCCTCCCTGCCTGAAAAGAGAAATTTAAAGTTATTTTTAAGTATATCACCTTTACCTCTCCATCTAGTCTCTTGCAAGCCTAGAATATCTAGTTATAATGCTGGAATTCCTGCTTGAGGACATCAAGAGAATAAATCTCTATGTAATGTCCTCACATTCCACGTTCCTGCAGAGAAAAAATTATTAGTAGGATTTTTAAAGAAATTAGGTTTATTGAGATTGGTAGGGCCAACAATATCAAACAGCCCCCTGATCACAGGCATGGGACAAAGACCTGTTCCTCCTCCACTAAAAGCTGAAGTCACCGATGCTGGTAGAAACTTCAGGCACCACCTTTTCAAAAGCCATAGACCTGTCTGAGACACATTACTCCAGATTAGGATTGATGATACCCAACTAGCTAAGAGAGGGTTCAGGTACCTGTGATGGCCTCTGATCAGGATTATCCACCGGTTCATATAAGGTATCCCGTGCTTCTGTTCACTTAGGGCTGGCAACCCACAAGCAAACAGAAAACACAGCAGATTCTCCCTCAACAGAGGCCAACCAAATCAATAGATACCAGAAAAATACCTAAGAACCTAAAACTCTACCCCTAAATGCAGAGTTGCAATAAATAGTAGCTTCAACCATATCGAATAAGACAAGTCGCAAATCAAAGGACCAGGATTTTGAATCTTGGATAACACATGGATGTTTCTTATTTTATCATTCTGCTGGTATCTCACAATTCTAAACGACCTTTCATTTGTCATATTATACCAACAGGCTCCTGTCAGATTTCTATGGCAAACAGACACTGGAAAAGTAAAAACAACTGCTGAAGAAGTAAAAATTCCAAGCACAGAACTATAAATGACAAACGGTCAAAAAAGATTAAATAACTGTGCTGTTTACCAATATTTTTAATTAAATTTACCACACAAGTTACACTGTTACCACACAAGCAAAATTCCAACAAATATGATGGCATCATAACTCCTCCCACCTCCCTTCACCAGCAAGGAAAATTCTACAATGGAAAACAACTGGAAAATCACTCTACAGTAATAAAATAAACACCTCCTCAAGCAGCTGCTTGCCACAGAGGTCTGACAGGAGCCTGTCAGTTTAATATGCCATAGTAGAAAGGATCTGTGAGGATGGCGGGTCCTCAGCAGATTTTTTTGCCAACTGTATGCAGTGTTCCCAGGTGGTCACCCTCCCAGGTACTGACCATGCCCAACACTGCTTTTAACTTCGGTGATTGGACGAGAACCAGTACATTAATAAAAAAAATTACACCCACCTACAACAGCAATAATAGCTAACATGCCAAAGAAAAGGATAAAAATGACTATAAGACCACAAATGAACTTATGCAATCCCTATTAAGACTGTTTCTATCATTTCTACACAACTACTCATAACACCCACCTACAACAGCAACTTAACAGCAATAATAGCTAACATGCCAAAGAAATAGGATAAAAAAAAACTCGTGAATCAGAAAACATGATATTTGTGCTGTGAAATATAAGTTCAACATTATGTTTTTGCATCATCTTCAGACTACATTTTTCAAGAAAAAATTAAAAAAAAATTATCCCTTTTAAGATTTCAGCTTTATGTATTGAATGAAAAACTTCAAGATAAAGAAGGACTTACTCTTACCATTGAGCACTCAAGGTAATTAATTTCAGTTCAAAACATATAATTAAGTCCATGAAAATGAGCTGAGAAATTAAGCTTAATAAATCATTTTGAAAACAGCAAAAAGATAAATGCACTCGTGGGTATAACTGAAGGAGGTGGTTTTTTGTTAAAGCAGTGAACCCATAATGGACTATCATCCAGATTTATTACCTCCATCAACATGAAAGAGTAAAAATTGCCATCATATTAATAGCCATCATAAAAAAAAATACTCCTTGATCATTTTAATTGCCCTGACCAATCACCATTAGCAAAGTTTACCATTTAGTTTGACAAAGACGTAGTATCATAAGCCACAACCTCCTGACATGACTGCATCATTTCTTGCTCCCTACATAGAGAGTGCCAATAAACTATAGATTAACTATCAAACCTTAGCAAATAATGTCTCTGTCAAAGCAATGACTACAAGACCACAAATGAACTTGGGCAATCCCTATTAAGACTGTTTCTATCATTTCTACACAACTACTCATTTCATCCACCAAACTGGTACATTTTGTATACCTCACACTCTGCATTAAACTGTCAACCATTTGCATCTCTCATCTTTTGCAATTTTAAATATCTTAAAATGTTCTGAAGAATATTGTTTTCCCACAGTGATTATAACTGTTTGGTATATCACATGAAAAAAATAAGAAAAAAATAAGTGCAATACAAAGGGAGTGATACCGAGCTAAGACAAAAGGATATATTACTAATAAGAGTTAAAACCAAAGAGTATACTGCCTATAAGAGCCAAACAGAAAAATATGAAGATTACTATCTAAAATTAAAAATAAACATTACCTCTACCTCTACAATTTGCATTATATACTCTAGTAACATTCTATTCTTTTTTTTTATTTTCTTTTTTTTTTCACTTTTGCATTTATTGTTGAAAAATTTTGCTGTTTTTTTTCCTGTGTTGACCTCTTTACATTTCCACTTTTGACATGCAAAATATTCCACTTACTGATCAAAGTTGCTAGAAAATAAGTATGGGAGATACATCTTTCAATGCTCAAATTAATTTTAGATGTTAATAATTTATTTACCACAATTTAGTATCAAAAGATAACAGCAACCATATATTTTTTTATTACAGAACTGATTGTAAAAGATGAGTGTTGTTTAGCAATCAGGATAAAAATTTTAACATTTGAAATCTGTTAGGGTAAAAATGTTAATGTGCGACATCTGCTTATCATACAAAGAGAAAGAAATCCTATGAAGGTAAGCCCTAGAGAAACATTATATATACGCAACAAACAGTGACCATGGGCTACAAAGGCCAGACTCTGTAATTTAATCCTCCAAACATGTCTATATTGAATTACAATTACAGTATAATAACAAATAATAAATAAAACAGCTGTTGCATTTAGCAGCTGCAGGCCTAATCTAACAAATTCCTCTTTGGCATTGTTTGCCTGCCACATTATAAGTCACCCCCTTTTCTTCTGAGGCATTTAGGCACACTGTTCATAACTCTATTCACTAATCTGTAGCAGGGCCGCCGACAGGGGGGGGGTCAAGGGGGACTAGTGCATAGGGGCCCATCAGCAATAAGGGCCCGTCAGATTAAGTGACTCTTTACTTTTTCTTACAAAAATTATTCTTAGTTAGGCTATATATCGATCCTATAAAATTCCATAAGAACATTATTTGTTATAATATGCTTTTAAAAAGAAACACTAGTTGGATTATGACATATTATCTCATTAATAGTAGTTGAACGAACCATTTCTTAACATCTTCTTTTGTCCGCGTTAACTTACAGCATTTGCTTGTATTTTCCCTGTTAACCACCCCATCCCTGCAGCAGTAGCAACAGTTGGACTCTCCCAAACCCAACCCGTGCGATCAGGTATATTACATTGTTCATATTTCGAGTTCCAGTAACATCGTCTGTGGTCTGTGTGTCAGTGTTACAAATTATAACAGTTTAAAAGTCTCTTGTCGGCACATTTGTTTCACCATTTCGTTGTCATTCGTTTAGTAAAATGATATATTCATTGGTGCTATAGTCTAACTGAACAATGGACAAGTATAAGCATAAGTCAGGAGCTGAGAAGCTCAAGGAGAGAAATAAAAAATTGGAAGTTACTAAGAAAGGGAGTAGAACTTTGAAGTCGGTGTAAAAGTGAATGTGGACAGTGAAGGTGCAAAAAATGCATGCCTGAGTGCGCAACAGGCTTTTTTTCCTCTGAATGTCATCATTGTGTCCAGAATAATTGCTATTAATGATTTGTAAAGATAAAAAGTTTTCAAGGGGGAGCCCCGAGCATAATATTACATAGGGTCCATAAATTCTCTCAGCGGCCCTGATCTGTAGTTCTGCATGTGGGAAATAAGGCTAAACCAACACAACCTCTCTCTACTCACTATAATGCTTAAAGGTGATTGCTGACCCCTTCACCTAACTTTGTTATTACTTAAAAGTGGTAGTTCACTCCTTCATCATTACATATATACTCAAACTATCTAAAACCCATAAATACTTAAGCAACTGCATAAAAATTGAAAGCATCTGGTTTTCTGCTAACTTGCTTGCAAAGAGGCCAAGTTTCATTGACATAGCAAACTTTAGAAAGGACAAAACTATTATTTTTAAAAGTTTTTCCCTGCTTTACTAGGCAGAATCTCTCTCCCAGTTCTTTTAGTTCAACCAATCTTCTCAAACACTTCTTTTTCTCATTGGTTTTCCTTTCTTCTTTCACCAGTAGGTTCCCAAATCCATATTTCATTTGGCCACATTCCATCCTCCATTCATTTATGTGTCCATACCACCTCAGTCTCTTTTTCATGATGTTTTCTTGCTCTCCAACATCTTCTTCTACTTCTATAATTCTTTAATTTCTACATCTCATTTTATTCATTCTTGTCTTCCATGTACATCTTAACTAGAAATATGTTTCAATTGCTCTTATCCTAAATGCTAACCTTTCTAACAGCATATCGACACTTCTGCCATATGTTAGAATACTCTTTACAATTGTATGAAAATTCATTCTTTGATTCTTTCATGAACTATTCTTATGCTCAAGCAATAACAATTATGCCATGAAAGCTTAAACTGTTGAGTTATTGGCTGTTCCACTGTTGCTCCCATTTCCTACATACATGTACTTTTTTTCTGAATGAAAGACCTCATATACTTCAACAAGATTGCCTTTCTCACCATTTCTTTATCCATCTCAAATCTTCTCTTCCATTAACTCTTGCTCCTATATATATATTTTTTTTTTGTTTTCAAAATTTATATTCATCCACCTTATTGTTTATATTAATTTTATTTTGCATATTCCACCTTTAATTTCCTTTTTATATATTCTAGATCATCTCTAGCCTGTGGATTTTTTTCTTGAATCAAACTACTGTATAGCCTAATTTTAGTTTTCAGGTGTCTTCCTATTTTCCCAAAATCTCCACCAATTTTTAAAAGTGTCGGCAGTAATGCCTGTTTCTACAATTCTTCTTCACTATGTTGTTCATTCTTCACTGTTTCTACAATTCTGTTTCACAACTCATAAGATAATTAAACTTAGGAACTTGCAAAGAAAATCATGCAAGGCTTGGAAACTTGCACCATTAAAAAGAACTGAAGCACTAACTACCTAACTCATTTTCGTCACTTTAGTTTTCTACCAATTTATCACCAAACCTAGTTATTATTAACCATCCTGTCAATATCATTTGCCAAAAGAGCCAAAATCATCAGAATAACCTGAATCAGATATTATCAAATCTCTACAGCATCTAAATGTAGCAGCCAATTAGTTTATATTATTAATAAAGTATAGATAAATAGAGTGCATCTCTGATTAATATAGACTAAAATTGCCAATATAATAATAAGAGAATTGTCATTAGAATTATTACTTGAATTAGAAGAAACTGATTTATTTGTGAATATAAGTGATTCATTTTTGATGATAAAAACTACACAAATTCAAATGGCAGAATGATAGAACTGACAGATATTGTTATATCAGAGTATATTCAGCAAAAACCTTTTAAAAATGGTAACCCCATTATTTAACTAAAGAATCAAATTATGAAATTTATTTTCATCCTAATATGGTAAATAGCAATCTGCAACTTTGATTTCCTTTTCCCATTATGCCTTTCCCTACTACTGGAAATGTCCCAGTGGCACTGAAATATCCCATATATATATATTATCCCTCTAAATCTTATAAACTGATGCCCAACATAGGTGACCATTTACCAGTTGAAGTAAACTCAAAATGATACTATGGCTGATGTGTAAAGCAGAAAAATTAATCCTGAACAAAAACTGTCTGTACTACATGCAAAATTGCTCCTAGCAAAAAAATTTGTTTTCAACAATATCATTCATAAAAATTATCATTGTTCCATGTTTTGCATTTATTGCATTCATTCCAATAAAAATTCAGGAAAACGTTAGTATATATATATACTTTATCTATTACATAGAGTACCACATCCTATACCCTCACCTATTTACCTTGCAAAAACAGACACTCTTTTTTTATGTTCCAAGGTCACCAGTTTAAAAAAAAATTAAATTGGTAGTGAAATGGTGAAACAAACCAAAATGTACATTCTGTATCTGTCTAATTATATTCAAAATAGTGGTAAAACTGGAACTGGAAATCATAAAACCCAAGGTCTTGAAATATAACAAGTGTTTAAACACTAAAAACAAATGAACAATTAAGCAAACAAAAACTGTAATAGTGAGCAACTGATTTCACTCTATTACTAGTACAGCACACTGCTGGAGAAGGGACCACAGTTGTGACATGAATACCATCTCAAACAGATTCCTTCTTCATCTCAAGTGGAAGTCTCCCTTGTTGTGCTGTCTAGATACTTACTCTGTTTTATCAGCCAGATTATCATGACAAAGATTCATTCTTCTACTGGCCTTTACATATTTATTAAGTTCTCTGTAATGCTGTTTGTCCAGACTAATAGGGTATTGATTCAATTTATCTCTGAATGCTTCTTTCAGAAACATATTTCACTGCTTTATCACTCAAATGATTTTCATTCTTTCACAACTTTTCACTCAGAAAAATACTGTTGGTTTAAAGAATAGCATTACCTTGTAACAAACTTTCATTTGATACTTAACTCATCATGATTAGTCAGTGATTTGAGAAGATATGGTGGAACAATCATTTACACCTTTCTCCCTGTTTTGGGGGAGGGTGGAAAGAAAACATGGGAGGTAAACTTTTTATAACATGTGACACATAACTCATTCTCTCAGCCTTGCACTTGAAAGATATTGTAAAACAGTTGTTTGCACATTTCCCCTTTTTAGGGGGAAGAAAGCAAGGGGAGGAATGGAATTTTCCTGCATTACAACTAATGGCTTCAAAGTACCTTAAACCATTTTTATGAGGCAGTGGTAGTAGCTCAGTCAGTCATAATCTGTCAGCTCATAATCTGCAGTTCCCAGGTTCGAGTCCCAGCTGGGTTAGCATTGAGATTTATTTCTACAAAACTCCCTGCCCAAGTTCAGAAGGGGACATAGATGGCTTAAAAAGGCTGCATTCCATTGCATAGGGCATTAAGTCATGACCCTGTATGTGGGAGAGCTATACCCTGTGCACATTAAAGAACACACTAGATTGGCTTTGACAGGAGGCAACCATCTGTCTCCCAACAGCCGTTCCAGTGGGTCCCCTTCCCCAACCTTCTGAGCTTTTGGAGGCCTTGTGACCTGGCCATTTAGCCCATTGTGTGCAAATAAGTGCCGCTCAGGGGTAAAACAACCCAACCATATTTATAGACCATAAAGTTATACATATAAGTCATAAAAATTGTCCCATAAATGAAATTATTCCATACATAAAGTATGTCCCATACATAAAGTATGAAACTTTACATACAGGTCAAAAAAACCTCCTGTAAAAATAGTGCAATATAAAAAGAGTTTTATGGCCTAAACCATACAAGAAACATTATAAGGCATTTGCCATTTAAAGAAATAGAATTTGATCATATGGTGAAACATGAAAAATATGAACATGAATCTTAAGTATTTCTAACCAAAATGGTTAAACCTCTGTAAAAAGTGAAACAATCTAGGGAAAATCTAATATGTCCACTGGAGAAGTGGCATATCAGAAATTTCTAATGGAGAGGGATTGGACATGTTTGAGTCTAATGGGATTTTGGATATACTCGAGTTTCAAATTTTTAGGTAACTGCTTTAGAACACATTATTCAAGCCCTCAAGATATGGTTATCTCCTCCCTCCCTACACACACACATAGTATGCCATCATCATCCTCAAGCAGCCATGGGCTATGGAGATCCAACCAGACCGTGCAATTTAGTTCTCCAAGCAAGTCTATCCTGAGCTACATCTACTGCATCTGGCAACTGCACACCAATTCTAACAAGGTCCTGTTTGACATTGTCTGCCCACCACATCCTAGGTCTCCCCCTCATTCTGAGGCCTTTAGGCACACTGTTCATAACCCTATTCGCCAATCTATAATTACTCATACGGGCAACATGGCCAAACCAACGGAGTCTCTCTCTGCACAATATGCTGCTTAAAGGAGGTTGCAAACTACTTTGCCTAACCTCATCATTAGTTACAAAGTTGAACCACCTAATGCCCAAGATACTGCATAAGCATCTGGAATCAAAAGCATCTAGTTTCCTGTTATCTTGTTTACAAAGTGTCCAAGTTTCACTACCATAACTAACCCTAGAAAGAACCAAACTATTATACAGTCTAATTTTAGTCATTAGGTGTATACGCCTATTTTTCCACACTCTCCCTAGATTCTTAAAAGTCCAGGTAGCAATCCCTATTTGTCTGTTAATCTCATGCCGCACATCACCATTATCTGTTACATAGCTCCCAAGATAATTAAACTGTGACACCTGCTCAAGACTGCAACCATTCAGATTAACTGAATTACAGCCTGCCTGACCATTTTCATCACTTTAGTTTTCTCTCTGTTTATAATCAAACCTACTCTACTACCAGTTTCATCAACAGCTCAAATGAAAGAGTTCACTAATCAACATCATTTGCCAAAAAGGCTAAATCATCAGCATAATCTAAATCAGAAATATTCATATCTCCAGTACATTCAAAGCCAAAATCTTTCCCTTGAAGTGCATTTCGCATAACATAATCAATAACCAAGCTAAGGAGAAAAGGAGACAAAATGCACCCTTGTCGAACACCAGAAGAAATGCTAAACCAAATGCTACAAGCCTTACCAACTCTCACACACAACTCAATGTCATTATAGAGAGCTTTCATTATGTTAACTAACTTGTCTGATATACCATATGATCTCATAATCAACCATAAATTATGATGATCAACAGTCGAAAGCCTTTTTGAAATCAACACAGCTATCAACCAAAGGTTTCTGAAACTTTAAACATTTCTCAAGAAAATGCCTAAGAGAAAATATCTGATCTACACATCCCCTACCACTTCCGATCCATATTACTCATCACACAATTGCCTGTCAACCAGATTCTTAATTCTATTAAGCACAATAATGCAAAGAACTTTACCCGGAACAGAGAGTAGGCTGATACCCCTATAGTTATCACAAGAACTGCAATCACCTTTTTTGAAAATAGGGATTACAATAGCTCTGGTAAAATCCTTAGGAACCATGCCTTTATCATAAAAGATATTCAGAATTTCAGTCATCCAAGTGGTAACTGAAACATTCCCAGCTCTAAGCATTTCTGTAGTAATTTCATCTACCCCTGGGGATTTATGAAGTTTAAGTTTAGAAACAGCCAAAATAACTTCAGATTGTGTTATAGGGCCAACATTAAAGCCACCAATGCATCTATCATCATTGCAAACAATGGGAATAGAACTAACCGCACTGTTTAGAATATCACTGAAATGCTCAGCCCACCTAGCCATGACAGAATCCTCACCTTACCTTGTTTATCCTTCAATCTCTGGTATACCTGTCCGTTTTCTACCACACAAAACATTAACTATTTGGTACAACTCTCTGCTGTTGCTGTCTAACTGCTTCCTCGGCTTTGTCAGCCAAACCATCAAGCCAAAGATTCTTATCAGCAGCTAACTGATCTTTTACACGTTTATTAAGTTCTCTGTAATGCTTTCTATTAGGACTAGTAGGGTATTGATTAAGGACATTCCTGCAGTTCTTTCTTTCCGAAATAAGCTCAAGTGCCTTATCACTCAGATAATTCTGACTCTTCTGCTCCTTTTTTCCTAAAAGAGTACTGTTAGTGTCCAAAAAAGCCTGTTTAAAATGATCCCATTCTTCCTCAACTTCAGTAGTAAGCAAACCATGACTGTCATAATGACTAAGTAACCTATCATGGTAAGCTTTGGCTATAACTGGGTCTTTCAGAGCTTCAGTATTAAAAGCAAATTTTTTAACCCTAGCACAACACTTTTTAAGTTCAAGTTGCAAGACACTTTTAACAAGATAATGGTCAGATCCAATTTCAGCTCCCCTATATGACCTGGTATTCCTAACAGAACCAGCCCATTTGCTGTTAATTAATATATAATCAATCATATTCTTATGCAGCCCATCGGGTGAAACCCATGTGTACTTATGTATGTCGCGGTGTTTGTAATAAGTGTTAATTATTCTGAATCCATTGAGTTTACTTACCTGCAGGAGACGCTGACCATTGCCATTGCAGCTACCAATACCAAAAGGGCCTATTACTACTCCCCAAAGGTCAGAGTCAGTACCAACTTTGCCATTGAAGTCACCAAGAACAAGGATAATATCTCCTTTCTTGACAGAATTCAAAATATCCTGAAGTTGTTCATAAAACCTATCCTTCTCATCCTCATCAGCATCCTCAGTGGGGCATAACAGCAGAAAACATTCAGGTCTTTAACACTTGTCTGAAATTTTGCTGTAAGAAACCTTTCATTAATGCACTCATATCCTAGAAGAGAATCACTAGCGTGTCTGCTGAGAAGCAGACCCACGCCTTGGTGATGCTTATTGTCATCCCTTCCTGAAAAGAGAAATTTAAGATTATTTTTAAGAATCTGACCTTTATCTGTCCATCTGGTCTCTTGCAAGCCGAGAATATCTAAATTATAACGGTGGAATTCTTGTGTGAGGACATCAAGAGAAAAAGCTCTGTGCAGAGTCCTCACATTCCAACTGCCTATGGAGAGAAAATGGTTAGTGGGATGTTTAAATTCAGAATTAAATGAATTATTGAGAGAGGGAATGCTGCAAATATCAAACAGCCCCCTAATTGCAGACATGGGGCAAAGCCCCATTCCCCCACCACTAAAGGCTGAAGTCATCTACATTGGAGTAAAATTTAGTCATTCTGTCTAATATTTAAATTACTATAAAAATCAATCAAATGAATAAAATATTCCCAGCCTTTGAAATTTCTGCATTGTTTAGAAATTCAGATTACAAAATTTTGGATAAGCATTATCTTATTAGAAAATGAATCCTGTTATTCATTCTGAAAATAATAATAATAACACATTTCAGAACATTAATATAACACATGCAAAATGTTATTAAGATGGCTATGAAACAGTATTGAATGGCTAAAAATAGTTATTCTTTACATCTAATGAAACTTCAGATTACAAATTATAGTATCAATCTTCATGTGAAATTCCAAATGCAGGCTGTATTTGCAACTGACATATACATAATTTCTCCCTAAACAAAGCATATACTTGCTACTAAAAACCAGTCAGTCATGTTCCTGCTTCATCATTATTGTTCTGTTGCACTTCCAATCCTATAGGATGGAAGAAGTAACATCTATAAAATGGACAATAAGCCAGTTTAGAGTATTAGTCTAGTAATGGTGTGTAGGGATATGTGAATCAAAGCAATAACTGGGCCAACAACCTTCTAACTTAATCATATTTAATGATCCAAAAATTACTTACCATCTTTCAAAAGTAAGTGGTCTTCTCTGTTATTACTCATAATATTTCTGATTCATGGTGATGGGTGTGTGACTTAACATATACCCTCTATATTTAAATGTAATAACCATATATTTCTGACCAACTGGTCTCAGTTTTTGACAACCATAAGCAGAAATTTTGTATATGAGCAATCTTACTTCATAAAACCAATATTCTCTTCATTCTAATGGGGATTATTATACTGGGCTTAAACTTCACTTTCATAAATTCTATGGTTAAAGATGTTTCATTCAAATTGAGATTATATACTATGCTTAAAACATCAGTTCCATAAATTGTATGGTTAAAGATACCTTTCAAGAACACATAATAATGAGAAGAAACAATATGATAATGACTCATTTCACACATTGAAAGATTAGCCTTATCACATTGCTTTTACCATGCAGTAGAAAAATGTTTTATATTTTATAGAAGAGTTTTCCCCAAACATAAAAGCAAAAGTTCATATCTCTATAACAACTCCTTCAAGTGATACAATTTTTATGACAGCATTTTAAAACTTGTTTAGGAAAATAAGGTAGAGTGCAATAATATAGCTCATAGTAGTTGATTAACCTACATTATTCATATAAAAAACCTATCATTTCTACAAACAGAATGGTAACATATGATCCCATTTTTTATTAGTGTTAAATATAGCTTCATCACATATACTTGGAAGGTTATTTTCTTCACCATATTTGTATTTGTTAACTACTGAATCTGCTAATTCATCTTCAAATGTATTAATATTTCACTTATATGAATTGTGGATATTTCCTGATACCACAAGCATTTCAAAAGGCTCAATAACATAAAATTAGCCTAAATTATCAACAAAATCACATTGTTGATTATATATACTGTATATATTCACTATATGTATGTTCTGAATTTTTTTACTATGGGAAAAAGAATAATGATGCATCTCCATTTCATTACACTTTGAAGCCTAAAAAAATTATGTACTGACACCATCAGCTTCTTGACTTGGCTTCAATTTAAACTGGTCTTTACAGAAAAGGCGCCATTTCTTGTACTCTGCTGTTATAGTGGTCATTCTTCGTTTCCAGTATGCTCCTTCTATGACAATAGCCTGAAATATTGATACAGTTTCAAGAAATGCTATAACATAATACTAATTCATACAGCAATCACGCAAACTTCCACACAATTTGCAGTTGTGAAATGGGCATTCTTTAGCTACAAGCCTTTCTATCTAAAGTTAGCAGAAGATGAAGTATCTTAAAATACTTATAAGCTTGCCAAATTATGTTACCATTCCATTATTAATGGCTTATTTGCACAAATGATGCAACTACACACTAAAGAGATACAGAAAATTCATTATTTTCAGTATGGAAGTGTAAGTAATCATTATCATAATCATTCATTGTTAAACTTTCTACAACTGAGATGTTAGGCACTGAAGAAGAATAAAAACAAATTTTCTTTCACTGGAAACTTAACCTTCTTATCATTTGTTTTATTCTTATTTTTTTAATTCATATGTGGCTTCTTTGACATTAACCCTTTTTAATGTCATAATCATATCACTCCAAACATGTCTATAAAAGTGGACTCAAACTAACAAGCAATAATAATCATAAAGTTCAGTCTTTCTAAAACTTTGCATTCCTTTTAGTTATTTAATCCATCACTAAAGCCAGCATAAAAATTTTATTAATAATAACTTTAGTAGACATCTCACACTGTTACATAAATTAGTTATGAATCTCATCTGTTTACATAAATTGACAACCTCAAAGATGGCAACTACGTAAATTCCTGAAGAATGATATTCACACATTAAATACTGAGTGAAATTGTACATTTAAATATAAACTATTCTTGATGTTTTTTCCTGCTTGTAGCAGGTTTTCTTTCTTTCCATTGCTGAGTAACAATTTAAAAGTTTTTTCTAGCTTTGCCTCTTACCTAGCAATATAGAGGAAATGCAAAGCTTTTCTTCAGGTGAAATCTCAAAACATTCTAGAGACAAAAAGCTTGCTTTCACATTTGAAATCCAAATTTCTTCTACTAATTTTTTTTCTTATGTTAAGCTATTATGAATGCCTTCACTGGGAACTACTAATGGAATATATTTACACTGTACATAATATATATTAGGAAATATAATGCTGCTGCATACAATTATAGTTGAAAGTTAAGCAATATTTAAAAACCAGCAGTAACTGTAAAAATAGATAAATATTTCGCTAATAAACTTTAATTGTCATTCACAATATGCAGAACTGTTTGTGACATTTGATCAAATTGAAGTTACAGTCACTACTGGGGGCTAGTTTTGGAAATGCTATAAGAATATCAGGAACTCGACATAAATCTTTACACACTTGCAATTCAAAAGTGAAGCATGATGAAAATAAGTGGCTAAAACCAAAAAGAGAGTTTGATAATCATGTCTACATTGTTTCAGTGTAGAGTTACTGTGTCTATTGCAATAAAGTTTATCCACTGTCATAAAAAAAAACAGGAAAATTTTCATATCAAAGGTATTTTTGCCTTATATATATATGGAACTGACAGTTCCAAATTGAATAGTTTTATGATCTTTATAAAATCAAGACCACCCAAAGTCAGCCTCTGAAATTCTATTATCCTGAAGCAATGGAATTCACTTTAGTGATATTCAAAGGAGGAAGCAAATAAATTAATCAGTATTAGGAAAGTGCGAGACAATCCTCCAACCACTTCCCTAATTCAATTATGGAATCTTCTGGTTATGTGTCAGTTGCTCTATCAGTTAACCCTTTAATGCCCAGAAAATTGCAGAAAAGGGTAGAGGGTATTAAAGAAGGAAGAATAGTACTATTTGGGAAAGTCCATTTCAAAATTTTGGCCGTTTCGGTCCATTATGGGTGTTAAAAGGTTAAGGTAAAACAGTAATGATTACAGTTATTGGGACCTAACTCAATATCACTATTTAAACCAAAAATTAACTGTGAACAGGAAAACCTTAATCCTATGATCTATTTGAGTGGAGAAGTTCACTGTGTAAACCAAAAACTAGATAATCCAATTAAAATTTTCAAAAATGGCTATCTTCCTATATGCACCCTAAAAGGTAGAAATTAAAACTTAAGCATATCAATGGTGTTCAGTAGGTAAACTGGCACCCTATCTTCCTTTGAAATGAATATGAATTCAGTGACTAATTGCACCATAGAAATGCTTAAGTTTTATTTTCTACTTTTTAGAGTGCATATAGGAAGAGAGTATTTTTTAAGTTTTAAATTTATATATTTTTCTTTGTCACTAAAATCACCTACCTTCAGAAACTTTTATTTGATATATGACACATAAACATCGACCACATTTCTCTTCCCCCCCCCCCTTTTTGGAGGGGGGTTGTTGTTGAAGACCATGACATTGGAAACGACACAAGCTTTAAATTTGAGATACAACAACTCATTAAAGTCAACCTCCACAAAATTTCCATAACCTTTTTTGTGTGGTGGAGAGAGAATGGTGGAGGGTTTAATTCAAAGTAGTTAATGACAGCTCTCAGATGAGCTTTCATTTCACATCTCACTCATAACTGTAGGTCCTTGAATTGGAAAGATATAATAAAATAATGACTTTCCAATACACTCTTTTTTTTTTGGGGGGGGGGGGGGAAGAAAGCGAGGGTCATATATTTTTATTGCCCACAATACTCCCCACTTCCCAAGCTTTCATTTGACATATACTTTTTATGTTCAGACCTCGCTTTCAAAAGATAGAACAATCCTTCATTTTCTCCATTTTTGGGGAGGAAAAAGACATGGGGGAATTTTTATAACCTGTGATACTCCCCACATCACAAGCTTTCATTTGACACATTAATTATTAACTTTGTGTGTCACATTCAAGAGATATGGTGCAACAATCGTTTTGACGAACACACAAACTGACAAAGACAAGCGAAAAAGCAATAGGGAGGTAGGTAAAAATAATATAAAAAAACTCTTAAGTAATGAGAAAAATGCACACTTCATAGCATTATCACATAAATACCCAGTATATTATATTAAAAAAATGTAGAGAATATGTAAATAGTGTAATATTTTTAAAAAAGCATGTAGCACTAAGAATTTGGCACTCAGTTTTGAATCTCATTTGCCTTTTTTGAAATATGTTATTGAAAATAATGTGATTGAAGAATGCTCATTGTCTTATAGCAACAGTTATGGTTTAAGCTTCTCATCCAGAAAAAATAACCTCAAAATGACTAAGCTTCTGAAAGGTAAACCATTGTGACATATTGGGAAAATCTGTTTGGAATATGTTTATCATTTGGGAGAAGTCAAACCTTATATCTGTATTAATGATAATGTAAAATTTTTATCAGATCAGGAACAGATTTAGTGTCCTTAGTTTCAAGAAATGTTATGACGTAATAATAATTCAGACATACATCACAGGTGTCCACACAATTATTGAAGTTGAATTTTATTTTACTTTGAGCCCTAGGTGTTAAACTGATACTATATTGAAACTTGCAGTAGAAAGTTATTGTATTTCAAACTAATGCATAGAAGAAAACTTGAAATTTGGCTGAGATGCAAATATAGCACTATCTTAAAGAAAATCAGTATCATCTATAAATATGTACTGGTTCATTAAAGATTAAAAAAAAGTGTCTTTTCTATAAAGAAGTCATTGATTTGTAAGCTATTTTTGCATTCTTTATGGTGAATACCAGTGAACCAACTGAAAAAAATTAATGTCAAAAGTATTTGGCATTAAAATAAATATAAAAATATATAAATGATAATAATTTTTAATGATGGATAATTAACAATACTGTAGTGTTGTGCAAGAATTTTTTTTTATAAAAAGGGAAAAAGGTACTCTCATCCACAAAGAATGGATATAACCTAGAAGCTCAATTAGGCTTGTCCTGGTTTCTCCTTAACATACAAACCCTTAACAAGGGAATGGACACTGGTTTAGTAGTTAGGTGTGCTAACCATTATACCATGTAAGACTATTACTCAAGTATAGATGTAGACAGAGACTGATGCAAATATATACTGGTTATTTTTTTATCATATTAACAAATAAGAACACTCAATGACCATTTTATTAACAGACACGTTATGTTAACCAGAGTCAGAATGAGCATTCAATAACTTAAATAAATTTCCCACATAAAAATATGACAAAAAAAGGTAACTCCATCAAATTTTTCTAAATCTTGACTTTCAGCAATATTCATTAATATTAAGTTATGGAAAATCTAATAGCAACAATACTAGTTAAAATAATTTTTCTGAGTTCAGTTGTATTTTCCACTAAGCAACTTTTTTTTGCACACAATGGGCTAAATGACCAAATCACAAGCACCCCAGGGCTCAGAGCTAAAGCAATAATTATTACTTTAAATTTTACTAAAACAAATAAGATAATTTTAGCAGTTATGCAATGATTATTTCAATTTCAGCAGTTCTGAATTATTCTAATAAGTTGTTAAACATTTCAGCTTCCTTAAATACCAAAAGAATATTCTAAGAATTAAGATTTAAATAGACTTGATTCAGATCTTCAATATTTTTGCCATATTTTTCCATAAGAAGTTTATTTAAGAAGTTACAAAGCTTTCAATCTAACTCTCTATTGACATACCTCTGCTCCCAATAAAGAAGACAATGAGTGTATACCTGAATGATCATATTTAAAATCACAATTTGGAAGGTTCAAGGTGTTGTAAGTTCATGGTGAAATTAGCCTCCAATGAGAGACTCCCTACACTAGTCACAATAGGAGGGCGAGATAGTAGAGGCAGAAGATACTATTAAGTGTACTAATTTAGAAAAACAGGTAGAGATGAAGGACCTTAGACCTTGCAGAAGAGGCCAATGTCCTGAAAGTAATTTGTGAGAAGACGCAAGCACATTCGCTGCTTGTTCTGGTTGGAACCAAGAAAGGAAGTAATAGGAAAAACATTAGTTCCAATTGCATGAAACTCCTGAAACAAAGCTTCTCTTTCAGCATTGCAGCAGAAGTTCAGGAGTACATGAGATACAGTCTGGGGTGTGCTGCCTGTGGTACAGGTAGGCTGTGAGCTCTGCCGAGAGTGTGAAGAGTAGAGTTGCTGTAGATGACACCAACTCGGAGATAATGAAGGAGGGTCTCCTCAGATCTTCAGAGGTTACAAGGTTGGGAGCAGTGAGAGAAGGGTCAACCAGGTACCTAAGAGGAACAACTGGATTCCCTCTGTCACTGGGCAAGACGATACTGGCTCATCGGTTATGAGGCAAACCTCATGCAGTCATTGAGAGAGAGAGGGTAATTACTTACATACCTCTGATTTTCAAGTACCTCCTTCATGGTGCGATCAGCAAGCTCATTACCAGGTATCCCTACATAGGAAGGGATCCACTGGAAATGGATCATGATACCTGCAGAAGTGACCTTGGAGCATGTTTCCATGATCTTCTGAATGAGTAAGGGGTTGCAGCTCTTGCTGTCTCTCTTCTGGAGGGCCTGCAAGGCTCATTTGGAATCACAGAGGATGACAAATAGTGTTTCTTCTCAAGAATTTCTCGAGAAAAAAGTAAAATTTGTTTTTCTCATTTCTCCAGAAATTTGTTTCTTGGAATCAATATCGAAATTATTGTTGTTTTTATCAACAATCTGCAATGGTCCATATTTACTGTTTTTATTGCAATGCCTGGAAAATTTATAAATATAATTTTATTTATAATTTTATAAGTAATAAATACTTAAAAACTTGTGCAGCTGCATTGTTCAGTTGCAGTTCGATGTTCAGTGCAGTTTGTTTTTGTTCTGTAATTCTTTTTTAAATATTTAAATTTAATTCATTTTGTTTTGTGTTCTTAGCCCATAAAGATGAGCAAATTTTATAAGAACTGTTGGTCACATTTCAAGTAGAATAGTAAAAATAAGGATTTGGCAGCTTGTAATCTTTGCAATAAGACTTTATCTTGTAATGGTTCAGCAACAATTGGTCTTCGCAGGCACCTTGAAGGTGTACACAACTATAAGCGGGAAGAATCAAATGTCAAGCCAAATAGTTCCTGTTCCCAACAAGTCAAACGGCGATTTGAAGGTCCCAGTAACAATGATCAAACAATTATAATGTTTAAAGAACATCCAACTGTGGCAGAATTAATATCTAAATTGGCAGCAGTCGATGGATTCTTATTTAATAAAATTACTAAAAGTGAATTTATAAGACAGAGCATGATCGCAAGGGGATTCAATCTGCCATATAATCCTGCAGAAGTGAGGCAACTGATGATGGAATTTTATTATTGTAAAAAGTAGGAGTTAGCTCAGACCATAAGGAAACTAAAAGATGAAGAAAAAAAATTTAGTGTATCTATTGATGAATGGCCTAGTACTAAAAATAAAACATGCATGGATATTCACATATATAGAAATTCTAAAGATTCGTTCAATCTTGGGTTGGTTTCAATTAATGGTAGTTGTTCTGCTGAAAAAACTTTTAGAGTTGCTAACACAAAAATTCGATGGTATTTTAGATTATATTTTTGGTATTTCTCTTAAAAAAGATATTTTATCTGTAATGAGTGATGGCGCTCCCGTTATGCAAAAATTTGGAAGGTTGTCTCCTATGCATCAGCAACTATGCTATAATCATGGTTTGCACTTAGGTATTTTGAAAACCTTTTTACATTAAGAAGCAGAAAGAAAGTGACGAATTTGAAGAAAATAATAGTGATGTGAAGATAAAGATGAAGATTGTTTTCAAAATATGATTCCTATTTTTAATTTGAACCAGTGATAAACAGAGAGCAGCAAATGCAAAATGTTATAGAAGATACAGTTATAGGTATACAGATTGTAAAAATATTTAAAAAATCTGCTGTCAAAAATAGCGTTTTGCAAAAAATATATACAAAAATATGAAAACTGCCACTACTTTTGGATTGTAAGATAAAGTGGAATACCATGGAGATTATGATCAAATACTTTTTATGAATTAAAAAGCTTGTAAAAATGGTACTAAGTGAACTGAATATGGATACTACGTGGAAGGAAGATTAGATGAATATGTTAAAACATTATTAACTATATTAGAGCCCGTTCAAATAACCGTTGAGTGTCTGAGCAGAGAAGATTGTTAACTTCAGAAGGAGCTTTAAAATTTTTGTTTTCGAAATTAGAGAAGGTTAACAATGAACTAAGTAAGGTGCTTCTTATTACAATTAAAGAAGAAATAGATAAAAGAAGAAACAATAACATCATATCTCTTTATATATTTTTACAAAATCCTGCTTGCGAAGAAGAAGATACATTTTTTTTTAGATTAGTCTCGAAAAATGAAATTTACAAAATTGCTAAAGAAATGTTAAATAGATTATTTGCTGTTGTCAACAGTTTGATACTGACGAAGAAGATGTTAATGAAGTTCCAATCAATGGAAATGAAGAATTGTCTCTTCAAGAACAATTAAATTTATCTATAACAGAAAGTGTGAGAGAAGTGAAACCTGGTGTTACTGACAAATATCAGACTATTAAACAAGAATTTCCTATATTTCAAACAACGGGTACAAGAACAACAAATTTGGAACTACTTAGAGATGCTTTGTCCACAATAGAGCCTACGTCTACACAAAATGAATGTAATTTTTCTACTGCTAACAATTTTGTTACGAAGAAGAGAAATCAATTGTCCAATACTACTTTGGATGCGCTATGTTTTTTGAAAAATTATTTCAAAGTTGAACAAAAAATGCATTAAATTTTGTTTTGCAATCTTTTTTTATCTACATATTGTATTTTGTATTAAAATAATAAATGAAATATATGAATTCAGTATTAAAAAGTGATATTTCATTGTTATATAACCTTTTAGACTGAATTTAAGCAGGCAAATGTTATTTATATATTATATGAGAATTCTCGAGATTTCTCGAGAAATAAGAGGTAAATTTTTCGCTTCTCGAGAAATGTAAACTATCGAGAAATCTTAAACACTAATGACAAAGTTGCCATTTCTGAGGCTGAGGATGAAAAGTACAGATTCAAGGAAAGCATGAAGCTCCACAGAGGTGAAGGAAGCGAGATGCGGAAGACAGAAACCTCTAGCAATGTCAGTGTCAGGGATGGTAAAGCCAAAGGCAGCACATAGTCTCTCCCCATCAACAGATCCATTGATGTAGACCTCAGTACATCTTTCATATCATACAGTGACATAGGAGGTAGAGAGAAGTCTGATGGCCACTGGATCCAAGTCATTCTTTTGACCTAGAGAAGGAACAGTGATGTTGATTCATGTCAAGCTAGGCAACATGCTCATTGCTCCCCATGTCATCAATCATGGAGTTCCTCAAGGGGGTGTCCTCAACCCAATGCTTCTGAACATCTTGATGTCAGGCTACCCTCCTGACTCAAGAATAGAGGCAACATCTGCATTTGGTTCCCTAACCAGGACCCCTCCTATGCTCAGCTTAAGATGAAACAAGCCATGGCTACTGTCCTCAATTTCAACCTCACCTCAACAAGGCCACAACCTCAGCCTCACTCTTACCACTGATAAGACTGTGACTATGGTTTTCACTAAGAGGCACCTTCCTCCCACCTTCCCTGTGATCATGTTTGGAGCTGACCACATCAAGGTCATTAAACAGCACAAATGCCTTGGTGTCATCCTAGATAACAGGCTGACCTGAGGACCTCACATCCAGCATCTTAAGACAGTTGGAAAGATACACCATGATCCAGTGAATAATATTATCTCTGAGACCAAGATCATAGACTCTGCAGAGAATATTCATGTGGAACATGGAGTCAAATGCCTTCTGAATGTTGAAGACAGCGACTGTAGTCTGTCCCTTGGATAATGGCTGGTCAGTGGCAGAGGTGAAGTCCATCAGATTGTCAGATGTGCACACCTCCCTTTGTAGAAACCAGAGAGGCAGTCGGGGAAGAGGCCCTTGGACTCCAGGTACCATTCCAGGTGTCCAAGTCTCTAGGATCTTGCAGAGGCAAGAAGATAGAGCAATGGACCTGTAGAAAAAGAGGTCAGTGGCAGGTTTTCCCTGCTTCAAGACAGGTACTATTTGCATAGCCTTCCATGAATCAGGGAGAGTGGAGGTGGCCCAAGAGTGATTGAAGGCTTTAAGAAGCCCAGTAGAGCCTCTGGTGACAGGTTAGCTGAGTATAGCTGACTTCATCAGGTCCTGGGGACAAGGAGCGCTTCGAAGCCTCAATGGCAGAAATGAGTTCCTGCAAGGAAAAAGGATCATTATAATAGGGCACACTCTCAAAGCAGATCTGCTGAAACGTATCCTGATCAGTCACCAGTGGGGCAGGAAGGGAAGAAGTAAGGTGCAACAAGAAGGTGTTAGCAGTGGCGGCTAAATCTTCCTCAAAGGACAAAGCAAGGTTATGGAAAAGGAGAGCAGCCTCCGGCTTCCTCATCAGGTTCCTGATGTATTTCCAGACTTTCCCAGAAGGGGTGAAGACATTAATGCTGGAGCATAAGGATCATCACCTGAACCTTTCACGGTGGTTCAGGTACCTTCTGATTGCCGCATGTAGCTTTCTAGCATGGAGAATGCCTGGAAATCTACCAGAGCGGCGGGCACGCCCTTTGGCTCAATGGCGAATGGTGTGAAGCCACTTGCAGTGAGTGAATATCAGGAGGGGAAAGATGCCCAGGTGTCAAGATCATAGCTGTGAAAGTATCAGAGGCAGCAGTGAGGGCTTCTGACACTGCACTGTAACATCAATGGCAGCAAGTCCTTCATCTGAGATTTGCTGAAAGAGCTGCCAGAAGGTAAGCTTCAACGTTCTTCTCAGAACTGCACATCCCTTGGGAAACAAGGAGATGTGCAGCAGGAAGTGGTCATTGCCCCAGGTATCGGGATCAACTGACCAGCTGAGGTTATGAGCAATGCTAGAAAAACAGAGGTGAAGTCAATGGAGCTGTAAGTATTCAGAGGTCTGTAGAAAGTGGGCGAGCCATCATTGGCGATAAAGAGATTGTGCTGCAAGATGGCATTCTTGATATCCATCACTCACTGATCACTGAGGTCTCCACCCCAGGAAGGACTGTGGACATTAAGGTCCCCACAGAGAATCCAGGGCTGAGGTCACTGCAAGAGAATATCCATCAGTGCGTTGCCAAACACAGTGTCTATTTGCTGACTTACTGGGAAATTGATAGACTGGTCCATTGCCTGAAGCTGTGCTGTATGCAACTGAATCCACAAACAAATAAAATGAAAACAGTTTTACCAAAAGCAAAAATGAAATAAAATTTTTAATTCTTTGTACAGCAAATAAACACATGAAATATAACTCTGGAGAAAAACTCCATAGATAATCAGAAGAGAAATATTCAGATTGCAAATTATGCATGAAATGCCTATTGATTTAGTTTGTTTTACCTCTGAATGGCATTTTTGTGCAAGTGGTTAGATCACCAGATTCCAAGTGTTTAGAGATGGGCAAGGTTGGAGGAGACTTACCTTTGGTAAGGGGACCCATGGGACAACCATTAGGAGACAGACGGGAGTCTCTGATCAAGGTCTCCAACATGGTTTTTTTATATGCACAATGCATAGGTCCAGAGCTTAACATCCCATCCAATGAATAGTGTTTTTCACAAGTCCATCAGTATCCCCTTTCTTGCCACAGCTGGAGTGGGGATTAGTGGAAATAAATCTCAGTGCTGGCTCAGTTGGGTTGGTTTATCTCTGAGTGGTACTCTTTTGCACACAATGAGCTAAATGGCAAAGCCACAAGTACCCTAAGGATTCAGAGAAAGTTGGGGAAGGGGATCTACTGGACAGCCATTATAAGATGGAAGCCTCCCATCAAAGCCATCCAGTGTATTCTTTAATGTCCATGGAAGATGGCTCTCCTGTACATGGGGTCATGGTTAATGTCCCATCTTATGGACAGTGGCCTTTCTGGGTCCAACAGTGCCATCTTTTCAAACCCATCAGTGCCTCCTTTCTGGCTGAGGTAGAGTGGGAGTTTAGCCAACACCTCCTACAACAGAAGGCTGACAGACCAAGTTATGATGTCATCATAGGTAGTCCTATGTCTAGAAAAATTCTTAGAAATTTATTTCCAATTTTATTGCTAGTGTACTACTATTTATAATAATGTTTATTTATAAATGTACCTTATTCAGAAGAAAAAGTATTCATATTTATTAGAAATTATAATAATGCTTATACACAAGAATAATTTACCTTCTAAATATGGTATACCGTATTTCTTCGATTCTAAGATGCACTTTCCCCCCATATAAACGTCTCTAAAAACAGAGTGCATCTTAGACTTGCAGTTTTGTTGTTTTTTTTTCGAATTTTTCCACGCTTTGCATACGGCACCACACATTTTGTTTTTATGCAGAAACCCCACCTCCAAGTTTGACCATTATCACATTCTCCAATTCCATTGGAGAATAAAGTGGCGTGGGTATTTTTCCGTACTTTCCAAATGTGAAGCCACCATTATGTCATTATAGTGGAGCTCACTCGGTGACAACCAGGAAGTTGGAACCTGGCTGTTGACTGACTACCTTCCAGAAAAATTAAGAAAGCGCAGGCATCAAAATTGGTGGAATGGATATCAAATAGCTTGGAAGCTAATCCCAGAAAAAATAGTGCAGCACTCATTTAAAAAATGTTGCATCACCAATGCTCTTGATGGCTCAGAAGATGTATATTATGAGATAATAGAGATAAAGATGGCTTAGAAGAATCAGACTTTGAATGTGAAGTAGACTCTGATATTGATTCAGATGCAGATATCAATGGCTCAGAAGAATCAGACTCGTGATATTGATGCAGAAGGAAGTGATGAATAACATACCTACTGAAAAATAGGTACTATTATTGTTAGTAAATTGAATTCTATTAAAATAAAAATATTTGTTAGATCTATTTTATTTTTTTTTCTTAGAATCAAAGCTTTTTTTCTGTTGGTGGTACTGAAATTAAGGTGTGTCTTACAACTGATGGCGTTTTAGTATGGAAGAAATACAGTATTTATAAATAAACATAATATACACAGTCATATCAGAATAACATGACCAACCCCCATTCACATTATTAGGTAGGTGGTCATATTATTCTGATACAACTGTGTAAATATTAGTACAAAAGTACACCAGCAATAATAATATAAATGGATATATAAGAAATTTCTAGATTACAGGACTACTAATGCAGTCATCATAACTTGGTCCACTGGCCTTCTGCTATAGGAAGTGTTGGTTTAGCAGAGATAAATCTCAATGCTGGTATGGGACTCAAACCTGGGAACTACAGCTTACAAGCCTGGTAACTGAAACAACCCCCATCCCAATTCCAACTGGACTATTTCGAATATATGAGACTATAATAAATTCTATTAGCACAAGCACTTTTCTTTCACATAACTTCAAAAATATATTTCAGTAGTTCTGAAATTATAAAATATCCCCATTTATAAAATCCAGTGACTAAATATCAATTAGCAAGCATGAAAAACTAGACTTAATCTCTAAGGGTCACACAAGAGATGAGATTTCTGGGAAATAGATTACTTGTTTCAAACTTAAAAAATTTCTAATAATCCTGCCCAATAGTAGTCATAATTCTGCTATTTTTTCTTTAGTCTTCATTTCCAAAATCTCTTCTCCAGAATTTGACTAGATAATAAATTGATAATAAATAAGTATGAATTTTCCTTCCCCCTTTGAAAATTTCTATAACATATTTTTAAGACAATCCTCAAAAACATCACGAGACTCAATCTTGTCAACACATGAGACTCACCACTACACTGAAGTTCCTGGGTATGCTTACTATTACTTCTAATTGTACTATTATTTTTCATATTTTCAGTTTAATGCTACATATTTCTATTGGAATCTAAGCAAGCAATTAACTCATTCTTTTGGTTGAAATCTATTATACTGACTTCTAAAATGAAGTAATACTTTATACAGTCCCTGACTGGATCAAATGGTTTAAGTTGTCAGTATGTTCCAAATATGATTCATAATATTTAAAAAATCTTCAAAAAACATATTATAAATGCATGCTAAAATAATTATCCATATCTGAAATATGCATTATAATATTCTAAATATAATGAAAAAGTAGTTGTGTCAATATAAATTCAAGTGCTAATATTACACCACAGTAACTTTCTCACAACACAGATTTCTTTTCAACTATTAAAGTATGGCAATGTACAGACAGCATTATTAAAATCTCCAAAGTATGGCCACTTGATGTCATTCAGTACTTAAAATTATTAGCAGCAACACAGAACCTAATGTATATTTGTATTGATGCAGTTATTCTCAGATATCCTACTGTAAAATTTGAACATATCCCACAAAATATTATTATATGCAATTAATTTTACATGATTTATTAATATATCTTTTCACTGATTCAAACAATTAACTATAAGCTAAAATTTCTCAGGGTATTTTTTTATATAATAATTCTAAAAGCAATGAGAAATGCTAAGGAAGCTGAAGTAACAGCAAAATCAAACTGTAGAAAAAAGTTGCACACCTGAATTGGATGTTGTTGACAAGGTAATGATCATTATCAAAGTGATGGGCAAACTACAGCCTGCAAGCCGAATGTAGCCCATAAGAGCATTTTTAATGTGGCCTGCAAAGCATTTGTGAAGCCAATAAAAACCAAAATAAAAATTTTAGCATTTACATTCTCATTTATAAATATTTAATCTGAATTTTATATCTTTATGTCCTTAATGTGACTGAAATACTTAAAAAAAAGTAAAAATATTTTTATTTCTTAATTTTTTTATGGTACCTAAAATTTGGGACCATCTAATAATATATTATTAGATGGTTCTACATCATTGCTGATCCAGAAAAAAGAAAGTTCACCCACTATTGGATTACCACAAAAGAACTGTGAACTGACCACTAAAATGGGAATATGCTAGAATTAAAAGTTTAACTAGTCATTTATGATAGAAAACTTGCCTGAATGAATCAATAGACTCAAAGACATATCAATAAGGTTATCAGAGAAGCAAATGGGGAAAACTAAACACTAACCAGTGACTGGTTTAATAGCATCTGGACCAGATATTGAAAGGGTTATAGTGATGTTGATATCTTCAATTACTATGAAATTGAATTTAAGAAAAAAATAACACAAGACAAAACATGAAAATTTAAAGGTAAAAATATTTGGATGAAAATTGTTCAAGACTGCAGCATCATTTTCACTTTTGTTAACTTCAACAAGAAAAACACAAAAATTGAAGGTGATTGGTAGTGAAATAAATCTAAGATATTAAAATCTGCCAGTCCCCCTCCCAAAGTCAAAACACAAAATCTCCCACCATCACATCTATTAAAAAGAAAATTTTCAAGATGAACAATAACAATTACCATCAAGATCAACACTCACGGTAATAAATTTACTTCAGCTGCCATTAAAGCAATATAAACATATAATTATAGTCATATCTTATTATTAGCTGAGGTTGCATTCTAAGAAATGCAAAGAAAATGAATCAGTGAATGACGAAGCAATTATTCCCATAAGGATTAATGAAATAGAGTGGAGCAAGGTTTCAGGATTTTGAAATACACACTCCCAGAAGTATCACAATATATCAGTAGTAAATAATCACAGGATAAGTCCTGTAGACATGGTACTCAAGAAATGATGAGCTGAAAAAAATTTGGTTTTGCCATGAGTGGGATTCGAACCCACGTCTCCAGGAAACATGCCTGTTATGCTACCTCTACGCCACCAATGGCTAACCTTTTCTCAGCTTATGTGACCTTATAAACCTTCCAGATTTTATTTATTTGATTCGCACTAGTGGCACCATCTATCCAGGAAGTGGACAACTCTGTTGCCTCAGTAGAGATGGAATTAATATTTGTCACTCACGCCTGGAGACGTGGGTTCGAATCCCACTCATGACAAAACCAAATTTTTTTTCAGCTCATCATTTCATGAGTACCATGTCTACAGGACTTATCCTGTGATTATTTACTATTGATTTATTGATTTAACACCCTGAGTGTGAATGACAAATATTAATTCCATCTCTACTGAGGCAACAGAGTTGTCCACTTCCTGGATAGATGGTGCCACTGGTGCGAATCAATAAACAAAATCCGGAAGGTTTATAAGGTCACATAAGCTGAGAAAAGGTTAGAAATTGATGTTGTAGAGATAGCATAAAAGGCATGTTTCCTGGAGACGTAGGTTCGAATCTCACTCATGACAAAACCAAATTTTTTTTTCAGCTCATCATTTCATGAGTACCATGTCTACAGGACTTATCCTGTGATTATTTACTACTGATTTATTGATTTAACACCCTGAGTGTGAGTGACAAATATTAATTCCATCTCTACTGAGGAGCAGAGTTGTCCACTTCCTGGATAGATGGCGACATTAGTGTGAATCAAATAAATAAAATCCAGAAGGTTTGTAAGGTCACATAAGCTGAGAAAAGGTTAGCCATTGGTGCTGTAGAGGTAGCATAACAGGCGTGTTTCCTGGAGACGTGGGTTTGAATCCCACCCATGACAAAACCAAATTTTTTTCAGCTCATCATTTCATGAGTATTACCATATTTTGGTGCACTTGTTCTTTCTTTGATAACAGCATATTAAAATAAATAATGCAAAATAGAAAGAAATATAAATAAATATTATTTCCTAATGTTTATTTTAATTGTTGATCAAAGGGACCTGGGTTTGAGCCCTTGTGCCATACTCAGGGCTTAAACATCTGTGCCAATCTCTTGCCTTCCTTACAAATCTTCTCTATGGCATATTAAACTGACAGATTCCTGTCAGACTTCTGTGGCAAGCAGCTGCTTGAGGTGTAAATTTTTTATTATTTTATTTGTCCTGTGTTGCAATGGAGTGCTTACCTGTAGTTTGGTAAATGTGCACTATTGGCTATTGTTTTTCTTTATTTTCATATATCAAGAAAAATAACAAAATTATGAGCTTTTTTTTTTAATGAACTAGTGTTCAGATGAGTTGGATTCACTAACACTTTGACAATGCTTCCCCACTGGGATGGATAATACATATGCAGATATTATGAGATAAAGTTCACTACCCACAATGCTGTGAATGAACAGATACATTTGGACAGGAGGGATACTGTGTCATTATGGGAATGTGTTATATAAGAATAGAGAACAACTTTTCATTGTTGCAGTAAGCAACCATATTGTTGAAATATTAATGGTACCATATTGTATATATCTTATTACAGCACAATACTAAAATGTTTGTATAGCACTGAATGTTTGCATATACAGCATGACATAAAATAGTTCTGTGTTATCAACTGGAAGCTGTCAGCCTTACTTTAATTGTAAATTTTAATAGTAAAACAATTTAAAAAATAAAAATACAGTAAAATGCAGAGCAAAAACCAAGGCCATACTTTTGAAATATATAAACCAATACATGCCTCCAAACCACAGAAACAGCCAAATAAAAATAACTCTTTCATCCAATTTTTTACGACTTGCAAAATTGTTTAGAAAATAAGGAATGAAAACAGTTCAAACAATACTTTTAGCTGTAAATTTAATTTGAAACAGAAGAAGGAAAAAAACCAGGTCATTATCACATCAAGTAATCTGGTTATAAATGGTGACCTAGTAGCAATTCTATTTTTCTGCTAAGATTATTTCCAAGATTTCACGAACTTTTTGGACAGAAAAGTCAATTTGTAAATTTCTACTGAGTAAAAAATCACTATTAAGGTGAAACAGCTTGGTGACAAATATATATACATAACATACTGGCTAGTGTACTCCTTTAAACCAAAAAAAAGATATATCCACTTCTGACCCATTAATGGTTAATTCAAATAAGATCAAAGAATCAGTGCAGTTTCCTTAGTTGCGATGCATATCAAGATACATAACAAAATTATGTGAAAGAGATTTAAATAATAGAAATATGATTAAATTGCATTTAATAAGAGAGTAAAAAAAATACTAATGAGTAACATTACATCATCATCATCATCAACCTCAAGCAGCCATGGGCTACGGAGGTCCAACCAGACCGTGCAATTTAGTTCTCCAAGCAAGTCTATCCTGAGCTACATCTACTGCATCTGGCCACTGCACACCAATTTTAACAAGGTCCTGTTTGACATTGTCTGCCCACAGCATCCTAGGTCTCCCCTTCTTTCTGAGGCCTTTAGGCATACTGTTCATAACCCTATTCGCCAATCTATAATTATTCATACGGGCAACATGGCCAAACCAACGGAGTCTCTCTCTGCACAATATGCTGCTTAAAGGAGGTTGCAAACTCCTTTGCCTAACCTCATCATTAGTTACAAAGTTGAACCACCTAATGCCCAAGATACTGCGTAAGCATCTGGAATCAAAAGCACCTAGTTTCCTGTTATCTTGTTTACAAAGTGTCCAAGTTTCACTACCATAACTAACCCTAGAAAGAACCAAACTATTATACAGTCTAATTTTAGTCTTTAGGTGTATACACCTATTGCTCCACACTCTCCATAGATTCTTAAAAGTCCCGGCAGCAATCCCTATTCGTCTGTTAATCTCATGCCGCACATCACCACTATCTGTTACATAGCTCCCAAGATAATTAAACTGTGACACCTGCTCAAGACGGCAACCATTCAGATTAACTGAATCACAGCCTGCCTGACCAATTTTCATCACTTTAGTTTTCTCTCTGTTTATAACCAAACCTACTCTACTACCAGTCTCATCAACAGCTCAAATGAAAGAGTTCATCTCATCAACATCATTTGCCAAAAGGGCTAAATCATCAGCATAATCTAAATCAGAAATTTTCGTATCTCCAGCCCATTTAAGGTCAAAATCTTTCCCTTGAAGTGAATTTCACATAACATAATCAATAACCAAACTAAAGAGAAAAGGAGACAAAATGCACCCTTGTCGAACACCAGACATAATGCTAAACCAATTGCTACAAGCCTTACCAACTCTCACACACGACTCAGTGTTATTATAGAGAGCTTTCATTATGTTAACTAACTTGTCTGGTATACCATATGATTTCACAATCAACCACAAATTATGACGATCAACAGAGTCGAAAGCCTTTTTGAAATCAACAAAGCTAGCAACCAAAGGTTTCTGAAACTCTAAACATTTCTCAAGAATCTGCCTAAGTGAAAATATCTGATCCACACATCCCCTACCACTTCTGAATCCACATTGCTCATCACGCAATTGACTGTCAACCAGATTCTTAATTCTATTAAGCACAATCATGGAAAGAACTTTACCTGGAACAGAGAGTAGGCTAATACCCCTATAGTTATCACAAGAACTGCGATCACCTTTTTTGAAAATAGGGATAACAATAGCTCTGGTAAAATCCTTAGGAACCATGCCTTTATCATAAAAGATATTCAGAATTTCAGTCATCCAAATGGTAACCGAAACATTTCCAGCTCTAAGCATTTCTGTAATAATTTCATCTACCCCTGGGGATTTATGAAGCTTAAGTTTAGAAACAGCCAAAATAACTTCGGATTGTGTTATAGGGCCAACATTAAAGCCACCAATGCATCTATCATCATTGCAAACAATGGGAATAGAACTAACCGCATTGTTTAGTACATCACTGAAATGCTCAGCCCACCTAGCCATGACAGAATCCTCCCCTTCTATAACCTTACCTTGTTTATCCTTCAATCCCTGTATACCTGTCCGTTTTCTACCACACAAAACATTAACTATCTGGTACAGCTCTCTGCTGTTGTGCTGTCTAACTGCTTCCTCGGCTTTGTCAGCCAAACCATCAAGCCAAAGATTCTTATCGGCAGCTAACTGATCTTTTACACATTTATTAAGTTCTCTGTAATGCTTTCTATTAGGACTAGTAGGGTATTGATTAAGGACATTCCTGCAGTTCTTTCTTTCCGAAATAAGCTCAAGTGCCTTATCACTCAGATAATTTTGCCTCTTCTGCTCCTTTTTTCCTAAAAGAGTACTGCTAGTGTCCAAAAAAGCCTGTTTAAAATGATCCCATTCTTCCTCAACTTCAGTGGTAAGCATACCATGACTGTCATAATGACTAAGTAACCTATCATGGTAAGCTTTGGCTATAACTGGGTCTTTCAGAGCTTCAGTATTAAAAGCAAATTTTTTAACTCTAGCACAACACTTTTTAAGTTTAAGTTGCAAGACACTTTTAACTAGGTAATGGTCAGATCCAATTTCAGCTCCCCTATATGCCCTGGTATTTCTAACAGAACTAGCCCATTTGCTGTTAATTAATATATAACCAATCATATTCCTATGCAGCCCATCAGGTGAAACCCATGTGTACTTATGTATGTCGCGGTGTTTATAATATGTGTTAGTTATTCTGAAACCATTGAGTTTACTTACCTGTAGGAGACGTTGCCCATTGCCATTGCAGCTACCAATACCAAAAGGGCCAATCACCCCTCCCCAAAGGTCAGAGTCAGTACCAACTTTGGCACTGAAGTCACCAAGAACAAGGGTAATATCTCCTTTCTTGAAAGAATTCAAAATATCCTGAAGTTGTTCATAAAACCTATCCTTCTCATCCTTATCGGCATCCTCAGTGGGGGCATAACAGCAGATAACATTCAGGTCTTTAACGCTTGTCTGAAATTTTGCTGTAAGAAACCTTTCATTAATGCACTCATATCCTAGAAGAGCATCGCTAGCGTGTCTGCTGGGAAGCAGACCCACGCCTTGGTGATGCTTGTTGTCGTCCCTCCCTGAAAAGAGAAATTTAAGATTATTTTTAAGAATCTGACCTTTATCTGTCCATGTGGTCTCTTGCAAGCCGAGAATATCTAAATTATAATGGTGGAATTCTTGTGTGAGGACATCAAGAGAAAAAGCTCTGTGCAGAGTCCTCACATTCCAACTACCTATGGAGAGAAAATGGTTAGTAGGATGTTTAAAGAAACTATGTTTATTGAGAGAGGGAATGCCGACAATATCAAACAGCCCCCTAATCGCAGACATGGGGCAAAGACCCGTTCCCCCACCACTAAAGGCTGAAGCCATCTACACTGGAAGACTTCCTCCAATGTAGAATTTGACGATGCCAATAGAAGCAAAGAGTTCAGGTGCCTGCGATGACCTCTGCTCAGGATTATCCACCAGCTGATAAACATATCCTGTGAATCTATTCACTTGGGGCTGTCAACCCACAAACAAACAGAAAACACAGCGGAAGATTTTCCCTCCACAGAAGCCCGCCAGTGCAGCAAAATCAGGATCCATAATCAAGCTCAGAGCCATATATCTGTCCAGTCCGGTGGGTTTATATGGTCAGCACCAGGACCCTGTGTGGTTGACCACTCCTCAGCAGGGTAGAAAAAAAAAAAAGTAGTCATAGTTGTCCAGATCAGTAGGCCACACTAATCTGGCAGCCCTCCCCTTCCGTTCACTTCCAGAAGAGAGTATCTCTTTTGAAAGTTACTAACGGTCCGCACCACGAGAAGGCATTAGGTGCTAGGCCTGGCCGGTTCTATGCATCATCACAGGGGATTGGTGCATAGCTCTCCTTCCAGTGACTACCTAGCTACCATTTACAGACCTAACATTTTAGTTTATTACAGTTTACAGTTTAGCTTTAAAAAAAAAAAGCATAAATACCATAGTTCTATTATTACTATAATTATTTTATACATTTATGTCAACATTGGTATGCTATTTGAATATTCAAATGTATATCAATAAATATTTTGCAGATTGATTTATCAATGACAAAAGAGCAGCGAATAACGCTGTGATTATCATCTATGTTTATTTAAATGTAAATCTGCCAAATGTAAATAGACCACAGTTCTATTATTACTATAATTATTTTATACATTTATGTCAACATTGGTATGCTATTTGAGTATTTAAATGTAAATCTGCCATGTACCACATTGTTTATAAAAAATATTAACAGAAAGGAACAAAGTTGACTACTGATATAGCAACTATGTGCAATTTTTTTCTATTGAAACAAGTGTTTAGATGGTCTTGAAAATGGCGAAAGTTCAACATCCATAGATAAATATTTTGGTTTGAACAAAGCTACCATAAGAACCATCGAGAAAAATGAAGATGCTATTAGAAAATCTGTGCTATCTGGAACAAAATTGAGCACTAAGTCATCATCGTACACGAGAGATATTGTAAAAGTAAAGATGGAAAAGGCACTGGTAATGTGAATAGAAGATAGCTCACAAAAACGATTATCTCTAGACGGAAATACCGCCAAACAGATAGCATTACAAATATATAAGCAGATACAAGAAATGGAACCAACCACATCAGCTCAGTTAAACAAAAATTATGAATTTTCTGAAGGTACAGGTTGTCTTACAGGATTTCTTCAAAGACACGCGTTTCATATTGTAAAGATAAAAGGTGAAGTTGCAGCCAGCTGCTAAAAAATTCTGTCCAAAATTGGCCCAAATCATTGAAGATGGTGGATACACTACTGATCAAGTTTGGAACGCAGATGAAACTGGTCTTTTTTGGAAAAAAATGCCCAGTAGAACCTACGTAGCAAAATCACAAAAAACTGTTGATGGCTTTAAAGCAGCTAAGGATTGTGTGACCTTTCTATTTTGAAGCAATGCTTCAAGAGATCATATGTTAAAACCATTGCTCATCAACTGATCCCTAAGACCATGGTCAATGAAAGGTGTAGATTTTAATAAATTGCCAGTGCATTGGATGGCAAACAAAAAAGCCTAGGGTACAAAAGAAATTTTTAATGAATGGTTCCAGAAATGTTTTGTTCCAGAAATTAAGCACTATTTGAAGGAAAAAAAATCTCAAATTTAAAGTTCTATTGATAATAGACAATGAGCCTAGCCATCCTGTTTTGGAACACCCAAATGTGCAATTTTGTTTTCTGCTGCTTAATACAACCACTAGACCAGGGTATAATTGCCAAATTTAAAACTTACTACATAAGATGAATATTCCCATACATTTTGGATAAACTAGATAAGGATAAAACACTAACAGTTATTGATATGTGGAAGAAATTTTCTATTTTAGATTGTATCCGACATGCTGGATTGAAGTTGTCAGAATTAAAACCATCAATTTTAAACGCATGCTGGAAAGCTATTTGGCCAGAATGTGTAAAAAGCAAAGATCCTGTACTCCCCAATACGACTGAATATCCCAATATCATCACTTTAGCACATGCAGTTGGTGGAGAAGGATTCAATGATTTATCGTTTGCAGATATTGATGAATTACTGGTTGACAAAGCTCTTAGCTCATGTATGGTGCATTATCAAGAATTATATAAAAGATCTAGTCAAAGCAGGATCTCAACGACTGATTACAGAGTTCGTTGTTAAAACTAATCGAACTACAGAATCACTGGAAAGAAATGATAATTTGGTTCCCCATGTCACAGAGAATATTTCACCATTGGAGTTTGAACACGATGGCCAAAATGTTTCAAGCGATGAAAGTGATTTAATTCCATCATCATCATCCTCAAGCAGCCATGGGCTACGGAGGTCCAACCAGACCGTGCAATTTAGTTCTCCAAGCAAGTCTATCCTGAGCTACAACTACTGCATCTGGCCACTGCACACCAATTCCAACAAGGTCCTGTTTGACATTGTCTGCCCACCGCATCCTAGGTCTCCCCTTCTTTCTCAGGCCTTTAGGCACACTGTTCATAACCCTATTCGCCAATCTATAATTATTCATACGGGCAACATGGCCAAACCAACGAAGTCTCTCTCTGCACAATATGCTGCTTAAAGGAGGTTGCAAACTCCTTTGCCTAACCTCATCATTAGTTACAAAGTTGAACCACCTAATGCCCAAGATACTGTGTAAGCATCTGGAATCAAAAGCATCTAGTTTCCTGTTATCTTGTTTACAAAGTGTCCAAGTTTCACTACCATATCTAACCCTAGAAAGAACTAAACTATTATACAGTCTAATTTTATTCTTTAGGTGTATACGCCTATTTCTCCACACTCTCCATAGATTCTTAAAAGTCCCGGCAGCAATCCCTATTCGTCTGTTAATCTCATGACACACATCACCATTATCTGTTACATAGTTCCCAAGATAATTAAACTGTGACACCTGCTCAAGACTGCAACCATTCAGATTAACTGAATCACAGCCTGCCTGACCAATTTTCATCACTTTAGTTTTCTCTCTGTTTATAACCAAACCTACTCTACTACCAGTCTCATCAACGGCTAGAATGAAAGAGTTCATCTCATCAACATCATTTGCCAAAAGGGCTAAATCATCAGCATAATCTAAATCAGAAATTTTCGTACCTCCAGCCCATTTAAGGCCAAACTCTTTCCCTTGAAGTGAATTTCGCATAACATAATCAATAACCAAGCTCAAGAGAAAAGGAGACAAAATGCACCCTTGTTGAACACCAGAAGTAATGCTAAACCAATTGCTACAAGCCTTACCAACTCTCACACACGACTCAGTGTTATTATAGAGAGCTTTCATTATGTTAACTAACTTGTCTGGTATACCATATGATCTCACAATCAACCACAAATTATGACGATCAACAGAGTCGAAAGCCTTTTTGAAATCAACAAACCTAGCAACCAAAGGTTTCTGAAACTCTAAACATTTCTCAAGAATCTGCCTAAGTGAAAATATCTGATCCACACATCCCCTACCACTTCTGAATCCACATTGCTCATCACGCAATTGACTGTCAACCAGATTCTTAATTCTATTAAGCACAATCATGGAAAGAACTTTACCTGGAACAGAGAGTAGGCTAATACCCCTATAGTTATCACAAGAACTGCGATCACCTTTTTTGAAAATAGGGATAACAATAGCTCTGGTAAAATCCTTAGGAACCATGCCTTTATCATAAAAGATATTCAGAATTTCAGTCATCCAAATGGTAACCGAAACATTTCCAGCTCTAAGCATTTCTGTAATAATTTCATCTACCCCTGGGGATTTATGAAGCTTAAGTTTAGAAACAGCCAAAATAACTTCGGATTGTGTTATAGGGCCAACATTAAAGCCACCAATGCATCTATCATCATTGCAAACAATGGGAATAGAACTAACCGCATTGTTTAGTACATCACTGAAATGCTCAGCCCACCTAGCCATGACAGAATCCTCCCCTTCTATAACCTTACCTTGTTTATCCTTCAATCCTTGTATGCCTGTCCGTTTTCTACCACATAAAACATTAACTATCTGGTACAGCTCTCTGCTGTTGTGCTGTCTAACTGCTTCCTCGGCTTTGTCAGCCAAACCATCAAGCCAAAGATTCTTATCAGCAGCTAAGTTCTCTGTAATGCTTTCTATTAGGACTAGTAGGGTATTGATTAAAGACATTCCTGCAGTTCTTTCTTTCCGAAATAAGCTCAAGTGCCTTATCACTCAGATAATTCTGCCTCTTCTGCTCCTTTTTTCCTAAAAGAGTACTGTTAGTGTCCAAAAAAGCCTGTTTAAAATGATCCCATTCTTCCTCAACTTCAGTAGTAAGCAAACCATGACTGTCATAATGACTAAGTAACCTATCATGGTAAGCTTTGGCTATAACTGGATCTTTCAGAGCTTCAGTATTAAAAGTAAATTTTTTAACCCTAGCACAACACTTTTTAAGTTTAAGTTGCAACACACTTTTAACAAGGTAATGGTCAGATCCAATTTCAGCTCCCCTATATGCCCTGGTATTCCTAACAGAACTAGCCCATTTGCCGTTAATTAATATGTAATCAATCATATTCTTATGCAGCCCATCAGGTGAAACCCATGTGTACTTATGTATGTCGCTGTGTTTGTAATATGTGTTAGTTATTCTGAATCCATTGAGTTTACTTACCTGTAGGAGACGTTGCCCATTGCCATTGCAGCTACCAATACCAAAAGGGCCTATTACTCCTCCCCAAAGGTCAGAGTCAGTACCAACTTTGGCATTGAAGTCACCAAGAACAAGGGTAATATCTCCTTTCTTGACAGAATTCAAAATATCCTGAAGTTGTTCATAAAACCTATCCTTCTCATCCTCATCGGCATCCTCAGTGGGGGAATAACAGCAGATAACATTCAGGTCTTTAACGCTTGTCTGAAATTTTGCTGTAAGAAACCTTTCATTAATGCACTCATATCCTAGAAGAGCATCACTAGCGTGTCTGCTGAGAAGCAGACCCACGCCTTGGTGATGCTTATTGTCGTCCCTCCCTGAAAAGAGAAATTTAAGATTATTTTTAAGAATCTGACCTTTATCTGTCCATCTGGTCTCTTGCAAGCCAAGAATATCTAAATTATAATGGTGGAATTCTTGTGTGAGGACATCAAGAGAAAAAGCTCTGTGCAGAGTCCTCACATTCCAACTACCTATGGAGAGAAAATGGTTAGTGGGATGTTTAAAGAAACTATGTTTATTGAGAGAGGGAATGCTGACAATATCAAACAGCCCCCTAATCGCAGACATGGGGCAAAGACCCGTTCCCCCACTACTAAAGGCTGAAGCCATCTACACTGGAAGATTTCCTCCAACGTAGAATTTGACGATGCCAATAGAAGCAAAGAGTTCAGGTGCCTGCGATGACTTCTGCTCAGGATTATCCACCAGCTGATAAACATATCCTGTGAATCTATTCACTTGGGGCTGTCAACCCACAAACAAACAGAAAACACAGCGGAAGATTTTCCCTCCACAGAAGCCCACTAGTGCAGCAAAATCAGGATCCATAATCAAGCTCAGAGCCATATATCTGTCCAGTCCAGTAGGTTTATATGGTCAGCACCAGGACCCTGTGTGGTTGACCACTCCTCAGCAGGGTAGAAAAAAAAGAAAAGTAGCCATAGTTGTCCAGATCAGTAGGCCACACTAATCTGGCAGCCCTCCCCTTCCGTTCACTTCCACAAGAGAGTATCTCTTTTGAAAGTTACTAACGGTCCGCACCACGAGAAGGCTGGGGCGGACATTAGGTGCTAGGCCTGGCCGGTTCTATGCATCATCACAGGGGATTGGTGCATAGCTCTCCTTCCAGTGACTACCTAGCTACCATTTACAGACCGATTTAATTCCAGTCTTACGCAAATAAATGCATCTATTGTCAGAAAGTGACAATGTATAAAATCTAGTTAATAAGCATATGTAAGTTTCATTTTTTTGTATTTTTGAATTACTAACATATTATTTTCTTTATGAAGGATAATTTATTTTATATATGTACATATAATTATCTTTATAAGTTTATAAAATAAAAAATGTGTTTAAATGAATAAAAATCAAATAAAGATTTAATAAAAATTTTTGATATGATTTGTTTGAAAACAATTTATTATTTGTACTGGGTTTTCATGAAAATTAATTATTATTATTCACTACCATAACCAATCTTCAATTTTTTCATATACAATGTATTTTTTTTTTTTACATGGTTTTTTTCAGGAACCTATCTACCATGTAAAAATAGAATTGGGTGTATTTAATTAATAAAAATAAATAAATACCCCCTCAAGCAGCTGCTTGCCACAGAGGTCTGACAGGAGCCTGTCAGTTTATATGCCAAAGTAGAAGATCTGAGAGGATGGCAGGACCTCAGCAGAAAAACAACACATACAACCATGCCTTATCCGGGGCTCGAACCCAGGTCCCTTAGATCAGTAACCAAGCGTGCTAACCACTCGGCCATTGGACTTTTAATTACATATTTATTTATAATGCTTGAATCTTAAAGAAATAGTAAAATAGATTAAAGATAAAGAGGTAAAATATTATTACAATAATGATACTGATGGTAACAGTAAGTTCTTCTTCATCTGGTAGTGTTTCTCCTTAATAGATAAAATTACAATGTTACAATTTATTGAATCTAATAAAAATATATAAACCTAAATTTTCATCGAAATATACAATGCTGAACTAATATTTTTCACACAACTGTTATATCCATATTCTGGAGTTATATTTTTTTTCCAGATATTCAGGAGTTATATTTTTTTCATGGCATGTTAGGTGTGCGGGAGAGCCATACCCTGTGCACGTTAAAGAACACGCTGGATGGCCTTGACGGGAGGCTACCATCTGTCTCCCAACAGCTGTTCCAGTGGGTCCCCTCCCCCAACCTTCTGAGCCTTCGGGGTCCATGTGACCTGGCCATTTAGCCCATGGTGTGCAAAAAAGTGCCGCTCAGAGGTAAAACAACCCAACCCAACCCTGTTTGACATTGTCTGCCCACCATATCCTAGGTCACCCCCCCTCTTTCTGAGGCCTTCAGCCACACTGTTAATAACCTTATTCACCAATATATAATTATTCATACGGACAACATGGCCAAACCAAGGGAGTTTCTCTCTGCACAATATGCTGCTTAAAGGAGGTTGCAAACTCCTTTGCCTAACCTCATCATTAGTTACAAAGTTGAATCACCAAATGCCCAAGATACTTTGTAAACATCTGGAATCAAAAGCATCTAGTTTCCTGTTATCTTGTTTACAAAGTGTCCAAGTTTCACTACCATAACTAACCCTAGAAAGAACCAAACTATTATACAGTCTAATTTTAGTCTTTAGGTGTATACACCTATTTCTCCACACACTCCATAGATTCTCAAAAGTTCTGGCAGCAATCCCTATTATCTGTTAATCTCATGCCGCACATCACCATTATCTGTTACATAACTCCCAAGATAATTAAACTGTGACACCTGCTCAAGACTGAAACCATTCAGATTAACTGAATCGCAGCCTGCCTGACCATTTTCATCACTTTAGTTTTCTCTCTGTTTATAACCAAACCTACTCTACTATCAGTCTCATCAACAGCTCGAATGAAAGAGTTCATCTCATCAACATCATTTGCCAAAAGGGCTAAATCATCAGCATAATGTAAATCAGAAATTTTCGTATCTCCAGTCCATTTAAGGCCAAAATCTTTCCCTTGAAGTGAATTTTGCATAACATAATCAATAACCAAGCTAAAGAGAAAAGGAAACAAAATGCACCCTTGTTGAACACCAGAAGTAATGCTAAACCAATTGCTACAAGCCTTACCAACTCTCACACATGACTCAGTGTTATTATAGAGAGCTTTCATTATGTTAACTAACTTGTCTGGTATACCATATGATCTCACAATCAACCACAAATTATGACGATCAACAGAGTCGAAAGCCTTTTTGAAATCAACAAAGCTAGCAACCAAAGGTTTCTGAAACTCTAAACATTTCTCAAGAATCTGCCTAAGTGAAAATATCTGATCCACACATCCCCTACCACTTCTGAATCCACATTGCTCATCACGCAATTGACTGTCAACCAGATTCTTAATTCTATTAAGCACAATCATGGAAAGAACTTTACCTGGAACAGAGAGTAGGCTGATACCCCTATAGTTAACACAAGAACTGCGATCACCTTTTTTGAAAATAGGGATAACAATAGCTCTGGTAAAATCCTTAGGAACCATGCCTTTATCGTAAAAGATATTCAGAATTTCAGTCATCCAAGTGGTAACCGAAACATTCCCAGCTCTAAGCATTTCTATAGTAATTCCATCTACCCCTGGGGATTTGTGTAGTTTAAGTTTAGAAATAGCCAAAATAACTTCAGATTGTGCTATAGGGCCAACATTAAAGCCACCAATACATCTATCATCATTGGAAACAATGGGAGTAGAACTAACCACATTGTTTAGAACATCACTGAAATGCTCAGCCCACCTAGCCATGACAGAATCCTCACCTTACCTTGTTTATCCTTCAATCCCTGTATACCTGTTCATTTTTTATTTCACAAAACATTAACTATCTGGTACAGCTCTCTGCTGTTGTGCTGTCTACCTGCTTCCTTGGCTTTGTCAGCCAAGCCATCAAGCCAAAGATTCTTATCAGCAGCTAACTGATCCTTTACACGTTTATGAAGGTCTCTGTAATGCTTTCTATTAGGAGTAGTAGGGTATTGATTAAAGACATTCCTGCAGCTCTTTCTTTCTGAAATAAGCTCAAGTGCTTTATCACTCAGATAATTCTGCCTCTTCTGCTCCTTTTTTCCTAAAAGAGTACTGTTAGTGTCCAAAAAAGCCTGTTTAAAATGATCCCATTCTTCCTCAACTTCAGTAGTAAGCATACCATGACTGTCATAATGACTAAGTAACCTATCATGGCAAGCTTTGGCTATAACTGGATCTTTCAGAACTTCCGTATTAAAAGTAAATTTTTTAACCCTAGCACAACACTTTTTAAGTTTAAGTTGCAAGACACATTTAACAAGGTAATGGTCAGATCCAATTTCAGCTCCCCTATATGACCTGGTATTCCTAACAGAATTAGCCCATTTGCTGTAAAATTAATACATAATCAATCATATTCTTATGCAGCCCATCGGGTGAAACCCATGTGTACTTATGTATGTTGCGGTGTTTGTAATAAGTGTTAGTTATTCTGAATCCATTGAGTTTACTTATCTGTAGGAGACGTTGCCAATTGCCGTTGCAGCTACCAATACCAAAAGGGCCTATTACTACTCCCCAAAGGTCAGAGTCAGTACCAACTTTGGCACTGAAGTCACCAAGAACAAGTATAATATCTCCTTTCTTGACAGAATTCAAAATATCCTGAAGTTGTCCGTAAAACCTATCCTTCTCATCCTCATTGGCATCCTTAGTGGGGGCATAACAGCAGATAACATTCGTCTCTTTAATGCTTGTCTGAAATTTTGCTCTAAGAAACCTTTCATTAATGCACTCATATCCTAGAAGAGCATCACTAGCGTGTCTGCTGAGAAGCAGACCCACGCCTTGGTGATGCTTATTGTCGTCCCTCCGTGAAAAGAGAAATTTAAGATTATTTTTAAGAATCTGACCTTTATCAGTCCATCTGGTCTCTTGCAAGTCAAGAATATCTAATTAATAATGATGGAATTCTTGTGTGAGGACATGAAGAGAATAAGTTCTGTGCAGAGTCCTCACATTCCAACTACCTATGGAGAGAAAATGGTTAGTAGGATGTTTAAAGAAACTATGTTTATTGAGAGAGGCAATGCCGACAATATGAAACAGCCCCCTAATCGCAGACATGGGGCAAAGACCCGTTCCCCCACCACTAAAGGCAGAAGCCATCTACACTGGAAGACTTCCTCCAATGTAGAATTTGACAATGCCAATAGAAGCAAAGAGTTCAGGTGCCTGCGATGACCTCTGCTCAGGATTATCCACCAGCTGATTAACATATCCTGTGAATCTATTCACTTGGGGCTGTCAACCCAGAAACAAAGAAAAAACACAGCTGAAGATTTTCCCTCCACAGAAGCCCACCAGTGCAGCAAAATCAGGATCCATAATCAAGCTCAGAGCCATATATCTGTCCAGTCCAGTGGGTTTATATGGTCAGCACTAGGACCCTGTGTGGTTTACCACTCCTCAGCAGGGTAGGAAAAAAAAAAATAAAAGTACCCATAGTTGTCCAGATCAGTAGGCCACACTAATCTGGCAGCCCTCCCCTTCCATTCACTTCCACAAAAGAGTATCTCTTTTGAAAGATACTAACGGTCTACACCACGAGAAGGCGGGGTCAGACATTAGGTGCTGGCCTGGCCGGTTCTATGCATCATCACAGGGGATTGGTGCATAGCTCTCCTTCCAGTGACTACCTAGCTACCATTTATAGATGGTAACAACTAACATAACAAACTCTCAAACCAATGCACAAACAAACCAAAAAACAGTTCTGTGCAAAATATTAGTTCATTGAAGCATATTTTTCACTCTTAGAACCACATTGTTTCCTAAAATTATCTCCTTAACATTGAAATATATTCTATTAAGAAAAAAAACTTCAAGATGAAAAGCACTTACTATCAATATATTACTCAGGGTAATTAATTTCCTTCAGCTCCAAACAGTAAATTAATACATAAATAAATCCACAAGCACTGGTGATCTGATTTGATTTTTAAATGATATTAGTATTTATTAAATCTCAATTTAGCAGTGTTATAAGCACGAATTCACTACCAAGGGCTATCTATATAAACAAATAATTAAGCAATCACTGATATTTTTACCTTTAAATTATGCAACCAAAAAAAAAACAAATTTTGGTGAGCTAAGACTAATTTGTTTGATGGAAACTGCTTCTAAACAAAATTTCCATTTGTTAAATCTCATGGTCGAGTGGTTAGCATGCTTGGCTACTGATTAAAGGGATTTGGTTTTGAGCCCCAGGTAAGGCATGGTTGTTTGTGTTGTTTTTCTGCTGAGGTCCCGCCATCCTCACAGACCTTCTACAATGGTGTATAAACTGACAGGCTCCTGCCAGACCTCTGTGGCAAGCAGCTGCTTGAGGGGTTATTATTATTTTTAAATATGATTCCAGTTGCATTACAAATATGTGATTACTTTTATATATCATATACTCATGAATACAAAAACTGCAAAACCAGGAAACAAGCCTCAAACTTCAGTGAAACTGAACATGTTTGAAGGTAATAATGTTTGAAGGTAATGAAAGAGCATGTTTCAAGGTAATAATGATTAATAGCACAATCACCTGCATGCATATTAAGGGTGTTTAGGGGCCTTCCAATATGGGCTCTACATACAGTGTACGACTCCCATTGGCAGTGATGCAAGCAGCCAGATGTCAAGGCATCAATGCATGCAGGTCCCCAATAGTGTTCTGAAGTACTTTCTCCTGTTCTTCTTCCAAATGGAGATGCAGGGTGTCCAGTGTGTGTGCTGGCTGTGGACACTGTTGGAGACACCAACCAGCATATAATATATGTGCTCTATAAGGGACAAATCTGGGGGCATCTCAAGACCAAGGTAGGGTGTTGATAGCCCCTATACACTGTTGGACAATTTGTGCTGCATGGGGGCATACATTATTCTGCTAAAAATTAGGACCACAGAGCTCCGCAGGGAAAATAGACAATGGTGCACCAGAATGTCATCCACATATCATTGAGCTGTCCGAGTTCTGTGGACAAATACTAAAGATATTCTGGAGTCATAACTGATGGCACCCCACACCAGAATGCTGGGTGTGTGGGCACTGTGGCACTCCCAGATGTGTGCTGGATTCTGCAGCTGGCAATGGCAACACCAAACCCTGATGCAATCATCATCTGCACCCAAGCAGAAACATGATTCATCCAAAAAGACAATGTGGTGTTATTCCCCCTCCCACAACACATGCTCAATGCACTACAGAAGACATGCCTGGTAAAGTTTAACAGTCAGAGGCAACCTGTACAGGGGATGCTGTGCCTGTAAATAAGCTTCATTCAAACATCTTCAGATGGTTCATCATTTCAAGTGCCACATTGTGCTGGATTGCTGTAGATACTGCACAGTGGTTAAAGGTTTCTTGGTGGTGGATGAGGTGATGTTCTTGTAATGTAGTATGTCTGCAAGGACCTGAGCCATGGTTACCTGAAGCAATACCTGTCCTCGTCCACTACTCCAAACAGAGTGTCACAGTGCTCACTATGTGACCAAGATGGTCAGCTACACTATAGGCAAATCCCCATGATATATGGCCCTATTAGAACAGGCCTAGTTATTGATAACACTCTTTCATTCATTACCTTGGCATAAATGAAACACACATGCATTGTTTTACATCCACTGACTTACCTGCTGTCTGTTATAGTGGAATTTTATTGGAGTCTCAAGACCAACAGCCCCACCTCTATTTCCAGATCCATATGTGACTCAGATTTTCATGATCCATATGTGGCTATTTCCAAATTCATATATTTGAGATCCATATGTGACGTCATGCCATTGTCACTGGAATCATTTGCATAGGACCTCTAGCACTATGTATAGTAATGATTTGGTATCACTGCATTAATCTTTTATGGGTGTTGCAATTTTTGTGTCCCTGAATGCATATTATGGGTGTAGCTATCAAACTGCTATAAAAAATTATGAGCAAACTTATAAAAAACCCAAAAAATCAAAAATAACCAATAAAAAAAACACTATGAAATACAAAAAAAAAATAATTCTTTTTTACATTACTCAAAATCAAATTTAGATGAATTAGGCAATACCCTCTATGGAAGGGGTTGGATGCATGTACCCTCTAAACTGGAATTCTGAAGGTTTCTTCTTAGCCAAAGATAACAAAAAAAATTTTTCCAGTTAACAGTTTAGAAGCATAATGCAGCTGACATGTAACCAGCAGAATATGATGCATTTGGATATCACCCTCCTCAAAATCAATTCTTCCTATAAAATCTAGAAGAATACCTCTGGCACATCTGAGAATCCCATTTTCAAAGAGAATAAAAAATTTTCGTTTACCTATTTTTTTTTGCTCTTTAAAAGTTTAAATTTGAACTAATGAATGATGGGGGAAAATACAAACTGCAGTATTTTATTAGTATTTATAAAATATAAAAAGTATTTACCTTTTATTCCTTTAATTTAAAAATTTGCTTTTCTCATCTCTCTCTGAGAAAATGGGGCAGATTGTTGCTGTAAAGTGAAATATCTCTTAGCACTCTACCACCAAAATTTTTAATTTCTTCCATAAACCAATCACTTGCAACATTCATTAAAAGCTTCGTCGTTTCCATATTTAGTGGCCTCTAATAATAAATATTAAAACTACCTAAATATTTAAAAACTGGAACTATATTTCTTCAATACCAATACTACTAAAAAAGAGTTTTCCAATTTATCTCTTAAAACAGTTGTGTTTCCCACGTTTAAAATTTTTGAATTTTAATCTTTTTTCCACTGTTAGAAGGTAAAATTACAGCTTTTTAGAGACAGCAAAAAAAAGGTGAATTGTAATATTCCATCAATACCTAAAACAAAAAGGAATTTTAATTTATCTCTAGAAACAAACAATATCCCTTAAAACAAAAAAAAATTCATTTTCCAACCTTTTGAACATTCCCTTTCCCCCAATGGAAACATCATCAACCTTCACATTCCACCATATTTCGAATTTCTAGCATCAATACATCATTTGTAACATTCATTTAAAAATTTGCAAATTTCGAATTTTCTACCATTATTAGTGCAATTATAGCTTTTGGGAGATTTTGAAAGCGTGAATTGTAATATATTCTATCAAAATCTATCCAACCCCCAAAAAATTATCTCTAAAAACAAACAATATTCTGTTAAAACGAAAAGTTGCATTTTCCCAACCATCCCTAGGGAGTAAGGTAAGGGGTGATCTCATTGTTGTCAATGGAAACTTCATGATCTTCACATTCTACTACCAAAACTTCAAAATACAAGCATAAATACACAATTTGCAATATTTATTTTAATTTTTATCTTATTTAATAAATTTTGAACTTTTTCCACCATTAGAGGGCATAATTATAGCTTTGGGGATATTCACAAAGTGTGAATCATTATATTTCATCAATATCTATCTAACCCAAAAAAATTTTAATTTAACTCTAAAAACAAAAAAGTTCTGTCTACAGGGAGATGTACAGACAGACAGAAAACAGAGTGAACACATATCTCATTGTATTTTTTTTAATGAGAGAAAAAACAACCCCACCATATCAGAAATATAATTTAAATAAAATCCCTCAAAGTTTTGGGGAAAGATGAGCAATGAAAAAAAAAATCAATACGTCACTATTTAAGATAATGAAATCTATAAATGCATTACAAAAACACTAAACTCAATAAGTTGCACTTGCAAATGGAGGAGATTCATAAGTTGGTTTACTAGAGCATATTAAAAATATCTCATATCTTTACATAGTAATAGGCAAGGCTACATTTAAGAACATTGTCATACAATTAAATTGAACACTGTTCATATTATAAAAGAAAATTAGCAGAATAGGATAAATAGCAAATATTACTTTACCTCTGCCTTTTTATGGGTTTCAATATCAAGAGGAGAAGCAAATTGGCAGACAAATGGCTTCAGTCTCAATATAACTAGTAATTAAAAATGATTCAAATTATTATAAAAATGCAACCAATATAAATTTTAAATATATTATATATATAAAAAAAACTGGCATTTCAAAGACAAAATCACACAACAGTTTTTGTATAACAAACTACAGAAAAGTATCAAAATAATGGTAACACATACTGTTTGTGGAGAACATTTTATTAATAAGCTATAGGCCCACCTCTGGCATTCAGAACAGATGCAATTCGACATGGAAGACTTATACAAGTCATGCACATACGAAAATGGAATGTGGGACCATTCTTCCTGTAAAATATGGCACAACTGTGTCAGTGATGCTGGAGATGGAAAGTGTGATCTGACTTTAGGCTCCAGATATTCCCACAAATGTTCACTAATATTGAGGTCTGGAGATTGTGGTGGCCCAGGTAGCTGCTGTATCCTCATGCTCTGCAAATCACAACTTGACAAGTTTCATGCAATTATCCGCTTAAAACCTGGGACGGTCATTAGGAATCAAAGCCCACAACATTGGGTGTAGATGATCCCAGAGAATGGATTCAAACGTTGTGGATGTGACATGACCCTGCAGAATAACTAATGGTCCTAAGGAATGCCATGATATGGCAGCCCACAGAATCAGGGATCCACCTCCATGCTTCACAGTCAGAACCAAACAGTCAAGGCGGTACATTTCTGCAGATTTTCACCAGACATATTCTAGCAGTGGTGGGAAACAATGTGTAGCATAATTCATCAGACCAGATGATGCACTGCCAGTTTTAGCATCCCAGTTTTTATGTGCTTTGCACTATCTTAACAATTTGTTGCATTGATGTTGGTATGTGGGTTGCAGCATGACCATAAATACAGGCATGATGAAATTCTTGACGAACTGTTATGAAGGAAACAGGATCATTCTGACTGGTGTTCAACTCTGCTGCTATTTGCAGTACTGTGGTCTTCTTCCGTTGTACAATCTGTGCCAACATTCGCCTATCCCTATCTGACAACTTCATATGACATCCACAATTTGCACATTTGGAGGCAACACCTTGTCTTTTTTGATAGGTAGTCATAATCTTCGATACAGTTCCTCATATTACACCTACCATTTCCACTATTCTGGCTACTGAAGCTCCTTCAAGACACACACCAATGATCATGCATTTTTGGAGGTCACAGAGATCTGACATTGTCAACAATTACACAACAGCTGTTTCACCTGCACTTGTGGCATTGCTACATGATAGCTGACATCATACTTCTCCCCTTTATATACCTCATATCTTGGGTGAAGTCATTCCTGTGATATGCATACAGTGCATTGCGTGTACTCCAGTCATCATCAGTGTTTTCATTTTTTTTTATAAACCCCTGTACACTATTTGCCTTTGAAACTACAAATGGTTAAAACAATTATTTTAAGGAATGTTCAAATAGCTTGAATACATTTAAAATATTTGCAATCCAGTTTACAAAATGGATATACACTGTGAATATGTACAAATAAGATTTCAGATGGCATCAGGCAGTCCTTGAGAGAGAGACATATCTGCCATCCCCTAGATAATATCAGTTGTTGGTCGACATTAATGATATTTCTTTGGGCCTTGGGAAGTTCATTCTATTAGTATTCCACACTTACGTAGCATTTTCCTCTCAATATTTATGCAGCATTATCCTCTCAGCATTCCACATTTATTTTTGTTTAAAAATACATTATAAATCCATAAAATAGTTTACAAAAAATCAGTTTTGTGTTTCATTGAATTATTAAGCATTTACATATAAAACAGTATGCAAAGTTACTTACATATATTACTTACTGAAAGCATGAATTGTATCTTTCAATTACAGATTCAATCATGCACCTTCAGTGATCTCTCTTAATAATATCATATAGACCAGCAGGCCACATCTGGCCAACAAACACTTTTAAAGTGGCTTGCAAATATTGCCACATATATAATTAAAGTTTTATCTCTTATTCTCCAAGTACTTTGTGGAATACCATTTTTCCTTTCTTTCCCAATTTAGTTTTACACTGTTTTTGAAAGTGTTCTTTAGTAGCCTAAATTTAATTTACGATGACATTGACCCACGTGGCAGACTTTGTGCATAGGGATAGATCAGTTTTTCTGAATGTACTGTTCAGTAACTTATAAAGATCTCAATTCTCATTCAAATAAACACTGCTCAGTAGAAATTTTAATTATGAAATTTATCAAGGACAACATGGAAAAGAAATATTTGAGAAACTAATGGCTGCATTAAACATACAAAAATATTACCCATAGGACTCAAGACTCTGATGCTATGGTGTGCAAATTTTATTATTAGTGAGAAAATTGCAAAATATTACAAAAGTTATTCTGAATGTGAATTTGTAAAGGAGTGGCTGCAAACAGTTTTTGGTATGCTTTGTCCAGAGAAAAAAATTATAACATAAATTTATCCCACAGCTTCATAATCGGTTGTATTGATGGACTTGCTGCCAAAACAGAATTTACTTTATAGAGCTTACATCAAACTTTGAATACTTTTCTTTGTCTCTAAATGAAAGCACTGATATTTGTAATGCAGCTTAATTAGTGGTAATTGTATGTGAAGCTGATGTTAATTTCCATTTAAATGCATTTCATTTTCATCTAATTATGTTGTTTATTTTTTCAATTTCTTGTATATTTAATCCTAATTAAAAACAATAGTTTTTTCATTGAAATTATAAAAAGTACATGCTCCTTTAATAAACAGGTATATATGAAAATTTAATTGTTTATGCATACTGTCTACTCAGGGCATTGGATGGGAGGGGGTTCGAGTATTTAATCAATTAGGTAAGGATCTGGCCAATCGATGAGAAAAGGTTGCGCATCCCTGATGTAGACTAAAGGACCATTCTTATCATTATTATTTACTGAAGTCCATACTATTTGGAACACTCCTTTAGTGAAGTCAGAGTAGATGCATTTCATGATCAAAGTAGGTGAAATACATTAGGTTTTCCATCTTTCTTAATTTGATCTGAAAAAGCTCATAACTATTTGCTATGTTGGTTTCAGCAGAAATGGACAAGAATGAAACACTATTTGTACTTCTCAGCATAGAGAAAACAAACTTTTCCTTAGCTACCAGCGGCAAGGGAGAGATATGGGTTTGAAAGAGAGATCGTTAGCAAAACTCATTTTCCCACAAAATTATTTATTGATTAAAATTAATACAACCCACAAGTTACCTGTTGACTTGAAGTCAACAGGTAACTTTGTGGATTTATTCTTTATGGATTAAATAAATTTGTGAATTCTTTACAGCAATCATTAGTTTAGATACTTCTAGTATATTTGATCAGTTTCCCTAAAACTTTCCTACAAGCTTTCATAAACATAAATTTTAATGAAGTTTCTTTATGATCACAGCAGTTGCTTAATGCAATCCTGGTCTCACATATGCAACTATACATAAGAGCAAATTGTTAGGCAAAGCATCACTTAGATTAGTGTTTTGCAACTCATGATACACAATGCTCTAGGGATACATGAACTATCATTAGGGAATATATGAGAAATATACATATATATATAAATGGTAGGTGGTGAATTTTTCACAAAAATAAAAGCAATCTACTCAAACATAAGTCATTTATTCTCTTTTTTATTTTTATTTCATCAGAGGAGACATGGACAATGCTGAGCTAAAACACATTTAAGAAACTGCTCATTTAACCCTGAACTACTTGTGCTGATATATTTTGTACACTATTTCTTACCCCCTGCCATATTTTTAGAAATAGAAATATTGCCTATCCCCTTCATATAACCTTTCCTTGTTTAAACCTAGAGTGTTGTATATTTGTTTCAGTTAGCAATCATCATTCCCACACAAGTAAACTACATGAGTATTTACATAATTAAAACTTCCTGTCTGTGTAACCTCATTTTTTATGCTGTTTAGCATGTGTTTAGTTACTTTTATGTTAAAATTAATATAATAGCAATCTTTATCTAATCACATTTTTGCTTCATGTTTTAGGTCTTGTATAGAGCCATCCTAAGGCTGAGTAGTTAGTGTTTGGATACTGATTAAAGGGACCTGGGTTCAAGCCCTTGGGTAAGAAATGGATTTGTATTTTTGTTGAGGTCCTACTTTCCTCACAGACCTTCTTCTATGGCATATAAACTGTTCCTGTCAAACCTCTCAGAGGTTTGACACTGAGAGGCTGCTTGCCACAGAGGTCTGTACAAGACCTAAAACATGAAGCAAAAATGTTGTGATTAGATAAAGATTGCTATTATATTAATTTTAACATAATAAGTAACAAAACACATGCTAAACAGCATAAAAAATGAAGTTACACAGATAGGAAGTTCTAATTATGTAAATACTCATGTAGTTTACTTGTGTGGGAATGATGATTGCTAACTGAAACAAATATACAACACTCTAGGTGTAACAAGGAAAGGTTATATGAAGGAGATAGGCAATATTTCTATCTCAAATAGCTGCTTGCCACAGACCTCTGTGGCAAGCAGCTGTTTGAGTGGTTTTTATTATTATAAAAAAAAACCTACTCAAACAGCTGCTTTCCACAAAGATTTGACAGGAGCTTCTCAGTTTATATGTCCTAGTAGGTCTATGGGGATGGCAAGACCTCAGTCAAAAAACAACACAAAAATCCATGCCTTATAATATTAAATATTGTACCTATACATTACTGTTCTATTTCTATACTTTTAAAATGTTACTAAAATTAATATTTGCATATTAATGCATATATTAATTCAAATTATTTGAATCTTTCATTTTATAATCTCACTTGTGTACCAATTTTATGCAATACTGGTTTGGTGCATAAAATACACTGCTCAAGTAGTTAATCTAAAATGAATAGTGCAAGCAGCTAAGGGTTAAAAATCTTAAGACATATTTTCATTATTAATAAATAGATAAATGTATTGAAAATTAACATAGCATTAATTCATAATCTAAACAGTGATGGAGCCAGTAACAGAAATAAGTTAAAAAAATTCACTACTGAATGCTAAACAATGCAAAACGTTTTTAAAAATATATAGTTGATGACTTTTCATCTTTTTCTTTTTCTTAATTTTCACAATCAACTCACTTTAGCTTACAACAGTACACCAATATTCTATTTTGGCACCAAAGAAATGTGGTGATATTGTAGATTGATTATAAAAAGTGTATATACTAAATAATTACCATTTTGTAAGTTGATTTAATTTTTTAGAGGAAAATTTGTCTTCAGCAGGTGGGATATGAACCCACGACCTCCTGATAACATGTCAGGTGCTCTGGACCACTGAGCTACCAGCAGTCAATCAAAATCTCCTCTAAATTGATGATATGAACATTTTCTACCTACAGTACATATGCCTACAGTACTGCTGCCCAGGCAATCTAGCCACAAGCGGCAGATAAATGCCATATAGATGGAAAGTATACATTACAAGTATAATAATAATAATAATAAATATAAATACCCCCTCAAGCAGCTGCTTGCCACAGAGGTCTGACAGGAGCCTGTCAGTTTATATGCCACAGTAGGAGATCTGAGAGGATGGCAGGACCTCAGCAGAAAAACGACACACACATTCATGCCTAATTCCGGGGCTCGAACCCAGGTCCCTTAGATCAGTAGCCAAGCGTGCTAACCACTCGGCCACGGGAGTTGATTAAATATTGAATAAACTCGACTTTTTTGGTATACACTAAATAATTATCACTTTGTAAGTCGATTATTAGTTGTCAGGAGGTCGTGGGTTCGTATCCCACCTGTCTAAAGACATTTTTCCTCTAAAATTAAATTGACTTCTAAAATGGTAATTATTTAGTATATACCAAGATATTATTTAATAAAAAGTGTACATGTCCTAAAATAATTTGGAACTACTGGATTAAGTTAATTGGCACTAAAAATTATATTTAGGTGGTATGTAACATTAAAAACTGAGGGATGAATCCCTCTTCCCCCCAAAAAAATTTTAGAAATACTGGCTTGGATCACGAAATTTGCTGTTTTTCTTCTTCAGAAGAATAACACCAAAATTGGCAACTACTATACACTAAAAGCAGAAAAATTTAAATATCTGTTTGAAACTTATGTTTTATTGAATAAAAAAACTTTGCCCTAATTATCTCTCCAGTGAAACAGAAATAACTATCTTTACAAGTTCTGTGTCATATCAAATTAGCAATTTTCATCTTCATTATTAGTACTGATAGAAGCTGAATTTGATTACCATTATACTATAACTTGTCTGAGATTAATTTTTTTTTCTGGAAGTTTTAGTTTACAAACTTCATTCTTGGGGTCAACTCTTTGGGTAATGGCCTCTACTGGTTTTGTCAGGTGTTAGGATATTTTTAGGATATTATTCCCAACTTGCATCCAAGGTTCAATACCACTACTTATTATAACAGACTTGTCCACTAAGAGGATTAATGTCATACTTAAACTACTTTTATTGATTATGCTGCCATCTTGAGTTTAGAATACCAATTAAAATTTATTTAAAGAAATTCAATACTTGCTGTGGCACCAAAGTATGACACAATGAGCACCAGTAGAGGAGGAGCATATGGGGAGGTTTGGGATAATATGGTGGGAGAGGAAGAGAAATGGATGAGTAAATAAAGGGAGATGGAAGGAAGTGGAAAAGGGCAATTAGCCCTAAGTAGGATTAGGAGTCGGGGTAAAGGTGATGAGACCCTTATTGTAGCAATGTAGCAATAACTGCCACACAGAGGGAAGTACTAGTACCACTGCAGGATAGTTGTCAATGTTTGTAAAGCCAATGCACTCCATTACTTTGAGTACCTTGAAAGTTGTTGGGGTTATCAAATTTGACATTATTGAATTCTGAAGAATAATGTCGGAGATAAATGCCTCTGTGAGAAAGGGAGTAGCAATTCTTTTTTGAAAGACTACTGTATGTCTAATGGGATATAAAGTCCTTGTCCCCTGTGCAGGAGAGCCTGTGACCTAACCCTATGCACACTAAAGAACAGGGGTGGGGGTGGCTCAGTCGGTAGCGTGCCAGGCTTGTAATCTGTAGTTCCCAGGTTCGAGTCCCAGCTGGGTCAGCGTTGAGATTTATCTCCACAAAAATTCCTCGTCCTGTCCACGGTCAGTAGGGGACACCGATGGGCTTGGAAAGGCCACCATCCGTCGGATGGGATGTTAAGCCATGGCCCCGTGTGCAGGAGAGTCATACCCTGTGCACGTTAAAGAACATGCCGGATGGCCTTGACGGGAGGTTACCATCTGTCTCCCAACAGCTGTTCCAGTGGGTCCCCTCACCCAACCTTCTCTGAGCCTTCGGGGTTCATGTGACCTGACCATTTAGCCCATGGTGTGCAAAAAAGTGCCGCTCAGAGGTAAAACAACCCAACCCAACCCACTAAAGAACATGCTGAATGGCCATGACAGGAGGCTACTTATCTCTGTCTCCTAGCAACTGTTCAGCGGATCCCCTTCCCCTCAATCTTCTCTGAGCATTTAGGGTTCTTGTGACTTGATCATTTAACTCACTGTGTGCAAAAAAAAAGTGCCAGTCAGAAGTAAAACAACCTAACTCAAGTCCCTCCCCAAACCTTCCATGATCTCAGGAGTGGGTTCTATTTATCTCAGCGGACTTAATTGCCCTCCCATTCTCAGGATTATTTTATTGAAGTCATGAATTAACGTTGTTAGGCATGCATTTTAGTGCTAGAGAAGGTCACATCCCCTATTGATTAGACATTTTATATTCAAAACCTAACTGCCTTTTTTCACATACTTTCCTTCATTTGTTAGTGTATATGTACACTGATTTCCATAAATTAAGGAAAAATCCCTATGTTAAGTCAATGGAACACTAATGTCAAGCTCTATAAGTTCTAAAATAAGTTTTTTTTTGTTTTAAAAAATGTGATTGGAGATAAAGATCTCAATCAAATAAATCAATATCTTGATTTTCAAAAATATTTGTTCAGTATTTAATGAGTTACAGAAGTTTGAATATTTAGCAATAACAATGCCAGCCACAAAAATTGACTTCAGAAGTTAATTAAAACTGAGTAATAAGTATTGTATCAAAGTATTTAATAAAATAAGTTTGTAGTAAGAAGTAGTAGTTTTGTGTAAAGAATTCTTTCACTATTCTTCAGTTTTGTGTAAGTTTCTTAAGACTGGCATTGCTGTTGTTAAATATTCAAACTTCCATAACTCATTAAATACTGAACGAATATTGTTGAAAATAGAGATATTGATTTATTTGATTGAGATCCTTATCTGCATCATATTTTTCAAAACAAAAAAACATATTTTAGAAGTTATAGAGCTTTGATATTAGTGTCCATTGACTTAACACAGGGATTTCCTTAATTTATGGGAACCAGTGAAATCACTTTGGCAAAATTTTCACATCTTATTACAGCATTATCTCTGTGTCTTTCTATCAAATTCAATTAAATTTATCCATATGCATTTTGATAGATGCACATTTTTATTGATCCCTGTGTGACAAGAAATGCATTTGAATGGAAAACGTTTTCAAAGCTACCTAATTTAGAAAATAAGTTTTTTTACAGCAAAATGTCACAGGAGATAAATTGTTAAGCTCACTAAAGTCCTACCAAATCTCCATGTTCGAAAACATTAGTTTAATATTTAATGAGTTATCAAAGCTAGGATATTTAACAGAAGCAACTGCCATTACACTCATTCTAAACTGAAAAAAAAAGCTGAAAAAATAACATATAACGTCTAAAATTGCACTTATTTTAGCAAACACTATAAGTTATTATTTCTGCTTGAATTAGCTTTTGAGATAAAATCATTTGAATGGAAAACTACATTCAAAAATCTTTAAGGTCAAAAATAAGCTTTCTATGAAAAAATATCACTGCAGATAAATCAAGATTTACAGAGATTTGAGTCAGATCTTCAATTTATCTACAGTGATATTTCTCCATAAAAAGCTTACTTTCAAAGTTAAAGATCTTTGAACATGGCTTTCCATTCAAGCAACATGGAAAGTGTCTGAACACTATTGAAAATGTAGTATATTCAGTATTTTTTAGGTTTCGTTAAATTATATTCTGTGTAGTTTGAGCACAAGCAGAAAAATTCCACCTGATGTCATTACAGATCATGATAATCTCCAAGTAGGTCTTTACCATTCCAGGGTCTCACCTGAAAAACTGATTTCCATCTGAAAGCCCAGATATTTTCACACTATGATCAGGTAAAAAAATTAACTTTAGAAATTTTCTACCAGATAACTAATGAAAGGAATTACGGATTGTTATATGCCAGATTAATCACCATTTAATTCTGGATTTTCTGAAAATAAAATATTTAATAAAAAAGATGGCTAGTTTTATTTTAATAGGGTTTTTATAGAAGCATGTAGTAAAAAAATGCATCTGGCAATGCAGATAAAAATTTATTAAAAAAACTAATAGACAGAAATCATTATAATGCACATGAATAGAAAGGTTATTTCTGCATAACAAAAAAATATTTACTTGAAGCAAGAAAATTACTTCCGTTTTGTAATTTTTTTTCTCAGTACCATACTTTGAGAAAGGTCCAGTCTTTTCACCAACTGTGCTGAATCATATCAACAAGTCAACTTTGTAATTAAAAACACATAACCAATCCACTAAAATAGATCATGTTACATATCAAATTAAACAGAATTTAATTACGAATTTTATGAAAATAAAAAAATAAACAAATTTACAAGTATATTAATTTTAATAAGACATTTTTTGCATTGATATGGTGAAAAAATATATTGGATTATGCAATTAAGGCTTAATGTTGGAAAATGTGATGAATACAAACAGTTAAATTATATATTAATTGAAAGTAAATTTCTTCCCAAATAATATAATATTTACCTGAAACATAATATTTATTTCTTGTAATGTTTCTTTTCAGTGTGGTATACTTTAAAATGTGGGCCAGCATTATACAAGGTGACTTGGACTGCTCACATTAATGGGATTTTCTGTCCTGTTTATGAAATGGAAAAAAAGAAACTTTCTTGGCTGCCTATTTTACCAAACATTATGAATTATTTCTTTGGGTGTTGAAGTTTGACAATCTTGACTGAGTGAAGAAAGGCTTGTGCATCAAGGGTAAAAAAAAAATGTATCATCAGAGTGACACAGTCAATATATTGAGAGGAGGGGGGGGGGGTAAAATCTTTCAAAACTGTTGAATATAAACTTAAAAAACTTACAATAAAAAAATTCTGCTGGATATGTGTGTGTGTATTTTACCAAACATTATGAATTATTTCTTTTGGTGTTGAAGTTTGACAATCTTGACTGAGTGCAGAAAGGCTTGTGCATCAAGGGTAAAAAAAAATGTCTGTATCATCAGAGTGACACAGCCAATATATTGAGAGGAGGGGGGGGGTAAAATCTTTCAAAACTGTTGAATATAAACTTAAAAAACTTACAATAAAAAAAATTCTGCTGGATATGTGTGTGTGTAAAATCCTTGCTGAAATTGCCCTTCCACAGGAGGATTGATTTACATACATGCCAAGGAAGTCTGTTTTGCTTTCATATCCAAGACCTCATTCATTTTCAGGAAATAATACAAGATCAAAGTTTTTTTTTTACTGGAAAATGAAGAAATAATATAAGAAAAAATCAACATATAACCTATAAAAAAAAAAAAATACCCCCTCAAGCAGCTACTTGCCACAGAGGTCTGACAGGAGCCTGTCTGTCAGTTTATATGACCTAATGCAATGTTAATTTAAATATCCACATCCAGAAGTTGTAAGTTGTTGTCCATTTCCAAGTTAAACATTAAGTCTAATGTAGCGAAATTGAAAAAAAAATAATTCATCGATTAAAAGATCAGTAATTTATGGAAATAAATTTACAGAAATGAAAATGAAGGTTTAAATATAAAAGTATAAATACTAACTAGATGTATGGTTAATTTATCCAAAGTAAGAATACGGTGCTTGCTGTAAACAATCCACTTTGTAGTGACTTAACTGCTACAAAGCATTAACTAGGTCACGGCACCTGGCTCATCTGTCTCCAGGCTTGGGTTGAGTGGCATTTTGTTGTACATCACAGGCTAAATGGCCAAGTCACAAGTCCCCCGAAGGCTCAGAGAAGGTTGGGGGAGGGGACCCACTGGAACAGCTGTTTTGAGACACATGGCAGTTTCCCGTCAAGGCCATACAGCTTGTTCTTTAACGTGCACAGGGTATGGCTCTCCCGCACACAGGACCACGGCTTTATGTCCCATCCGATGGACAGTAGCTTTTCCAAGTCCATCAGTGTCCCCTACTAACCATGGGCAAGGTGGGGAGTTTTGCGGAGATAAATCTCAACACTGACTCAGCTGGGACTTGCACCTGAGAACTGCAGATTATGAGCCTGCTGCACTACCAACTGAGCAACCCCCACCCATCTCCAGGCAGTTTCACAATAAGGCTCTAACAATAACAGCTCTGGCCTTCCTCTGGATAATGCGTTTCTTTTACTTTTTACATTTTTTACAATTTTGATTTGAACAGTGGGAAAGATGTATAGAATGCTGGGATATATGATATTAATGATAAAAATAATTCTAGGAATACTGAAAAGGTTTAAGGCAGAAAACAGTATAAAACTAGGGGGCAGAAAGAGGTAAATACTTAGCAATTACTTCCAAAATCTTCCATTTTTTAAGATAGTATTTTTTTTTCCTGTTAATTTTCAGCAGATTTTCGAAACTTTAAGGAAAAATTTGTTGATAATAATTCAAATCAATCTTGTGAGCTTAAATCAGGTGGTTGCTTCAATACAGAGTAATGTTAACAAACAAATCAGCAATATCGGATAGTGCTTCTAATATATGGAATGCAGATGGATTCATCAAATTATTTATATTGTAATTTAATACAATATGTTACAAATTAAAACAAGAAAATATTATTTTTCAAACTTGAATTACATAGTTTTAAAAGATGCACAGATCAGCCAAAATATTAAAATCACCTACCTAATATGATATAGGTCCTTCTCTCGCCACCAAAAGAGCTCTCACCCAATAAAGCATAGATTCAACAAGATGTTGGTAGGTGTAGCTTGATATCTGGTACCATGACTGCAACAGAAGATCCCACATTTCCCATAAATTATGTGGTTGGGGCGATGCTGCTTATCCCCGTTTCTCCAACTCAAACCACAAAAACACATTCATCTGACCATGCGACCCTCTTCCAGTCTTCTATGGTCCAATATCGATAATAACGTGCCCACTGTAAGCATTAACAACGGTGAACAGCTGTGAGCATAGGCATACGAATGGGTCTGTGGCTGTGGAGACCCATATCCAAGAGCTTACGATGAACTGTGTGTTCAGACATATTGGGCCCTTTACCACAATTGAAATTATGGGTAATGTCAGCCACATTAGCCCTCCTGTTGCTGTGGGTAAGACGAGATAGCCTGCACTGACCTCTAGCATCAAATGAGGCATGGCGGGCCCAGGCCTTTGTCGATGGCTCAAAGTGTCACCTGTTTCGGACCATCTTTGATAGGTACTAACTACATAGGGTGAGCAGCCTACCAGCATCACTGTTTCAGAGATGCTCTTATCAAGGCGTCTTGCCATAATGATCTGGCCTTTGTTGATATCAGATAAATCCTTTGCTTTTTCCAAGTTGAGACGAAACAATATATTGCCTGCGAGAGCTCCAACCCAGGTATTATGTATATCATTCACGACCTTGGCATGTGACACTGATTGGCTGCATGTGCGCTTCTTTGCATAACAGAGATGGTTTTAATGTATTGGCTAATCGGTGTAAACGTAAGAAAATTTTTAAACAGAATTTCTATTTTTTTTAAATCAAAGTTTTTTTTTTTGTTGTACAAAAGACGTCTATGTTCGTCTTCGGTCTCTCATTTCCGATTCTGTCAATGCCTATGTTCATCAGGAACCTTGGAAGGGTTAATGGTATTCTAAATGGGATATGGTACCTTGTGTAACCCAAAGACTTTTTGGAAAAATTACCCTCCCCCCCAAAAAAAAATCAAGTCCTTTATACAAAATTTTAAACTTGTCTACCTGCTTTGAAATCCAAAATAGATGTCTTTGTATAATTTTATTTCATCTCCACAGCATATGTCCAACACTAAAATTAGATTTACAAAACAACTATAAAATTTTATTCCATACAGAATATCATTTTAACTTTTCCTGTTCAGTGTAATATTTTAGGAACCCTACTCAAGACTTATTCTCAGAAACCCCCCACCCCCCAAAAAAGAAAAAAAAAAAAACAACTAAATACTAGAACCCTCCCCAAAACTAAATCCTAGGAACATCCCTGTTACAGCCATATTCTTCCATGTTCCTTAGATGTGGATAAGTATCTGAGAATGATGGAAACAGTGCCAGGTACTTAATAGATTCCATACGAGAAGTTGCATTTGCATCTTGCAAGATATTTAATATCTCGCTATTTTGCCCATAGCTTTTATTTAATGGTTTCAATGACTATCCATGTTGAAATGGATATCAATGACTATCCTTGCTATCCATGTTGAAATGTCCATCTTATTTCCTTATATATGGCAAACTGGTGGGAGTAATGGAGCGCTCAAAAAATAGTATATAGAATATAGCTTGATTTATTTGCATGGAATGTACCAATATTGGATGGATAAATGTTGGCATACAAGTCAATTTTAGCATAGCTCCAAGTGAGGTAATGGAAAAATAAAGTAAGCAATATGTCCAAGAAAGAATTTTTTATTTTGCTCCATTTCATAAGTTAATGGTTGGTACCTCTATGTTTAAATGCTGCTTCATGCTTTTGAACTGATCATTGATGCAAACTGGTTATGGAATGAAACTTGCCCAGGTGGTGCAGCAGAACTGGATTTCAATCAACCTTCTCCTCAACCTTACTATATTTAAACTAAATGAACTAAACATTCAGCCCAATGATAAAGAATGAAAGAGCCCTTTCCCTGAAATGTTACACCTTTTAAATTCTTTTAATACTATGCAAAACAGTAGTTAATATGCTTTACATACATTTGTGTTTCAGAAAAGAGTAAACATTGTCTCAACAGTGACAGTCTACTGATTTCTTTTGGAGGTACGACATGACTTTTGTGGATAATTGAGGTGAACCAAAAGCATAGCATTACCACAAATAAGTAAATTTGTTTTATTATAGTGGCAATATAAAATCATAGAGTGCCCCCAAAGAGTTCCTGCAGCTATCTGTGAAATTTCAGACATGCATAACCAAACGATTTTCAAGGTATTCAACTCAGTAATACTCAAATTTCTTTATAATCATCTGTATTATATGTAAATTTCTTATATAAAAAATTCTATAAATGCAACCTCTTCTCTTCCCCCCCCCCTTTCTTGATTATGATAAAAACCAACAAAAAAGCATTTGTTCATGCAAAGGTTTACTTTCCTTAATCCTTTAATCAGGGGCAGCTCAGCAGTTGAGATAATCTGCTATAGAGTAATTTTATGACTGTTTAACATTCAAGGATTACTTGCTTTAACAACCACCAAAGCAATGTATTCTCAGCATTTGGGCTTCTAACGAAGCATTTATTTTCCAATGCTTTGATCAGTAACTGAGAACTAATCTGCAGTAGCTTTAGTCTTAGTAGGGCATATCCTTACATGAAAAGGCCTGTAAACACTAGTAGTTTCATGGATCCATCTCTGTTCTGTATGTTGCCAACAAAAAGAAGAACAAAAAATCAAATAAAAAAGTCAAAGATATGAACCTTTTCTTTACCTTTAATAGTTATTTGAAATCTGATATACCACACAGTTTTACTTTTAACTATTGTTCTCACATACTATTATAAGGGTCACTATATATTCTGTAATACACCTGCCAAAATTAAGCTTACTTGGGAGACCTTACAAATCCACCAATAAGTCTTGTAGATTTTGTAAATAGAACAGAGATGGACACTAAAGAACTGGAAACCTGGGAACGTGCTATTATTAACTGTCCGATTTATAATGTTTATAGAATAAAATATATTCCTTTGTTGTTTATTACAAGTTTATTTTTTTAGATTTCTTTTAAATGTTTACAGAAAAAGATTATTTGCCTTTTTTTTTCTCACTTTTTATTTAAAATTAAGACAACTTATATTGAATAAAATATTACAATGATCTTGTTTTAATGCCATTAATTTCCTATTTATTTACATTTACTATCTGATGCTTCTTATCTCAGAGTTGTGTCTGAATTGCTCTTTTGTGTTGTCACTGCTTATGTTAGGGGCCATGGTCTGATATACAAATATTCTATTCAATAATGGTCTTTGAGCTTTTTATAATTATTTTACTCTTGAAATCTGTTCAGAATATCTTTAATATGGTAAATTTTGATGGAGTAAATTTCTTACAGATTTCAATTACTACTGCCATATTGAATTCAGAAAATTAACTGATTTTCCTCAACAGAAAATAAGTAGTTATTTCAAAAACTATAAAAATGATCCAGTACAAAATATCTATACTCATTATTTTTACAGCAAGATGCAATAACTCAAGGAATTTCTTACCAACTTCAGTTAATATTATAAAATGTTAAAAAAATTAGTACATATGTTTAAAAACTTACACTGCATATGCCAAGCTCTCCAGATCATATTGTTCAATATGTAAGTAAATTGCAGGTAATTTGTTCAATATGTATGTAAATAAGTAGTTATTTCAAAAACTATAAAAATGATCCAGTACAAAATATCTATACTCATTATTTTTACAGCAAGATGCAATAACTCAAGGAATTTCTTACCAACTTCAGTTAATATTATAAAATGTTAAAAAAATTAGTACATATGTTTAAAAACTTACACTGCATATGCCAAGCTCTCCAGATCATATTGTTCAATCGAATCTTTTCTTTCAAACGAAGTTTTAAACCTTTAAATTGTTTCCATCTGGGAGAAGTTAATTTTCCACTAAAAGAAAAAAAAACAGTTTCACATATGAAATATTTAATATATTCAGATGAATTCATATCAACAAAATAATCTTTGATCAGCTAAAGGTAATAAAAATTGGGAATGATGGAACAATTTTACATTTGAACACAACTGATCTGTGCACCTGAGCTAGTGTGCATATGTTGAGACTAATGTGATTAAATATTGAATAAACTCAACTTCTTTGGTATACACTAAGTAATTACCACTTTTCAGTCAATTCAAATTTGTAGACGAAAAATTATCTTGAGTGAGATGGGATACGAACACACTACCTCCTGATAACATGTCAGGTGCTGTGGACCACTGAGCTACCGCCCGCCAATCAAAATCTCCTCTAATTGATGATATGAACATTTTCTACTTACAGTACATATTCCATTATGCCACAGGTAGGTGCTGTCCAGGCAATCTAGACACAGATAAATGCCATGCAGATGGAGAGTAATATAGCAGCAGATAAATGCCATATAGATGGAAAGTATATATTACAAGTATACAGTTGATTAAATATTGAATAAACTTGACTTTTTTGGTATACACTAAGTAATTACCACTTTTGAGTCGATTTTAGAGGAAAAATTGTCTTAAGCCAAGTAGGATATGAACCCACCACCTCCTGATATCATGTCAGGTGCTCTGGACCACTGAGCTACCAGAAACCATTCAAGATCTTCTCTAATTGATGATATGAACATTTTCTATCTACAGTACATATTTCATTATGTCACATGTAGGTGCTGTCCAGGCAATCTAGCCACAAGCGGCAGATAAATGCCATATAGATGGAAAGTATATATTACAAGTATACAGTTGATTAAAAATTGAATAAACTCTACTTTTTTGGTATACACTAAGTAATTATCACTTTTGAGTCGATTCAAATTTTTAGAGGAAAAATTGTCTTGAGCCGGGTGGGATACAAACCCATGTTATCAGGAGGTTGTGGAGAGCTTAATAAAAGTGTAAAGGATCCTTTAGCTGCTGATAAGAATCTTTGGCTTGATAGCTTGGCTGACAAAACTGAAGAAGCAGCTAGACAGTGTAACAGCAGAGAGCTGTACCAGACAGTTAACATTTTGTGTGGAAAAACCAGATAGGTGTACAGGGACTGATGGATAAACAAGGCAAGGTTATTGAAGGTGAGGATTCTGTCATGACTAGATGGGCTGAGTCTTTCAGATATCGCACAACTGCAAGAAAAGTGATACAACTAGGAAGGATTTAGGTAGATTTATAACAGAAAAACATAACAAAAGTTGTTGCTATATAAACCGTCAGGATGCATTATGACACTATTCATGTTAAAGGTAAGTGTATTTTATTGCACTATCCTTTAAGCATGGCGTTCAGATTTGGGTTGGGTTGTTTTACCTTTGAGCGGCACTTTTTTGCACATCATGGGCTAAATGGCCAGGTCACATGGACCCCGAAGGCTCAGAGAAAGTTGGGGGAGGGGACCCACTGGAACAGCTGTTGGGAGACAGATGGTAGCCTCCTGTCAAGGCCATCCAGCATGTTCTTTAACGTGCACAGGGTATGGCTCTCCTGCACACGGGGCCATGGCTTAATGTCCCATCCGACGGATGGCGGCCTTTCCAAGCCCTGCGGTGTCCCTTACTGACCGCGGGCAGGGTGGGGAATTTTGTGGAGATAAATCTCAATGCTGACCCAGCTGGGACTCGAACCTGGAAACTACAGATTAAGAGCCTGGCATGCTATCAACTGAGCCACCCCTGACCCCCATCAGATTTGGAGTTACGACACTATTCGTGTTAGCAGCAACACAACTGCTATTCCTTAATCTTTAAATAAATAGCAATGTAACCATTATTTCTGTAGTAAATATCGAAAGTTTTATTTATTTCCACATTTCTTGAATAACTGTTGAGTCTTTAGATCATAACAATTTGATATTGAGAAAAATAAAACGATAGAAAAAATTTTGTTTCTTTTTTCAGACATTCAAAATGGCTTATGCATCTCGCGAAAAATCTCTGCTGCATTTGGCAAAAAAAAGAAAAGCAAAACATTAGTGAAAATGACAATGTGGGATCTTCTGTTTCCCTGGAAAAATTTAAAAATGATGTGCCAACGACAGAGGTACAAAGTGAAGATATGGCAATTGTGGAAACTCAAAAAACTGAGAGTAATGATTTACCAATGTATTCTTGTGAGCTAAATGATGATAACGTGAGCCGCGGTATACGAATTAGTATATAAAAGTGCACCACATCTACTACTAGTGATGGGACTACTTCCGATGTCAACCCTTCTTCCTACAAATTTTTTTTTTATAACATCGACAATTATTCCTTACTTTAATGATACAGATACTGATCCTGAGTTCGACATTTCAAAGGAACAGGATGAAGAAGCTTAGGTCACTGACTTGTCAACCTCTGAATCTGAGACTGATACTACCCATCCAGATGACAATCCATCATCCTCATCTGTTTCAAAAGAGCATGATCCCCCATCAACATCTTCTGTCATGGTGACTAGTTTCACAACACTGTCTTCCACTTCTACACTGTCCGATAAAGAGAATTTACCATCAGCAATTTCATCACCTCCCGCAAAGCAGGGTAAAAATAGGCCCCTCAAAACATCGGCTTGGAAGAAAGAAGCAGCGAAGAGTCATCAAAACTCAGGGAAAGAGTATGTCTCCTCCTCCCAAAGGAGGAAAGTGATTCAAGAGAGGAAAATGTTCCCTCCTTGTACCTCCAAGTGTAGGCTTTAGTGCTTCAGCAAATTCACCAAAGAACAACAAAGAAAATTTTTTGACAGCTACTGGGAGCTTGGTAATTTAGAGAAGTAGTGCTGTTTTATTGCTGGAAACGTTGACACTATATAATCAAAGTACAGATATGTAAATCCTGACAAAAATCACCAAATGAACCACACATTTCATCTTCATAAAGACTATTTCAAGTTACAAGTCTGTAAATTTTCTTTTGGAATACATTGCGAATTAATGATCGACCTATCTGTACTGTTCTGAGTAAGAAAATCAATGGGATCACAGTAAGTGATAGAAGAGGAAAACATAGCAATCATAAAGAAGTCGACCCACAAATTAAGGACTCCGTTAGACAGCATATTAATTCCATCCCAAGAGTGGAGAGCCCTTACCTTGGGCCAATACCTCTTGAGAGTTTATAGCAGGTAACAAAAGTATTGCCGATTTACACCATGATTACAAGAAACTTCAAAAGGAAAAAGGAGAGCCAGCTGCCAACTTTATGATGTATAAGCACATTTTCAGCATTATTATCATTATTATGAACAATATGCTAATGTTGGCCCTATATCACAGTCTGAAGTTATTCTGGCTATTTCTAATTCAAACTACATAAATCGCCAAGGGCAGATGAAATTACTGAAATGCCTAGAGCTCAGAATGTTTCTGTTATCACATGGCTGACTGAAGTTTTCAACATCATTTATGATACAGGCATTGTTCCTAAGAATTTTACCACAGATATTATTCTCTACATTTTAAAAAGGTGATCACAGTTCTTGCGATAACTATATGGTTATCTGCCTACTTTTTGTTCCAGGAAACGTTCTTTGCATCATTGTGCTTAATATAATTAAGATCTGGTTGACAAATAACTGCATGATGAGCAGTGTCTATTCAGAAATGAACACTTATTGTGGTCACAGAAGATTTTTTCACTTATGCAGATTCTTGAGAAATGTTTAGAGTTTCAGAAACCTGTTACTAGCTTTGTAGATTTCAAAAAGGCTTTTAACTCTGTTGACTGTCATAATTTGTGGTTGATTGTGAGATTGTATGGCATACCAGACAAGTTAGTTATATAATGAAAGCTCTCTAAAATAACAATGTCATGTGTGAGAGTTGGTAAGGCTTGTAGCAATTGGTTTAGCATTGCTTCTGGTGTTCGACAAGGGTGCATTTTGTCTCCTTTTCTCTCTAGTTTGGTTATTGATTATGTTATGCAAAATTCACTGCATGGGAAAGATTTTGGCCTGAAATGGTCTGGAGATATGGAAATTTCCGATTTAGATTATGTTCATGATTTGGCCCTTTTGGCAAATGATATTGATGGGATGAATTCTTTTATTAGAGCTGTTGGTGAGACTGGTATTAGAGTAGGTTTAAACTGATAAACAGAGAGAAAGTAAAGTAATGAAAATTGATCAGGCAGGCCTGTGGTTCAGTTAATCTGAATGGTTGCACCCTTGAGCAGATGTCTCAGTTTAATTATCTTGGGAGCTGTGTAACAGATATTGATGATGTGCAGCATGAGATAAACAGATAGGGATTGCTTCTTGGACTTTTAAGAATCTATGGAGAGTGTGAAGAAATAGGTGTATGCACCTAAAGACTAAATTAGACTGTATAATAGTTTGGCTCTTTCTAGAGTTTTAAGCAAAGGAGTACGCAACCTCCTCTGAGCAGCATATTATGCAGAGACTCCATTGCTTTGGCCAATGTTGCCTGTATGCATATCTATAAATTTACAAATAGGGTTATGAACAATGTGCCTAGATGATTCAGAAAGAGTGGGAGACCTAGGATGCAGTGAGCAGACAATGCCAAACAGGACGTAGTTAGAATCTGGTCTACAGTAGAGAGATGCAGCAGATATAACTCAGGACATGTTGGAGAACTAAATTGCACAATCTGGTTGGACCTCCATATCTCATGGATGCTTAAGGATGATGATTTATTAATAATTACAATAAATAACATATTGCAAATCAAAAAGTAGTTTTCATTTAGTACTGATTCTTTTTCCATTAAGAGGCTTACTGATTTGAAATTTACTTTCACACATATATTATCCTATTTAAATGCCTAGTTATCTGAATATATCAGGATCTTGTTATTAGCTCCCTAAATTTCTTCACGAAGAGTATACCAGGAATATTTAATATCAAGGTTATGTTCTGAAAAATTGAAGTTAAAAGTGCTGCTTATAATAGAATAACATTACATACATTATGTTACCAGAAATATTCAAACACTTGTTTCTTATTTTAAAAATAATACCTTCTCAAGCAGCTGCTTGCCACAGAAGTTGGAAAGGAGCCTGTCAGACTAGAGAAGAATAGGCCATAGAAAAGATCTAAGAGAAAGGCATGACTTCAGCACAAAGACCTATGCCTTACCTAGGTTCCTTTGCCAAGCGCACTAGCCACTCAGCCAGAGGGACTGCTCCATGTTACTTAATGGAAGCCTCATTTAAAATCCAAAGCTAACTTTCAAAATGAGTTTTAAGAAAAATATCATGAAAAAGACTTCCTTCACATCCATAAATCTTAATTTTAAATAACACTTATTTAAGACATGTATATCATGGTGCTCCTGCTCTAGGTACTGCATGACACATATGTTATTCAGTCTCAACCCCTCCTATCCAAACTGGCCAGCACTTAGTGTGTTCCCCCTAGCCCCATCTAAGGGTAAAGTTATCTGTGTGCAGGGATCTTTCTTATCCTAGTTGCCTCCCAAGTATGGTTATGAAGGTGACAATGAATGTGTTAATATTTAAAAAATGTTCACATTGGAACATTTAACAGCAAAAAAAAATAACAGCAATTATTACAAAAACATTAAAATTAAAAAAATTTTATTGTCAATTGAATGAGAAAATATTTTAAGCAATAAATTACTATCACTCACAGTACAAAATTCAAAAACTAAAGTTATCTATCATACCATAAAGTATCTTAAATCAACTTAAAATTATACATAATGCATATTACATTAAATAATTTAACATGTAACTGTGTAACTTCCTTTAAATGTTAAAATATTCAATAAGAATTTGGATCTTTCATTTTAAAGTCAATATTTATTTCAGTAGCTAATCAGTTCTATATCCTAAAAGCAGAGAAAGGGTTAATTTGCAATTAATTATGACAAGTATTTTTGAACAGTTCAGGAACATGGTTCATTGTAAATTTTGATACAGGTGATTAGGCAACATAAGACAATATAATTATTAAGACACTTATAGTCAATATTTATATCAGAATGATATTAAGGTCAGAAATGGAAAATTGAATAACTTTTATTGCTGAAGCAAACATTTGTCTGACTGGCCTCCAGCAGCATCAATGTTGAGAAAAATACACAATGCTCAAAATATTAAAATAATAAGTGTATAATAAAATAAGCCCAATGCCCTTGAAATCTAATAATAAACTATCTTGATCTTTACATTCTTTGGTGTTCCATAAATTAAAGCTAAAAACAGTAAACATATAAGGATGATAACAGAAATCAGCTTATCAGCTTTTTGAAATTCTATCAGTTGACTGTGTTGAACTTGGTCAGAGCAAATAAGTAGAGAAGTACAAAGTCCCACTTACAGTAGCTGGTCAAACACTGGCAATGTGCCAAAAAGGAACATGAAGCAATATTGCTGGCAATAAAGTTTTTATACAAAAGATATACAAAAGTCAGCCAATTTTCAAAATATATATTTTCTTATGCAATAATTTCATAACATATGAAAATGAAGAAAAAAAAATGCAAGATACCAAAACCCATTTGAAAAGATTTTTACCATCTTAGTTTTATGGGTTACCTGCCAAATTACAACACTAATGTAAGAGATAATTTCGTGAACAGCATTTGATAGGAGAGCAAATAATCAGCATAATCAACATCAGAAATTTTCAAACAACTATATCTATTGCATGTTCCACCAATTTAAAATAACTTTTTACCCTTTGTTTAATCATTCAAAAAAAAACAGATGGTAAAAATATACAAAAAATGATAAAATACAGTTCAAAAGTATCAATTGTGTTTCAGATAGGATTATATATGTTTTATTCACAATCCATAAACAGAAATATATTTCAGGGGTGGAGAGAGAAAGGTTTAATTCTAGTGGGAATAAACCAAAAAATACAGATTTCTTACTTTGGATGTTTATAATTATATGCAATAAAAAGCTTTAAAAAACAATACACAGAAATTCATTTTTTAAACATTTATCTTCTAATTTTATAAATTGTGATAACATTTTGGGGGTACCATGGCCTTCTCCACATTCTTCTCCACATCCTTCTCCACTCCATCTCCTCCCAGTTACATATCTGTATTACATAATAAGTAATCCACACAGCCATTTTCCTTAATAAAGTAAAATATCACTGGTTTTTCTTAAAAGTTTAATATAAAAAATTTAAAAAGTGTAGATATAAAATTTCTTTACCTGAAATTATCATGATTTCTTTTTTCCTCACAATAGCCACATTCAAAAATTCCACCTTGACTATAGAAAAATCTGTTGGAATGTTTTAAAATTGGTTTCCAGGCAAACAATTCTGAAAAACCGATTCCAGAACAGTTCAACAGATTTTTTAAACCAAGGTGGGATCCCCAATGATAGCGATAGAAAGTGATAAAAAATTATGAAAATTTAAAGTAAGGAACTTATGTTTTCTGTACTTTAAAAAATCAACATTCCTGAATAATGAAGGCAGCTGAGAAAACTATTGTTTAAGATACTTATAATTTTAGTCTCTGAAAAATAAATATTTAAATATCTATTATAGGAGATTTGTATAATCAGTTTTCTTAAGAGAAAAATCGTAATGCTAGTAAATGATCAATACAAAAAATTCAATTTTAAAATAAGGTCTTTGTTAAAAAATTATAAATAGGGATGGGGAGCAGAAAAATTTAACTAGCCCAAAATTTTTGCCTTAAGCAAAAGTCATATATATACTAATGTGGGAGGATAGAGATAAACTAATCTTCCTGCTTTTATATGCATTAAGTAACACCTAAAGGTGTGTTACACTCATTATATCAACATACAGGTCCACTATAACAAAGAATTTTGAACAAACTGTTTATTTTTATAAATAATCTCTAGAGCACTGAACACAATTAAAAAGACCTTCTTGCTTAGAAAATAATTAAAATATTAAGTTATTTTAAGAGCATTGTGCAGAAAAATTTAACTAGCCAAAATTTTTGCCTTAAACAAAAGTTATATACCTATGTGGGGGGGAGAGGGGTAAATTAATCTTCCTTCTTTTATATGCATTAAGCAACACCTAAAGGTGTGTTACACTCATTATGTCAACATACAGGTCCACTATAACAAAGAATTTTGAACAAACTGTTTATTTTTATAAATAATCTCTAGAGCACTGAACACAGTTAAAAAGACCTTGCTCAGAAAATGATTAAAATATTAAGTTATTAAAAAATATAATGGTGCGCAGACTCATACACCCCATGGGTGTACAAAATTGCAGCCTTCTGTTCCCTCACCCATAGGACCTTCACCATATCTTCAAATGAGCAGTTACTTGAAAAAGAAATTCAAAACATCCATTCCTGCATCCCATGGCTACCACCCAACAAAAATAGAAAAGCTAATCAATAAATATAGGAACCAAAACAAAAGAGATTCGGCTCTCCTCCCAATTACTGACCCGAACATGCAACCTTTGCCGGACCTATTTCTCACGTTCCTGTCCTATGCAAATCAGTCCACAAATTACTCAGAGCCCAAAATATCAAAACTGTTTTCATCCTAGCTCCAAATCTGAAGAAAATTATCAAAAGGGGCAGAGACAAATTTGGCCTACTTCAAAAATCGGGTGTATACTGATTTCCCCTACATTTGCCGGATAATTTCGTTGTCTACTACATCAGAAAAACCATACATTTTTTACAAGAGAAGTTCGCAGAGCATCAAATGGATGTCATCCAAAACAAGCTAACGACAGCTACCGCCGCCAAGCCAGCAGTATAACACGTGGAAACAGCAGACTGGGAGCATGCCACACTGCTTGCATATGCATCCACTTTCTATGGAACCACAGTCCGTGAGGCTATTGAAATAATGACCTCGCCTGTCCCAACCTTCAACCGAAACACTGGAATCGCCCTTCACGACATGTGGAAAGAAGCTCTTTGTCTAAACAGCCCTAACTTCACCATATATTGTCACTTCACTGAAGACAGAGCACTGTCCTTGCTCTTTTAGTCTTCTCTGAAAAACCATTTTAGTCCTCTCCTAAAAACTTTTAACATGCAAATAGTTTGAAGGATAAACTTAAAAATTTTATTACTCAATGACAGAGAATTTTAAGTTACTTTTAATTAATTTCTGAACAAGGTCCTTTTACTTGTGTAATTAAGTTATTTTAAAAGCATTGTAGATATTTGTTCCAGTGATGCACCAGATGATTCCAGTTATGAAGAAACTAAAGCTGTGTATGCACACACCATCCACCTTGGCTGTCTGTCACTTTATCATGAAGTTGGAAGTTTTTTCTTCAAAGTACTTCTTGAATGGTATCAGGTGGAAGTTGTCTGTTATTGAGTTTGAATGTAGTGTTATTTTCTATTCTTAAGGTTAAATGTCATGTCAATCATGTTTATATACTCCACCCCCCCCCCCCAAAAAAAAATACTACACTTACAAACTTCTAGGATTATTATAATATACACTCATAACATTCAAGAAATAGACCACTTGTAATTGGTAACAGATAGCCACTTCCATTATGCATGTCCAGAAAAACTTACAAACAACAAAGTATATGACAATGGCAAATATATTAGGATGAAGATAAAACATTGTGAAGGGAGCAGAGCAAAAAATAATGAATCAATAAATTTCATGTTCATTTTGCTTTTGTGAATTCTGTTTTTCATTCTTCACCAAGTGTATGGTCTAACAATGAGCTATTACATAGTTTTGCACTAAATGTCTGAGAAACAAAAAATATTATTAATTTGGTACAGCGAGATGAATAACAAAATGTGAGGGTCAAAAGAAAGCTAATGTTGCCAAGGTGTATGAAATTTCAAACAGTTCTTTATCTAAAATTACCTATGTGTGAAATTTAGCCCAGGCCAAATATTTGGGGACTTACAGGCCAAAATGTATTAAATAAAATATATATCTAAACAGTTTGCATAGAAATTAAGATCCAACAACATGGAACATGATCCAGAGACATTGATCGAGAACTGGCAAAATGTACATCAGCATGCTCTAGAAACAACATTATTATGCCCATAATATTTTGTATTGAAAGTAAGTTACTTTCAATACAAAATATTATTTAAAAATACTTTTCGTGAACCAATTTTAATTTTAAAACCTTCCTGTAAAGGCCAGACACTTTTTCTATCAGAATACACAAATTATATGGACTTAAAATGAATAGTGATGATTTGTATAGCAAAGACATATACACACTCATATACAAATATTTCGCTCATTGTATAAGAGATAATACTAACTCATTAGGGAGTCAATTTTGGGAGATTTGAAGGTTGGTGGGGGGATGAGACAAAGTGATGCTCTGCAGGAGGGTGCAAAAGATTCCAGGGTATCTGACAATCCTGTCTAAGACCAGCCACTATTTACATATTCTTCATTATTACCAGGCTACAAATCAAGCACAGACTACTATTTAGGCCCCAGTGTTTAATATGTCATATATGGTAATTCCTAAGCATATAACCATATTTCTGCACTTAAAAAACCTTAGGACTAAATGGAATTGTACACAGAAATTATCCACAGAATAGATAAGCAAATATTTTTTAACAGCATAAAAAATATTCCCCCTCAAGCAGCTGCTTGCCACAGAGGTCTGACAGGAACCTGTGCATATTACTAAATAATGAACCTTAAATCTGTATTGTAAATATATCTTTTGAACAAAGTAATTCTATCACAGCAGACAGCATATGAATTGTTTTCAACTCACCCACCAACCGATGTATATACTGTCCAACCAGATTGAGCAATTTAGTTCTCCAAACATGTCTTTCCTGAGCTACAGCTGTTACATCTGGACACTGTAGATTAATTCTAATGAGGTCAGTGTGATACTGTCTACTCACCACTACCCATCAGCCCTCTTTCTCAGGCCTTTAGACACACTATTCCTAACCCTATTCCCTAATTTAGAGTTATGCACATCGACAACATGGCCAAACCAGTATCTCTGCACAATATGTTGCTCAAAGGAGGTTGCTCACTTCTTTGCCTTGCCTTGTCATTACTTACAAAATTAAACCACCTAATGCGAAAGATACTGTGTAAACATTTATAATCAAAGGTATCAAGTTTTCTGTTATCGTGTTTACAAAGGATTCATGTTTCACTACCATAACTAACTTCTTGAAAGAATCAAACTGCTGTATAGCCCAGTGGTTCCCAGTATTTTTTGGTTCTGCAAAACTCTTTCTACCAAAAAAAATGTGTAGCGAACTCCCTGGGTAATAACGACTAAAAAAAGCTTCAAATTAAAATTTACATTATTTAATTATAATTATGAAATTTTATTACCTATAACAGCCTGCTTCTTGTCTGCCTGGAGATCTACCAACTCTCTGGGATCAAGGTAAGTCCTCATGGCTCAACCCTTTCTCCCCCATACTGTTCTACTGAGTTACAGATATCCTACAGCTTTGTCCAAAGGAAGTTTACCCCTAAAGTTAATTATGAAACCTCTAAAATTTAAAATCACTGCAGAAACAAACCTATGATGCTTCAAAAAAGCACATGTTTGTTTGTTGTCACAGGGGAAAAATATATTTGCAATTGGAGAATTCTTTACTGCTTAAGGCACCATTAGAGAATTTATGGGAACCACTGGTATAGCCTAATTTTAAACTTTAGGTTTAGGGAGCCTATTTCTCACACACTGTGTAGATTTTTCAAAGTCTTAGCAGTAATCCATATTCTTCTGTTTATCTCATATGGTACATCACCAGTATCTGTTACATAGCTCCCAAGATAATTAAAATGAGACACTTGCTCAAGGGTGCAATCACTCAGATTAACTAAATCACAATCTGCCTGATCAATTTTCATCACTTTAGTTTTGTCTCTGTTTATCAGCAAACCTACTCTACTATCAATTTCATCAACAGCTTGTCAAACACCAGAAGCAATGCTAAAACAAATGCTACAAACCTGATCAACTTTCACAAGACTCAGTGTTACTACACAAAGCTTTCATCATATTAACAATCCTGTCTGTTATGTCATATGATTTTATGATCAACCACAATTATTACGATTAACAATCAAAAACCTTTTGAAATCTACAAAGCTAGTAATCAAAGTTTCTGAAACTCTTAAACATTTCTCAAGAATCTGCCTATGTGAAAAAATCTCAACAATACATCCCCTACCACTTCTGAATCCACACTGCTCATCATGCAATTGTCCATCAACTAGATTCTTAATTCTATTAAGCACAATAATGCAAAGAAATTTACTTGGAACAGAAAGTAGACTGATACTCCTATAGTTATCACAAGAGCTGCAATCACCTTTTTTTAAAAAAAAATATGGATAATAATAGCTTTGGTAAATTAGGAACAATGCATTTATCATAAAAGATATTCAAAATTTCAGTCAGCCATGTGGTAACAGAAACATTCCCAGCTCTAAGAATTTCAGTACTATCAAATCAAAAAATCCATGTCAAATCAACCAAATTTTTGAAAAAAGGTTACCACCCATCATAACTTTTGATAATCTTTGGCATAAATGTTAGTACACATAAAATGTCTAGTTGTGCAAAATATTTTGAGTCAAAAAAATTTTTATAAGGAGTTATAATGGTTTAACCTAAGAGGAAATTATACAAATTGCATTAAACATAGGTGACAATCACAGCATTACATGGCTGACATTTTAATGTCAATATATCAATAAATATTTGTGGAAAAAATTTCGCCGACATACGGGTCTTGAACCCACATCTCTCCAAAAACATGCCAGAGTATTCTTACCGACTGAACTAATGTCAGCTCATCTTTTTCCCATTAAAGACTTTAAACTCTTCACCAATGATTTTTGGCGCCTACCATTGGTGCCATTTTTGGTCTATGGGTGGCAACTATTTCTTTTTATATTGCTCTGAGTATCTAGCATGTTTCTGGAGATATGCTGGTTCAGGTCACATATGTCAGCAAAATTTTTTCCACAAAACATTTACTGATACAAATTGTGATTGTGACTAAAGGTTTTTCTTTTTTTTTTCTTTGATCCTGTGGTAGATGAGACAGCCGTCCCATGGCCGAGTGGTTAGCGCACTTGGCTATTGATCTAAGGGACCTGGGTTCGAGCCCCGGGTAAGGCATGGCTGTTTGTGTCGTTTTTCTGCTGAGGTTCTGTCATCCTCACAGACCTTCTATTATGGCATATAAACTGACAGGCTCCTGTCAGACATCTGTGGCAAGCAGCTGGTGAGGGGGTATGGTAGATGAGAAGACCAAACTTGGTGTACTGATGTAGATTTGCATTATAAATTCATTAAAAGAAATCAAATTTAAAAAAATAATACTTTTCCTAAATTTTATTTGTTTTAAAAAAAATTGAAAATTTTAAAATGTGAAAAAAGTGATATGGCCCCATATATAAAAAAATTTAAACTGACATATGTTGTACATTATGCTCCATAGAAACATGGTACAAAATTTGGGGTATGGTCATTTCTATGACAAGGAGTAAAAAAATATTGAAATTTTGCTTTGTTATGGTTAATGATGCACTTCAGGGAACTGCATTGACACTCTTGCACCTGCGCTCTAAATGTAGAGGTTACCGATGTGCTTTGCTGCTTGCACTCAAACATGACTTTGTAACTCCCAGTACCATTTGGCTGCTACTCACAGCTATAATGCTGTGAGTAGGAGAGATGCAAGTTCAAGTCCCATATGTCAGCGAAATTTTTTCCACAAAATATTTATTGATACAAATTGCGATTGTGACTAAAGGTTTTTCTTCTTTTTTCTTTGATCCTATGGTAGATGAGAAGACCAAACTTGGTGTACTAATGTATATTTGCATTATAAATTCGTTAAAAAAATCAAATTTAAATAATTTTCTTTGGTACAGACGACCAATTGATAAAGCCAAGTTTTTGAGGGAACAAAGTTAGGAATATATATTTTGAATGATTTGATGATACATAGTGAGGGTGACCAGATTTCAATTAGTAAAATCTGGAACAATTTAGTATATGTTCCAATTACAATTTACTGAAACTGGAACATTTTTTCCCAAAAGTATAAGCCTAGGGAAAATTTAACTAAAGCAGTTGTTGAATGGTGCAATAGGTATGACAGATAATTCAGTTGTAACAAGATAAATCAGGATAACCACATTCCGATTGGTAAAAACTGGGGCAGGTTATTTAATGTTCTGATTTCAGTTGGAATAACTTGAAAATAAAAATTACATTAGAAGTTCACAGTACAGTAATTAAAATTAAATTGGAATCTTCAATTATCTATGACACTGTTAAATGTTTTTACGCAGTTCAACAAATGTTCTATGCTATGCCATAGAAAATTAAATATGAGTGCCATAGAAAATTAAAGATCTCAATTTAATTTTAACTTCAAATTGGTAAATTATGCTTTTTTTGTGAATTGTTCTATATAATTAATAACCAAAAATATTCTGAAATGAGTGAACTGTTGGTGTAACTGTGATTACCTCCATTTTTTAACCTTTGAGGAAAAATATTTCTTTACTGGTATCTTAAGAATAGAGATGTGCGAAGTCAATGGTGATAGCATACGTCGCTGCAACAGGTTTAAATCAAATAATAGAAACTAATTTATTTTTTTCATTTACTAGACTTCACAAGATTATTTCACGTTGTAGAGTACTTGCACATGATACTTCTCAAATATGCTAAAATATAAAATCGCGCTACCAACTAAGCTACCCCAACCCCAGTTAATTCTGTAATTCTGGTTTTATTTTGGTATCACTAGGGTGATCAGACATTGTCAGTTTTTAGAGAACTGTCCCTGTGTCCTGAAACAAATTTTTGGGACACCTAAATGACCTGGGTTTCTTGTGATAATATGCAGTCCACACTCTATTTGCATGTATTTATGCCTTTTTTAAATTTACATGAACATTTTTTTGTTTCGAAGTACAAACTGCCGCAGGCAAACACATTTCGAATTTAGCTACGCAAAGGAAAAGTCCCACTTCTGAAAGACAGACATCGTCACTCTATCCAGTATAACTGAAACCTATACTCAACTGGCTTAGAGAGGGTGAACTCACCCACCAACTATGAATTACAACTGATTTAGTTAAAATTTCCCTGGATTATGCTTTTCAGAAAAAATGTTCCAGTTTATTTTAAAATAATTTAAAATTCTTTGTCATTGAGCAATAAAATTTCAGAGTTTATCCTTCAAACTATTTGGATGTTGAAAGTTCTTAGGAGAAAACTCTCAGAAGCTTTTTGGAGCAAAGACAGCGCTCCGTCTTCAGTGAAGTGATGTTATGTACTGACGTTGGGTCCGTTTAGACAAAGAGCTTCTTTCCACATGTCGTGTAGGGTGATTCCAGTGTCTCGGTTGCAGGTGGGGACGGACGAGGTCATTATTTCAATAGCCTCGCGGACTATGGTTCCGTAGAAAGTGGATGCGCGCGCAAGAAGTGTGGCGTGCTCCCAGTCTATTGTTGCCGTGTGTTGGCAGTGTTCCCCCAAACTTTGTTCCCCCAAAAACTTGGCTTTATCGATTGCTCATCAGTACCAAAGGATACAGCATTATAACTGTGAGTAGCAGCCGAATGGTACTGAGAGTTACAAAGTTGGGTTTGAGTGCAAGCAGCAAAGCATATCAGTAGCCTCGTCATTTAGTGAGCAGGCACAGATCATCAATGCAGTCCCCTGAAGTGCATCATTAACCATAACATAAGCAGAATTTCAATTTTTTTTTACTCATTATCAAAGAAATAACCATGCTCCAAAATTTTCACAATGTTTCTATGGAGAATAATGATACATATGTCAGTTTCAATTTTATATATATATTTTACACATCACTTTTTTCACATTTTGAAATTTTCTGTTTTTTCAATTTCTTTTATGAATTTATGGTGCAAATCTACATTAGCACACCAAGTTTGGTCTTCTCATCTACCATAGAAGCAAAGGAAAAAAAAGAAAAATGTTTAGTCACCCTCGCAATTTGTAAATTTTCCCCTTAAGTTACATGATTATAACTCCTTACAAAAATTCTTTTGACTGAAAATATTTTGAACTATTAGATCTCTTATGTGTACTAACATTTATGCCAAAAATCATTGAAATCTGTGATTGTTGGTGAACTGGCCTGGTTGAATTGACTTGGAATAACCCAGTAGTAATTTTATCTACCCCTGGAGATTTATGTAGTTCAAGTTTTAGTTTTGAAAATAGCAAAAATAACTTCAGACTGTAATAAAGTGTCAACATTAAAGCCAGTTTAGTTGTTTAACCTCTGAGGGAAGCTTTTTTTGCACACAATGGGCTACATGCCCAGGTCACAAGGACCCTGAGGGCTCAGAGAAGGTTGGTGGGAGGGGAACTACTAGACAGCTGTTAGAAGACAAATGGTAGCCTCTCAAAGCCATCCAACATGTTCTTTAATGTGTACAGTGTATGACTCTCCCACATAAGGAGCCACAGCTTAATGTCCTATCAGATGGCTGGTGGCCTTTCCAAGCCCATTGCTGTCCCTTACTGATCAGGGAGGGGTAGAGGTTTTGCACAAATAAATCACAATGTTCACCTAGGTGCGACTTGAACCTGGGAACTGCAGATTAGGAGCCTGGCATTCTATTGACTGAGCTACCCACATGAAAGCCTGTAATTTATTCTATCATCATTAATTTGGGAGTAGAATTAGCCATATTGCTCAGAACATCACTGAAATACTCAGCCCACCTAGACATGACAGAATCATCATCTTCATTAGCATTACCATGTTTATCCCTCAATCCCTACATACCAATCTTTCTTCACACTTCAAAAGTTAACAATCTGATGCTGCTGTTATGCTGTCTAGCTGCTTTTTCAGCCAAGCTATCAAGTCAAAGATTCTTATCAGCATTAATTGGTCCTTTAAATGTTTTTTTTTTGTTATTTGTAATGCTTTCTGTTAGGACTAATAGGGTATTGATTAAGGTTATTCCTGTAGTTCTTTCTGCCAGATGGGGCATAATGGGCCCTATGTGCAGGAGAGTCATATCTTATACACATTAAAGAACACACTGCACAGTCTTTACAGGAGGCTTCCATCTGTCCCTAACAGTATCGAGTTGGTCCCATTCCCTCAACCTTCTCTGAGCCCTCAGGGTCCTTCTGACCTGGCCATGGCAGAATTTTCACCTTTTTAAGGGACCTGAGTTCGAGCCCCGGGTAAGGCATGGCTGTTTATGTCATTTTTCTGCTGAGGGCCTGCCATCCTCACAGACCTTCTACTATGGCATATAAACTGACAGGCTCCTGTCAGACCTCTGTGGCAAGCAGCTGCTTGAGGGGATATTTATTATTTTTACTTTTTATTATAACCTTACCTTACTTATTCTTCAATCCCTATATACCTGTCCATTTTCTATCACACAAAACATTAACTATCAGATACAGCTCTCTGTTGTCTAATTGCTTCCTCGGCTTTGTCATCCAAGCCATCAAGTCACAAACTCTTATCAGCAGCTAACTGATCCTTTACACATTTACTAAGCTCTCTATAATGCTTTCTATTAGGACTAGTAGGGTATTGATTAAGGACATTCCTGCAGTTCCTTCTTTCTGAAATGAGCTCAAGTGCCTTATCACTCAAATAATTCTGCCTCCTCTGCTCCTTTTTTCCTAAAAGAGTACTATTAGTTTCCAAAAAACCTGTTTAAACTGGTCCCATTCTTCCTCAGCTTCAGTAGTAAACAAACCATGACAGTCATAATGACTAAGTAACCTATCATGGTAAGCTTTAGATATAACTAGGTCTTTCAGAGCTTTAGAATTAAAGGTAAGTTTTTTAACCTTAGCCAACACTTTTAAGTTGCAAGCCGCTTTTAACAAAGTAATGGTCAGATCCAATTTCAGCTCTCCTATATCACCTGGTATTCCTAACAGAACTAGTCTATTTACTGTTAATTAATATATAATTATCATTTTTTTATGCAACCCATCTGGTGAAACCCATGTGTACTTATGTTTTGAAAATTTTATTTTAATTTTCAAAACATATTAAATAAAAATACCCCCTCAAGCAGCTGCTTGCCACAGAGGTCTGACAGGAGCCTGTCAGTTTATATGCCACAGTAGGAGATCTGAAAGAATGGCAGGACCTCAGCAGAAAAACGACACACACATCCATTCCTAATCCGGGGCTCGAACCCAGGTCCCTTAGATCAGTAGCCAAGCGTGCTAACCATTCGGCCACGGGACAGCTCTCAAAACATATTACTGAAGAATAAATATGTTCTGCACTTTAAAAATTACCAGACCAAAAACACCACCTTTCTCAGAGAAAAAACAGTGCTTCATAATAAACTGCCCTGTCACACAAAATATAATGCTTATCTCTATTCACTATAAACTTTTATATGAAACAGCCTCACTATGACACATAGTGCATCTTACTCCATCATATATCCTGGTTGCAACAATGATATGGATAATTAGTTTCTTTGATATAAAGCAACGCCCACAATAAAATAAATGCACCTTAACATTACATTTTGTAGAAGCCTTGACTGCCAACATACGAGAAATAAGTCCGGTTATCCCTCTTATCACAGGGGATCAGTCAATTGTGTCATGCTCATAAAGTCCCTATTGTACTGGGATTGCAATTTATCTTTGTTAAGTCCTATTCTGCCCTCAGTGAGAAAGACAGCACCACTGGACTTGGAAATGTTGCTGTTTTTGGATGGGATGCCATAGTCCTTTATGAAAGAGAGTGATATCTTGTGCATGTAAAGAACACATTGTATGGCCTTGACAGAGGCTTCTGTCTGTCTCCTAACAGCTATCAAATGGATCCACTTTCCCAACCTTCCGAGCCCTTAGGATTTTTACGACGACCATTTACCCCAGTGTGTGCACAAAAATGTCACTTACAGTTAAAAAGAATCAAACTTTATCATAGAGCATCTTTTATTTACCATATTTAGTAACTTCAATCCCACACTGGTTCTCAGCTAAATTGTTTTCTACTATGAGATACAGGAGGTACACTGAAATTGAATGTGTGCGTGATCTGCATGTTTCTACTTCTATTACCTTAAAGCTACATGAGTAAGGTAAAAAAAAATTCCATATAAACTTACTTCTTCAAAGGAAGTTTAACCAAAAACAATAGTAGGCAAGAATCCTAGACCACCACAACACAAAGCAGCCTTTGACATATTGTTATATGTTAACTAAAAACTGTCAATACTGCTTGTATTTCCTACCTTAATTTACTTCGCATTGTGTTTTCATTTTTAAATTTGTTCCATTTCTTTTTATGGCACCATCTAGGTGCTATTTCTGTAAAAAGGCAGATTTAGGAGGTATATTTGAAATAATGTACATCACATGTCCCTAGGATTTGCACTTAATACTCTATCTACCCTTAAGGATTAAATAAACCCTTTAAAGATGAGCATATACATGATATATTACAAAATCATTTGTTTAAAATATCAATGAGTAAAATTAAAAAATAAGAGCAATTTACCAATTAGTTATACTCATTTATTGAAAAACCATTAAGTTAGTTCATTGCACATACACTAGTGCACTGTTCTATGACAATTAACATTATGGAATTAATGAATCCTAATAATGCATTTGCAGAGTAGATGTAGGTATGACAGCAAGGTGTGAAATTTCGGACTTTTGAACATTTGTATAGCCAATTGCTGTAGAGTTTTGCACACACTATTCTTTAAAAAATATGTATACTTCCAAGTTTACACTAAGCAAGGTATTCTGAAAAACAGTTTTCCATGAATTCCTTTGAAACTATGTTTTATCAACAAATTCTGTTATTTTGTAATATTTTCCAAAAAACTGAAAACCTTTATACTTATCTAAACTAAAAAGTTGAAATGAATAAGTTGAGTTTGCAAGCTGGGTGTAACTATCTTACCTGTAAGCCAATGTCATGCATTCAAATAATTTTGTAAGTGAAGCATCAATTGATATCGAATGAGAACTTCTAGGTCCAAACGTATATGTTTTGGAAGTTTCTTTACAAGCCGTTTCGAAATCATAACCTTGCACTGGTCCAGGAGAACTTTCCTGATCACAATCAGATTCGTGAACAACAAGAGATGGGCTCTCATCTTCGTCGTGAACTTCGGAATCATCGATATCGGACACCATAAAATGACCACTGTGTATAGCCTCTTTGACGCTTTTAGAACTTTCCATTTTCCTTCCATTTGGAGGCATCACTATTTATAGTTTGAAATATTCCAATTCAAATGATAAGTCAATAAAGCACAAAACATATCTACATAGGTGTCCAGTTTTAAGACTCTGTCGACATCTTGTGCATCAGTATATTTACTTTACGATGTGACGTCTGCATCATCTTAACACTCCCCCAGCAACTTCTCGCCATATTGGACACGAGTTGATGGGAGGAGATGTGACGTCATACGTATACGTTACTAGAAATATATCCACGCTATTCTTAAAAGAACGTTTTAATCCTATTGGATAGCCTAATGGTTAAAATGCTAGTTCTGTAACTGCATTACACTATTTTAAGCATTATTATTAAAAGAAATTTTTCAGTTTTGAGCAAAAGTATCTTATAGCATTAATTAAAAACACCAACATATAATATATAAATCACTGCCTTACTCATATCCAATGGCAGACGCGGACTGGTAAGGGGTGCTAAGCGTTACAGGGCTCCAGGCAATTGCTATCACGGGCTATTGGGATGTCATAGGAGTAGGATTTTTTTAATAATAAAAATTATTATTTTTCAGAAATTCCACAGAATTGAAGAAAACCTATTTTAAGATTCACATAGGAACTGTGAAAATAATAAGTAATGAAGCCTTATGGGGCGAGGGTGACTTAGACGGAGCGTGCCAGGCTCATAAAGTGCAGTTCCCAGTTCGAGTTCCAACCCGAATGAAATCTTAAAAAAGAAACCAGAAATTTTATCACAGCCCTCCCCCAACCCCACCTCCACCACTCCTACAGGCGGTGCCCTTCTAACTACGGCATTCTGAGTCTCGGCCAATAAAAAAACTTGGGCTACATAAGAAAAGCAACCTCTGTTGTAGCAAGCAGTTGCTTGCCACAGAGGTTACTGCTCACGAACAAACTGCTACATACCTGTCAAACGCGATTCCAAGTGAATAATTCAGCTATTGATAGCATTATGGATCTATAACTATCGACGACCAAAACTGAACCTATTTTCATTATACATTTCACAAAAAATCAATTAGCCCAACGAAGCATACAAATCAAACTCAATAACTATTAATCTGAAAAAAATTACACTAAACAGAGTGATCCAACAGCTGTCAACGATATCTCCCCTTTTATTTAATATTTTTCTGGTTCATATGCCCAAAACATCCGCTAAAATTTATAAACCTATCAAGTTTTGTGGACGACAATAGCTTTATAGAATATGGGTAAAAATTTCCATGTTGTACAAGAAAGCATCTCCGTAACTAGATTATGTCCATAGGCGCCAGATGACATTTTCACGTATAGATGTAAACCTTTGACATATTACAGTCATTTATATATAACCGGTCTGTAAATGGTAGACAGGTAGTCACTGAAAGGAGAGCTGTGCACCATTGCACTCTCATGATAAAATAGAACTAGAGTTTCCAAAACATTCCACTTTTCGAGTATTCCAAAACTTTTAATTGCAGCCTCTGATGGTGGCAGCAACAACTTATCTCCTAACGCAACTTTTGTTTTGAGACAGCAATGAAAAATTATTTTTCAGTTGAATAGGTACTAAAGAAATATAATGATTTATAGTTTTTCAAATCCTCCAAAAGGCATTAATTTACCTAGTTTGGAGGTGCTAAATGTATAAAATGTAAAACTTCATTTTATATTGTAAACGATACAGTTATGCTAGAAATTAAAAAAACTGCTAATACATTGTGTGGATAAAGAAGGATACACAGCTAACTTAATAACAATAGCATAATTGTTATTCATATGCTTTAATTTCATTGCAGTTGATTGGTCTGTAAATGGTAGCTAGGCATAAATTGGAAGGAGAGCTGTGTACCAATCTACAGTGATGAGGCACAGAACCGGCCAGGTGTAGCACCTAATGTCTGACCCCACCTTCTCGTGGTGTAGGCCGTTAGTACATTTCAAAAGAGATATTCTCTTTTGAAGAAGGACTGACTAATATGGTCATCTATATCCGCTTTTTTTTCAACCCTGCTGTGGACTGGTCAACTTTACAGGGTCTTGGTGCTAACCATTTATACCTTCTAGACTGGACTGGTTTATGGATTGCAGCTTGATTAAAGATCTGGAATTGTTGCACTGGTTGGCCTCTGTTGAGGAAGAATCTTCCACTGTGTTTTCTGTTTGTTTGTGAGTTGCTGGCCCTAAGTAAACAAAGGCATGGGATACCTTATTTCAGCTAGTGGATAATCCTAATCAGGGGCCAATGCAGATACCTCAATCCTCACTTAGCTAGTTGGGCATCGTCAATCCAAAATTGGAGTAGTGTGTTTCAGACAGGTCATATGGCTCTTGAAAAGGTTCACTTGAAAAGGTGGTGCCTGAAGTTCCTACCAGCATGGGTGATGTTCAGCCTTCAACGGTGGGAGAATTCCATCCTGCGATTTGTGGGCTGTTTGATATTGTTGTCTTTGCTTCTCTATATAAGCATAGTTTCTTTAAACATCCCACTAAGCATTTTATCTCCATAGGTAGTTGGAATATGACAACTCTCAACAGAGATTTTTCTCCTGATGTTCTCTTACAAGAATTCCACCGTTAGAATTAAGTTATTCTTGATTTGCAAGAGACCTGATGGCCAGATAAAGGTCAGACACTTAAAAATGAAATTTCTTTTTTCAATGAAACAAAATAAAAAACATCTCCAAGGCGTAGGTTTGCTTCTCAGCAGACAAGTCAGTGATGCATTTCTAGGATATGATTGAATTAATGAAAGATTTCTTACAGCAAAATTTAAAACAAAAATAAAGACTTGAATGTCATCTGTTGTTATGCCCCACAGAAGACTCTGATGAGAACGAGAAGAATATTTTGAATTCTGTGAAGAAAGGAGATATTTCTCTTGTGGTAGGTGACTTCAATGCTAAAGTTGGTACTGACTCTGACTTTTGGCAGGAGTTTAAGGTCCCTTTGGCATTGGTAATTCTAATGGTAATGGATAACGTCTTCTACATGTAGGTAAACGTAATGGTTTGTGAATAACTAACACATACTACAAACACCGGGACATTTAAAATATACATGGGTTTCACCTGATGGGTTGCACTGGAATATGATAGATTTTATTTTAATTAACAGCAAATGGGCCGGTTCAGTTAGGAACACCAGATCATACAGGGGAGCTGAAATTGGTTCTGACCATTACCTGGTCAAAAGTGTCTTGCAGCTGAAGTTTAAGAAATGTTGTGCTAAGTTTCGAAAAATTAGCTATAACACTGAATGCTGAAAGATCCAGATATATCCAAAGCACACCATAATAAACTACTTAGTCATTATGACAATCATGGTGTGCTTACTGCTGAAGCCGGGATCAGTTTAAACATGCTTTTCTTGAAACCAACAGTGCTCTTTTGGGTAAAAGAGAATAGAGGAAACAACAATATTTGAGTGATAAGGCTATAGAACTTATTTCTAAAAGAAGGAAATGCAGGATTAATATGAATTAACACCCTACTAGTCCTAATAGAAGCATTACAACGAGCTTAATAAATATGTGAAAGATCAGTTAACAGCTGATAAGAATCTTTGGATTAATGGCTTGGCTGACAAAGCAAAGGATGCAGTTAGACAGCACGACAGCAGCGGGTTGTACAAGATTATTAACGTTTTATGCGGGAAGAAACAGATAATTTCACAAGGATTGAGGGAAAACATGATGAGGTGGTTGAAAGTGAGGATTCTGAGATCGCTAGGTGGGCTGAGCATTTCAGATAAGTTCTAAATAATGTGAATATTTCTACTCCTATTGTTTTTAATGAGAATAGATGCATTACTGGTTTTAATAATGGCACTATATCACAGTCTGAAGTTGCACTGGCTATTTCTAAATTAAAACTGCAAATTCTCCAGGGGTGGATGATATCACCACTGAAATGCTGGGAATATTTGTGTTGTCATGTGGTTGACAAAAATTTTGAATATTTTTTATAATAAAGGTGTTCAGGGAGATAAATGCTGAATATTAAAAAGACTAAAAAAACCCCCAAAATTTATGTAATACATTGAAATAGGCTAAGAGATCAACATATGGTGTAATACACTCTGCTGGAGTTAACTATGATTAATTAATCCGCTTTAATGCCACCATCCATCAAATAGGACATTAAGCTGTGGGCCTGTCTATGGGAACGTCATACTATGTGCATAACAAAGAACATGCTTGATGCTGTCCAGTGAGTCCCCTTCCCTCGCCTGTGTTGGGATCCTTGTAACATGGTCATTTGTTCAATAATAAGATAACCCAATCCTGTTTTAATTAAGTTTTGAAGATAAATTTTTGTAGTTTGTTGAGATTCCTGTGTTAATTACTCTTTGAAAACTGAACTGATATTGTTGAAAACTGAGATTCAGATCTTTAATTTTTCTTTAGGCATGTTTTCACTAAAGATTTTAAAGTTGTTATTGAGCTCTGGGTTCGAACCCTGGTTAACGCATGGATGTTTGTGTTGTTTTTCTGATGAGGTCCTATACTCACAGACCTTCTACTATGGCGAATTAAACTGATAGACTCCTGTTAGACCTGGGTAACAAGCAGCTGCTTGAGTGTGTATTCTCTTCCATCTGGATCTGCTTCCATCTTTTTGTCCAGCACCTGTATTTCTGTGCATTGGATATTGCTTGTGTTTTGAGTAAGAAATAAGTTCTATTAATTGTGAGTGTCATTTCAATTCCTATTTTATTTCTGTAAAATTTAAGTATTAAAAAATTCAAATGCATTTGTTTTAAATAAAACGATTTCAGAGTACTGAGATTTTAATTTCTCTAATAAATTCATAATATTTATTAAAACATAAGTCTAATGTTTATAGGAAAATGCAGGCCAGGATCTGGGGGGAAAAACGAGTTAATAGAGGCCTACGAAACAGTCGAGCTGATAAAAATGTAAGAATAGGAGGGAGCAAGAAACTAGACTTACAATTTAGTATTTTCTTCCTCCCTGGTCCCGTTTTATTGCTCTTAAATTTTGAAAAATGTGTGAAATATAAATGTTTAATAATATTTTCTTCTATTACCTTTAGTAAATTTTTTTCGGGGGGTGGCAAGGTTATGTTCTTTTGATCCGTCCCCTGGGAAAATTAATATTCTATTTATATTAAAATAATTTGAACTTTTTATTTAAAAACTAGGGGAAATTGATTATTCCTGCAATGTGTTTTATAGCAAAAGGGTAAAGTCGGAAAATTTAATGTCTTGCTAAAATACCATATATATGAATGAAGAATACTCAAATGTGAAACTGTTAGGTTTGCTACAATTGGGTAATATACGCGAATATTTAAAAAAAATTATACTATGATATTTTCTTCAGACGACTGATCAGTAATAACATACTTAAATCGAATAAACTATGAACAAAACTCTGAAAAAAGTATGAAATATATCCAACACTTAAAATTATTTTTTAACAAAGTATATACTAAAGACCAAATTAATACTTACAAATGGGTGTGAAAAAATAAATAAATACCCCCTCAAGCAGCTGCTTGCCACAGAGGTCTGACAGGAGCCTGTCAGTTTATATGCCACAGTAGGAGATCTGAGAGGATGGCAGGACCTCAGCAGAAAAACGACACACACATCCATGCCTAATCCGGGGCTCGAACCCAGGTCCCTTAGATCAGTAGCCAAGTGTGCTAACAACTCGGCCACGGGACGGCTAATGGGTGTGAAGTAACTCAAAATAAACGCAAACATTGGAAAAGAATAATTGTATCCTCATTAAAGTTTGGATGCTAGTTGTGATGGCGCTGCCATTGCCTAACGGTTACCACGGGCGCAATGGAAGTGGCGATCAGAACCTTCTCTATTCTGCAGTTCCAAGCATAACTAAAAATCAAGGAAATCTTTAAATATAACAAGATACAATCATTCAAAAACGAACTTTTGTGCCATAAAATAAAAAATAAATACCCCCTCAAGCAGCTGCTTGCCACAGAGGTCTGGCAGGAGCCTGTCAGTTTACCTGCCATAGTAGAGGGTCTGAGACGATGGAAGGACCTCAGGAGAAAAACGTGTCTTATCGGGGCACGAACCTTACATGCCTTACCGGGGGCTCGAACCCAGTTCCCTTAGATCAGTAACCAAGGGAAGAGGGAAAAATTCAACTTCTCCCCCCCCCCTTGATTTTTCTTGTTTGCTTTTCTTTACTACTTTTCTTTCCATGGCCTAAGCACCAGAGAAGAAGCCAACAGTAGCACATGGAAGAAAAAAAATCCTTTAAATAATAATTTAAAAATATTCAGCATGGATCAGACTCATAAAATTAACTAGCCGAAATTAGAGGTCCTGTATAGTTAGAGGCTGGCCATCTCGGTGATTGACTGTCATTGTTTGAATGAGTCACATGCTTTTTGGGCGCCATGTTTTGTCGTACCGTGAGATGAAAACCTATTGAGTTAGTGTTTGTACCAAGTTAAAACTCCTAAGTTTTTAAAATTTTATACATTTCTACCGCTGGTTTTGCCTATAAAAGCGCCCATATTTTATCAATGCCTTACTGAGCTGCAGTTGGGTGTAAAAATTCCACTCATAGAAATAAATTAATGAATATTTTTTCCAAGAAACTCTGCCAGAAAACAGCAATTGGCTGCAAAAGTGAAACGAGCTATATGAAAACCCAAAAATAATTTCTTTTATGGTTCATTTGAAAAACGCGCTAATGTTTTCACTTTGTTGTCTGCTTATGCCAATATTTGTTCGTCTATTGTCCGTCTCTCTGTTAACTGTTGTCTGTCCGTCTACAGGCAATCAACTTTTTTACTTTTAGAGATAAAAGAAAAATTCTTTTTGGGTTGGATAGATTTCAAAGAAATATTGCGATTTGCAATTTTGAAATGTTCCAATATCTTTAATAGCGCCCTCTAGCGGTGGAAATTGGAGGAAAATGTTATAATTTCAGAAGAATATTGCAAACAAACCATTTACACTAGAAATCCGAAAATTGGTAGTACAATGTTATGGTCTGAACATTTACAACGGCAACAAGGACCAGCACATAGGAGGTGCGAAAATTAAACTTTTTTATTTTAAGATATAAAAGAATCTCTTTTTTTGGGGGGGGGGGGTTAGAGGTACTAAGAAACATTAATATTGCATTTTTCGAATCCCCATCAGTTAGAATTTCCACTATTACAAAATACTAAAGGCGGTAAATAAAAACTCGAAGGGCGGCCTCCAGCGGTTGAAAAAAGCTGGAAATACCAGATCTTCAAACAAATATTGCAAACGATCTATCTATGATAAAAATTAAAAATTTTGGTCATAGAGTGTAATGGTCAAGTGGTTTACGCTAACAGTAATAATTTGTCCCATTATAGCAAGGGGGTATTGGTAAAATGCAGCTTTTCTACCTTAAGAGATAAATGAAAAACTTTTTTATGATTATAGGTGGTAATAAAATATTAAACGTTTCTTTTACCAATTACGCAGTAGTTCGAATTTCCACTGCCAGAGGGTACTGAATGTGTAAAATAACTAGAAGAACGCATATCGCCTTTGGCGCATATGGGAATCTCGTTTTTAAAGGGAATAAAGTTCTTCCTTTGCCTACTTTTTCATTCCTTAAAAGTTTTAATTATGGGTGTTCGTGCTATTTTTCCGCTGAGGTCCTGCCATCCTCATGGACCTTCTACTATGGTGTATAAACTGAAAGGCTCCTGTCAGACCTCTGTGGCAAGCAGCTGCTTGCTGCTTGAGGGATTATTTAGTTTTTTTTATCAATGTATGACGGAAAAAAATGCACATAGTAGTATTTTATTAATAATTATACAACATAAAAAGTATTTGCCTTTTAGTTCTCAAATTATAAAAGTTGCTTTTCTCCCACTCCTCTGAAAATAATGGGCAGATCATTGCTGTCATGGAATTTCTATCAAAGCAGAATGCTACCGCCGAAATTTCTACCATAAAGAAATCGCTTGGAGCATTCGTTAAAGGTTTTGACATTTTGGATATTTAGTGATCTCTAATGATATAAATTAAAACTACCCTTGAAAATGCGAATTATATTTCGTTAATACTAACTAAAAAAGTGATTTTCAATTATCTCTTTAAAAAAAATTCTGTTTCTCACCTACCTTGGGATTGAGGGGTCAACTCATTGTTGTCAATGGAATCTTCAAAACTATCACATTCCACGACCAAAATTTCAAATTTCTAGCATAAATACATCATTTGCAATATTCATTGTAAATTTTGGAATTGCTGGGGTTTTTTCCACCGTTAGAGGGCGCAATTATAGCTTTTTGGAGATTCAGGAAATGCAAATTGTAATATTTCATCAATGCCTGTCCAACCCAAAAAGAATTTTTAATTTATCTCTAAAAACACACAATTTTCTGTTAAAAAAGTTGCATTCACCTCCCCCCCCCCCCATGGGTCTAAAGGGTCAAGTGATTTTAACCAATGGTAACTTCGTAACCTTAACATTTCAACACCAAAATTTCAAACTTTTAACGTAACTGCATCATTTGGAATATTCGTTTGATATTTCGGAATTTTCAACTTTTTCCACCCTTAGAGGGCATAGTTATAATTTTTGGTAGATTCCAAAAATGCAAATTGTAATATTTGATTAATACCTATCTAACACAAAAAGAATTTTTTTATTTATCTGCATAAACAAAAAAGTTCGATGTCTACGGACCGACAACAAAGTGAAATTTTCTCTTTTTTTAAAAAAAAGCCCTAAATTTTCTTTTCCCTTTTATCCGTTTTCTAAAGTGCTTTCAATCGTGAGCACTGAAACCTGTATGTATATTAGCCTACTTTTTTCAGTATCAAATATTAGCCTACTTTTTTCAGGAATCCATTAAGTATTCGTGCAATACCATTCAGCTTTGCACGCCAAACAATCCGAACGACGACAAAACATGGCGTCCAATTTTGAGATGGCCAACCTCTACCTGTATAGGGCCTCTAGCCGAAAGATGAGAAACTATAAACAAAATAATCCAATACTTCTAAAACGAAGGAAGATTAAAACACTCGTGGTTATGCAAAATGTGTTTGCAATCATTGATGATATATGATAATGCCTCCTTTTGAGCGTTATCAGCTGGTGTATGAGAGTGAATAATTTACACTATTGATTTTATAGCTCATAATAGCGGAATTTTGATATTAATTACTCTCTATCTGTATATACTTTTTCGTCGTCGATTTTCTGTTTGTAGTATAATAAAAGTATTGGAATATCAGGAATCATGCCTACGTGCAATTCTATGTTAGACTGCTTGTTTTCGTATGAGACCCCGAAGATAGTGCATATTAAAAGTAGGCTTGTGGGTATACTGAGTCGACTAGTGCAGCTAGCTATATTAGGTTATATCATTGGGTAAGTAAGCTGAAAGTATTTGAAATTCAAAATTCACATTAATACCGTAGTATAAATATATTGTTGCATGTATAGCGACGCAGCTTTCGTTCCAGAATGGGAAAGCTGTTATATGAATGTGTTATGAAAATTGTAAGTCATAAATTTACTCTATTAAGAAGTGAACTAATTGGAATTTTTGTATTTGCGTAGCTGAAAGAGTAAAACATGTCTCACTAGCAGAAGATAGGTAGCTGAAATATTTCTTCACACTTTCAAGTTAGCATCTGTGAGATTGTACTTGTGAGGGGCTGAAATTTCTAATTTGGAATTTTTTCAGTATTTTAAGTATATAAGGATGATACGACTGATTTTGTGCTTATCCTTAAAAAAGGATATATATATATACGTATTAATATGTTAACATGTTTTTAACTGAGTATTGATTAAAATGGATTGAATTGTCTTTGAGGTTTAATAATAGGGTAGTGTCAGTGGTTTTCAATATGTGGTGAAGGGAGGAATTGCCATGATGCATAACTAAATAGAACACAATAATTGGTTTTGTTTTATATTACCTAGTGATTAGCATGCGACTTACAGAGCTAAGGTACCTGGATTCAAGCACTGCCCATAAAGTGTGGATGTTTGTTTTTGTGTTATATGAATAATAATTATAGACTTGGGCAGTAGTACAGATCGCAAGTCTCAGCCGCCATTTTGTTTTTGACGCAACGTAACAAAACGACCTCTTTAGTTGATTCCCACAACCCCTGAGACCCTAACCCAAACAGGGGTTTCTAGAAAAAAGATTGTTTTTTTTTTCGTTACCATAGTAATGAAAAACCCGAGTTTACATCAAACGCAAAGTACCGTTACCATGGTAATGGTAATTTGCGTTGTAAAGAAACAACGTAACAAAAAAAAAACCCGCAATTTCGCTAAAAACATCCCACACAACCACATATTCTTAAAAAAACCATAAACAATGAAAAAGTTGCCTTCCCATATGCTACAAATACCTGAAATAATTAAATCGCTACACAAATATATTTCCACAAACTAAAAACTGATCAATCCAGTCACACATACGATAATTCCGGTGATTTATTCCTAAATAAATCACCGAAATTAATGAAATCGAACACATCTCAAAACCAAGTTCATCATCGACAATGCATCGCCACCCAGGCAACACAAACCGAAAAATATGAAAATCGAAAACAGTGCACCACCGACTGAATTATAAAAAAGTCCCAGAACTAAATGTCCTCCCAGGCAACACAAACCAAAAAACATGAAAATCGGAAACAGTGTACTGCCGACCGAATTATTAAAAAAAAAAATCTGACAAAAAAACATTTTACAGCTCAAATAACCCTCCCCTAAATTACATTGTCGTTTTACCTCTGAGCCCCACTTTTTCCACACCATGGGCTAAATGGCGAGGTCACATGAACCCTGAAGGCTCACGGAAGGTAGGTGGAGGGTACCCACTAGAACAGCTGTTGGGAGACAGATGGTAACTTCCCGTCAAGGCCATCCAGCGTGTTCTTTAACGAAAACAGATTAAGACTTTCTCTCCCACACATTAAGCCATTAGTCCACGGCTTAACGTCCCAACCGACGGACGGCAGCATTTCCAAGCCCATCGGTGTCCCCTACTAACTATGGGCAGGGTTGGAAAATTTGTCAAGATAAATCTAAACGCTGACCCAGCTCGGACTCGAACCTTGGAACTACATATTACAAGCCAGGCTGGCGCTAACGACGCCACCACTCTCACCCCACCCCTAAATTTTTCATTAACTTTCTTGATTCTATGAAAAACTGCCGTTTTTTCAAACACAGACAATTCTACAATACCCATAATTGCTACATCAAAAAGCCGTCAAACGTTTCCACATATTAACGATAAATCATATAACTAAATTTAAAAGACTCCTAAATATACAACAAAATTAATAAATCACTGTAATACATTAATAATTACCATACTACACGTAACTACTAAAAAACATTTAATTCACCCCAAACTATTATAACAAAATACATGTTCGTTACTATCGCCATTTTCAATCCCACACACAAAAACTTGCAACATTATTTCCCCCAAGCATACTCCCCCCACTACACTACAAACTTCTGAAAACTCACTTTATATGTTTCACCAAAAACTAGTCTCCTAAAACACTAACACTCCCATAAAACACTCATTTTTATCACTTAATTTCCCCACATTCTAAACTTTTACCATTTTCTTCCATACTGACAACAAAACACACATCATGCTCAGCACAAAAAAAAAGAATTCAAATAATACTAACTCCTACAAATCACTCCTCCCTTCCCATTCAAATACCCCTCACTCTAAGAACCTAACAAAAACATTCCCCCTTAAATACAGCTATAAAAAGCTACCGAACTGTCACTTCTCAAAAACATGTCCATAACTTCACAAAACAGTTCACTAACACTATCAACAACAACCCTCCAAATATTAAATAATTCCAATCCCAAAATATCTTTAATAACTTATTATTTACCATATCTTAACCAATTTTTTAAAAAAAGCTAGAACAACATATTAATTATTCGTATTCTACCTATACGATACACACGCACTCCTCTAACCATATAGGCATGTTATCCAAAGAAGTCATCAAACAAAAATGGCGAAAAAAACCAAACATAACTTCACACTCTCATCAAATCACACACATAACGCCTGACTCGACATTACCCACCCAAAAGAAACAAATCAAAGAGCCATAGGCCACAAACCAAAAGTTACGTTTCGACATCATACTTTACACTTTGATGTCATACGCCACTTGAGCAATGCCAATCAGCTGAGGACCGTAATCACTACACGGGCCTAGACTTGAATGCTATGTTTCAAACCTGATTTGAAATTGTATGCAAACTCAGTAGACTTGTTAATTATGATACAGTACCTGAAATACCAGAAATCACTATGGAATAAAAAATAATGAGATAAACTCGACTGTTCAACATCCACTAATAAATCAGCACTTTGACATCGATTCAAATTTTAGAGGAAAAATTGTCTTAAGCCGGGTGTGATACGAACCCATGACCTCCTGGTAACTTATCAGGTGCTCTGGACCACTGAGCTCCCTGCCACTCATCAAGATCTCCTCTAATTAATGCTACGAACATTCCTTTTATGTCACATGTAGGCGCTATTCAGGCAATTTTAGCCACAAGCGGCTTTCTACTTGCCATGTAGATGGAAAGCATGTCTTACAAGTATGCTAATGATGATAAACTTGATAGTTCTTGACTGTTCTTATAATAATAAGATAAACTTGACTGTTCAACATCCACTAGTAAATCAGCACTTTGACGTCGATTCAAATTTTAGAGGAAAAATTGTCTTGAGCCGAGAAGATTAATTAGAGGAGATCTTGATCGGCGGCCGGTAACTCAGTGGTCCAGAGCACCTAACATGTTATCAGGAGGTCGTGGGTTGGTATCCCACCCGGCTCAAGACAATTTTTCCTCTAAAATTTGAATCGACATCGAAGTGCTGATTTATTAGTGGACCACTATGGAAAGTGGTGGATGAGAAAATTACTGAAATGAAAATAAAATGAGTTGTTGCAATTATAAGAATGTTGCCCAAAGCTTTTTATTTTTATAATAGGCAAATCTGCACTACTGCAGCTCTGGGTGCACTGGATAAAATTATTTGAAGGGCCATAGTTTAGGAACCACTGGCATAAACAATTGTTCTATTATATCTTTCAGCTACAAGGGCTGAGAGTATTTGATTTAAGTGAGAGAAATGTGGCAAATGAATTCTTGTAATAAGGGATTATCATAGTTACTTCAGATTGCACCTTGTCCACCTTTTAAAAAAAGGAGGGAAATGTTATAGGGGTTGATATCAAATGAAAGTTTGTGATGAAAATGTCATGAGCTACCTCAAATTATGCCCTTCAAAGAAAGTAGGGAAGGAAATTTAATGACATTGGCTATTACAAGTCATGTCAAAAGAAAATTTAAGGCCTACAGAGTAGCATAAGGAATGTAGCTATCTTCTCCCCTAAAACAGGAGAAAGATAAGTGTTTTTAGTCACAGTGTACCCTGTTAAAGTTGCCATTGAAAAGCAAAATGATTTTTAGCATTAACATTTTTAGCATTGTAACTAAAAAACAAAATATAAATTGCTTGTTTTAGAACTGCTTTTATTCTTGTATCACACTAAAAAGTGAAATATAAAAGTAAATTACCAGTGGTTAGTACACTTGGTTACTGATCAAAGTCATAGATAAACATAATTACATAGAGATAAAAACTAATTGACTATGATTGTCACTGTTTATTCATGTGACACTATATCTTGTGTTATGAGTGCTGCTGTTATCAATACTAGGAGGAAGGGGGACTCAGTTCATTTTCTGACTGCGAATAATGTTAGTTTATATGCTTCATTTACCACTCATTGATAATATTGTAAGCAATGATAATTTTTTAAGTTAATTTTTAAATTATGTTGTGATAGATTAAAGGAAGATGGCCAAATTTATACTATTACTAATCTCGCCACACTAATGTATTTTAACTGAAGGGGGTTCATTTCATATAGCACACTTCATCTTAGTGGCAGTAAACCTACTGCAATTTGAAATGTTGAAACAGCAAGAAACAAAATAATGCAATTGATTAGTTGTTTTATAAAGCTTTTCAGTTTGCATGCGTTCATAATCAATCTGGTATACATTGAATATAGTGTACTGAGGTAATTCAGGGGTTTGGGGGCTTGAAATTATAGCAAATGGATGTATTTTTGATATCTAAAGTTAAACATAGATGACAATTACAGCGTTATCTGTTGCCTTTTTTTACATCAGTATATCAATAAATATTTTGTGGAAAAATTTTTTCCACAAAATATTTATTAATACTGATGTTAAAAAGTCAACAGGTAACGTTGTGATTGTCATCTATGTTTAAATCAATAATAACACTAAATAGCAGGAAGAGACTTTATTATTTATTTCCATCTTACTCAGCACAATATAAAAAGAAATAGTTGCCACCTGAGATAATAGATGGCACCAATGGTAGGTGCTGAAATCATTGGTGAAGAGTTTAAAGTCTTAAAATTAGTGGAAAAAAGATAAGCTGCCATTGGTTCAATTCTAGAATACTCTGGCATGTTTCTAGAGAGATGTAGGTTCACATCCTGTATGTGGGCAAAACATTTTTCACAAAATATTTATATAAACTTATATCAGGTGAATTAAAACATGAAATACATGAAGAATGTTCAACTTCAGTTGAAGTTGCATCGGTTAGATGACTATTTCTATTTCTTGAATCTTTAATATTGTACCTGATAGGAATGATGTAAGTACCAAAAAATATTTTGTGGAAAAATTTTGTTGACATATGGACTTGAACCTGCATCTCTCCAGAAACGTGTCATAGTATTCTACTGTTGAACTAATACTGACTTGTCTTTTTTCCACTATGTAACTAGGTTACTCTTTTGTAGTCCTCAACAGCCCATTGTCAATGCTTCTGCATCCATGCTCTTCACTGACAACACCACCACTTGACATGGTTGGCAGCTGCTGTAGCAAGGTCTAATATGTGGTGCATTCAGAGATGACCTTCTGTACACCAATATTTAATTCTGCTGTGATTTGCTTGGTTGTGGCCCATCTGTTCGCTTTCATGATTCTCTCCTATCTCTTTGACCCCTCTGATCCATAAGCTGTTTTTTCCCACAGGATTGCCGATCACTGGTATCTTTATTCTTTTCGCACTATTCTTGGTAAACCCTTGAAGTGGTTGTGTGTGAAAGCCCAGGATGGCCATTTGGGAGATGCTAGAACTGGCACACCTAGCACAAACTATCGTGCCACATTGTCTCTCGAGTTGCTTGCTTTACCCATTCTGACACTCAAGCTTTTGTTGCTTGAAATGCTGGTCTTGCTGATTTATATCTCTCACCACAGCGTATAACATAGTAAGTGTTGGAATGAACCATTTATGTGACAAATGATGATGTACATAATAAACTGTCATCTCAGTTTATATTAATTTTTTCTATTGCTGAAACACCAATAGAAATATTTGCCAATATTTTGTGTTTAGTTTTAAAATTTATTTTAAAATGAGTAATGTATCCGTGGCTGAGTGGTTAGCATGCTTGGCTACTGATCTAAGGGACCTGGGTTCGAGCCCCGGGTAAGGCATGGATGTTCGTGTTGTTTTCTGCTGAGGTCCTGCCATCATCTCGGATCTTCTACTGTGGCATTATAAACTGACAGGCTCCTGTCAGACCTCTGTGGCAAGCAGCTGCTTGAGGGGGTATTTATTTTTAGTTATTTTTAATGTATAAGTAGGCTTTTTCATATAATGTCCTCATTTTAGAACCTTGGTAACACCTACTGAGAAATGCACTCAATTAGGTTCAAGATGTAAACACATGCTAAGGGTATGAAGTGAAAAATGCTTTAAGTATAATGGTTTATTTCAAATAATAGCATTTTAAACAAAACATTAGCAAAGAATAAAAAATATATATTTCTACTATTCATTTTTTTACTTTCATTTTGCTTCTCATCATCTTTTTGCCATGCACTGAATAATGCACAGAAAGTTGTTTGAATACTGCAATACATATTTTTCTTTCTTTGACATTAGACTTTTTTTAAGTCTTTTTTTTAAGTTTTTAAACTCTGTGATGTAGTTAAATGTTGGCATCAAAACAGTTAAATAAAAAAGTTGTTCAAGCAAATGTCTGTTTCTTACCTACCTTGGGATTGAGGGGTCAACTCATTGTTGTCAATGGAATCTTCAAAACTGTCACATTCATATTTTTTTTTCTTTTACATATAGGACAGAGAAGAATCCTAGAAGCTACTCCTAGCTTAATATAGGCCTTCTCATACAAGGACATGCCCTACTAAGACCAAAGTCACTGCTGACCACTGCCTTAGTTAGAGCTAACACAACACACAAAACTAACCAAACTTTCAAAATTATATTGACAAAATGCAGTCTATTTTTTGCCTTCAGATATGATTGATGGGTATCCATCAAGAATATATCTACCATTGTTGAATTGCTTTTAAATAAAAATAGAGCTTATTCTGAAAGAACCATTGATTAAAATTTTATATTCCTAAATAATAACGGTTGTCCCGTGGCCGAGTGGTTAGCGTACTTGGCTACTAATCTAAGGGACTTGGATTCAAGCCCTGGGTAAGGCATGGATGTATGTGTCACTTTTCTGCTGAGGTACTGCCATCCTCTCAGACCTTATACTATGGCATATAAACTGACAGGCTCCTGTCAAACCTCTGTGGTAAGCAGCTGCTTGAAGGGGTATTTATTATTTTTATTTAAAACTAAACTCTTCATGAGGTTTCAGCATCTATAGTTGACACTCTGGCATATTTCTGGAGAGAGCAGGTTCAAGTCCTGAATGAATTCGACTGAATTTTTTTCTACAAATATTTATCGATTTCTAGACATTAAAATGTCGACAGGTAACGCTGTGATTGTTATTTATGTTTAAATGATATAGGTAAATGTGATGCAACAATTTCTTCTATTGATAACAAAATCAGATGCAAAGTTGATAATAATAGATAGATTTAAGATAAATATGTATAAATAAAGCTTTCAATGTACATTTTTATTCATAAGGTTTTTTTTTTTGGAATGAATCTCTAGTTTTTCTATAAGTTGTTGGTCTCTATTTGTACGGTTTTGATTTATATAGTGATATCCCGGAACATATCTACAGTGTAAAAAAAACCATCTACTGAGGGATAGGTGTAATCTTATTAAATTACTTTTGTGTCCAAATTAAAAAGAATAGGCTTTTTCTGCCAAAAGATGTGGCAAAGTTGAAAAATTCATTTTTTTTTTTTGCCAGGGGACCTCTTAATTCGAAAAGAAACACTAGTTCATATATTGCCCTCCCTAAAGATATTTTCTGACCTGATCACATCCTGTCAATGAAATTTCGAGTTTCTGATATGAACAGATTGTGTACAATATTTGTTTAAAGCCCTTTAAACGATTTTTTTTTTTCACTTCATAGCCATAGCATGTGTTTACATCTTTAACCTAATTGAGTGCATTCTCAGTAGGTGTTACCAAGGTTCTAAAATGAGACCATTCTCTGTCATAAAAATTTTTACCACAAACATATTGTATATTTGTTTTAAAGTTTTGTAATTTTCCAACTTTTTCTACCATTAGAGGGCAATATTAAGCTATTGAGAAGTTTCAAAAATACCAAAGGTAATATAGCATCAATAAAAGTCCAATCTGCTAAATAATTTTTAATTTGTTTCCAAAAACAAAGATGCACACCAGCTGTCTGATAAACGAGGTTCTTATATAACTCTATTGTTGAATTTGATTCATCAGATCTGGATATATTTTTGTCTTTTTTTACTCCAAAATCTGAGATATTGAAATATATCTGATGTTTTCAAATGGTTATACCAATGGTCATGCTGGGTCTGTGAGATCCATTCTTTATAATTTTATGTCCTGTTAAATAACTAACTGGCCAATTTAAATGAATTTGCATTGAGGTATAGTAAAGAAGTGGGCTAAAATGTACTGAGAAGGACTGGGTTCTAGTTAGCATTGTTTTAAAAAAAATTCAAGATACAAAATCATCTGAGTGTGTGAGATTCAAAGCCACCAATGGAAGGTTATTAAATGCAATTTAATACTATGTATGATATGCTGTATGTATAATTTTTATTACTTTAAATTTTTAGTATTTGGTAACAAAACTGTTACAAAATATCTGGAATTATTTATCTCTATGGATGTAAACTTTAAAAAAAATTTCTAGGAAGTTAAAATGTAGCATATGAAATTGCACACTATTGCTTCTTGTTCATATGACAGTTTGAGATGTAAATCCAAGTTCTGTAGGCAAAAGTATTTTTATAATATAAAAGACAATAATTGATATTATAATAGACAACCAATTTTTTTATATAAAAAAAAGTTTTGGGAGGAAGGGGGGGCACCAAAATTTTGTTTTGCTCTGCCTCATATTTACTGTTACATCGGCCTTGATTATGTCGTATATGATTCGGTTAGATAACATCTTTTCTCAATGTTTCTCTGAATGAAATGTAAATAAGAAAGTCACCCATGCTAAAGTGTTATTAATCCGTAGAGTGTTTGAACATGCTATAGTTCCCAGAGCCAAATGCAGTCTCATATCAATTGGGAATAAATGTGACTGTAAGAGTTTTTTTTCCTCCTGTAGAAATTGACCATTTTATAAAGTTTTTTTATCCATAAAGTTTGTGAACTATCAGGTAACTAAATAAGTTTGTGCAGTTTTTCACTGTTATCATTTGAACAAAAAGTATGTAAGCAGATTGCAAGTGGTGCACATGCATTGATACACAGTCAAAAGCACAAGACACACAGAGTCAGTTGATGTGTAGTGAAGTGTGGAAAGTTGTTCAGTGAAATTGGGAAGGGTGAGAAAAACACATCTGTGTTAAATACAGTTATTTTAGCATGCTTGCTTTGAGTTTAAATTGGGAACTAAAGCAGCACAAGCAGCCTGCAAGATATGTTGTCATTTGGAGAGAACACAGTGAGCAAATGGACTGCCCAAAAGTGGTTCAAAAAATTTGCATTAGGCGATGAGATACTTGAAGATGCACCACATGAAAGAAGACCGACCATCATTGATGACAATGAACTGAAGGCCAGCATCAAGTTGGATTCATGTCAAACATGCTTATAGAAAGGTTCCATGTAAGTGATGAAACCATATGTTTGCATCATCTAGAAAAAGTCTAGATCAAATGGGATTTGATCAAATGAGCAAATGGGTTTCAATTGAACTGACTGCCAACAACAAACTCCAGCACCATATAATCTGCTCATCACTGCTTTCACATCACAAGAATACACCATTGTTGAACAGATTGTTGGTGTGCAATGAAAAATGAGTTGTCTATAGAAATGACAAATGTTCGTATCATTGGTTGTCATCCAATGAACTGCCGTTCACTGAAAAAAAAAAGCAAAGCTTAGGATCCACCAGCAGAAATTTTTGTTTTATGTCTGATGGATACAGCTGGTATCATTCATTATGAGCTTCTTGCCATTGGGCAAACAATCACTGCAGACATGTACTTGGCACAATTACAATGGGTTGCAGATCCACTGCTCCAAAATCAGCCTGTACTTTTTCATCACAAGGACAATGCTAATCCTCACACAAAGCAAGTGATCCGAGACAAGCTTCACAGCCTTGGTTGGAAAATTCTACCCATGCTCCATATTCCCCAGGCATTGCACCATCTGACTACCATCTTTCCTTGGTGCTGGACAATCATGTGCACAACCGACAATTTAGAAACTGAGAAGCAATGGAAACTGAGTTGGCTGCTTTCTTTGCTTCTAAACATTGGGAGTTCTACCAGAGTGGCATTTACAAACTTGTATCTCATTGGGAAAAGGTTGGATTGTGCTGATTAAAATATCTTTATTCACTTTTTATGTATGTTTTAATTTAACTCTCAAAAACTGCACAAACTTTTTTGGTTAAATTCAATAATTAATGTAAACCTAATGATTTATATATTCAATAAAGTTTCAAAAACGAAAAATGAAACCCTTACCCTGCTATGGCAGCCATTACAGTGTTTTCCTTTTCACACCCAAGCATTTCAATAGTTTTCTTCATTCTTTTAATGTTTTTTAGTGGTTAGCACTTTTTGCTACTAATCAAAGGGACCTGAGTTCGAGCCCAGGGTAAGGCATGGATGTTTGTGTTGTTTTTCTGCTGAGGTCCTGCCATCCTCATAGATCTTCTACTATGGCATGTAAACTGACAGGTTCCTGTCAGACCTCTGTAGCAAGCAACTGCTTGAGAAGGGTATTTTTTATTATTATTATTTTAAAGTAAACTTTCATGGAGAGTGTTCTCTGAACTTTTGCCAATAAACTTTTTCTTGATCTTTTGAAATTCCCTTGAAAATAACCTGTATAATCAGTGAATAATAAATGCCTATGCCAACAACTGACTCAGATGGAACTTTAAATAGTATTGTATAAGAAAAAAAAAATACAAAACTAAGTAATTATCCTGTTTCAGCTGAATCTGTTTATATATTATGTGAAATACAAGGTCATTCAAAAAGTTCTTGACATGCATCTGCATAATAAAACCCATTGTACTTGGATCAAAACAAAACTGTTCCTGTCCTTCAAAGTACTCCCCTCCAGAATCTGTGCAAAGTTTAGGTTCAACACCAATTCTGGAACACTTGGTGGTACCCCTGTTGGGGAATACTCCACAACTCTCAATTAATTCATTTTGCAAGGTCTTGCACCCTTGAAAAAGGCTTCCCAGCAAATTCCTTTTTACCTATTTTCCTATTGCTTTTGGCTTTGACATTTGTCAGTTGGTCGGTTTGTGGATTTGACAAAATTTTATTACACCATATCTTTCGAATGTCATGGAGAAACATATTCCCCGCCCTGCCCACGGTCAATAGGGGACACCGATGGGCTTGGAAAGGCCGCCGTCTGTCAGATAGGATGTTAAGCCGTGGCCCCGTGTGCGGGAGAGCCATACCCTGTGAATGTTAAAGAACACGTTGGATGTCCTTGACGGGAGGCTACCATCTGTCTCCCAACAGATGTTCCAGTGGGTTCCCTCCCCCAACCTTCTCTGAACCTTCGGGGTCCATGTGACCTGGCCATTTAGCCCATGGTGTGCAAAAAAGTGCGGCTCAGAGGTAAAACAACCCAACTTCTGGAGAAACTTGATTTATGTGCCAAATGAAAGTATGTGATGTGGCGGGGGGAGTGACATAGGCTATAAAAAAATTGACCCCCCCCCTTCGTGGTTCCTTCCCTCCTAAAAAAGGGGCAATATGAAAACTATTCTTAAGCTATATCTCCAGAATGCCAAGGCCAAAAATAACAAGCTATATGCCAAATGAAAGTTTCTGATGTAGGGAATGTCATAGGCTACCAAAAAATTGCCCCCCCCCCATGCTTTCTCACCCTCAAAAAAAAATGAGAGAAATGTAAAAATGATTGTTCCCATATATCTCCTGAATGCGAATGCAGAAACTAATGAGCTATGTATCGAATGAAAGCTTGTGACACAGGGAGTATCATAGACTACAAAAATTTATCCCCCCCCCCCATGCCTTCTTCCCACCTAAAAATTGGGAAATGTGAAAGTTATTCTGCTATATCTTCTGAATGCCAGGGCCTACAGTTATGAGTTAGATATCAAATGAAAGCTTGTATAATGACGGTTGTTAACTATTTTGAATTTCACCCCCATTATTTCCCTCTGATAAAATATGGGGGGGCAGATTTTTATGGGAGTCGACTTTAATGAGTCGTATCTCAAATTAAAGCTTATGATGTCACCAATGTTGTGGTCTACCGCAAACGTGACTCCAAAAAGGGGGTAGTTCTGAAAGGTAGGTGTTTTTAGTGACAACAAAAAAATATGAATTAAAAAATTTAAAAAAATTATCTTCCTATAAATACACAAAAGGACCTTCTTGCTCAGAAATTAAAAACACTGAAGACGGAGTGCTGAATTTTCTCCTAAAAACTTTATGCAAATAGTTTGAAGAATAAACTTTAAAATTTTATTGCTCAATGATAGAGAATTGTAGGTTATTTTTAACTTCCTATAAAGGCCCTAAAAAATAAAAAATTAACCTAAAGATATCGGTGGAGCAATCAGTCACTGAGTTCGCATTTGATTTGAATCAAGATAGGGCACTGATTTACCTATTTGACAACATTGCCAGCATCCTATTGTCCTTTGAAAGTGAATATGAACTTTGTGACCAATTGCACCATCGATATGCTTTAGGTTTATTTTCTACTTTTTAGGGCCCTTTAGGAAGATAGGTATTTTTTAATTTTTTTTTTTTAACAACCAAAAATCTCATGGTGCAAGATTGCATAATGAACGAATATGCACGATAGGGTTGCTGATTGATTTTTTTTCCTGCTCCAGATAGGTAATAACTTGCCAGGTTTTGTGAGCACTGGCATTCTCATGAAGGAGAACCTTTGACACACCTGTTATTGGACACTGCTCCATCGTCTCCTTAACCACATAGTATTATTGGCCATTTATACTAATTTTTTTCAGGTAAGTTGTCCACTTCTACCAGTCCTTGGGAATTGAAAAAAATTGTGAACCTTCCTTGAATGAAAGTTTTGTCATGGGATTTGGGGATGTGCTTCATTTTCTGCCACCCAAACATGATTGATCCTTTCTGGGAGTTGTATAGCAACTTCTTATCACCTGTAACAATGTCTGTTAGTTGTTTGGGGCCACTAGGTTCAAACATTTCAAGCATCTCCTTTCACCAGTCAACACTACCCTTTTTTGCTGTTCTGTTAGTTTGTGAGGTACCCAATTGGCACAGATCTTTCAGAAATTAAATGTTGATGGCTAATTGTTTCCATACTGACATCTACACTTATTACTGAATGGTGATATGTGGGTTTTCCTTAACGAGTTTACAAACAGCAGTGATGGTTCTCTCATTCAGAGCCTCTTTCGGTCTTCCTGCACAAGAGAGCTCTTTGAAGTTTTGCTCTCCTCTGAATTTGTTCATTCATCACTTAAGTGCCATATATATAGGCATGATCCCCATATACTTGTGATAAATCAACGTGAATTTCTTTTTGCATCATCCCCAAGCTGCATCCTTGTGAAAATAAATCTTTCCCCCTCTTTAGTAGGCTTCATAGCAACAACTTACAGATTTCTCAGACTGAACTTTACGTGCTGCTAGTGAAGAGAGAAATTATGATATGGCCTTCATTTTTAACATGTATGAGAAGTTTAGATAATCTTTCAAACAAGTTGTAGCTTGTTAACTCTGGAGGAACAAGTATAAATCCAGACACATCTGAAGAACTTTTTGAATGATCGTTGTAAATGCTATTTTTTTAAGATGCCATATTTTGTTCATTATTTATTTCAGAATGTGGCTGAAATCCAAACTGGAAGGAGAGCTGTGCACCAATCCCTAGTGATGATGCACAGGACTGGCCAGGTCTAGCACCTAATGTCCGACCCCGCCTTCTCGTGGTGCAGGCCGTTAGTGCCTTTCAAAAGAGATATTCTCTTTTGGAAGGGAACGGAAGGGGAGGGCTGCCAGTTCAGTATGGCCTACTGATCTGGTCATCTATGGCCACTTTTTTCTTTTTTTCCAACCCTGCTGAGGAGTGGTCAACTTCACAGGGTCCTGACCATTTATACCTACTAGACTGGATTTGTTTATGGATTTGAGCTTGATTATGGGTCCTGGACTTGCTGCACTGGTGGGCCTCTGTTGAGGGAGAGTCTGCCGCTGTGTTTTCTGTTTGCTTCTGGGTTGCCAGCTCTAAGTGAACAGAGGCATGGGATACCTTATATCAGCTGGTGGATAATCCTAATCAGAGGCCATCGCAGGTACCTGAACCTTACTTAGCTAGTTGGGCATCGTCAAGCCTAAACTGGAGTAATGTGTCTCAGGCAGGCCATGTGGCTCTTGAAAAAGTCCACTTGAAAAGGTGGTGCCTGATGTTCCTACCAGCATTGGTGACTTCAGCTTTAGCAGAGGAGGAACAGGTCTTTGCCCCATGCCTGCGATTAGGGGGCTGTTTGATTATTGTTGGCCCTACCAATCTCAATAAACCTAATTTCTTTAAAAATCCTACAAATCATTTTCTCTCTGCAGGAACGTGGAACGTGAGGACATTACATAGAGATTATTCTCTTGATGTCCTCCTGCAGGAATTCCAGTGCTATAACCTAGATATTCTAGGCTTGCAAGAGACCAGATGGACAGGTAAAGGTGAGATACTTAAAAATAACTTTAAATTTCTCTTTACAGGGAGGGAGGATGAAAAGCATCACCAAGGCGTGGGTCTGCTGCTCAGCAGACATGCTAGTGATGCTCTTCTAGGATATGAGTGCATTAATGAAAGGTTTCTTACAGCAAAATTTCAGACAAGCATTAAAGACTTGAATGTTATCTGCTGTTATGCCCCCACTGAGGATGCCGATGAGGATGAGAAGGATAGGTTTTATGAACAACTTCAGGATATTTTGAATTCTTTCGAGAAAGGAGATATTACCCTTGTTCTTGGTGACTTCAATGCCAAAGTTGGTACTGACTCTGACCTTTGGGGAGGAGTAATAGGCCCTTTTGGTATTGGTAGCTGCAATGGCAATGGGCAACGTCTCCTACAGGTAAGTAAACTCAATGGATTCAGAATAACTAACACATATTACAAACACCGCGACATACATAAGTACACATGGGTTTCACCTGATGGGCTGCATAGGAATATGATTGATTATATATTAATTAACAGCAAATGGGCTAGTTCTGTTAGAAATACCAGGGCATATAGGGGAGCTGAAATTGGATCTGACCATTACCTTGTTAAAAGTGTCTTGCAACTTAAACTTAAAAAGTGTTGCGCTAGGGTTAAAAAAGTTACCTTTAATACTGAAGCTCTGAAAGACCCAGTTATAGCTAAAGCTTACCATGATAGGTTACTTAGTCATTATGACAGTCATGGTTTCCTTAATACTGAAGTTGAGGAAGAATGGGGCCATTTTAAACAGGCTTTTTTCGAAACTAACAGTACTCTTTTAGGAAAAAAGAGCAGAGCAGGCAGAATTATTTAAGTGATAAGGCACTTGAGCTTATTTCAGAAAGAAGGAACTGCAGGAATGTCCTTAATCAGTACCCTACTAATCCTAATAGAAAGGATTACAGAGAGCTTAATAAACGTGTAAAGGATCAGTAAGCTACTGATAAGAATCTTTGGCTTGATGGTTTGGCTGACAAAGCTGAGGAAGCAGTTAGGCAGCAGAGAGATGTACCAGATAGTTAATGTTTTATGTGGTAGAAAACGGACAGGCATACAAGGATTAAAGGATAAACAAGGTAAGGTTATAGAAGGTGAGGATTCTGTCATGGCTAGGTGGGCTTAGCATTTCAGTGATGTTCTAAACAATGTGGTTAGTTCTACTCCCATTGTTTGTAATGATGATAGATGCATTGGCAGCTTTAATGTTGGCCCTATAAAACAATCTGAAGTTATTTTGGCTATCTCTAAACTTAAACTTCATAAATCCCCAGGGGTAGATGAAATTACTACAGAAATGCTCAGAGCTGGGAATGTTTCGGTTACCACTTGGATGACTGAAATTTTGAATAACTTTTATGATAAAGGCATGGTTCCTAAGGATTTTACCAGAGCTATTATTATCCCTATTTTCAAAAAAGGTGATCGCAGTTCTTGTGATAACTATAGGGGTATCAGCCTACTCTCTGTTCCAGGTAAAGTTCTTTCCATGATTGTGCTTAATAGAATTAAGAATCTGGTTGACAGGCAATTGCGTGATGAGCAATGTGGATTCAGAAGTGGTAGGGGATGTGTAGATCAGATATTTTCACTTAGGCAGATTCTTGAGAAATGTTTAGAGTTTCAGAAACCTTTGGTTGCTAGCTTTGTTGATTTCAAAAAGGCTTTCGACTCTGTTGATCGTCAAAATTTGTGGTTGATTGTGAGATCATATGGTATACCAGACAGGTTAGTTAACATAATGAAAGCTCTCTATAATAACACTGAGTCATGTGTGAGAGTTGGTAAGTCTTGTAGCAATTGGTTTAGCATTACTTCTGGTGTTCGACAAGGGTGCATTTTGTCTCCTTTTCTCTTTAGTTTGGTTGTTGATTATGTTATGCGAAATTCACTTCGAGGGAAAGATTTTGGCCTTAAATGGGCTGGAGATATGAAAATTTCTGATGTAGATTATGCTGATGATTTAGCCCTTTTGGCAAATTATGTCGATGAGATGAACTCTTTCATTTGAGCTGCTGATGAGACTGGTAGTAGAGTAGGTTTGGTTATAAACAGAGAGAAAACTAAAGTGATGAAAATTGGTCAGGCAGGTTGTGATCCAATTAATCTGAATGGTTGCAGTCTTGAGCAGGTGTCACAGTTTAATTACCTTGGGAGCTACGTAACTGATACTGGTGATGTGCGGTCATGAGATTAACAGACGAATAGGGATTGCTGCCGGGACTTTTAAGAATCTATGGAGATTGTGGAGAAATAGGCGTATACACCTAAAGACTAAAATTAGACTGTATAATAGTTTGGTTCTTTCTAGGGTTAGTTATGGTAGTGAAACTTGGACGCTGTGTAAACAAGATAACAGGAAACTAGATGCTTTTGATTCTAGATGCTTACGCAGTGTCTTGGGTATTAGGTGGTTTAACTTTGTAACTAATGATGAGGTTAGGCAAAGGAGTCTGCAACCTCCTTTAAGCAGCATATTGTGCAGAGAGAGACTCCGCTGGTTTGGCCATGTTGCCCGTATGGATAATTATAGATTGGCGAATAGGGTTATGAACAGTGTGCCTAGAGGCCTCAGAAGGAGGGGGAGACCTAGGATGCGGTGGGCAGACAATGTCAAACAGGACCTTGTTAGAATTGGTGTGCAGTGGTCGGATGCAGCAGATTTAGCTCAGGACAGATATGCTTGGAGAATTAAACTGCGTGGTCTGGTTGGACCTCCGTAGCCCATGGCTGCTTGAGGATGATGATGATGATTGTGTTAAATAAGCACTATTTAAATTAATATGCTTGTTGTATTTCTGAAATATTTTATTATCTAAATATGGACAATTAATTTTCTTTTTTGGTATAGACTTGACCCATTTCTGTTTGTGAGCTATTTCAGGATAAAATTTTAAACTTGTTCTTGTTTTCTCTTGGAAGCATTTTAAAATTAACCCAACCACCAGAGTGAATTCTGCTTAATTTACCTGGCTTGTTGATCTGAAATGGAGTCTCATCAAATAAAAGCTTGTGATGCAATAAAAATATTGTATATTAAAATTGTTTTTAATATACATTTTTTTTATTATTTCCCCCTTAAAAAAGGGGGAAATGTGAAATTATTCTACTATAACTTCCGAATGCCTATAGTTACGAATTAGGTGTTAAATCAAAGCTTGTAGATTAATTTAAATTATGCCTCCCCCCCCCCCCCCCCAAAAAAAAAGGAGATGGAAATTTAGGAGGGTCAACTATAATGTTATATCTTAAAATTTGACATTTCCAATGTCATGGGCTAACTCAAACACTACTCCAGAAAAAAAGGGGAGGAAAAATGTGGTTGATGTTTATGTGTCCTACATCAAATGAAAGTTTCTGAAGATAGATGAGTCTAGTGACAAAGAAAAAATACTCCCTCAACCTATCAGTTTATATGTCATAGTAGATTTGTGAGGATGGCTGGACCTCAGCAGAAAAACACCAACATCCATGCTTTCCCGGGGCTTGAACCCAGGTCCTTTAGGTTAGCAGCCTCGTATGCTAACCACTTGTCCAGGGATGGCTGACAAAAAAAAATATATAATTTAAAAAATACCTATCTTACTAAATGCACCCTTAAAAGTAGAAAATAATCCTAAAACATATTGAGTGCATCAGTCACTGAATTCGTATTCCCTTCAAAGGAAGATAGGGCACTGGCAATCTTGTTAGATAGACCTATCTATCTTCCTTTAAAGTGAATACGAATTCGGTGACTGCTTGCACCATTGATGCATTTTAGGTTTATTTTCTACTTTTTAGGCCATATATTGGAAGATAGATTTTTAAAAAGTTTTTAATTTATATCGATATTTCTTTGTCATTCGCTATGCTCAGTCAAAAAAATTATTTTAGAATTTTTTTTTGCCAAATTAATCAACATTTTGGATTTTCCTGAAAATATTTAATGAAAAAGATTAGTTTTATTTTAATAGGGCTTTTTTTTTAAGTTCTGTAGTAAAAAGAATTTGGCAATGCAAATAAAAAATTTATTTAAAAAAAGACAGAAATAAGATACAAAATAATAAAAATTACAATAGAGCTTCACACTGCAATAATTAAAATTAAATAAATGTCTTTAATATGACACTGTTAAATTTTTAAAGCAGTTAAAATTCTATACTATCTAATGTCAAAAGTAATAAATGATTTTACATAGGTACCATAGAGGTGACAAGTGAGAGGAACTTGCTGGCAAGGACTTTATAAAATGAACTTATCAATCACTATCAACTTTCAATTATGAAGTTCCTCTCACTTGTCACCTCTATGGTATGTATATAAAATTTCGTTCATTACTTTTGCTACTATGTAGCCTAGAATTTTGTTCAAGTGTTTTAAAACATTGAACAGTGTCATAGAATATTATAGCTATTTAATTATAAGTTACAAAATAATGAATGTGGGGGAAAATTGCTGTTTTTGTATCGTGATTTTTTTTTTCTTAACCTGAAAAGCTGTTAAAGCTGGCTATTTTTTCTTGTAATACAGTTGTTTGTGTTGCCTTTCTGCTGAGGTCTCACCTACCTCACAGATCTCTCTGATGCATTAAACTGACAGGCTCCTATCAGACCTCTGTGGTAAGCAGTTGCTTGAGGAGTAATTTATTTATTTAGAGTGTAAAGTACACTCTGTTCACATAAAGGTGTTGTCGAATGCTTTACAAAATCACTCCACTTTAAAAATGGAATGGAAAAATTCTGGAAAATTCCAGAAACTATATTATGTAGGAAACTAAAATTTTGCTTCATTTTGTACCACCATGTCAAGTTCTGTGAAATTGCGAATTGGACAATGCTGGTGTAGCTTGGTTTGAAGAGAACTAATTTTAAGCCTGATATTGCATTTCCTAATGTATTGTAACACACAAAGAAAAAAACAGATGTCTTCCCAACTTTTAAACAGTAACATATCATTTTCACCTACAAGTGACCTGAGTTTAGCAAATTAATCAAGACTCTCTATTGACTATTTATTTGTGGTTTAAGGTGTGGTAATTTTGTGCAAGTTTTAAAATTTTGTACATTGCTTTTAATGCAATTTTAATTTAGTGATAATTGATACTCAAGGTATATACTTTAATATTCATTACTTTTTGACCATGTGTGTTGTGTTTGTTTTCCAGTGGAAAACCATTTAATTATTCTTAACTATTTTCAGTTATGTGCTTATATTCAAAAAGGGATACCAAGAATTTGGTGATCTTGAAAGTGCAGTTACCACAAAAGTGAAAGGTGTAATATATACCAATTTTAGTGATGATCAGTTCAATGAAACAATTGAATACCCTGAGCTATACAGAAGGATATGGGATGTTGCAGATTATGTTGTTCCTCCTTCAGTAAGTTTTTATAGATATAAATTACATTTTTTAAAATAAATTCTTTTTTCATAAGAACATGTAATACAATACAAAATACATATGTTCTCTCAATTGCCAATTTTATTTAAAAAGTAAAATAAAAAGATATCTAGAATGCAAAAAAGAAAATGAAATTTTCTTAAAAATTTAATAATGGTATACAATTTTATCTAAGTTATTCTTTTTAAATTTATTTCCAATCTATTATAACTGTTTACATTTATAATTTCTATTGGAATAATATAAAAGAATGTTGTATGTTATACTCACTGATAAATCTTTTATAATTGTTTTTAAATTTAGATGGTTTATAATCTTTAATTTCTAATCTTGTTTTTTTTTACTAGATTATATTTTCTTTTTAGTTTGTAATCTTGTATTTTTACTATGCTGCCACTGTCCACATGTTTTCAATCAAATCCCAATAATGCATATTAGTGCAGAAATCTCTGCCTTAAAAAATCAAATTGAAGTGTTGGTTTATTCTGATACTCCATATATAACTCCATCATAGCATCTACCTGATATTCCATTAATTAATTTTCCCTATATAAATACACATTTTGAATATGTCACTTGTATTATTATAAAATAGCCCAAATATAAGTAATGTTTTTTTCCTTAGTGTAATAAATTATTAGGTAAGATATCACTCTGAAGTTAACGTCAATCAATTTTAGAGGAAAAATTGTCTTGAGCCAGATGGGATATGAACCCACAACCTCCTGATAACATGTCGGGTGCTCTGGACTGCTAAGCTACGGCCGCCAATCAAGATCTCTTCTTATTTGATGCTATGAACTTTCAGTAATAAATTATATTCATATTCATATTATAAGATATATTATTTCCAATTGCTTATTTGATTGGTATTCAGCAATTTCTGTATTTATACCTGAATGTTCTGATGGATAGGCTATTATTAGCTGTGTGTATTTTTCTTGCCCCAATAACAATTTCTAAATAAAGTAGCAATCTGTTGATAGTATTAATAAATGTTATTAGCTAAAAATATATAATTTTTAGTTATCACACTGAGTTTCATAAATGTATCCAAAATATTTCACATGACTCTTGCTATAGCTTGAGATTCCCATATATCCAATCTATACTTATACTTGTAGGTTATTAAAAACAGAGCAGTAATAAATAATAAATCCTTAACATTGCACAAAACAAAAAATCTAAAACTTGCAATTACATGTAATAAACTGAATACTTAAGCCTTTTTAATATGTGTTTTACAATAAGAATAGTAAATATGACTTTATTAAAGTATTCAAAGCTGAAGCCTATGTCAAATAATTTTAGATTGAGTAATTGATATTGTTTAAATATTTTCTTGGATTAAAATCCAAAGTGAATGCACAGTATTCCCTGTTAAAAAATATTAATTAATAGATTCTGAAAAAAATTCATTGCTGCCACAGCGGGAATCGAACCCGCATCTCTCTAGATTCATGCCAGAGCACGCTGACCATTGCACCACGCATCGGACAACGAATAACGTTGCATCTCCTTGAGTATAGATGGCGCTGTCTCAGTCATGTCTCAAGAAGAAAACTTAAAAGGTCATATTCTGAAAATATTCATTGTCCGACGCGTGGTGCAATGGTTAGCGCGCTCTGGCATGAATCTGGAGAGATGCGGGTTCAATTCCCGCCGTGGCGGTGAATTTTTTTCAGAATCTATTAATTAATGTTTCTTAACAGGGAATACTGTGCATTCACTTTGGATTTTAATTATATATTTAACGTGGTAGCATTAGCGACCTTCTCATTAACATCTGATAACCAAATGCAACGACTGAAAACGTTGCATCTCCTTGAGTATAGATGGCGCTGTCTCAGTCACGTCTCAAGAAGAAAACTTAAAAGGTCATATTCTGAAAATATTCGTTGTCCAACGCATGGTGCAATGGTTAGCGCGCTCTGGCATGAATCTGGAGAGATGTGGGTTCGATTCCCGCCGTGGTGGCGATGAATTTTTTTCAGAATCTATTAATTAATATTTTCTTGGAAATTTCAACTGTGCAAATTCTACTGAAATCACAATGTTACAATTGCAGGTAGTGAAAGACATATATATGTATAAGATATTCAGCATTGTTTTCAACTTCATTTTTCTTTCTTCGATCTAAGTAGTTCAGCCAGAATAGTCAGCATTATACTCAGATTTAGTTTGCATTTTTCGGTTTATAATTTTAGGAAGTTTAACAAAAATGCAAATATCTCAAATCCTTTTTAGAATTTAATGAAAATCTCTGAGGATATTTAATACCACATATTAATATTTACATTTGAAATTAAGGATATATCAGAATACTTGCCCAATTATAAAATTAAATTTCAAATCAAAGAATACATCAGAAAATTTTTCCAGTTGTGAAAAATTATAGATTGAAGATTATAAGTTAGCATTATTTAGTAAGGAGTGTGATTACCCTTAATAGCAATACAGTTTGCACAACAAGCTCTCTCACTTCTAATAAGATTACCAACAATGCAAAGGGCAGCAATCCCACTTCTTTATATAAGAGCATTTCCCAGTTTATGAAAGGCCCTTTGGAGGGGAGTTGACGTGCAACTCACATTCCCAAAGCATTCCACGCATGTTCAATAGGATTTTACTTCAGGGGCCTTTTTTACAAGGAAAATGTTTCGTAGCCTTTGACATTGCCGACTTTGCATGCTTTCATTTGGCCACCATGTTCACAAGATAAATTGAACAACTATTTTGGCAAATCTACAAACCAACAAATGACAAGCAAAAAGCAATAGGAAAAAAATCAGCAAGGAGTCAAACAATCAATATCTTCAGAAAAACCTCCAAAAATCTCCTGCAAAAAATCCTTAAAAAAAACCTTTCATAAATCCTCCCAAGAAAACATTCTCCATCAGACAACCTAAATTATCTTAAAAAGATGTCACATCATCTTCTTTCCCCCAATAATTATTTACTTGGTAATACTTTACCCCATTTGGTATGTCCCTGCCAGTGTGCACCAACTCTTTGGTGTGCAGTGCAAACTGCATTTTTCCAAAAACCAAAATGTCTGTGTAAATTCAAAAATGACCTAAATGCAGTGATCTCATTATTCAAAAGACACATTAATTAAATCCATATAAATTGTGAGATGATTATTATGTCATCACCAAGAAACATAACCAAAAACTAGGATATTTAGACATCCCAGAGATTTCTTTCAGGATTCTGGACAATTCTCTAAAAACTGGGACATATGAACACCCTATATCAAATAAAAGTTTCTGAAGATATGTAGTTATAGTGACAGAAAAAATAAATAATTTAAAAAAAAATGCATTTTTTTATATGGGGACCTAAAAAGTAGAAAATAAAACTAAAGCATATCGATGGTGCAATCAGTCACTGAAATTGTATTCACTTCAAAGGAAGGATCAGGTGCCAATTTACTTACTCAACAGAATTGCCATTGCCCTATCTTCCTTTCAAATGAATATGAATCCAGTGACTGATTGCACTATGATATGCTTTAGTTTATTTTCTACTTTTTTGGGTGCATATAGTTTGCTTTACTCAAAGAAATTTAATTAAAAATGCAATAGCATATTTGATGTAAATAAACATAATTCAACTTTGTTTTTTTAATTCATAGGAAAATGGAGCAGTTTTTGTTGCAACTAATGTGTTAATTACTAGTAAACAGAAGCAAGGTATTTGTGGAGAGGTACGTGTCTTTTTTTTTTAATCTAACACTGTTAAGATGCAAGTTTATTAAAATGTAAATAAATTTTCTTAATGTTCTGAGTTTTAAACAATGAATTTTGGCTATTGGTCAAAATCAGTTATAAGGTGTTTTCAGTGTTAAAAATCAGTGAGCTTTAGAAATTTACATAGAACTTAAAAGATATATAGGCAATGTCATACCAAAAAGAACAATTAATTCTGAGCAACATATATCTTTTTTTGTAACAAAAGCAGAATTTTATTGTATTTTTTGAAATGTTTGAAAAATTCAGTTTTAAAATTATTTTTTAAATCTCATTTGTTTAAATTTTTTGGTCATATGCACTTTATAGCTACTGTTTTAAATAATTTTGTTAAACTTGGGCTTAAAAAACTTGGGCTTAAACTAAATAAATATAACTATAAATTTAAAACTCTCTAAAAGAGGAGAATAATATAAATATTTTATAGGAAGGATGTTAGTCTTTTTCTCTGGCAGGTCATTTTTCAATTAAAGCTCTATATCCAAGCATAATATACTGCTTTCATTTTTTTAAAATTATAGTTACCTGAAAATTATACATTTCCATTAGTGCAAGTTTGTAAAGCTGTTTTTTCAAATACAAATTGGTATCTTTTTAAATTTCACAAAAATAAATCCACAGCTCATCATTGCTTTACTATTCAATCACTATTAAGCTGTTTAAATAACAGGATGAAGATGGGTGTAGAAGAAAAATTGTCTTGAGCCAAGTGGGATCTGAAATAATAATTACTTAGTAAATTCAATTTCACTTTATCAAATATGTACATTTGCTTTTTAAATTGCAAACCTTATTCATCATTGTAATGACAGAAAAAATATAAATTAAAAATAACTTAAATTCTCTGTCATTGAGCAATAAAGAATAAACTTTCAAATTTTATTGCTCAACAACAGAGAATTTTAAATTATTTTTAATTAATTTTTGAGCAAGAAAGTCCTTTTTAATTGTATAAATTAAAAAATACCTATCTTCCTATATACACTCTAAAAGAATAGAAAATAAACCTGAAACGTATTGATGGTGCAATCAGTCACTGAGTTCTTATTCAATTCAAAGGAAGATAGGATGCCAGCAATTATCTTGAGAGTAGGTATATCTATGCCCTATCTTTGAAGTGATATGAACTCGGTGACTGATTGCACCATTGATATGCTTTTTGGTTTATTTTTTACTTTTTAGTGTGCGTATTGTAACGCTCCAAACAAATGCAAAATGCTTGAAGTTTTATGCTCCGGATAGCTTAGACGGGCGCCAGGCAATAATTAACAAATTGCCAAAAGTAGAATAAGTTGATAATAAGTTGATTTAGGTGTCGAAACCAGCGAACGTTAATGAATAAGAATCAAAATGATTGTCAAGTAAATTTAAATATAATTCAAAAATCCTTAATTCGCGTTGCTCAAGAGAAAAAAACTGTACAGACTCAAAAGGTTTTAAATATAACAAAACAGATTTATTTCCAAAATAATTCAACTCACCAAGACATCAATGAAGATACAACTCCTGTGCTACACGCACTGTGCTTAGTGCTTCTGCACTCACTTGTGCTTATGTGACTCGCAGGTCACCGGTTTTTGACATGAGCCGGCGCATGCCGGGAAAGACATTTACATACTATGACGAACGAAGCAAGCTATGACGCAAGAGGGGGCGTGTCCTTGCACGCGCTTTAACGGTACAGTCGGAAGATCGGAGTTGCGGCGCATGCGCAACTCCTAGAATCTTGAAAACGAGTGCTGTGATGCCAAAAAAGAAATAAAAATCCCCAAAATGATAAATATAACGTAAATTAAACAAAACTGGTTAAGGTAAAGCAAAAGTGAACAATGGGGCATCACAGTATAAAAAGGCATTTTATAAATTTATATTTTTTTCTTTGTAATTAAAAACATCTACCTTCAGAAACTTTCATTTGCTATATGACTTGTAAACATAGACTATAAACAATGATATAAACTCGACAGAATCAATCAAGTAACAAATCAGCACTTTAGCGTCGATTTAAATCTTAGAGGAAAAATTGTCTTGAGCCGGGTGGGATTCGTATCCCACCCGGCTCAAGACAATTTTTCCTCTAAGATTTAAATTGACGCTAAAGTGCTGATTTGTTACTTGATTGATTCTGTCGAGTTTATATCATTGTTTATTATCTGCATACTTGTTGTAATATATGCTTCCATCTATTGGCAAATATAAATGCCGCTTGTGACTAAAAGTGCCAGACTAGCGCCCATATGAAACATAAAAGGAATGTTCATAGCGCTAATTAGAGGAGATCTTGATCGGCGGCCGGTAGCTCAGTGGTCCAGAGCACCTGACATGTTATCAGGAGGTCGTGGGTTCGTATCCCACCCGGCTCAAGACAATTTTTCCTCTAAGATTTAAATCGACGCTAAAGTGCTGATTTGTTACTTAAACATTGACTACATTTTTCCTCCCTTTTTGAGTTGTTTGAGATAGCCCATGTCATTGGAGACATTGCAAGCTTTAATTTGAGGTATAAAACTGAAATTAAAATCTAACCCCACAGAAATCTGCCCTCCCCCCCTCTCTTATCAGGGAGGGGAAGAATAGAGGGGCAAAATTTGAAATTTACGAGTCGTTAAAAGTTTTTATTTGACAATTTGTAACTGTAGGCCCCTTGTGTTCCAAAGATATAATAGAATGACTTTCATATTTTATCCCTTTTTAGGAGGGAAGAAATTATGGGGTCAATTTTTTTTTATATCCTATGACACTCCGACATCACAATCTTTCATTTGACATATAGCTGGTTACTTTTGGCATTCGTATTCTGTAAATATAGCAGAAGAATTTTTTTCATATTTCTCCTTTTTTAAGAGGGAAGAAAGCATGGGGATCATTTTTTTTTATAACTCGTGGTACTTCCTGTGTCACAAGTTTTCATATGATGCATAGCTTGTTGCTTTCTGCACTTGCATTCTGGAGATATAGGGGAACAATTGTTTTCATATTTCCCCCTTAGGAAGAAAGCATGGGAGGTCAGTTTTTTATAGCCTATGACATTCCTCACATCAGAAACTTTAATTTGACACATAAATCACTGTTTCTCCATTGTGTTCAAAAGATATGTTGGAACAACTGTTTTGACAAATCCACAAACCGACAAATATCAAGTGAAAAGCAATAGGAAGATGAATATATTTTTAATTTGTATTTCCACACTGGCCCTCCAAGTTGAGGGTTCAACATGGGGCCAACTTGTAAAGAAAAAAAAAATAAGTTATGAAACAAGTGCAAAAGTCTCAATACCAGATTGTCTTTAATGGAAACAGACCCAGGATAAATGAACGACAATTTGGAACATGGAATATTAGATCTTTATACAGAGTTGGAGCACTTCAGCAGCTAATAAATTAAAAGATACAAAATGGATATTATGGCCAGGAGAGGGAACACTAAAAAAGGATAATATCATACTTTATGGTGGAAATAACACATCTAGACATCAGCTGGGCACAGGATTTATCATATTCAAAAAATTGTGCAACTCTGTGAGACACTTCAAATTATTGAGTGAGAGAATTTGTAATATGCACATAAACACCAAATTGTTTGATATAACTCTAATGCTCATGTACCTACAAAAGAGGCAGGAGAAGAGACAAAGGATGAGTTCTATGATTTGCTTGAATGTTCACAAGATAACACCTCAAGAAACAATATCATTATATTGCTATGGTATCCCCCCCCCCTCCCTAGCAATATAATGCAAAGATTGGAAGAGAAGACGTTTTTAAAAAAGCAATTGGCAACCAGAGACTACATGAACATTTTAATGATAATTGGCCTAAGGATTTTTCATTTTGCTATATCCAAAAACTTGATTATCAGCAGCACAAGGAAAAAAGCACTTTGTTATTGGCAGCACAAATGAAAAGATTTCACAAGAAGTAATGTTCATAAACATACTTGGACATCCCCAAATGAAGAAACACATAATCAAATTGATCACACATTAATCAGCAAAAGGTTCAGAAGTAGCATCCAAACCATCAGAAGCTATAGAGGTGGAGATCAGATCATTATTTGGTAGGCTGCCATCTTAACATTGAACTAAACAGTAAATATTTTGCAGAACGTAATTCACAACCCCAATGAAACCTAAAAAAATTGCAGAATGAAGGGACAGGAGATGCTTTGAAAATGAACTTGAAGGCAACTTCAAAATCTGAGACTAGACAATGTGGAGAACCTTTGGAAAGATATTCAGAACAGTATTAAAATTTCAGTGGAGAAAACCATTGGATTTAAAAATGGCATAGGAAAGAACAAATGGTTTAACCCTTGCTATGTCCAGCCTGAAAAACTGGTTTCGTCCAGAGGCCAAGCTATTTTATCCCTATGCTCAGCCAAAAAAAATTAACTTTAGAAATTTTTTGCTTAACAACTAATGAAATTAATTATGGAATGTTATATACCAAATTAGTTAGCATTTAGTTCTTTATTTTCTGAAATTTTTTGGAAAAAAAGAGGTTGGTTTTATTTTAATGGGACTGTTTTTTAGAGTCGTTTAGTAAAAAAAAATACATCTGGCAATGCAATTAAAATTTATTTAAAAAAATAATAGACAGAAATGATTATAATGCACATAAATAGAAAAGGCTATTTTTGAATAACAAAAAAAAAAACAATTTCATGTTTCAAGTAAATATTTCTTCTGTTTTGTAATTTTTTTCTCGGTACTGTACTTTGAGTCAAGTCCAGGCTTTTCACCAATTGTGCTGATCAGATAAACAAGTCAACTTTAGGATTCTTTTAAAAAATATCCAATCAACAGAAATAGGTCATGTTATATACCAAATTAAATAGAATTTAATTTCCAATTTTATGAAAATAAATAATGTAAAGAAATTTATAAGCATATTGATTATTATAAGCCTTTTTCAATATGATATGGTAAAAAAAAAAGATTGCACTATACAATTAAGGTTTCATTTTGGAAAAGCTGATATATATGTAATTCAGTGAGTTTAGTGGCGGGCAAGCCTTCCTGAAATTGCCCTACCACATGACTGCTGATTTCCATAGCAAGGAAGTCTATTTTGCTTCTGTATCCAAGACATTCATTTTCAGAAAACGGTACAAGTTCAAAGTTTTTTACTAAAAAACAAGAAATAATAAAAGAAAAATTACATGTAACCTAATATAAACTGACAGGCTCCTGTCAGACCTCTGTGGCAAGCAGCTGCTTGAGGGGGTATTTATTTATTATTTATTTAATGAGATGTTAAATAAAATAACTGTAACAAGCCGGCCTCCAATGTAGCATTACTCAGAAAGATCGATAAATCAGCTGACCGAAAAATCGATAACTTTTGGAAATAAATCTTCAGAAGTGAATTTGCTTCCATATCCAATACTTCAATTATTTTCAGAAAATGATACCAGATCAAATTTTTCAGGAAAAGTAATGAGACAAAAAAAAGGTTATTTTAGAACTTTTTTGCCAAACAATTGAGAGGAATTATGGCATGTTATATGCCAAATTAACATTTAATTCTGGATTTTCTGAAAATAAAATATTTAACAAATAAGACAACTAGTTTTATTTTAATAGGGATTTTTTTTTAAGTCATGCAGTAAAAAAAAGCATATGGCAGTGCAAATAAAAATTTATTTGAAAGAAAAAATAAGGAAAAACAACTAATAGACATAAATAATTATAATGCAATAATGAATAGAAAGGCTACTTATTTCTAACAAAAAAAGGGCATTTTAAGGTGAAACATACTTTTTTCCTAAATTTTACTTGGTACTGTGAGTCTTAAATTAAAAGTCTTGGCTTTTTGCGAACTGGGCTGAGATCATATAAGTCAACTTTAAAATATTAAAAAAAAAACAGCAGAAATAGGTCAGGTTATATATCAAATTAAACAGAATTTAACTCTAAATTTAATGAAAAATTTACATATATATGTATACAGATTACCAAACATATTAATTTTAATAACACTTTTTCATAGTGATGTGAAATAAATCTGACTATGCAATTAAGACTTAATTCTGGGAAAACCTGATGCATAACAATATTTAAATTGTATTCAGTAACAAAATATTGCTGGAAAATGCCATATAAACAAAAAAAAAACTTGAAATAGTTGTCTGAGAAAAAACATTTTTTTCGGCCAATTATTTCAAGCATTTAAATTATATATTAAAAGGAAATTTCTTCCTGAGTAATATATTTACTTGAAACATGATTTTTATTTCTTTTTATAATTCTTTTCAATATGGTACATTTTAAAATGTGGCCCAATGTTATATAATGCGACTTGGACTGCTCACATTCATGGGATTTTCTGCCCTGGTTTTGAAATGGAAGAACACTTGGCTTATTTTATTTACTAAATGTTATGCATTTTTACTTTGTTGGCTTTTGGGGATCTTGTCAAAGTGCCAAAAACCAAGACTAAAAAAACAAACTCCAATATCCTCAGAATGGTTCAGCCAAGATATTGAGTAGGTGGAGGATAAATGCCCTCAGTGTAGCTACAAAGAAGGGGGGGAGTAATAACTAGCATGCTTGTCTATGATCAAAGGGACCTGGGTTCAAGCTCTGGGTAAGACATGGATGTTTGTGTTTTTCTGGTTTTCAGGCTCTTGTCATACCTTTGTGGCAAGCAGCTGCTTGAGGAGGTTTTTTTTTTTGATAAAATGGCCATGCCAGAAATGGGAGATAAATGAAGAAAAGAACTGAAATTATGTTTCTACAATTTTCTGTTTTTGGTTATCATTGTTCCTAATGTTTAGTAGAATGCATCAGAGTTAATAAAAACAATTTTAAATCTTCATTCCTTAACCTTACGTTAAATAAGGGGGATGAAAAATATTTGGTCATTTGATCTGAAAGTTAACATTTATATAGCAAAATATGACTAGTGCTATTCTTATATGTTATTTGTAGACCTAAACAAGAAAATAAAAATAGTACACCCAAAATATTGAACATGAAAAAAATATATAGAGAACATGGACAAATTTACAAAATAACACATGTAAAAAAAAAACCTGCATCAAGAAACAGGGGACCTCTAGAAACAAGGGTTGGGTTGTGGGTTGGGTTGTTTTACCTCTGAGTGGCACTTTTTTGCACACCATGGGCTAAATGGCCAGGTCACATGGACCCCGAAGGCTCAGAGAAGGTTGGGGGAGGGGACCCACTGGAACAGCTGTTGGAAGACAGATGGTAGCCTCCCGTCAAGGCCATCCAGCGTGTTCTTTAACGTGCACAGGGTATGGCTCTCCCACACACGGGGCCACGGCTTAACGTCCCATCTGACGGACGGCGGCCTTTTCAAGCCCATCGGTGTCCCCTACTGACCGTGGGCAGGGCAGGGAATTTTGCGGAGATAAATCTCAACGCTGACCCAGCTGGGACTCGAACCTGGGAACTACAGATTACGAGCCTGGCGCGCTACCGACTGAGCCCCCCCCCTAGAAACAAGGATAAAAAGGCAAAACTGCAATAAAAAACAAACAGGACTGGGCAGACACATAGCAAAAATTAATCATTAAACAGATTGGAATACATTATTGAATCTAGAAACAATAATTATTTGAAATTGACCAAAAATTTAAGCAATTTCATAAGTAGCATTCAAAATTTTTATTTTTAAATTACACTTTTGTTGTTGTTTTCAGCTTTTTGTAGTAGTATCTAATGAAAATTGATTTGGAATGATTTGATCTCAATTTTAGTGGATAAAAATAAACTTTATTTGCTTTGAAATATTTGCTATTCCATTAAATTTTAATTTCACTGTTATGCTGTAATTCAAAACATTTTTTAATTACATCATAATTGTGAAATTAAATTTTAATGAATTAAATTGCTGTGATTTTGTTAAATATTAAAAAGAAAAGGTAATTCCATTATATGACCAACAAGCAATATTTAGTAATGTACAAGAAATATATTAACATTTCTGATGTCCAACCTCAGAAAGAGAAATCACTCTAGAAGGCCAACTTTTCTGTTATTTGTTGATGAAAACAACTGGAATCTTGTCCTGAACTAGTAAACAGAATGTCATACTATATACTAAAGGGTGGTTAATAGTGTTTGCAATAACAGAAAATTTAAATAAGGGTAGGTAATTTTTTTTGTTCTTACTAAAGGCAAAATTTTACTGTATATTTTCAATTTAATTTCAGTAAAAATTTCTTTTTAAATTACATTCCTTTAAAATTACTCCATTATTCAAATAAATATTCTATAATACACCTATTATTAGTAAAATATTTCATTTATTTTTCTTTAAATCTTCTTACTTAAATATGTAATTATCATATGGAATGTAAATCATATTTCAAATATCCCTTAAATTCACAGAACAGGAAACTCCTGATAATTTGTGTTTTCAGTCAGTCGGTAGCGCGCCAGGCTCGTAATCTGTAGTTCCCAGGTTCGAGTCCCAGCTGGGTCAGCGTTGAGATTTATCTCCGCAAAATTCCCTGCCCTGCCCACGGTCAGTAGGGGACACCGATGGGCTTGAAAAGGCCGCCGTCCGTCGGATGGGACGTTAAGCCGTGGCCCCGTGTGTGGGAGAGCCATACCCTGTGCACGTTAAAGAACACGCTGGATGGCCTTGACGGGAGGCTACCATCTGTCTCCCAACAGCTGTTCCAGTGGGTCCCCTCCCCCAACCTTCTCTGAGCCTTCGGGGTCCATGTGACCTGGCCATTTAGCCCATGGTGTGCAAAAAAGTGCCACTCAGAGGTAAAACAACCCAACCCACAACCCAACCCTTGTTTCTAGAGGTCCCCTGTTTCTTGATGCAGGTTTTTTTTTTTACATGTGTTATTTTGTAAATTTGTCCATGTTCTCTATATATTTTTTTCATGTTCAATATTTTGGGTGTACTATTTTTATTTTCTTGTTTAGGTCTACAAATAACATATAAGAATAGCACTAGTCATATTTTGCTATATAAATGTTAACTTTCAGATAAAATGACCAAATATTTTTCATCCCCCTTATTTAACGTAAGGTTAAGGAATGAAGATTTAAAATTGTTTTTATTAACTCTGATGCATTCTACTAAACATTAGGAACAATGATTTTGTGAATTAAATTTTAAATAAGGGAGCAAATAATAGTTGTCATGTAACCTATTGGTCAGCACACTTCACCAAAATTATTGTATCTTTCGAACTAATGCATTTTCAGTTTTGAATTCCTTCTAACCATGTTTTTTTGTCATTCTACAAGGTATGCATTGCTTTTAATAACTGCCAGCATAGCAGTAGAAACTAAAAGTCTGGACAGTTTTGGATTTTTTTACTCTTGGAAGCATTAATGAAATAATAGTATTTATTAGTAGAGATATTTTTTAATGTGTCAAAACTTTTAGTGGCGGCATAATGTTGCAAGAATTATTAAAAACAAATCATACCTTATAGATTAATAAAAGAAAATACTGTTTAAAAATAGCTCTTATAAGGAATTCTAAACTGAAAAATGATTACAAATCATATGATTAGTTTGAAAGATATAAAACAGAATGTAAGAATTAAGTCCAAAACAAATGTGAAAAAATAAAGAAGCTTAATCATATGTTTACAGTACTTATAACTCCACATATTTCTATTCAGAATATATGTTTATAGTTTTTGTATATGTGAATGGATTTTTCTTCTTCTAACTCGGAGCTCTGAAACAAAAACAGATCGTGTATAGGTGTTAGAGAAGCTTTTATACTTTCTAGTGGAGTACATAACTCTATTTGGAAGGAACGATAGTCATCAAAGCTGTATGTTTACATTTTAGAAGTAATTAATGAATTTTAGAGTTCGAATATATTTATTCCTGTGCAAAAGGTGATAAATAAATTTCATAAATAAAAATAGTAACTCTGTGGGAAGAATAAGTTCCTGTCATTAGGTATCGAGGAATATATTTTTTTAACTATTCCATACCTGGCATCGTATCTTATTCAGCATAAACTATTGAGTCTATGTGCAGATGGCAGATTGGTATCACTGTTTTCTATATATATTTACTGTGAATCAACACTAAGAAATTTCTCAACTGGCTGAAATAAATATATGGAGTTAGTAACACTGTTCCAAAGGAATACTAATTTTCCTTTGTACAGGACAGTCATTTATAAATGCTCTCATAACATACACATAGTTATAAATAACTCCTAATGTGAACATCCTGGCTGTTTGCTTGTGGATTTGTTTAAAATTTATTAAAGGTCATGCTGGAGAATTGACAGCTGACAATTTCTCTGCCAGCATTTTTTTTTTGTCTGAGATTAAAGCATTAAAACTAAGAGTGACCATTGTAAATTTTATAATTGAATTGATAACTATATATACATATGTCACAGAACTAGTGGTATATAATAATTTTGAATGGTCTCTCAATTTTAAATTATATTAACATCATAACTACCATAGTAATAATAGTAAGTGCAGATTAATTATTTAAAGCTAATGCTTTTAATTCTTTTTAAGGATCCTACTCTACCTGGTGCTGAATGTGATCCTGAGAGCAACAATTGTGCTGCTGGAAGTAGCTTACCTGGTGGGAATGGCAAGTAATGCTTTTTATTTTAATTTATTATTTTCTTGTGTAATTCCAAAATAATACCACTTTTGAATAATTTTTATTTTAACAACCATTATTCTCTACATTTAGAGGATTTCAGATTTGCCATTCAAATTTTTATAAGAATTATTTTTAATTATTAGAATAATCAAAGGATTTTTAAAAAAAAAACAGCTGTTTGACATAGTAATTTAAAGGAAACAATCCATTCAGAGTATGCTGCAATTAAAGGTGCACAATCTCCAGAAGCAAAATTCTTAACCTAGAAGATAATTAATCTTGTGTATTGGTTAAGGCATATAGTGATATGCCATTGGGTGATATTGAGATTTATCTCTGCAAAACTCCCCGCCCTGCTCACTGTCAGTAGGGGACACCGATGGGCTTGGAAAGGCCACCGTCTGTCGGATGGGACATTAAGCCGTGGTCCCGTGTGTGGGAGAGGCACACCCTTGGCACGTTGAAGAACATGCTGGATGGCCTTACTGGGAGGCTGTCATCTGTCTCCCAACAGCTGTTCCAGTGGGTCCCCTCCCTCAATCTTCTCTGAGCCTTCGGAGTCCTTATGACCTGGCCCTTTAGCCAATTGTGTGCAAAAAAGTGTCACTTAGAGGTAAAACAACCCAACCCACTGGGTAATAATAGCTCACTTTCCTCCATAGCTGAAGAGAAAAAGAATACAATTATGCTTTTCTTTAAGTAATGAGTAATCTTCTATTGATATTTTTACATAGTTTGAAGTTATGATTGGTCCACATACACTAAAAAAGAAATGTTATTGAACTCCCAAATTGGAAAATATATGGGGAACTCAACACTTTCACAAGCTCATTTAGAAATTGTATCATCAATAAACAAAAAGCAGTAAGAGTGGGATATCAAAAGATTTCGTACATATACACCAGTGAGTGTAGTGTTAGTGGTGGCTATAAGACTAAGTTTCCTCAAGGAAAATGGAATAAATTTAGTTGATATATTTATTATAAAAAAATAATAAATCCATATTAAGAAAGTTTGCCACTTTATTAAATTATATTTCTATTTCACCAGAAGCATATTCTTAGGACTGTTATCATTCTCTCTTGCAACACTTAATGCAATAATGACTGTAGATTTGGGAGAGGAACATTGAAGCATTCTAGGTCATAAAAATTCCTGCTCAGCATCAGTTGTGCATCAAATTTTACTGGTAATATCTGTATAGTTAAACAAATGTGATCTCTTGCTACAGGTGCAATGGAACCAAGGTTCAATGTATTGTTGGCAACATGAAAAAAAAATAACTAAATATATTTCACTACATTTCTTACAATATTCAAGCATTCACAGATAAGAAATGTTTTATACACAGTGCTTCTAATTATTTAGAAACTAATCCAATGTATTATCTTTTTTTTGCACAGCTATCTAAAATAAGTCATACCTATGACAGTTACTGTGCAAAAAAATTAAGAAAATCTATAAAATCTTAATAGTAATTTAAAGAAAACTTATGGTGTCTTCAGCTGTCTCTGTTGCCTCTGTGTCTCAGCTGACTTTGTTTCCTGTCTCAATTATCTTGCAGTCTGATCAACAGTCAAATAGCGTGATATTAGGAATAGTCTTATAGAGATTGAATTTTTAGGTAACCAACAGTGATGGATTACCTTATAGGTGCATGAAGCATACTCTCTAGGGCCTCAACACTCATAGAGGGCATCAAAACACTCAAAACTCAATATTTTTTCCAAGCATTTTATGGAGTAAAGTATTTCACACTACGTATAATATACTATTTACACACACTTTTTTACCTAGGTTAATACCAAATATGTTGTGATGTTTGTTTAATTCACTAAAATAGACATATATTTTCATTTATAATTCAATTCAGGTTTTTTTTTTTTAATATATGCAAGTTTATGTAATGCAAGCCGTCCCGTGGCCGAGTGGTTAGCGCGCTTGGCTACTGATTTACGGGACCTGGGTTCGAGTCCCGGGTAAGGCATGGATGTTCGCGTTGTTTTCTGCTGAGGTCCTGCCATCCTCTCAGATCTTCTACTGTGGCATATAAACTGACAGGCTCCTGTCAGACCTCTGTGGCAAGCAGCTGCTTGAGGGGGTATTTATTTTTTATTTATGTAATGCATATTAAATTTTCTATTTATGTAATTCATTTTAACATGCTGCATGCATATTTTCCATTCATAAGTTGCAAAATTTTTGTAGAATGAGTATCCCTCCCAACACACACACACTTCTGGATAGTTGGGTCCTCTTGAATCTTTTGCACCTGGGGCTTTCAGACACAATCTTCCACTGCTTACTAAAGCTAGAAATAAAAATTTACTGTCCGAGATAACATTTTGTAAAACTCAGAAAACTGATTCAATATCTGGATATTTAAAGTTAAAATAGAGGCCACCTTCAATATAACTGTATTGAAATTTGCTAAAATAAGGAAACTATTCGGGAGCACTCCATATTGTACATTTGGGCAAGATTACAGATTTAGGCTCTGCCTGTGCATCCAAGATTAAATAGCAAACTTATAATTTAACTACAGCAAACGACCACTAATATTATGAGGAACACCTTAAGGATGAGTTTTTTAAATGTCTCACCAATTTTATATGCTTACATACAGATAGTGGACAGAAAAATTGAAACATTCCACTGTTAAGTCAATGAAAGGTCAAATTCAAAGATCCCTAATTTCTACATTAAGTTTTTTATGCAAAAATAGGACTAGATTGTGATAAACTGAATGGAAAATTGAATGGCAAATCTATCTTTGATAGACTTCAGATTTGCCTGCCATTGGTGGAGACAATAGGCAATACACATAATACAATAAAATACAACAGGCAATCCTTACTTCATGGGCAGCAATACCACCTCTGTGTTTTCAATATCTCATTGAATCCTTACCAAGATGTCTGACTGCTGTTTTGAGGGCAAAAGGTGGAGCAACAAGTTATTAGGTAGGTGTATATAATAATATGTCCATTCAGTTTATTTATCTTCAGTCATATGTTTCCATAAAAATTTATTTAACCAGTTATGGAAACTAAAATTTGAATCTCCATTGGCTTAAGATGAGGATGTTTTCATTTTTCATTTCACTGCCTGTATATTATTTAATATAACAAGCTAAATTTAAGGATAATTCAATAAATAAATAAAAATAAATAAATACCCCCTCAAGCAGCTGCTTGCCACAGAGGTCTGACAGGAGCCTGTCAATTTAAATGCCAAAGTAGAAGATCTGAGAGGATGGCAGGACCTCAGCAGAAAAACAACACATACAACCATGCCTTATCCGGGTATCGAACCCAGGTCCCTTAGATCAGTAGCCAAGCGCGCTAACCACTCGGCCATGGGACGGCTATGATAATTCAATACAAGGCAAAAATCATCCATTTTAATGCAATTAGTGCTATTCCACAAAAGTCAGTAAATCTTGTTTTTGAAATTTGTAGCTTGGAGGTTTGAAAATGGCCTTAAGTTTTGACAAAGAAATCAAAATACTATACAATCAATTTTCATTAACTTAAACCTCTAAATCTTGAATTTTTTTGTTAACTCAATTTATAAAACAAAATTCCCAACCAATACATTTATTGTACCTTTCTCTTTAACTCAAACAATTTTTTTTATTGTTACCTCAATATCTTTAAATTTTATGAAGAGTATATGAAAGAAATCCCCTTTTTTGATAATTTTTTTCCATGAAATTTTACTGGGTGGACAAAGTGATTCTCACTGGTTATGCATTGTTCACACTTCTTGCAGGTGGAAGAGTGATTCTTATTAGCTATGCATTACTTCCCCATCCCCACTTGGCTGAGAGATAAGCATTCCTTTCATTCATCATAGAAAGTGCTAATTTAATTTTAGTTTCGAGTTAGTTTCTCTTTGTGCAGATTTAATTGTGTTACAAAGGCAGCAAAACATAAGTTGACTACATTGTCATTAATGGTAAAGCAACAGTGATCACAGCTGTTGAAAGTAGCAGAAAGAAGAAAAAAGACTGCCAAAGAATTCAGAGTTCCTAGCAGTACTCTGTCAGCCATTTTAAAGAACAAATATATGATATTGAAACATCTAAATAGTGATAAAGGAAAAAAAGAAAAAGAATGAGGCATGCAGAATTTCCTATTGTTGAGCAGTGTTTGCTGAAATGGTTTACTCAATGTAGGAACAAAAACTTTCCAGTAGATTGGAATCTTTTGTGGGTTCTGCAACTCATTTTTACACTGCTTATGTGTGTTTTTTTAGCACAGATTCAATAACTTGGTTTTTTCATTTCCTTTTTGCTTGAGTTGATGTGAGAGTTGACTATTAAAACAGAAATTTAATAAAATTGTGTTGAAAGAGATGTGTAATAATTTGTTTTGGCATGTTTTCTACAGGTGTTATGACAGGAGAATGTAAATATGCTAATGAAAGCGATAAACATGTTTGTGTGATAGAAGCCTGGTGTCCTGTTGAAATAGATGTTAACCCACTGTAAGGATTTTTTTATAATTTTCAAAAAAGTTTAAGTTATCTAGTTTGAATTTTTTTAATTCACAATTGTTAGTTTGTTATCATAGATTTTTTTTTCAAATAGTTTTGCTAAATTTTCTACATTAAGATGTGTTTTTTTAGGTGTTTTTATATTGAAGTAATACTAATCTTTAATCAGATCTGGATTAGTTCAACTCGTGCAGAAGTATCCTTTTTTCTACGTATTGCTATTAATTTGTGATTTGTTCTTTAAATTGCTCTACTTGAAGTAAAAATTTCTTGGAGAACAATTTGTTTTCAATAAAGGAGAAAAAAAAAATAGTTAATTCAGTTTCATTGACAATGGGAAATAATTAATAAAGGACATGAATCAAAATTGCCAGTTGCTTATCACTTATGAAAAGGGAAATCATTGGAATACAGTTAATGTACTAGTGCTGATGAACATTTAGATTATGTATGTAGCATGCCAATTGCAGACAAGCTGTTTTGGCTTGGTTTACTGTGAAAGCTTGAGAAAGCACATAACTAAGAAATTATCATTATAAACTGCACAACTGGGACTCAATAACTACTGAGTATTTGTAAACTTTTCCTTATTTATTCATTTGTATTTGCCAAAGTTTTGAAATCATTATTATTTCAAAATGTAGTATTTTTTTATAATTATACAAAACTTCAAAAGTAATGGAATATATGATTATTTTGGAAAAATGGAAAATGTAAAAATTAAGTATTCCTTTGAAAGTTCAAAGTTCAAAAGCATTTAATTCTAGGAACAGAAATGTAACAGTGGATAAAGCAAACATTATTTTCTCACATGGTAAAGGATAAACACTGTGAAGTAACTAAAAAACAGAAATCTACATAAAAGAAATAAAGTAATGAATTGTGTCTGCTGCTCTGCCACCTATTAGTATTTTCTATTACCTTTTCATCTTTTTGAAAATATAGTATCTAAGAAAATAGTTGGCATAAATATGTATAAGCAAGAGGTTCCAAATTTTTTTTTTCTTTCTTGACCACATCAAATTTCTAAAAATATTGGCAGACCATGTGAAAATTGCTGGGATTCAAGTGGAATGCTTGTGAACTTTCTCCATATTGTCTAACTATTATCAAGTGAAGTATTTTAGATAATAGCTTGATATTAAAAATAGCATAAAATTTAACTTTTATATGTATAGTAAAAATGTATTATAATATGAATCTTTTTAATGTTAAATTAATAAACATACTTGTTTCGAGCAAAGTTCAAGTATATCAGGTGCAATGTTTGCTAGCATTAGGGTTCTTTGCATGACAGCTCCAAGAAACAACTCAACTGATTAATAGTTGAACTGTTTTATGCACATTGGTTAAATGACAAGGTCACAAGGGCACCAATGGCTCAGAGAAGATTGGGGAAGAGGATTCACTGACAGCAGTTAGGAAACAGATGAGTTTCCTGTCAAGGCCATACAGTATGTTCTTTAATGTGCACAATATATGGCTCTCCTGCACTTAGTGAGGGAGTTAACATCCCATCCAGCAGATGGTAGCCTTTTATTGTCCCAGTGGTGTCCCCTTTATCACCGAGGGCAGAATGAGAGCAGAGAAAATTCTCAATGCAGACAGTTGGGATTTGAACATGGGAGCTGCATATTACAAGATAGTTGTACTACTGACTGAGCCAATCCCCACCCCACTGGTTGATAATGCATATAATTAATACCATATTTTTAGTTGTTCTGTTACATTTACTTTGAATGTTACTATTACATTCACTTTGAAGATAGAACATTCTGCAATATGTGGCATGTGATTAAGTCTCCCATACATAAATTAGAGGTTGACATAATTTCAGTGAAGTGGTACACATTAGCATCAGTTGTAAGAAACAATGCTGATATATATGAGAAGTTTTGAAGTTCTCACCGTACTTAAAACTGTTACAGTTGAAAAAAAAATCTGTGAAAAATTCTATCGGCAAACATTACCTTACACTTTATTCTTTTTGGGTATTGACTCCTAGATTTTTAGGTAAGACTATAATGTTTTGACACTTCCTTTTGGATTTGGATACCAATAAAATATTATTAGAATTTTGAATACATAGCAATCGGATTAAAAAGTATTTAATACATGATTATGCTGTTTTTAACTGAGTAAAGTTCTTAAGCTACTGTCTCAAATTACTCAAGACTATATAGTATATAGTCTGGGTATAAGCTGATAGACTTGGCAATGATAAGGCAACCCTAAGCTAATCATTGCCAAGTCTATCACCTTATACCCAGCCTATATACTATATAGTCTTGAATAATTTGAGACAGTAGCTTAAGAACTTGACTCAGTTAAAAACAGCATAATCGTGCATTAAATACTTTTTAATGAATGACTGAAGTAATAGAAATTTTATTCAAAAAATGAATTAAAGAAATTTTTCTGAAGAAAAAATTGAAACAAGTGTTTTTAATTTAAAGTAAGTACATAAAGTTTCATATACCTTTTTATACTTTCGAATTTCTATTCAGAATTAAATGCTCATTATTGTGTATATCAGTTTGTTACTTCAGGATAAAGTTGTAAAGTCATTTGTTTTTTCTGCTGAAGACACCTTAGAAATAATTTGTTCACCTGTCAGAATTCATTGGTAAAGCTTCATAAATAAAAAACACAAATCATACTGCAAAATTGTTGATTTAACATATCTAAAGGAAACTTTGCACACTTAAAGGGTTACATACATACATACCCCCTCAAACAGCTGCTTGCCACAGAGGTCTGACAGGAGCCTGTCAGTTTATATGCCTCAGCAGAAAACAACACGAACATCCATGCCTTGACCCGGGCTCGAACGCAGGTCACTAAGATCAGTAGCCAAGTGTGCTAACCACTCGGCCATAGGATGGCTTAAAGGGTTAAGAAAAATGAAAAAATTCAGCATTGCAAAACCATAAATATTCATTGAGTGATGATGAAACATAGTTTTGCTCATGTAATTAAGGATTTATAAATGCTTTATTTGGTCTCAAAATTCTTTGGTGATTATCATATAAAATTTCAAAAAAGTTTCATTTTTAATCACTAATTGATAACTGTTTGAATTTATTACATGTGAAGATAGCCTGTTTACAGTAATAAATATGAAGTATATTTTTCTTAGTATGTAGAGGAATTCACAAAATAGCTTTAATATATATGTATTTCCTGAAATAAATGACAGTAAATCTAGCAACACTGTATGAGAAGGATGAAATTTTATATTGATCATCAGAGGGTGCAGTGTATTGTACAGTTATAGACAAGATTGTATTCTTTACAGGAATGTGTTTTTATTGTGAAAACATTTTATCAAACAGGCAGTTTTGTGTGAGTGAAATATCTGATCCAAGCAAAATTCACCACAAGAAAAGTTCCTCAAAGGCTAGTAATTAGTATTTTTTTTAATATTATGAAAGATGTGGACAATAATGAAGAGAGTAGTTAATAGGTAAGTTAGTCTTGTATAATGGATAATGTTGCATGTATTAATCAAAATACTGCTGTGATATAAAAAAAAATCTGAAGCATGACTTTCACAAGAACTTATGTTAAAATGAGCCTCAATTTACAATATTGTACAAAAGAATATGAACTTGTACCCATAAAAAATAAAGATGTTACAAAGCCTCAATCACAACAGCATAAATAAAAACTGCCTTTCTTCGATCTCTATTATATATATATATTTTTGTGTGTGTGTTGGAGGGGGGGGGGGGTTTGATCAATTCCACTATTGAAATGTGAATCTCAAAAGATACTTATTTCTACCAGTGAATGTGTCATGAGTTTAACTCATACAAAACTACTGGTTTGATAAAATGTTTTCACAATAAAAGCATATTCCTGTAAAGAATACAATCTTATCTATAACTGTACAATATACTGCACCCACTGATGATCAGTATAAAATTTTATCTCGTACAGTGTTGCTAGTCATTCAGTTATCTCGTACATTGATGCTAGACTAAGTCATTTATTTCAGGAGATATATGTTAAAGCTATTTTCTGAATTCCTTTACATACTAAGAAAAATATAATACTTAGTCCATTTACAGTACTAAAGTAATTATCTTCACATATAATAAATTCAAACAGTTATCAATTAGTGATATAAAATTTTAAAAAGTTTCATTTTCAATGATAATACTGGGCAACACAGAAAAAGGCTTTGAAATGAAAATAGCCAATCTTTACCAAATTCAAGGTGCTGAACACAAAAATGACAATAAAATTTGCCGATTGGCTATTGTTTAGGAGAGATAGAGATGGTCACATATAAATGACTCAGTTCGCATTGAGTAAATAGGTAACCATTTCACAACGCTGTATTTTAAACTTCAGATTGCAACATATTGTGTGGGCGGGGGTGGCTCAGTCAGTAGCGCGCCAGGCTCGTAATCTGTAGTTCCCAGGTTCAAGTCCCAGCTGGGTCAGCGTTGAGATTTATCTCCGCAAAATTCCCCACCCTGCCCACGGTCAGTAGGGGACACCGATGGGCTTGGAAAGGCTGCTGTCCGTCGGATGGGACGTTAAGCCGTGGCCCCATGTGCGGGAGAGCCATACCCTGTGCACGTTATAGAACACGCTGGATGGCCTTGAGGGGAGGCTACCATCTGTCTCCCAACAGATATTCCAGTGGATCCCCTCCCCCAACCTTCTCTGAGCCTTCGGGGTCCATGTGACCTGACCATTTAGCCCATGGTGTGCAAAAAAGTGCCGCTCAGAGCTAAAACAACCCAACAACCCAAAGCAACATATTGTGTTTATTGCATCAGCCTGCCATACACACAACCCCCGAGGTATTTGCAACATTGTCTGATGCAATGTAGTTGAGTCATGGCATCACGGCTTTACGATCGCGGACAAAAGATGATGCAATTGTTAGTTGTAAACGGCATCTCATAGGGTGAGCAAGTCTTTTGAGTGACTCCCATTTACCCCTGAGTCATAAGTACAACACAAGTGATCCTTGTAAAGTTTTAATCCAGCCTCATAACTGTGTTAATAGTGCAGATACATTTGCAGGAAAGTGACATTTGCAAGCCAGAAAAGGGCCATTACTCCAATAGTGAAAGTGGCATATGAATTTTATTTGGATGCAAGATTGGGGACAAGGCCTGGGCCCCACACATATGTTGCAGTACGTGTGCAAGAAATCTTCCGAAGTGGCTGAAAGGCGAAAAATGGTGATGCTGTTCCTATGGTTTGGAGAGAGCCAAGCAATCACGCAAGTGACTGCTACTTCTACATGGTTTCACCTGTTTCTGGAGGCATCACAAGGAAAAAGAAGTGGACAATAGCATACCCGAATATACAATCTTATGCATGGCAAAGGCCTTCCCCTTCCCATTCCCGAACCTCCAAAAGAATTTTCCATCGATTCAGACGATGAAGAGGGAGGTGAACCGACGTCGGTTTCTCTGCAGCCTTGGTGTCTAATGATGATCTGCCACAGTGTGTCATCTGCACCACACATTCTCACCGAAAAAGAAATGAACGATCTTGTTCACAATTTGGAGCTGTCTAAGGCCAAAGCAGAGTTATTTGGATCAAGACTTAATGGAATCTTCTGAAGGAAAATGTCTGAGTGACTTCATTTTGAACTTGTCATGAGCAGTTTGCTCCTTCAGAAAGGAAGATGACCTTGTGTTTTACTCCGATGTATATGGCCCAATGTAGACAGCCCTTGGAATCAAACATGACCCTCAAGAATGGCGATTATTCATAGACTCGAAATTGAGTCTCAAGGTGGTGTTGCTGCATAATGGAAATCAACTTCCATCCATTCTGGTCAGACATGGTGTCTATATTAAAGAAACCTATTACAACCTAAAACAGCTGTTGAACTGTCTTCAATACAACAAGTATGGCTGGCATCTCTGTTGCGATTTGAAGGTAGTGGCTCTGTAGATGGGTCTGCAGCTGGGATATACGAAGTACTGCTATTTCTTATGTGAATGGGAGAGTTGAGCAAAGACTTTGCACTAAGTGAAGAGAAACACACCTCAGAGAAAATCTCTGAAGGTCGGGGAGAAGAATGTGGAACACCCAGCACTGGGAGAAATGCACAAAATCCTGCTACCGTTCCTACACATCAAACTCAGTGTGATGAAAAACTTTGTAAAAGCCATGGACTGTACTACATCAGCTTTCAAGTACCTGACTGACAAATTCCATTGACTCAGCGTAGTGAAAATTAAAGAGGGAATTTTTGTGTGTCCTCAGATCTGCAAGCTGTTCAGAGACCAGATGTTCGACAACCTGTTTGAGGGTGATGAGAAAAAGGCTTGGGACGTGTTTTGTCTGGTGTCAACTAAATTCCTCGGGAATGTCAGGGCAGACATCTATAAGAAACTGGTTAAGGACATGTTGTCTCTGTATCACAAACTTGGCTGTAATATGTCCTTAAAGATCCACATTCTCCATTCCCACTTAGATTTCTTCCCTGACAACTGTGGCATGGTTAGTGATGAGTACGGTGAACGTTTTCACTAGGACGTTGCAACAATGGAGAAATGATACCAGGGAAACTGGTCCACTTCAATGTTGGCTGACTACTGCTGTATGCTCGCCAGAGATGATCGTGAGCAGCTGTTCAAGCGATGGGCAAAGCAACATTGGAAGTAGAAGCGGAGTTTTACCAATACATGTCATATGTATGTATTACGCTATTATATTAGAAACTATTGCAGATGTCTCAGGAATCGTAGCCAATTTTGCATTTTCATTGTCATATTCGTGTTCAGCACCTTGAAATCTTTAAGAAATGGCTACTTTCATCTCAGAGGCGTGACTTTTATGAAAATTTGTTGCCTAGTGTAATCACCAAAGAATTTTGAGACCAAATAAAGCTTTTATAAATCCTTAATTACATGAGCTATAAGACAGAAATAATTATAATGAACTTGAATAGAAAGCCTATTTATTTCTGAATAACAAAATATAAATATTTACTTGAAGCAAAAAATTACTCCTGTTTTGTAATTTTTTTCTTGGTACCATACTTAGCAAAAAGCCTAGATCTTTCTCAAACTATGATGAGTCATATCAACAAGTCAACTTTAGAACTTGTTTTAAACATGACCTATTTATGTTGGTTGGATATTTTATATATCAAATTAAACAGATTTAATTCCAAATCTTATGAAAATAAAAAATTTAAACAAATTTGCAAGCATGTTAATTTTAATAAGACGTTTTCGTGGTGATGTAATGAAAAAATAGATCGGACTATAAATTTAAGGCTTAATCTTGGAAAATTTGTTGAATAAAAACTAATTATTGTGTTAAATTATATATTAATCAAAAGTAAAATTTATCCCAAATAGTATATTTACCTGAAACGTGATTTTTATGTCTTTTCATTGTGGTGCATTTTTAAGCACTGATCAGCATTATACACTGAATGGAAAAATTATTACATACACCCCCAATAACAACATGCAAAACAGAAGTATCATGTCCAGTCATATGGGATGCTGAAACTGGTAATGCCTATAAATAGAGCAGGTCTCTCCTTATTGGAAACCAGTCGTGGAAAAGCAATCGTGGGTAAAGACAGCGATGCAAGTTTCACCGTGTGTGAGGAAGGCCAGTTCAATTATCGCAACTGCTGAACTATTGGAATTTGCACATCAGACCGCTGCACGTGCATACCAAGATTGTGAAATCCAGCAAAACTTACAACTAGTAGGAGAAATATGGACATAAATGTGCAGTGACTCTTGAAGTGAACGTAGACTGTCCTACATCATTACAAGGAATTGCATGGCTACCGTGGAACAGATAATGTTGGAATTGAATGAGGGTGTGTCCACTAGCTTATGCACAAAGACTATTGGTTGTACCATGGAAAAAATAGGTTATGGCAGTCAACACCCACATTGTGTCCCCTTGTTGATTGCAAGGCATCGAAAGATGAAGCTGCAGCTTGCAAAGGCCTAATACAATTGGAGTGCAGAGGAACTGGAAACACATTCTCTGATCTGGCAAATCACAGTTTCAACTGTCATGCTTATGGGAGGGTGCTTGTGTTGCATAAACTGCATGAAGCGATGAACCCAGTTTGGCAAGCCAGGGTCATATAGAGAGGCGGTGTAACAGTTTTGGGTGCATTTACATGGGCTTTCTTTGTGCCCTCATACCTGTCAAGAACTCCATCACCTGCACAAGATATGTGAACATCCTTCCGACCATCTACACCTGTTCATAATGATTCTTTTTCCACACCATGACATCATCTTTCAATAAGAACAACGCCACACTACCTACTTCCTGAGTGGTGACCAATTGTCTCCAGGAGCATTCAAATGAGTTCATCACACTCGAATGGCCCTTTGATCACTGGACCTCAACCCTATTGAAATTTGTCGAATTGGAAAGATCTGTTCATACTTGCCAACCCTCACCGACAACTGTGGATGCTCTACGACAGGTGATCCTCACTTCATGGGCAGCAATACCACCTCTGTTTTTTCAACATCTCATTGAGACCTTACCAAGATGTCTGGCTGCTGTTGTGAGGGCAAAAGGTGGAGCAACAGGTTATTTGGTAGGTGTATATAATAATTTGTCCATTCAGTTTATATATCTTAAGTCATGTTTCCATAAAAATTTATTTAACCAGTTTTGGAACCTAAAATTTGAATCTCCATTAGCATAAGATGAGGATGTTTTCAGTTTTCATTCCATTGCCTGTATGTTATTTAATATAACAAGCTAAATTTAAGGATAATGCAAGACAAAAATCATCCATTTTAATGCAATTAGGGCTATACAATTATGTACTTCACAATTACTTCCAAAATCTTCCGTTTTTTAAAAATAGCAGTTTTTGTTAATTTTCAGGAGATTTTTGAAACTTTAAGGAAAAATTTGTTGATAATAGTTCAAATCAAACTTGAGCTTAAACCAGGGGGTTGCTTTAATGAAAAGTAATATTAGTAAGCAAATCAGCCATACCATATAGCACTTCTAAGAAATAACAATCAGATAACTTTATCAAATTATTTATATTGTAGTTTAATAAAATATGCATCAAATGAAGGAAGCAAATATTAGTTTCCAAGCCTGAATTATATATTTTTATAAAATATATATATTAGAAAATTTTAAAATGTCGATTTTTATTTTTTAAAAATCGATTTTTTTTGTTGTATTAAAAGTGTATACATATATCCTCAGTCTCTCATTGCGGATTCTGTCAATGTATACATAGAAAGTGAACACTGGAATGGTTAATAAGCAAAACTTGAGATTATGGTTCATCAGAAAGCTCATATAAATTCCAAAAAACTTCTCTTTATCCGTAGAAAATGCTCAATGTGGTGCATATAATATTTGATAGTATAACAAAAACTTAATAGTAATATAAACAAACAAACAAAAAAAGGAATTATTATACCAATCTCTGTTGATGACATAATGATCAATATCTGGATTTGCATCACAATAACGCAGTCCCTATTATTCATATATCAGAAAATATGAAAGCATTTTTTTCATCCAGAAAATGTATGCACTCAATTCCTAATGTTACGTTACAAATGTTTTGCATAGTAAAATATTCTATGCAATTATCCTTCTGTTTATATGTCACAGAGTTGTATGTTTAACCATTCTCGGGTAACCGTCAAACATAGACATTGACAGAATCCGAAATTGGAAGTAGAGCATTAATAGACTCTTTTGTACAACATCTGAAACTTTGATTAAAAAAATAATTGCCATTTAAAATTTTTTTATACATATCTTTTAAAAATGCTCAATTCAAGTTTGAAAAATATTTTTTTTTTGCAATTGATGCATATTTTGTTAAACTATCATCATCATTCTCAAGCAGCCATGGGCTATGGAGTCTAACCAGACATTGCAATTTAGTTCTCCGAGCATATCTGTCCTGAGCTATATCTGGCCACTGCATGCCAATATTAGCAAGGTCCTGTTTTGCCATTGTCTGCCCACTGCATTCTAGGTCTCCCCTACTTTCTGAAGCCTTTAGGCACACTGTTCATAACCCTATTCTCTAATCTATAATTATCCATATGGGCAATATGGTCAAACCAACAGTCTCTCTATATAATTTGTTGCTTAAAGGAGGTTGATGACTCCTTCTAACCTCATTACTTACAAAGTTGAACCACCTAATGCCCAAGATATTGTGTAAGCATCTAGAATCAAAAGCATCAAGTTTCCTGTTATCTTGTTTACAAAGCATTCAAGTTTCCCCACCATAACTAACCCTAGAAAGAACCAAACTATTATACAGTCTAATATTAGTCTTTAGGAGTATATGTATATTACTCCACACTCTCTATAGATTCTTAAAATCCCCGGCAGCAATCCATATTCATCTATTAATCTCATGCCGCACATTACCAGTACCTTTTACATAGCTCCCAAGATAATTAAACTGTGACACCTGCTCAAGATTTCAGCCATTCAGATTTACTGAATCACAGCCTGCCTGACCAATTTTCACCACTTTAGTTTTCTCTCTGTATATAACCAAACCCATCAGTTGCATCAACAGCTCAAATGAAAGAGTTCATCTCATCAACATCATTTGCCAAAAGGGCTAAATCATCAGCATGATCTAAATCAGAAATTTTCGTATCTCCAGACCATTTAAGGCCAAAATCTTTCCCTTGCAGTGAATTTCGCATAACGTAATCAATAACCAACTAAAGAGAAAAGGAGACAAAATGCACCCTTGTCGAACACCAGAAGTAATGCTAAACCAATTTCTACATTAGATTACATATTATTTTTTCGTTTTTTACTAAAAAAAACAACTTGTTTCCTTAAAATGATCCGAGGTCTTGAATACGGAAGCAAAAATTATTTCCTTGGCACAGAGGGCAATTTCGGGAAGGGTTTTTACCCCCCATTAAACTTGCTGAGATGTTTTACTATCCCCTCTCTTTAGCAAAATTTAATTTTTTTCTTTAAATAATGAGTTTTTATGTTCATATTGAATGATTTTCAAAAGCATCTCTCCCCCACCCCCTCAGTATATTGACTGTGCCACTCTGACGATATAGACGTTTTTTTGCTTTTGTGGACTGACTTTTAGGCACTTAGCAAAGATCAAAATTTAACAGCCAAAGAACAAATTCATAATGTTTGATAAAAAAAAAAAATGCAATCAAGTAACCGTTCCTCCATTTCCTAAACTGGACAGAAAATCCCATTAATGCAAACAATCCAAGTAACCTTGTATAACATTGACTGATATTTCTAATATACCACACTGAAAAAAAAAATCATTAGGAGAAATAAAAAACGTGTGAATATTATAATATTCAGGAAGAAATTTACTTTCTATGAATATATAATTTAACTAGTTTTACATTAAGTTTTCTAAAATTAAGCCTTAATTGCATAGTCAATTTTTTTACCTTAATACTGTAAAATAGTCTTATTAAAATTTCTGTTTTAAAATTTGCTTAAATTTTTTATATTCATAGAATTCATAATTAATTTCTTTTTAATTTGATATGTAATATGATATATTTCAGTTGATTTGCATTTTAAAAAAGAAATCCAAATTTGACATGTTGATATGACTCAGCACAGTTAGCAAAAAGCCATTGGACATTTCTCAAAGTATAGTACTGAGAAAAATATTACAAAATAAAGGTAATTTTCCTGCTTTAAGTAAATAATAATTTTTTTTGCTATTCAGAAATAGCCTTCCTATTCATCAGCATTATAATCATATCTATCTTTAGTTTGTTTGTTTTTTTTAATAAATTTTTATATGCATTGCCATATGCATTTATAAAAGCCCTATTGCTAAATATTATATTTCCAGAAAAATCCAGAATTAAATGCTGATTAATTTGGCATATAACATGCCATGATTCCTTTCATTAGTTATTTGGAAATAAGTTCTATAGAGTTTTTTTTTTATCATACTGAAAAAAATGTAGTTGGACCTCTGGATGTAAATTAGATTTTCAGGCTGACCCTGGAAGGGTTAACCATGTTATCCTCAAAGTGCTAATATGTGAAACAGTAACAATAAAAGGGTTAATACATTACAGAATGTAGCACTTTAAGATAATTTGTGAAAACTTTGTGTATATTAGTTTTTAGTTTCTTATATTTGGTTTCATTTTGTGGCAATATACACCTATCCCTCGATTTACACAGTACTCAGTTCACACAATTTTGGCTTTGCACGGTCAAAAAATGCAACCAGTTTCGATTACACGGTACTGACTGAGACGTACATAGAAAGGAAATCCCAGTCAGTACCGTGTAAATTGAAACTGGTTGCATTTTTTGATCGTGCAAAGCCAAAATTGTGTAAACTGAGTACCATGTAAATCGAGGGATAGGTGTATAACATTTTATAGTATAATATAGTAATGTGTAATATAGTATTTTATAGTAATATGAAACATAATTACTGAAACACATTCGATTCCCCCCCCCTCCCCATTCATATATAATACAAGCTTATAGGTGTTATTGGGCTAATAAGCTTTTAGTTAATATGCATTGTATAAAAATATACCCCCTCTAGCAGCTGCTTCCCACACAGGTCTGACAGATGTCTGTCAGTTTAATGCGCCATAGTAGGAGATCTGTGAGGATGGTGGAACCTCGGCAGAAAGACAACACAAACAACCATGCCTTACCTGGGGCACTAACTCCAGGTAAGGCATGGTCCCTTTAATCAGTAGCCAAGCATGCTAACCACTCAGCCATGGGACACCTTTTTTTGTACATTTCAATTTGTTATATAAACAAATTTGAAAAAACTAAATATAACTGATATATCTTAAATAAATTTAACACAGCTAAAGGAATATCAATTTAATACACAATATATACTGTAATATACATAAAAACATTTTAAACTACTCTAGCAAAGATTGAGGTATGTTTAACAAGACATGGCAACTATGCCATACAATACATCCCTATGGCTAGAGCTATGACATATAACTTTATCATAAGTAGCTAATATTCAATCGGTCTTAAGCTCTAATTCATAAACCTTTGCAGTTATTCAAAGGAAACTGAGATTAAGAACAAAAGGTATTTACCCGATGTAATGGCTCACACAATGGCATTTTGTTAATAACTGACAGATTGATAACCAAATGTTGTTGTGCCAGCCGTTACATCGAGTAAATACCGCTTGTTCTTAATCTCAGTTTCCTTTGAATAACTGCAAAGGTTTATGAATTAGAGCTTAAGACCGATTGAATATTAGCTATTTATGATAAAGTTATATGTCATAATTGCCATGTCTTGTTAAGCATATCTCAATCTTTGCTAGAGTAGTTTAAAATGCTTTTATGTATATTACAGCATATATCGTGTATTAAATCGATGTTAACAGAATATTTAATTTTTTAAATAATTAATTTATTAATTATTTCTAAAAATTTTTTTAATTGTATTTTTAGGGAACAGCAGGGATTGAGTTTAAAACTACGTAGGCCATTCAGAAAGTAAAGAATGCTTGTGCATAGTGTCTGTGCAGGTTCCTGGCCGGAGCTCTATCAAGGTCAGCCGGGCCCAGTGAGTTGTTGTCTATCTCCTGGCACCATTGTCGAGCATGTATTATCTGTTTGTGGTTACTTACGATCTTTCAAAATGAATGCACACATTGAAAATCCCGCCGGATGCAAAGTTCTATCAGTTATCTGTTACCTGACTGCTGAAAACACCAGGCTTATTAACATTCCCCTCGATGCGAGCTCCTGTCCATGGTGAGGGGAGCATCCTGTGAAGATTCTGCTGGCTTGGTTACCTTTACAGGGTCCTGAATGCTCGCCTGTGTGTTTGCCATGCGCAGAGACCCGTGTCCCAGAAAGGAGGATCCTGGTAGTTGCTTGGGGTCCCTGTCTTCTCTCCTCAGCTCATGATTGGCAGGGTCCCCTTTGGCTGCCTTGCCATTGGGGAGCCTGTCGTCGCAGGGCTGGGCAGCGGATTTCGGGGTCTCTGCTATACACTGCTTTGGCCTCTACTTCCGGTAAATGGTTGCCCCTGGGGTGGCCTCCCCAGGAGCAATCGGCGGTGGGCAGGTCCTGCTAGAGTCAACCGTGCAGAGTGGTGAGTAACCTTGTTCATGGTCCAGGTACAGGTTTGCGAGTTTCCTCACAAATTATTTTCCTTTCATAGTTATAATTTCTTTGTGAGGCCAGTTTGGTCATTCACAATTTTGTTATTTTCCTCTTAGTTTCTTTTGTGTAGAATGTTTATTTCTGCACATTTCTCTTTTCATTTTCATTTTATTTATTTGTGAGGGCTTGGCTCATTGTCTGTGTGGGTATAGTGCTTGCATACCCCTGGCACCCGATTGGGCATCCCCTTGTTGGGCTCCGTGGAGGATGGGGACAGCTGGCACTGAACCACACAAATACAACTATGAGAGTTGAAGATGAAATTGAATCAATCAATGCCGCTAAGAGGGCTCGACATGAGCCCCCATCTTCATTGTCTTTGTCATCTACGCCGTCGTCGTCTTTGTCTGTGTCTTCATTCCCGAGATTTCTGATCATCCACTCCATGGGTGATCAGGTACTTGGGGACATGTCCCCATTTTTTGTAAATAAAGGTTTGAAAGGTCTTGCGGGAGAGCCAAAATCCATCAAGCGCTTGTGATATGGCGACTTGCAGGTTGAGACTGCTTGTTCCAAACACTCGGAACTGCTCCTGAAAACCAGAGAGATTGGTGGGGTGGCTGTCGAGGTCACTTCTCACAAAACTTTGAATTCCTCTCGGTTGTGATCACTGAATGGGGCCTCCTCAAAGTCACTGAGGAGGAAATCCTCTTAGAGCTCACTCCACAAGGAGCAGCAGCGGTCCACCGAGTTTTGATGTGCCGTGATGGTAAAGTGGTACCCACCCAGATACTGATTGTAACCTTCAACATGCCATGCCTGCTTTCTTCCATCAAGGAAGGTTATTTACATCTTGAGGTATGGCCCTATATACTGAACCCTCTGTTCTGTTTTCAATGCCTGATATACAGTCATGCCCACACAGCTTGCTGGGGCAAACCCACCTGTGCTCACTGTGGCAGTAAGGATCATCTCGATCCTGACTGAACAGCAGAAAAGGCAAGCTATGTCAACTGTAGTGGCGAACATCCGGCATATTCCCACGACTGTCCCAAGTGGAAGGAGGAAAAGGAGGTACAACACCTAAAGATAATGCAAGGTATCCTATGCCAGTGCAGTCATTGGAAAACCCATTGTTCCAATAACTTCACTGGTGGTGCAGACTGATATCAGTGTACCATCTTCTGAGTCTTGCTCACCCACAGCTAAGTACCTCCTGACGCAGGTGAAACCAAGGGTGGTGTCAACTTCGACACCAACCCCGGTTTCCATTCCTGCAACTCAGCCTTCCACCTCCATCAAAAGGCCTCCTCCTTCCTGTCCTCAGCAAAACCTTCCAAACAGAAGGGGCCACCACTGGGGCCAAAAAAGAAAACAATGACTCCTCTGCAAAGAGCGGTCACTGGTCTGTGTCCCTCAGATGATTCCGAGGACATGGATACCGACTGCCCCCTGTTCACTAAACTGTCCTCTGCAGCAGTTAAGTTGAATTGGAATTTGACATCCGTTCACTGTTCTAAGTCCTGAGATTGCCACACTCCTACATTGGAATTGTCGTAGATTCCAGAGGAATATTGACGACATCAAGGCCCTCCTTCAGGCACACCAGCCCATCTGTGTATGCCTGTAGGAGACATACTTGCAGCCAGTCACAGATCCCACGATCTGGCACTTTTCACTAGTTCACTGGAACCGGGATGGAGATGTCCAGCTTGCGGGGGTGTCACCATCCTCTTGAGCAAACATTCTCCATTCCAGGTCATACCCCTCACCACCAACTTAGAGGCGGTAGCAATCTGTCTCTTTGTGGGGTTCTTGCTGACTGTCTGCTCTGTATATCTTCCATTTGGGAGCATCATCTTCCAGGAAGACCTTGATGACCTTGTCTTGCAGCTGGTGTCCCCCTTCCTCATAATGGGAGACTTCAATGGACACAGTCCACTTTGGGATAGTGCTGACACCAATGGGAGGGATGGGGTCCTGGAGCAGTGGCTCCTGGATGTAAAGGCAATTGCTGATCCTAAAGCAATTGCCGACACTCTGCGGGGAGTCATTCTCCTCCATCTCTTCGTCTTCCTACTCCCTCAAGTTTCTGGCCCAGAAGAGCAGGGTGGAACGCTCTCCGCTGTCCTTCCACTAGAATGGCTGCCTTACACAGGCCATTCACAGCAGAGGAGCTTCACCTTGCTCTGCACACCTCTCATGCATCTGCTGTCGGGCCAGACAATGTCTAATATGCCATGCTCCAACATCTCTCACCATTGAGTGAGGATCGGCTGCTCCATCTCTTCCATCACATTTTTCTCGAGGAGTAGTTTCCAGACTCCTGGCAGAAGGCCATCGTCTTGGCCTTCCTGAAACTAAGAAAGGATTCCAAGATTCCTTCCAATTATCGTCCCATTGTGTTGACGAGCTACGTGTGCAAGGTGTGGAAAGAATGCTAAATGCTAGACTCATCTGGTTTTTAGAACACCACAACTTTCTTTCCAACACCCATTGTGGCTTTCGCAGGCAATGGTCAACTCTTGACCATCTGATACGCCTCAAATTGGCTATAAGAAATTCTTTTTAATGTAGAGAGCACCTGGTGTCAATATTCTTCGACATCGAAAAAACTTACGACATGGCTTGGAGATTCGGCATTCTTCGTGACCTCCATAGCTTAGACTTGAGAAGTCACATGCTGATCTTCATCTTGAACTTCTTATCGGCAAGTTCTTTTTGTATCCGTGTCAGCAACACTCTGTCCCGGCCATAGTCCCAAGAACAGGGAGTGCCACAAGGCTGCATTCTGAGTGTTACGCTTTTTGCTGTCAAGATTAATTCTGTTACTAGACAGCTTCCCCCATCAGTAGGCAATGCCCTCTATGTTTATGATTTTAGCATCTTTTGCTCTTTGTACAGCATGAGGGTCATTGAAAGACAACTGCAAATTGCCCTGAACAATCTTTCGGTTTGGGGGACAGCAAACAGGTTTCTGTTCTCACAGAAGACTGCTTGTGTGCAGTTTTGCCATAAATGTAATCTTCACCTGGATTTCGGGCTACGGCTTGGGGGTAAGATCATTCCAGTTGTGGCGCAGACCAAGTTTCTCAGTCTCATCTTCGATCGGAAATTGACCTTTTTATCACACATACGTCATCTCAGGTCCAAGTGCACTTGGACATTGAACATCATCAAGGTCCTCTCCTATCTCTCAAGGGGAGCTGACCAATGTTCTCTGCTCCGCCTGTACTGTGCACTTGTCCGATCGAAACTGGACTATGGATCCCAGGTGTACGACTCCGCCTGAGATTCAGTGGTGAAGGTGCTGGACCCCATCCATCACCAGAAGGGGCGGGAGTGGCTCAGTTGGTAGCGCACCAGGCTCGTAATCTGTAGTTCCCAGGTTCGAGTCCCAGCTGAGTCAGCGTTGAGATTTATCTCCGCAAAAATTCCCCGCCCTGCCCATGGTCAGTAGGGGACACCGATGGGCTTGGAAAGGCCGCCGTCCGTCGGATGGGACGTTAAGCCGTGGCCCTGTGTGCGGGAGAGCCATGCCCTGTGCACGTTAAAGAACACACTGGATGGCCTTGACGGGAGGCTACCATCTGTCTCCCAACAGCTGTTCCAGTGGGTCCCCTCCCCCAACCTTCTCTGAGCCTTCGGGGTCCATGTGACCTGGCCATTTAGCCCATGGTGTGCAAAAAAGTGCCGCTCAGAGGTAAAACAACCCATCACCAGAATCTCCGTGTTTGCACGGGAGCCTTCTGCACCTCACCGATCCAGAGTCTTTATGTTGAGACCGACGAACGTTGTTTATCTCTTCGCCGTTAGCAGTTGTCACTACAATATGCATCTGAATTGCGATCCCCGCCTGACCATCCCACTTGGGACTGCGTTTTCATCCAAAGTGGGAAATTCTATACACAAATCAGCCGACTGCTATTCGTCTTTTTGGTTTGCGAATCCAAGGCTACCTTAGAGACATCAACACCAGTCTCGATAGCATCGCACAGTCGACAGCCGAGCCACTACCACCGTGGCTTGCTGTTTCCCCTTCCTGTGATTTTCCCCTGTGCAGGACAGGGTATTCCTTTACGCCCAACTATGTATATCGGCAACTCTTTGCCAACCATCGTGCTGAGTACTCGGACTTCTCGCCTGTCTTCAGAGATGTCTCAAAGTCCAGTACATCTGTGGGATCAGCCATGGTCTGCTGTGATGTAATCATTTGCAGACCAGAACCATCTTCACTGTAGAGTTGCACGCTATCAGTCTCGCCATGGACCACATGGCGGCTAAGCATCATCATCGGTGTGTGTTTTAGACCGACTCACTTAGTTCGCTACAGGCTTTGATCTCAGTGAGACATCAGCCTCACCCAGTTCTTTCTAAGATTTGGCAGCCATAACCACCATCCACTTCTGTTGGATGCCTGGTCATGTCGAAATCAGGGACAATGATTTGGCAGATGCCACTGCCAGGTCAGCCACTCTCCTTTGCTGGTTCCATATCTGGATTTCCGGCAGTATTTTACGATCGAGCTCCGGCCGCAGTGGCAGAGATCTTGGTCAGAACAGCTTATGAACAAGCTCTTTGAGATCAAACCTATCATCGAACCATGACAGTCTTGTTACCGCAGGAATCGCAAGGAGGAAGTTGTACTTGCTCGGCTCCTCTTAGGTCATTCGTTTCTTAAACTGGTGGATGACGAACCTAAGTGTGAGTTTTGTGACACCATTTTAACAATCAAACATATTTTAATTGAATGTCATTGTTTTAACTTTGAAAGACACGTTTTTTAACTTTCGTAATTTTACATCCGAGCCCCTTACACTCAGACATCTTTTATCAGACCATTGTTGTTTTACCTCTATATTTCAATTTTTCTGATATACTGGTTATTTTACTCGCTTATAGTTTTACTCCCCTATTTAGTATTCTACATGTGTAACCCAGGTCACTTACACCTGGGTTAATTTTATATTGAACCTATTTATACATTTGTTTTTGTTGTCCTCAACATTTCAATATATTGTTTTACATTTTGCTTGTTGCCTTTTTAATTTATTGCCTAAATTTATTTTTAAAAATTGGTTGAGGGTACTGTGACTTTTTTATTTGGACATATGTTTGGCACATTATAGCCTTAGATGCTAATGCACCATTAAACCCAAAACAACCAACCAAAACTATTAACATTCATTGGAAACTTGTTCAAGTGTATAGAGAAGGTGTTATGAATGAATCCAGTCTCAGAAAGTGGTGCATAATGTTTAAAAACAGAAGAACAAACATCCATGACAAGGAGCGATCAGGATGCTCCTCTCTCATCACGCATGATCTGAGCACTGCCTGGAAGACAAAGGAGCTGCTTGACGAGTTTCATTGGGAAGTTTTTGAGCATCCACCTTACAGCCTGGACTTGGCACCATCGGACTACACTTGTTTCCTAATTTAAAGTAGTTGCTTGGTGGACAACATTTTGATTATGATGATGCGCTAAAGAAGGCTGATATGGACTGGCTGAGAGGACATGTGGCAGAGTTCTATGAGGAGGGGATACTTAAACTTATTCCAAGATATGACAAATGCCTCAATGTCCAGAGTGACTGTCCCAGCTGGGTCAGCGTTGAGATTTATCGCTGCAAAATTCCCCGCCCTGCCCACGGTCAGTAGGGGACACCGATGGGCTTGGAAAGGCCGCCGTCCGTCGGATGGGACGTTAAGCCGTGGTCCCGTGTGCGGGAGAGCCATACCCTGTGCACGTTAAAGAACACGCTGGATGGCCTTGATGGGAGGCTACCATCTGTCTCCCAACAGCTGTTCCAGTGGGTCCCCTCCCCCAACCTTCTCTGAGCCTTCGGGGTCCATGTGACCTGGCCATTTAGCCCATGGTGTGCAAAAAAGTGCCGCTCAGAGGTAAAACAACCCAACCCAGAGTGACTATGTAGAAAAATAGGCTAAATTATGAGTTAAAAATTGTAAATAAAATATTTGAAAAATTTAAAAGTATATAGCTTTTATAACCAAATGTTCTTTACTTTCTGAATGTCCCTAGTAATTTAAATTAGAGAAGAACATATGTATAATACACAATATTTAATCATACTGATTTTCAGCTTTGGATCAGTTTCATAGTTGAAGAAATGCCCATAATTTAAGACTTTATTTTGCTGTGAATCTCACAATGGAAAGTGATTGCAACAAAAAGATCACTTTCACTAGCAAAGATTAGTGGAAATGCAGTGTACTTATTAGCCATAGTTATTATATTCTGTTTGCTATGAAATGAAAATTGCTGTTTTTTTTGAGAGATAAAATTGTTTAACCTAACTTCTTTTAAAAGAGAACAATTGTTAATATTACTGAAGTGAACTATTTTGGTATTTGTTATGAGTTCTGTATATTTGAATGCAATTTTTTGCATATCATGATATCTTCTGCAACATAAGAATACAGATGTTGTCTTTCTTGGTCAAGGAGCCAAGAGGGGATTTTAGGCAATGACAGCATTCTCATTTAATATTTTCTTCTGTTAAGGATTATTTTATTCAAAAAAGGTAAAATTCACTTTTAAATATATTTTGACAATTTTTTTAATAAAATGTGCCTTTTATCATGTGTAGTAGATATGTCTAGTTAAAAATAACAGATTAGTTATTTTTAGCTGACTCTAGTCAATTTCTTTTACAGTAAAAATAATTCTGCACTTTTAGCTGAAAGCAAGCAGTTTACACTTCTTATTAAAAATTTTGTTCACTTCCCTAAGTTTAAAGATTCCAACAGGTAAGTTTTTACCTCTTTTTTACTTCTATAGTTTTCTTAATTCTTTTAAATATATGGAGGGAAAAAAGGATATAACATATCCATTTGCAGTGAAGGATTTGTTATTCCCATTATTTTTCAGGGAAATCCACATGTAAAAAAATGTATGTATGGAGTGACAAATAATGGTGGGGCTTCAGTAGCACTGTTCCCAAATATACAAAAGGCATCACATTGAACATTACACCTGTACATTTCCCCACTCGGTTATCAGAGGTTGCCACCAGACAAAATGATACTGCCACATTTCTCAAGAGGTGTAACAAAGTTCGTAGTGCACATTTTCTGAGAGATGATTTCAGGTGTGTTCCAATTCTAAGACCTCCAAGGTAAAGAATTGTGTTTTCATGGATAAAATTCAAGACCTGAATCATTTGAAACCAAAATAAGAAAAGCCACTAAGCAAGTAACAAGAGATGTGCTGCAGTGTATATGGCAAGAAGTGGAATACTGATTAGGCATATGCAGATTAAAACAAATGGTGTACATATGAAAATTTATACATACTAACATATAGATGAATACACAGCCATGCCATCTGGGGTTTGACCCCAGGTGGCATGGAACCCATCAGAACCCAGCAGCTGCAGTGCCACTGCAAGCCAACACAATACCACTGTGCTATCAAGGTGGCAAAATTCACTAAGTTCAAAACTATTTGAGGAACACAACCTAAAAAACAGCCTCCTTTATAACATGTTATCAGGAGGTTGTGGGTTCGTATCCCACTGACTTAAGACAATTTTTCCTCTAAAATTGATCAATGTTAAATTCAGAGTGATATCAACCTTGATAGTTGAACAAATATGTTGAAAAAATCTCTTCAATTTATATAATTGTATAAGAACATACTTGTCATTGTTTCTTGAGGCTGAGAGCAGCTAGGACAATACCTTCATGTGACACAGAGAATTGTGTACTATTAGTAGAAAGTTCATAACATCAATTAGAGGAGATCTTGATCTGCAGCCGGTAGCTTAGCAAGCAGAGCACCTGATATGTTATCAGGAGGTCGTGGGTTCATATCCCACCATGCTCAAGACAATTTTTCCACTAAAATTGATTGATACTAAATTCAGAGTGATATCTATCATTGATAGTTGAACAAATATGTCAAAATCTCTTCAATTTATAGAGTTAGGTTGCTTCAAGTATTTAGCGGGGCGGGGGTGGCTCAGTCGGTAGTGCGCCAGGCTCGTAATCTGTAGTTCCCAGGTTCGAGTCCCAGCTGGGTCAGTGTTGAGATTTATCTCCGCAAAATTCCCCCTCCCTGCCCGTGGTCAGTAGGGGACACCGATGGGCTTGGAAAGGCCGCCGTCCGTCGGATGGGACATTAAGCCGTGACCCCGTGTGTGGGAGAGCCATACCCTGTGCACCTTAAAGAACACGCTGGATGGCCTTGACGGGAGGCTACCATCTGTCTCCCAACAGCTGTTCCAGTGGGTCCCCTCCCCCAACCTTCTCTGAGCCTTCGGGGTCCACGTGACCTGGCCATTTAGCCCATGGTGTGCAAAAAAGTGCCGCTCAGAGGTAAAACAACCCTAAAAAATCAAGTATTTAGCTTTGAAATATCCATGATCCTCAAAAGTTAGTTCAAGAGTCAGTTATGCTTTGTAAGTTAAGTACATATTTTACTTTTTCTCGAAGCATAACATTTTAGTAAATGTGTAAAATAATTATTAATAGGAATTTTTCAAATGTGTTACCTAAAATTAATGTAAAAATTTTGACAATTGAAATTAAAAGTAACTTTATTGGATCACAAAATAACTGGTACAAATGTTCAGTTCATTGACTAGAAGTACAATCATTGCTACAAGTGTAATTCAGAAAGTGTAGATGCTACTAGATGTGTAGCAAACATTGATAGGAGATTATACATGGTTTTTATCTGTAAACAGGTAGTGCATCTTTGGAAAATATCTTTCATCTTTTGAAAAAATAAAGTATGCTCCTTAGTCAAGACCAGGCCCAGATTAAAAAAAATAAAGTGCGAAGCCAAGCGATCTGAATGGGAGCAAATTCAAGCCAGAACTCCATTCCAATATGAATTTTTTTCCTGTCATTTTAGTGGTATTTAAAAATTTCATGCAAAATACATGTGTGTGTATATATATATATTATCATTTTGGCATCATTCCAGTTACTAGCATTCTCAAAGGGGGTGGCCATAGCCCTCTTGCCACCTCAGATCTAGGCCTGGTCAAGAGCATTGTAATAAATCCTAGGAAGTAATAGATTGGTTTACTCCTTTTTTTACAGGAGTAAAGTCATCATTGAAAGTGAAAAGATGATATCCATAAATTGTGTCTGAATAAATAAGTGATTTTAGAGCCATATTTTGAGCTTCTGTAAGCCCCTTTTTTCTTAATGTAACATTTTTGTTTTATAATATTCCATTTAGATATTTCAAGAGAACTCTTACCAGAATTTACTACACATCTAGCATCTGCACCCTTTGTACATTATTTCAATGATTGTGCTTCCTACCTACATTTGTTGAGATATATTTGTTATATATTAATTTGATAATATGATAGTGAACATTTATTTCTAATTGCATTTTTAAAACAGTATGTTGATATATAATATGCAGAAATTTAACATAATTTGCAATTTGTAGGCGTAACATTAAAGATACAAGCAATAAAACATATCTGTCAAGTTGCCATTTTGACAGTAATACTGCTGTAGACTGTCCAGTGTTTGTGTTGGGTGATATAATAATGGATGCTGGACAAGATTATGATGAAATGGCTGTTAAAGTAAGTTTTTTAACTTTAACTTATTATGCTTAGAACAAAATATTACTTTGTATAATTTTTGTTTTATTTATAAGAGTTATTACATAGTTTGAAACTTTACGTAAGTCATTATTAGCCCATGCCAAATTAGCCCTAATTTTTGCTATCCTCTGGATTTAATTGAATTTGGTATCTAATATGGATGATATGAACTGTAAGATTACAAACAATTCCAGAGCTGAAACCCACCCAATATCATGACTATGTGGCTGGACATCTTGTGAGATGTTGTAACCAACTCATGAGATCTAATCACCTGTATGAAGTAAATCAGTATAAGATTAGAAAAATTTTGGTGGAGTGTTCAAAAACATTAGATTCAAAAATAAAAAAGAAGAATAACATGTTTTTGTACCAAATTAAATTAGAAAGAAGGATAGTCTAAATGCAGAAAGAATGATTATCATTAAATTACAGTTGGTGTGCCAGTAACCTTTCCACTTTGGCTATTATAATTCAGGATAATACATAAGCCATTATTCCATGTCAAATTAACACTAATTTTTGTTATCCTCTCTGGATTTGAAGGAATTTTGTACATAATTCTGATGATCTGAATAACTTGCACAAATAAATTTTTAGATCTCGTCTCTTTCTACTTTTCAAATATGTTTTAAATTAATAAGATGTATTGAATCTGTTTCAAGACATTCAATCCATCATATGAATGAGATTGTCTAATAGAAACAGAAAGTTTTGTGATTGCATTCATGAAATAGCTGACTATCAACATTTAAGTGTAAGAAATTTAGATATTCATTAAAAATTCAATGTAATGTTGTTGTTTTTTTTTGGTACTTTGGGTTTGTCCATTACAATAATAAACAGATGCTGTAATTTTCCAAATTGGAATCTGACTTAAAGTGCATGTATTCTAAAAATTTTCTTGTACATAATTTGAATTATCTCACACAGAATATATGCTGATAACAAAGCAAGTAACTCTAAAAATTTTAATTGTTTATTAACAAAGTAAAAAATAAATACCACCATATAAAATTTTAAACAGCCACATTTCTCCTTCCCTTTCTATTTTACATGAAAATACTAGTGTCTCTAATACCCATGTTTCAAATACTTATACAAGCATTTGGAACCCTGATCACTATTGTAGTTGATCATAATGCAGTGCTCCAAAAGCCAAAGTGTTACTTCTCAAAGTTTAGTTACTTTCAGTAATTTAACAATATGCAATTTTATTTGGGCTTTTAAACTAAAGTTATGCAAAAAAAGATTGAAGTTATCCAGGTTATAATGGATATTTTAATAGATAAAAGCAATTTTTAATTTTCTGATATCTTTTTCATTAACTTTTCAAAAATTGTATGTCTTAAAAAGGGTTTATTATGTATACCTGCTTGACATATATATGGATTATACACCACTGCATACAATCTTCATTCTATTCCATGCACACATTACAAGACTGGTGATTTCATTTATCCCATTTATAGACACAATCTATAAATCAAAAGAAGAGCTGTACCCTAAACCCTTTCTTAATTTCTAAAGTGTAAGTTTTCTGAAGCTGAACTCATTCTAATTAAATAATTTTGAAGTATTTTCAGCAGGAGGAAAAGTTTTGGAGCCTTAACCTGATATGTTAGGTGTATAACATGATTTGAAATAATCAGGTCATGTTATATAATGAAAGAAACATATGGTTTCATTCTGTACAATAGAGTAATAAAAGTAAAAAGGTAAAATATTTTTTACATTTTATTCCAATAAAGGCAAAATTTTACTTGTATTTTTTAATTTTTTAATTTAGTAAAATAAAATACTATTTTCCTGATAATATAAATGTTTCATAATACAGCCACTCCCCTAATTACTACTCATCTTACATAAATTCGACTTTATGTAGATTTTTACCAGTTAGTGCAAACTTAAAAAAATTGTGGAAATGCATTTTGCATCCTGTAGGAAATAAATGGTGGGTCCAACTAAGATGGCAAAAAATACATAGATGGCATAACTCCATAAGCCAAGTGCTTTAAAAAGAGTACATAAAACATTCATTTTGTTTATATTTCATTTTCATCTCTGCTTTAAGGCAAAAAAATTCTAAATTGAAATTTTTATTGGCTGAGCATAAGAAGAAAATAACTTGGCCTCTGAATGGAAACCTATTTTCCAGGCTGAACACTGGAAGGGTTAATAATATGAGATTTTATTGCCATTTTTATGTAGTGTATTTAGTAGTTTACTTAATATATGTAAACTTTTTAAGTGAAATGCCAGTTTACTCAAAAATATTGATAACCATCTACATTCACTCAACAGGCTGGATGCAATTTTTGGCCAAAGATTGTATGTCTCCTGTACTAGAATGTGTGCTAATGAAAATATTTCAAATATTAATAGTTGTGTTTAACACTATACATATTAAAAAGGACTTTCATACTGATATTTATATTTTTGGCTTATTCTACACTTTTTCACTTTCATGACACATTTCTTGTATGTGTCTTGAAAGATTTATGAGATACTAGCAGAATTATCCAAGATCACTTGTGCCTTGATATAATGACTCGGAGTAGCAGGCAATATTCTTAAATTGTGCAGACACTTTACTTCCAGGATGATGTCACTGGTGGTAGTTACCACCTGTTTTTGCCTATTTATCCTTTACAGAGTATTATGGTTTGGTTGTATATATTCTTTTCATCTGATGTGGGTCTTTTACACCTTGGTTGGTTTAATCTTACTTTTGAATGTACGTATTTATTGTTCTACAGATTTTTACATTTTTCTATCTTTGTTCTTCTTGATATCTTGTTATTTTTGTCTTTTCCATGTTTTCTGTGTTTGCTTTTAAATTTGGTTGTGGGTTATTTTACCTTCTACCTTTTTATCTTGTTTGGTGCATTTTGCTGAGGTGTCATAAAACCCCAAACCAACCACTGGTGGTGGAAGTTTTTGGCTACCCCTAATTCTGTAGGTACTTGACTGATTGGTCCCACTGAATTCTGGCTATATAGAATTTAGAGATCAGATTCCTAGCTGCAGTGGGTCTGGATTGAACCTGCTGCTAGTGTCAAAAATTTCTGAGGTACTGCCATTGCTTGTCTTATGAATGGAGAGTTGAAAGTTATGAATGGAGTAGTACGTTATTGATCTGCAAAGTTGTCAATAGACAGACATTTTGCAGGTAACTTTTGGGATAGGGCCTAATTTTCTGGGGTTTAAAACCTTACAATGCATGAAGTTGCAAGGAAATTAAACTGTAAATGTTTGGTGGTCCTAGCTCAAGCTATCTAGGAGTTGTCCAACACATTATATATACTCTCTATTATACATACTGGTAATGGAAAAAAAGGAAACAGCAATTAAAATGTCTAATATGGTATTTGAATGCCATGCAAGTACATTACAGTTTGTATACATCATGACAAAGAATATGAGTGTCTGAAGGTCAGTAGGAAGGGATACAACCATCATTCATCTACAAGAAATGTGATCATTTCCTGCTTGATCAATGGATCTGGAAAACGCTGCCTAAGATGTGATTCCAGAAATTCCCAAAGATTTTCCATCTGGTTGATATCTGGTGCCTGTGATGGCAATGGTATGTGAAAAAGTTCAGTCTCATGCTCCTCAACATATGTTCTGTGGATGGGAACATCATTCTGAAAGACAGTTCTCTCTTCATGAAAGAAATGCTGTACCATTTGATGAAGATGATCACTCAGGACTGTCAAATAGTGATTGGCATCAATCTAATTGAATAAGTGCACCCAAACCATGCCAAAAGAAGGCACCCCACACCATTACAGAACCCTTAATAATAGTAGACAAGCAATCAAAGTTCTAAGCTTCCTTCAATTAGTGCCACATGTGCACTCATCCATATGTTGGAAACAAAGTATAGGATGATTCATCAGACTATATCTCATTCCTGTACTGCTTAGTCTCCACTCCTTGGGCTCTTTGCACCACTGGACATGACATGTGTTAACAGGTGGGATGAGTGGCTTGTAAAGTGCAACTCGTCCATGATATCCAACTCTACAGAGTTCCCAACATGCTGTTTTTTATGAAACTGGCCTGATGCATCCTATGTTGAAATATGTGCATAACTGAGCAGCTGTAGCATGCCAGTTTTGCTATGTCCTGATTCTGAAGTATGCACTTTCACTTACTGTTGCCTTTTGCTGACAGTATCCTCCCTTTAGATTCCCATGCAGGCATGACCTTGGAAACTGTTCCTCATGAAACATTAGCGAATTCAGCTGTCTTAATGACTGAAACTCCTGCCCAACATGCTCCAACAATCATATCCTTTTTGAAATTACTAAGGTCTTCTCTTAGCTGCAAGGTACCAATAATTGCATGCAACTCAACTGGTTTGCCTTTATGGGCATGATGCTAATCATGCTGGATGTCATTTGCATGTATCATACCTTTATCAGTGCATTTATATGCCACTGTTTAACATGTGAACCAAAGGCTTTCCACAAATCTTGTTATTTTGATTTTTTTCTCCATTACCCATATATAGATTAGTATGTGTTTGGTGTTCTAATTTTTATTCTACTAATAAATCATCACATTGAAGTCTATTTCAAAGTGCTGATTTATTAGTAGATATTGAATATGTCTAGTTAATTTCATTATTTAATTTTTATTCCATTGTATAATTGAAAGTGTGCATGACATAAATATTCTGGAATAATAACTAGCTTCAATTAGTGTATACAGTACCTCAAGCTATATAGCAAGCAATTCAAAAGGTAGAAGAGAGGCTGCCTTTGGCAAATATTATTGATGTACTTTATTATGTTATAAATTTGCTCAATTTTTGTTACATTTGGAGATTTATCTACTTTGCTCATTTGTTAACTTATATAGTTTTTGAAATTCTTAATTCTCTTAGTGTCATCTTATATAATTTTCAAATCACTTGAAACACTTGTTACTTTTATTTCATCTGTTAGATATTTTTGCTGTTTTAAGTATTTGTTTTTAATCTCTAATATAGCAGTTATTGAATATTAACTTCTTAATGCTTTTTTATTGTAACATTTCAGGGAGGTGTAATTGCTATTATAATAAAATGGGATTGCAATTTCGATTTTGATAAAAAATACTGTTTCCCAACATATACATTTAGTCGACTAGATGATCCAAATGCTAAATTAGCACCGGGGTGGAATTTCAGGTAGGGCCCTTCTGTGTTATTTTATACTATGTAGTAATTAAAATTTAAATGTATATAGCATATTCTGAACAAAAATATCAAGAAAAATATGCCACGCTACTTAAACTTTTGCATTATATTCGACTTCCTGCATTTCTCAAAGCAGTATAATAGGGTTTAAAAATATTGCAAATATATGAATTGTTATACTCAGTTTTATGAAATGTAAGTTATATAATTAAATATTAAATCAAATTTAAATCTTAAAATTCTTTGATCAAAACATCAAAAGTATTAATTTAAAAGTGAAAATTTGCAAAGATTAAATTCTTAATACATGTATTAAATATATTGATAGATAGATAACCCTTATACAGCCATATTGAGGTCTAAATGTACTGCACAATGTAGTTCTTCAAATGCTTTTATCTTGAGCAAAACAGTGCTGCATTTGGCTACTGTAGGGCAAATCTAACATCTGGTGTGTCATTCATTCTAATTCTGCACCTTTTCCTTAAGCCTTTGAGCATATTATTCATAATTCTCTTTGCTTATCTGTAGATCTGCATGCATGCATAATACCAAACAATTTCTCCTTACAAAAGATTTTTCTTAAAGGTGACTGATGATTCCATCTTATTCATTTTTATTTACATGATCAAATTCCTAATACCGAAGATACTGTGTAAGCATCTGGAATTAAAGCATCAAGCTTCCTATTGTCTTCCTTACAAAGAGTTCAAATTTCACTACCAGAGCAAATTTTGAATAGAGTCAAACAATTATATACTGTAATTTTAATCATTATGTATTAGCCTATTTTTCTATATTCTCCAAACTTTCATTTAGCAATTGATTTTTTTTTTCGTGAAGACATATTCCTGGTGACTGACACACTCCTGAGATAAACTGAAAAACAAACGAGCACCCCATTTAACCAGTTTTAATCAAGGTGATAATTGTAGAGAAAATTGTAAAGTCCATTGCATCCTTGTTAGTAGTTCTAATAAAAGAATTCATTTTGTGAATATTATCTGTTAACAGGGCCAAATCATTTGCATAATCTTAGTTCCCCAGTCTAATTCTTGGAAAGTTTCCTTGTAATCATCAAACTGAAAAGATAGCAAAATGCAGCCTTGTCTAACTTTAGTTACAATACTCAACTAACTGCAAGCTTTTCCAATTCTCATACATAACTCAGTGCTGTTGTACAGAATCTTAATATTTTACTAACCTTTGAAGTATTCCATAAGACATGATCGGCCACAAATTATGTTGAATAATAGTCCAAAGAGAGAGAAACAGCTTTTGAAGCTCTAAACATTTCCCAAGAATCTGGGTGAAAAAATTTCACCTACGTAGCTTCTTCAGTGACATTCTTCATCTTGAAGTCCATCAACCGATATTGAATTCTGTTAACGTAGAAATGGCAAGTTTTAAAACTAAACTTGTTTATAACTGGGTAATTTTAAAGAGTTAGCATGAAGAAAAAACTTTAGAACAATTTCCTGAACTAGTAACTAACAGAAATATGTCATATTTTGTACCAAAAGAAAAAGCATTTCATTGTGAGCAATAAAATATCAAAATAATAAATAAATACCCCCTCAAGCAGCTGCTTGCCACAGAGGTCTGACAGGAGCCTGTCAGTTTATATGCCATAGTAGAAGGATCTGAGAGGATGGCAGGACTTCAGCAGGAAAACGACACACACATCCATGCCTTAACCCGGGGCTCGAACCCAGGTCCCTTGGATCAGTAGCCAAGCGCGCTAACCACTCAGCCATAGTAGAAAAAAATGTGACCGAAAAAGTTATTTATAATAACCCATGATATTATAAGAAAAGTCTATTCTAAAGGAGTTTCTTTAAACATCCTCCCAATTATATATGTGTACATAATGTTATTTGAGTTCTGTATAATGAGCTAAATGTAAGAAATTTGATATGAGACAAAAAAAATTACCTTTTATGCAATTAGTTTTTTTTTTTTTGTAGGTTTAAAACATTTTTTCATCAATCAGAAAAAATATAAGCCTTTTAAAGTGCTTTGTAAGCAGCCTATACTATGCATACACCACTGCATTACACGATCTGCATTCTTCTCTCTCTTAATGCACCATGGGCAATGCTGAATAACTACACTGTCAGTCTCAATTTCTGCTTTTAAGTGTGGTCAACTTGCACTCCAAGCATTTTCATGATCATTTAAGGTTGCAATTGCAAATGTCAAAAGGAAAATGTTTCTTCATATAATTTAGAGATGTCAAGGCTACAAGATAGAAAATTCTAAAGTTAATGTTTCTAAGAAATATAACATGCATTCATGAAGCCATATCAATAATTATGAACTTCTAGATAATAAAACTTATCATGATTGGGCTTATTCTATGAAACAATTTGTTATATGCAGCTGAAGCAGATTATAGAGTAATTAAATGTAATGAAAAATCATCATCATCCTCAAGCAGTCATGGGCTATGGAGGTCCAATCAGACCACGCAATTTAGATCTCCAAGCATATCTGTCCTGAGCTACATCTGCTGCATCTGGCCACTGCACACCAATTCTAACAAGGTCCTATTTTACATTGTCTCCTCACTACATCCTAGGTCTCCCCCCCCCCTTCCTGAGGCCTTTAGGCACCCTGTTCATAACCCTATTCACCAATCTATAATTATTCATACGGGCAACATTGCCAAGCCAATGCAGTCTCTCTCTGCACAATATTCTGCTTAAAGGATGTTGCCAACTCCTTTGCCTAACCTCATCATTATTTACAAAGCTGAACCACCTAATGCCCAAGATACTGTGTAAGCATCTAGAATCAAAAGCACTAGGTTTCCTGTTATCTTGTTTACAAAGCATCAAGTTTCCCCACCATAACTAACCCTAGAAATAACCAAACTATTATACAGTCTAATATTAGTCTTTAGGAATATTTGTATATTTCTCCACTCTCCATAGATTCTTAAAATCCCCGGCAGCAATCCCTATTCATCTATTAATCTCATGCCGCACATTACCTTTTACATAGCTCCCAAGATAATTAAACTGTGACACCATCTCAAGATTGCAGCCATTCAGATTTACTGAATCACAGCCTGCCTGACCAATTTTCATCACTTTAATTTTCTCTCTGTTTATAACCAAACCTACTCTACTATCAGTCTCATCAACAGCTCGAATGAAAGAGTTCATCTCATCAACATCATTTGCCAAAAGGGCTAAATCATCAGCATAATGTAAATCAGAAATTTTCGTATCTCCAGTCCATTTAAGGCCAAAATCTTTCCCTTGAAGTGAATTTTGCATAACATAATCAATAACCAAGCTAAAGAGAAAAGGAGACAAAATGCACCCTTGTCGCACACCAGAAGTAATGCTAAACCAATTGCTACAAGCCTTACCAACTCTCACACACGACTCAGTGTTATTATAGAGAGCTTTCATTATGTTAACTAACTTGTCTGGTATACCATATCTCACAATCGTCCGTCGGATGGAACATTTAGCTGTGGCCCCCTGTGCGGGAGAGTTATACACTGTGCACGTTAAAGAACACACTGGATGGCCATGACGAAAGGCTACCAACTGTCTCCCAACAGCTGTTCCAGTGGGTCCCCTCCCCCAACGTTCTCTGAGCCTTCAGGGTCCACGTGACCTAGCCATTTAGCCCATGGTGTGCAAAAAAGTGCCACTCAGAGGTAACACAATCAACCACAAATTATGACAATCAACAGAGTCGAAAGCCTTTTTGAAATCAACAAAGCTAGCAACAAAAGGTTTCTGAAACTAAACTTTTCTCAAGAATCTGCCTAAGTGAAAATATCTGATCCACACATCCCCTACCACTTCTGAATCCACATTGCTCATCACGCAATTGACTGTCAACCAGATTCTTAATTCTATTAAGCACAATCATGCAAAGAACTTTCCCTGGAATAGAGAGTAGGCTATAGTTATCACAAGAACTGCGATCACCTTTTTTGAAAATAGGGATAATAATAGCTCTGGTAAAATCCTTAGGAACCATGCCTTTATCATAAAAGATATTCAGAATTTCAGTCATCCAAGTGGTAACCGAAACATTCCCAGCTCTAAGCATTTCCGTAGTAATTTCATCTACCCCTGGAGATTTATGTAGTTTCAGTTTAGAAACAGCCAAAATAACTTCAGATTGTGTTATAGGGCCAATATTAAAGCCACCAAGCATCTATCATCATTGCAAACAATGGGAATAGAACTAACTGCATTGTTTAGAATATCACTGAAATGCTCAGCCCACCTAGCCATGACAGAATTGTCACCTATAACCTTACCTTATTTATCCTTCAATCCCTGTATACCTGTCCGTTTTATACCACACAAAACATTAACTATCTGGTACAGCTCTCTGCTGTTGTGCTGCCTAACTGCTTCCTCAGCTTTGTCAGCCAAGCCATCAAGCCAAAGATTCTTATCAGTAGCTAACTGATCCTTTACATGTTTATTAAGCTCTCTGTAATCCTTTCTATTTGGACTAGTAGGGTACTGATTAAGGACATTCCTTCAGTTCCTTCTTTCTGAAATAAGCTCAAGTGCATTATCACTTAAATAATTCTGCCTCCTCTGCTCCTTTTTTCCTAAAAGAGTACTGTTAGTTTCTAAAAAAGCGTGTTTAAAATGTCCCCAATCTTCCTCAACTTCAGTATTAAGCAAACCATGACTGTCATAATGACTAAGTAACCTATCATGGTAAGCTTTAGCTATAACTGGGTCTTTCAGAGCTTCAGTATTAAAAAAAATAAGGTAAATTTTTTAAATTTAGCACAACACTTTTTAAGTTTAAGTTGCAAGACACTTTTAACAAGGTAATGTCAGATCCAATTTCTACCCACTATATGATGTGGTATTCCTGATAGAACTAGCCCATTTGCTGTTAATTAATATATAATCAATCATATTCATATGCAGCCCATCAGGTGAAACGTGTACTTATGTATGTCGCGGTGTTTGTAATATGTGTTAGTTATTCTGAAACCATTGAGTTTACTTACCTGTAGGAGACGTTGCCCATTGCCATTGCAGCTACCAATACCAAAAGGGCCAATCACCCCTCCACAAAGGTCAGAGTCAGTACCAACTTTGGCATTGAAGTCACCAAGAACAAGGGTAATATCTCCTTTCTTGACAGAATTCAAAATATCCTGAAGTTGTCCGTAAAACCTATCCTTCTCATCCTCATCAGCATCCTCAGTGGGGACATAACAGCAGAAAACATTCAAGTCTTTAACGCTTGTCTGAAATTTTGCTGTAAGAAACCTTTCATTAATGCACTCATATCCTAGAAGAGCATCATTAGTGTGTCTGCCCTCCCCTGTAAAGAGAAATTTAAGATTATTTTTAAGAATCTGACCTTTATCTGTCCATCTGGTCTCTTGCAAGCTGAGAATATCTAAATTATAACGGTGGAATTCTTGTGTGAGTATATCACAGAGTCCTTACATTCCAACCTATGGAGAGAAAAAGAGTTAGTGGAATGACTGAAGTCATATACACTAGAAGACTTCCTCCAATGTAGAATTTGATGATGCCAGTAGAGGCAAAGCATTCAGGTGCCTGCGATGACCTCTGCTCAGGATTAACCACCAGCTGATAACATATCCTGTGAATCTATTCACTTGGGGCTGTCAACCTACAAAGAGAAAACTCAGCGGAAGATTTTCCCTCCATAGAAGCCCACCAGTGCAGCAAATTCAAGATCCATAATTAAGCTCAAGTCCTAATTCCGTTCAGGTTGTTATATATGGTTAGTACCAAGACCCTGTGTAGTTGACCACTCCTCAGCAGGGTAGAAAAAAAGAGTAGCTATAGTTTTCCAGATCAGTAGACCACACTAATCTGGCAGCCCTCCCCATCTGTTCACTTCCATCAGAGAGTATCTCTTTTGAAAGGTACTAATGGCCTGCACCACGAAAAGGTGGAGTCGGACATTAGGTGCTAGGTCTGGCTGGTTCTATGCATCATCACATGGGATTGGTGCAGAGCTCTCCTTCCAGTGGCTACCTAACTACCATTTACAGATATAGAATTATAAAAGCTGAAATATAGAAAATGAAAATATATGAAAATAATAAACAAAAAATAACATAATAATAAAACTAATAAGTTTTTTTTTTTCTTTTTCCAAGTTCCAAATGTAATATGCAGCATAACATTTTAATTTTGATGCATAGGATGTTTAATTCACGTGGTGTTAGTTCAAGAAAGCAAAGTTTTTTGGTGTGTGTGAAAAAAAAATCTAAAATTATATTTCAGTAATTTGAAGAAATCCATTTATATTTTTATTAACTATCAGGGAAATATTTACTCTTAGTAACATGTTTATCAAGAAGTTGTAGGTTCATATTCCACTCAGATCAAGACAATTTTTCTTCTAAATGTAATATCATTGGTAAACTAAGAGTGAATACTTCCTTGATGAAATAATATTTACTAGGCTTTAACAACTATAAATCGTAATTAAATTTTGCTTGATTCTGATCTGTTTTAAAATAAAATATGTGGACCAAAATTTATAAATTGAAAAGAAATTTAGAGTTAAATACTGAAAATTAATGAGCATTGCTGTTTGATTAATCAGTGTTTGATATGGCCCAAATATCTAGTAAATGTATAACTGGTGCCAAATAACCAGTTTCAATACCTTCTGTAGCTTGGTTGTGTTTGCATAATCTCTTGATGCAGAATGCAAGGAATCATAATTTGTTTTTTGTTCTTTATTCTACTACATTTTTTTTGTTTCAGTTGAATAAAATATTACTACTACACATTTAAAAGAAACTGAACTATATTAAAAAGAAAAGTCAATGCCAATTTCATTTCAAATAACATTCTACTATTTCAAGTCCTTTCTCCTGATAAATGTGAAAATATTAATCATCCCATTAAAGACTCTCAAATCCTCCTGAATTTTATCCAATTGCTAATTAAGGGAGTTCCCCTGAATCTAAGAGAGAAGGAAATCCACATATTATTTATAAATTAAGGAGTTCATAAATGCAAAATAATATATTTCTCAAAAAAATCCTATAAGAAAATTATCAAAACTAAGACATGGTAATTTTATCCTTCTCATCAAAAGTTTTGCCTCGTGATTTCATTCTTCTTAAGATGATGATTGATTTCATTCACTTTTTGTCAATGATATATCTCATCATATCTTCATTGCTTCATTTGCAAAATATATAGTCATTCAACAACAGTTTGCAGAAGTAAACAGATGTAAGAGTTGTGTTAACAAACACGAAATGCAAGACTCAGGATTTTTTAATGTGCGAACTTTGGTGTCAGATACATCTACATATCCTACTTGCATAATGAAAATTTAGGCTAACCTTATTAGGAACACACAAATTAAGAACAGCATCTCATGGACCTAAGTCTCTAAATAAATTAAATATATAATAACTAAATTAAGAAATAAATTACCCCTTAAGCCATTGCTTACCACAGAGATCTGACAGGAGCCTGTCAGTGGCACCATGTCTGTCACACCATGGAGAAGATCTGTAAGGCAAGACTTTAGCAGAAAGAAAAACATCTATGCCTATCCCAGTAGCCAATTGCACTAACAACTCTCTAAATTCTGATATATGAAATCACAACATATAATCAGGACTCAAAATTCCCATTTTTATTTACACGTTACCAGAAACTCAGGTCAATCTCCCAACATACCTAACAAGTTTTTTTTATCACAGTTCCCGAAGATTATGATTATCTTGCGAATGCAAGTGATAGTAACAAAATGATAACTATTGCAGAGAATGTGTAAACTAAAAAAGAGAAATCCTAACCTTAGGACATTTTGGAGTCTTTTGCCAAAGTTCTGTATAATCATACTACACACAGGAAGACAGTTGTAAAAAAATTTCCATTCGAAATGGACAGTCAAAACATCTCAAACTTTGCAGTAGAATATTTGAGAGCTTAGTAATAAGATACCAACTCCCATAAAATAGTTAAAAATGAACTAAAAATAGCACTTGCTATTCTAGAAATAGTTTTTCTGAACAATAGCGTAATCTCAAAATCCAGGATTTTGCCATTTCCATTACCACTAAAACTCCCACCAGCAAAAGCATGGCCATTTTTTTTGTCAACAACTGCATTGACTCCAGTGGGGGATCCAGTGGGGAGGGGGCTATCATCTCCACCCCCCCCCCTATAGCCCTCAAGAAGAATGGGAAGAAATTTACATTTATGAATCAATTGAATGTGTTATGTTTATGCTTGTGGGTTCACTAAACTTCAAACAGGTTAAAATACCTCAGAATCATCAAAAAAAAAAAAGTCATGATGGAATTGGTCATTTGATTTCCCAAAATGGGATTATCAGAACAATAATCTTTTAAGTGGGGGAGTTTTCAAATTCTCATAATTAAAGAATTCTAAAGAATTTCCATATTTCATCAATATTATCAATAGGGTACATTCATATTTATTTTCCCATTAGATCAGGACCATACAACCCAAACTTATTGAAGAGGCACTAAAAGAAACTTATATTCTGAAAGAGCAGCAGAGAAAATTCTCAACTGAAAAACAAAAACCTACATTTCAGAGTAATTAGTAAAAAAAATTCTGTAAAGAATCAAGGAAATATTTTCATTAGAAAAAAAGACCTGGATTGACCTGTTCGTTTTCATTTAGTAAGAAATGCCCGAGTCATACCAGAAGGACTGGCACTGTGCCGTAAATTTTCCAATAAGCTAACCACAGCTGCTGTAAAGCTGACTGAGCAAATGCTTTGTGTGGCAAAATAGCTATTTTGGAGCCTGAGTGGGTCAACTATAAGTATAACCATTAGCGAATTTCCAAAAAAGGTTTCCAACTCATGCTATAGATGATGTATTAGCTGTGGCAGAATATCGTAATGAACTAAAATATGAAGTACGTGAAGAATATATGACTTTAATTGATGGCGCATCAGTTATGAGGCCTATTTCTAGTCATGGTGTGCAAAAAAGTGCTGCTCAGAGGTAAAACAACCCAACCTATTTCTAGTTCTTGCATCTTCAACAATGTATCTGGCAGGATATAGGTAAATATGATGAGTTTTTTCTACTGGAAACAAAATCAGATGCGAGATTGATAATCAGACATAGATTTCAGATAAATATGTATAAATAAAACTTTCAATGCACATTTTATTCATAACAAGGATTTTTTTCGGAACCAATCCCCTTTTTTTCCATAAGTTGGTCTGGATTTGTACAGTTTCGATTTATATAGTGATATCCCAGAACCTACCTACAGTGTAAGGAACCTATCTACAATGTAAATCAAGAATGCCTGTAATCTTATTAAATTACTTTTGTGTCCAAAAGAAAAAGAATAGGCTGTTTTTCAGCCAAAAGGCCTAGTAAAGTGGCAAAATCCACTTTTGCCAATGGACCTTTTAATTTGAAAAGGAGCCTTACCTCAAATATCCCCCCCCCCCCTCAAATATATCTTCTGGATCCATCCCTGATTTGACTGTTCCCTCTAATCCAGGGATCAGAAACCTTTACTGGGTCAAGAAACAAGAGGAAAAAAGATAGTTTTATTAATAAAAATAAAACCATACCATATAATTTTAAAATAGGTATATTCAAGTATATATATAATAAAACTATTGAAAAGAATTAAAAAAAAAATACCATTAATCATTGTGACTTTTATGTCTTCTCAACCAACTTATTCAAATTTTGAGTGTATTTATAAACATAAATAATAAATACTTCCTAAAGCAGCTAGAGCATTTTAAATGCATCAGTGCGTTCAAACTATCATCTGCCAATCTGCTCTGATGCTTCTATTTGACTAAATTAAGAAAAATATTTTATAGTTCAATGTTGAACCAGTAAGCATCAAGAGACTGAAAGCCTGTGTTGAAAACAGTGTTTTAGAGTGCTCAGAGCCACCTGCATATGACTCCAGAGCTGTGGGTTACTGACCCATGCTCTGATCAAACACTATAAGAGGCAATTACAATTCATATCAAATTAAACATTTTTATATTCAGTTTAATTTCATTTTAGAACACGTAAGACTCGGTACTTGAAATCATTGGACTGTTCTCCTCTGTAGATTGTGCATGAGTTCAGTGCATATAATCTACTGTGGGGAGGGCAGCACCTTCATTGACAGCAGGGAAAAGGCTATTGAAGATCTCTGCCTCATCAATAATGTTTTTTTCATCAATTGCTGATCTTTTACGATGGACTGCTAATGTCTACCAAATGGGAAGCGATCACTTCCCCGTTATACCAAAATTTTCAATAATGAATTCTTCTCAAAAACTACAAATATAATTAACAGGAAAATCTCATGTCCATATCTGCAATTTTTAATTATAGTATACAGTTCTTAAATTTTATAAAGACAATATACACAACCCTATCAACATGTATAAAACCATTAATGAAGGTCTAAGATCTACATTTTCAAATGTGAAAACAGTTTTTAAAATACTTTTTACCATGCCTATATCTGACACCAGTAGAGAAAGATCATTTTCAGTTCTTAACACTTCCAGTGTCCAACCTAAAAAACGTTTCCATCCAGAGGCCAAGTTATTTTCTCCCTACGTTCAGCCAAAAAAAATTAACTTTCGAACTTTTTACCAAATAACTAATGAATTATGGCATGTTATATGCCAAATTAATTGGCATTTAATTTTGCATTTTCTGAAAATATAATATTTAACAAAAAAGACGATTAGTTTTAATAAGACTTTTTTTAGAGTCATGTAGTAAAAAAATGCATCTGGCAACAAATTAAAGGGGGGGGGGACTCAGTTGTTAGTGCGCCAGGCATGTAATCTGTAGTTCCCAGGTTTGAGTTCCAGCTGGGTCAGCGTTGAGATTTATCTCCGCAAAATTTCCCCTCTTTGCCAATGGTCAACAGGGGACACAGATGGGCATGGAAAAGGCTGCCATCTGTCGGATGGGATGTTAAGCCGTGGCCCCGTGTGCGGGAGAGCCATACCCTATACACATTAAATAACACGCTGGATGGCCTTGGTGGGAGGCTACCATCTGTCTCCCAACAGCTGTTCCAGTGGGTCCCCTTCACCAACTTTCTCTGAGCCTTCAGGTCAATGTGACCTGGCCATTTAGCCCATGGTGTGCAAAAAAGTACCACTCATAGGTAAGACAATCCAATGCAACAAATAAACATTTATTTTTAAAAAAAAAACTAATAGAAATGATTACAATGCACATGAATAGAATTGCTATATATTTTTGAATAACAAAAAAAAAAATTTCTTGTTTCAAGTAAATATTTCTCCTGTTTTGTAATTTTTTTTCCTTGACACCATACTCTGCAAAAAGCCCAGACTTTTAAGCTGGACTTTTCTCAAAGACTGTGCTTGATTCTGATCTTTTCTGTGCTGAGTCAGATAAACAAGTCAACTTTAGGATTTTTTTTTTAAAGTAACCAACAGAAATAGGTCATGTTATATACCAAATTAAACAGAATTTAATACAAATTGTGTGAAAATAATACATAAATAAATTTATAAGCATATTGATTTTAATAACTTTTTTAATGTATTATGATGGAAAAAAAATTGCACTATACAATTAAGGCTTCGTTTTGGAAAACCAGATGAATAAAAATAGTTAAATTATATATTAATCGAAAAGAAATTTCTTCCATAATAATATAATATTCAACCTGAAATATGATTTTTATGATTCATTTTAGTATCCTATATATTATGAACACTGTTAGTGTTCTGCAAAGTGACTTGGACTTCTCACATTCATGGGATTTTCTGAACTGGTTATGAAATAAAAAAAAAAAACTTTCTTGGTTGGTTTTTTTTACTAAACATTTTGAATTTCTTTGGGTGTTGAAGTTTGGTAATCTTGACTAATTGCAGAAAGGTTTGTGTACCAAAGCAAAAAAACAACATATCACCTGTGTGGCACAACCAAGGTACTTGGTTGTGCCAAACAGATGATATAACATTGTTGTGTACCCAAAGCAAAATTAATGTTTAGTAAAAAAAAAACCAATATGGAAGGCACTTATAGCACACAGAATGGAGATAGCATGTGTCAAACAGCTGCTCCTTGTTTGCCTCAGTGAGCTATAATGTAATTAAACATAGCTGCACCCAGAATTTCTAAGAAGAGTGTTTTTACTTCCAGTTTCGATTTTAAGAGCAGGAAAAATGAATAGAATGCCGAGAAAAATAAAAATAACTTTGGGAATACTGAAATAGGTTTATTACAAAAAAGAATGCGGAAAAAAATGGTGGTACATACTTTGTAATTACTTCCAAAATCTACCATTTTTAAAAATAGTGTTTTTTTTTTTTAATTTTAGATTTTCAAAAATTTAAGGAAAAATTTGTTGATATAGTTCAAATCAAGCTAAAATAAACTGAGCTTAAATCAGAAGGTTACTTCAGCAAATAGGAACGTTAACAAGCAAATCAGGAATACCATTTAGTTCTAAGAAATGGCAATCAGATGGCTTTATCAATTGTTTATATTGTATTTTAATAAAATATGCATCAAATTGAAAAAAAATATATTTTTCAAGCCTGAATTATATATTTTATAAGATATATATATATAAAATTACAATGGCAATTTTTATTTTGAACAAATCGATTTTTTTTTTGTTTTACTAAAAACGTATGCAGATGACGTGGACACTGGAAGTATTAAGTGGATAAAAAAACTAGAAATGGAATTCATTAGCAAACACTAAAATGTCAAATTTGTCTTTAATATTTATTGAATTGAATGTGATTTCACAAATTCTTTAAATTATGATGATTTATGTTTTTAGCCAAACAAAAAGCTCACAATAAAATTAATTTTAATTAAATACTTATTATTTTTATGCTGAATTTTGTGATTTGATTAGTAAACTGCAATTCATAAAAACATGTAATATTTGTAAATAATGCATTACTTTTTACTGTAAATGTTTTTGTACAGTTTTATAAATAAAATATGAAATATTTTTTATGAACAAAAAATCCAAGTATTAAAAAAAAATTCTTAAGGGGCCTTAATTCTAACCTTTACCAAGGGCCTCAAGTAGAACAAATCCAGCTGTGGGTCAGACCATGAGACACTTAGTGAAGGTAAATCAGAGTGCAGTAGTGCTCTTTTTCATGTGGTTACACCCTATGATGTTAGAACCTGGCTATGTCACTGTACATTGTAATCTTCAATACATTATAAAGATAAGAATTATTTTAAAATGTGAAATCTAATTTTAAAAAAAAGATCTTTATCATAAATATAGAGGGAAAATTGTCTTGAACTGGGTTGGATATGAAACAGTAATCTCTTAATTCCGTAGCATGTTATCTTCTATTTTAAGCTGCATGTTACCAAGAGATCATGAGTTTGTCAAAACAATTTTTGCACTATTCTCCAGACTGTTCAGAGTCCACAAGTGCTCAATTGAGGTGATAACCTTAATTAAGTGCCTGTTTTACAGGCACTTAATTAACTGTAGTTTAAGTTTAATTAACTGATGTTTAAGTTTTATTTTTGATGTTAAGTTAAATTAACTGTAGTTAAGTTTAATTAACTGATGTTTAAGCCATAATGCCACTAAAGTAGGGGCGGGGGTGGCTCAGTCGGTAGCGCGCCAGGCTCATAATCTGTAGTTCCCAGGTTCGAGTCCCAGCTGGGTCAGCGTTGAGATTTATCTCCGCAAAAATTCCCCGCCCTAAATTCCCCGCCTGCCCACGGTCAGTAGGGGACACCGATGGGCTTGGAAAGGCCGCCGTCCATCGGGTGGGATGTTAAGCCGTGGCCCCGTGTGCGGAGAGTCATACCCTGTGCATGTTAAAGAACACGCTGGATGGCCTTGATGGGAGGCTACCATCTGTCTCCCAACAGCTGTTCCAGTGGGTCCCCTCCCCCAACCTTCTCTGAGCCTTCGGGGTCCTTGTGACCTGGTCATTTAGGTGCATTATGGCCTTAGTTGCCAATGTGCCAATAAACCTAAAACAACAACCTGGTCATTTAGCCCATGGTGTGCAAAAAAATGCCGCTCAGAGGTAAAACAACTCAACCCAAGCCGCTAAAGTTGAGACACTTCAGATGTGCTGTGTGATTCAGCAATGTTGATGTTGTTGAGTTCATGTTGTAATAGCTGGCACAGTCACTTAAATGTTGGGCACTTTTTGCCTTTATTGGTTATTTCATGTTATATAATTATATATATAATTTTATGGAAACCATTCATGTGGTTTCCATAAAATTAAGTTTTTGCAGTCGTCGTTTTTCATTTAACATAGACAATTTAAGGTTACCAGTCCTTTGATATTAACAAATATAATTTGATATTGATATTTGCACATTATATTTGATGGTTTCAACTCCTTTCAACTTTCAGGTGGAAATTATTTCAAGCAGGAATGGCAGGTGACTCAAATTTAAAAAAGAGGTTCTTTAGAACCCTCTAACCAAAATGCAAACATTTTCAACATTAAAAGTTTAAAATTCAAAATTAAATGTTTGAAAACATTAAAAACTGACATCAATGCACACGTTAAAAAAGAGAACATCAATGCACAATGTGTTTCACCCATCCTCGTCTGGAGCTTCATCAGGTGCTAATGTGGACAGCCGATGTGGCTGTGTGCTATTTATATCGGTGTCTCTCAAGGATTGTGTAACTGTGCAGCACGTGTTTGGGTGCTCGTGCAGCAGAAGGTTCCAAGCTACAGACATGGTTGGAATCTCTGTATTGCATATGGAGATTTTATGTAGATTAATCAGTGAAGATTTGATGTATTGGAGTTGAAATTTTGTAGGGAGTATGGCTAGTGGTTTAAAATTTACTTTTTCAACTTGAATATTCTTTGAGTTAATGCTGTGCTTGGTTTCTTATTTTTAATGTTTGTTTTATGATCAGTCATTCTTTTCTCATAGGTTCGAAATGTTTTACCAATGTACCTATGAGCAAAGAATAACTGAACATAAAACAGACATTAAAAGTAAGAAACCAAACACAACATTAGCTCAAACGATAATTGAAAACAATATTCAAGTTGAAGTAAATTTTAAACCACTTACTGCACCCCCAACAAAAATTAAAAATTCCAACCGTGCCCATGGCTTGGAACCTCCTGCTGCCTGAACACCCAAACACAAGTGCTGCGCAGTTGCACAATCCTTGAGAGACACCGGTATAAACAGCCCACAGCCAAATCGGCTATCCACATTAGCACCTGATGAAGCCCCAGACGTGGATGGTGTGAAACGCGTTGTGCACTGATATTCTCTTTTTTTAACGTGTGCATTGATGTCAGTTTTTAAAGTTTTTAAACTTTTAACATTGTAAATGTTCGTGCATTGGTTAGAGGGTTCTACAGAATCTTTTTTTTAAGTTTGAGTCACCTGCCTTTCCTGCTTGAAATAATTTCCACCTGAAAGTTGAAAAGAGTTAAAAAGTTGAAACTTAACATCAAAGGACTCTTAACCTTAAATTGTCTACATTAAAACGAAAAACGACGACTGTAGAGGGCGAAAAGTGCCCAACATTTAAGTGACTGTGCCAGCTATTACAACATCAACTCAACAACATTGACATTGCTGAATCATACAACACATCTGGAGTGTCTCAACTTTAGCGGCATTATGGCTTAAACATCACAGCTGAATATGTACATCAAGGCAGAAACATCAATGCCAAGAACCAACTAAGTGATCCAGCGCTACAAACAACTGAACTGGTAATATCTTATTTCTCCTATATCTCCTTTATATTAAAGGTAGACTTTAGAAGAAATTAGAATGTAATACCATCTGGGATCTTGTATTAAACACAACATACCTGTGATTGAGTAACAGGTGAATTGTAATTATTTGGCATAGGAGATAGATAGTGACTTGTAATGTACAGCTAAATATCGTGAAAATTAAATTAGAATTTGTCCAAAAATGAGGTGTTAGAATGCAATGGGCAAAGTTCTTTAATAAGGATTGTGGTCGCCCCTTACAGCAGTGGAACATCGCTGTCGTGCCTGCATGCTGTTTATGATGTTGTGAATCAGCTCAGTAGGGAGTAACGACCATTGTTTCTTTAAAGCAGTAGTAAGCTCCTCCTTTGTTTCAGGTGGCAGACAGGACAGCAACATGTCTCCCTAGAGCATCTCACACGTTCAATCGGATTTAGGTTTGGAGATCGAGCTGGCCACTCCATGTGCATAATGGTCTCCTCTTTAAGCTATTGTTTTATTAGTCGAGCTCTTTGTGGACAAGTGTTATCATCTTGTAAGATGAATGTTTCACCTATTGCAACAGCGTAAGGACGTACTTAAGGGTCCAGGATGCCATCTCTATACCTTTGAGCATTGAGGTTCCCACTTGTCAACACATAGAGGTCTGTGCATCCACCTAAGGAAATGCCACCCCAAACACACACACACACACACACACTACCTCCACTATAACTGTCTCTTTGACGGATGTTACTGAGATGATAGCGGATACCTCATTTTCTCCATATCAAATAATGTCCAGAATCACTCTGCGAGCAATATCTGGACTCGTCTGTGAAGAGTATGGACTTCCATTGCTCTTCTGCCCAGTTATGTGTGCCCAATTCAACCACTCTCTCCTATGACCTGATGGGTATACAAATTACTGGCCTTCTAGTGTACAGACATCCCTCATGAAGCCTTCTACACACAGTAGAAGCTGATACAACCCTCCCAGTGGCTGCTGCAAGAGAGAATTGTAGCTGAGAGGGAGTAGACGTCCTACTCCTTCATGCTGTTAATCGCAGATATCGATCGGTCTTGTACAGTGGTCGTAACTCTTGCCCTTCCTTCGCTAAACCTCCGAGGCACAGAATCCGTGCTGAGAAATTGATTCCACACTCTATGGACCACAGAACGACTCGCATTGTGCCACGTTTGACTGACTTTGTCCTACTTCGAGCCGGCCAATAGCTCCACCACAGTTCATTTGACAAATGATGTCTCGAGGTCATTCCTATAAAATGGCTATTTCGAATTTCTTTCCTCATATTTACAGCACAAAATAATGATCCACTCCAAAACACCTGTTTTTATGCCACTATCCAATTACGCAAATTGACTCAACCTAAAGTAATTTGCATACGATATGCTCACTCGGCATTACTTTACTGGTTATATGAACAGGTTTGGTGAGGATAGCATAATTTTTTGCCGAATTATCGCGATTTTTCACATTTTTCCTTAAGATAAAACACTGGTTTCCATAAAATTAAGTTTTTTTAATGGTGTTTTTTTTACAGTCATGTAGTAAAATAAGGCATCTGACAATGCATGTAAGAATTTATTTTTAAGAAAACTAGTAGACAAAAATGAACTATACTGCATTTGAATAAAAGTCTACTTATTTCTGAATAACAGAAAAATAAATTTTTTACTTCAAGTAAGAAATTTATTCTTTTCTGCAATTTTTTATTGGTGACATACTTGAAGAAATGTAAAGATTTTTGTCGACTCTTCTTAGTCAAATAAAAGAGTGAGTGGAAAGAATGAAGCTCACTACAGTGCTATTCATTTGTAGTAATTAGGCAAGTGTGAAAAAAAACCCATCTACCTCATGGACTGGGACTTGAGATCTTCTAGTTAAGTGCCAGTTGCTTTACCATTTGAGCAAAGGCAGAGGCAATTCACACTTGCTTATGAAAGGTTATGATAATTGTGCTTTGAAGCTTTTAGAGGTTTCAGTTGAGAGATTATTTCCATCCAAAGTTTCGATGCTGATCATCTGAATAACCGACAGTATATTACTTGCAGTGTAGTTATAAAAGCTTCATTCTCGTTGGTATAATATAATTAGTGCAGAGCTACCCAACATTTAGAATCACATGGTAAAACTTCACAGCACAACCTTCATAAGCAAATGTGAATTGCTGCTGCCTTAGCTCAAATGGTAGAGCAACTGGTGCATAACCAGGTGATCCTGAATTAGAGTTCAGGAGATGGAGGAGCATTTTTTTTTTTCACACTTGCCTAATTAGTAAAATAGTGAACTTTGAATTTTTTTTTTTTTTTTTTTTTTTTTTGTTAAATAACCAATAAACAGAAATAGGTCATGTACAAAAGAAAAATCATTTAATTATGGTTTGGAAAAATGACAAAAATAATTTAAAAAAAGACAGGTAAGTAAATTTTCTATAAGCTTTATTAAAAAATTGCAAAATTTTACTCGATTTTTTGCATTTTAACTTCAATGAAATCTTTTTAAATATTGTCATATTTTCTAAAGTATATGTTAATATAAATTATAATATTTATATCATTACTTAACTTTTTAATTTATTATAATTTTTTTTCTAAATTATTTGGTCATTTATGCAATGCATTATGCTTGGATTTTTTGCTGATCAGCAACCTCTAAGATGAAGATAGAATGTTACAAAAATTTATTTTGCTTTGAAAATAATAAATACTCCCTCAAACAGCTGCTTGCCACAGAGGTCTGTGAGGATGGCAGGACTTCAGCAGAAAAACAACACAAATGTTATTCTTACACAAGCCTTATCCGCAGCTCGAACCCAGGTCCCTTAGATCAGTAGCCAATAATTTAAATAGAAACTGAAAAATATATAACTAAAAAAGGGTCCTTAGATCAGTAGCTGATAATTTAAATAGAAACTGAAAGATATATAACTAAAAAGGGTAAGGAGCTGTGAAAAAAATTAAAAATATTTTGGTGCAAAAAAAAATTATTTTAATCACTGAAATTAAGATTTGAACCATTTCATTTGCATTAGATACTGCAATGGAAAAGTTGACTTCACAACAGCAGTATAAACAATTTAAAAATTACGAATTATGTACGTATATTAGTCATTATTACGAATATTAGTCATAAAATCAATTTAATTTAAAAAGAATTAGTTTTTTTGTGCTTTTTATCATTTATCTTTTATTTGGCTGCCAATGTGCCATAAAACTCCAGACAACCTCTTTTGTAGTATGTAATGTTCAATACACCAGATCTTTGTTCTGACCCCCACAAGAAAAAAAAATCCAATAGCAAGAGATCTAGTAATCTGGCTGGCCATTTGTCAGGGCTGCCATGTCCAATTCAGCAAACCAGGTATTCAGTATCCAACCACTTTTGGATATCAACATTCTAAAATTAGCTGGCTCCTTTATATTGTATCCAAAGGTAATGGAAATGGTGAATTGTCCAGAAAATCAGGGAGTATGTCACATAAAAACACCAGATATGTTTGTCCAGTCAGCCTATCCCCAGCCACATGTTCAAAGACCAACAGACCTGATGCTGCTGTGGGTGGGTGACGTGGATTGGAACGTGAAACACTTAGCTGTTGTGGCATTTTAAAATGTCATCATATGTGAAACATGCTGTCTGTCCATGTACCTGATTCAATGCCCTTCTGCCTCATGTTGGTGCAGTAGCCATTCACAGTATGCAGTGTATCATTGAAAGTCTCTTGGCTGCAGGCCCTGTACTCGCATATAATGGAATGGGTGAATTGTACCTGTACTCGCATATAATGGAATTGAATGCCTTCTCATTGCAGAATTCTCTAGATGATGTTCCTGTGTAATCCAAGGTGCCTGCCCAGCAGATACATACTATGCTGCATTAGTTAAGCTGGATAGGCACCACTGCTTCCTGCAGTGCCTGGCATCCACACACTGGCTGTCTGACTTGTGTCACAAAGACTTGTAGCAGGGAGCACATTTCCAGCATCTCTGAGGTGATTATCCAGCCTTTGGATAATGTTGGCATCAGGATGATGATGCATTGGTTAATGACGGACATTCCCTAGCAGTTGCAAGGCATTTGCATGACACTCTCCTAAGAACAGGTACATGTTGCAGTACTCCTGAATTGAATACATGGTGCAATATGACATACAGATGTTACTTGGTACAGATGTTACTTGGCTGATGATAATAACACCTCTTTATACCAGCCATGGGATTCACATGAACATCTGAACATGATATGCATATGGCAGCTGTAGCCACTCTCACAGAGAATGGACACTGCAGATAATGTGCATTTCATAAACACAATGATAAAGGTCCACTGGAATGTTCTTTTGGTTGTATACAGATGTGATGTCATCAATCTTTAGACTTATTTTACTCTAAAACTATCACTCACACAGGCATAGTTCTTTGGGCATATTTGATCCTCTTGCAAAGAGGAATATTGCAATGCAGAGTTTATGCAGTTGTTGAGGGACACCTTGAATTTCATTAGTTAAGCAAAAAAGACTGGTATTTCGTGAATGCAATGTAAAAACCTATCTTTACAACCTAACATGCACTAAAATTTTCAAACTGAAACCAGATATTTGCCGATCACATGATCAAAGAATTTTTTTTTGTACACCTTTTGTAAAATTTATCTGATAACATAAAAAATAATTTAGAAACATTAAAATAGTTTTAAACTGCAAAATATACTAAAATTAAACAAAATCATATATGGCTGTATTTTTTGCAAACCACTGAAATCCTCCATTAAAAAAATGTTCCTTGGTGTCTGACTTAATTTGATTGAAAAGATGGATATATTTTCAGTAAATAATTCAATTAACTTGCTTGAGCTCTGTCCACTATTGGAGGAGTAGTAACAATAAATACTGTCTGGTAAAGCTGTAATTTGAACTGTGCTAATGGCAGTTTAAAGAAAAGCTAAGGTTTTTTTATGGTTCTTTTGCATCAAGTTGAGGAATAAATTGAAAAAAAAAAACATTATTTAGAGCTCTGAAATGTATTTTTAATATATAAATATGAAAACTCCATTTTTATATTAAAAACATTTTTTACATTCCCTAATGATGCAGTTTAACATTTATGACAATAAATGCAAACTTTGTGAATCATATTTTTGCAGTTGTGGTACCATAAGGTTGAAACAAGTTTCTTTTTTATAATGTAATATGAATGTATGCATCCATTGTGCCCCATAAAAGGTGTTTTAAAGGTTAGTACAGCAAAATTTGAAATTTTTAAAAAAAATACAATTAAAATTAACTATAGCATAATATTTTGCCATCATTGCAGTTTATATTCTGTTCCAATGAAGTTATATTTCCAAAAGTGCATACAGTCTATAAATGAAGCATACATTTTAATATTAAGAAAAGTAATTGAAAGTCTTATTAGTCACTTGTATAACTATTCTTTTTTTCTTTCAGGTATGCTAATTATTACAGTGACAATTATCGCACATTATACAAGGTATATGGAATTAAATTTGTTGTTCTTGTGCAAGGTCAAGGAAGGAAATTTTCTTTTGTTCCCCTTCTTTTAAATGTGGGTGCTGGTCTTGGCTTATTAGCTTTGGTAAGTGTAGCTTTACACATAGCTTTTAGTTTCATGAATATATTGAAAATTTTCATCAAACACTTTCTTGTAAATGAAAAGAACACTGTATGATGAAATCATTAAGCTTGCTGTCTGATTTGGTATGACCAGAAGACCTCTTCAATTATGTCTTAGACATTTTTTATGTTTTACTCAGCTATTACAATTCGCTTCAGCTGTATATTATTAAACATTGCTTAGCAAAAATAAGTACATAAATTTTACTGATGATTTGCCATTTGTGTTTTCAACTATTTGCAAATGAATGTTTCAGGTTTGGTTTGCCAATTGTCGTTCAGGAATTCTACTATTTGTGGATCAACCAAGACACTTCTGTAGAAGATGGTTCTTGATTTTTTTTTTAGAATTTAAAATGATCATTGAAACCTTTAGCAAATTTAACAATTGACTAAATTGCCTCATGATATATAAAAATGCCGATTATTGCCTTTGTGAAAAAGGTGCTAAGATTTGAATAAAGCCTGTATGATTATTATGGCTGTTAACTATATTTTTCTACTTCTGTTAAGTATGTAAACATGGATAAAAAAAAGTGCTGTTTCTTCTGTGTTACTAAATAGCTTATATTACAATACAGTAATATTTTTGAAACATTCATCACAGGAGTACTAATAAACATAAAGCTAATTTGAAATAGTTATGCTTGTATAGAAATGGAAAACAACCCACATGATCCATTAGAAGGCAGACTTAAGCTTTTCATCATAATTTAGGTAAATATTTATCTATGTAAGTAGCATTGATCATTCCTTGTATTTGTTTTGATGGTTTGAACAGCTAAAAACTATACACGATATTGCATCATTAAATAGATGTTCATACTACAGTGAGATCAGTCATGGCCTATGGGGAAATTAACAGCTATGGAATGTTTTTTGCAATGCAGGCTGCAAGTTTCATCAGCTCTAGTAGAATGTGACACTGCTCATAAGCTTTATGTGCTAAGCAATGAAAAGCCTTCACTACAACTTTATAGCTCTATGGGCCCAGTCTAAGCTTGCTCTCATAGTTTTCTAACACCTCTCTACAACCCCTTGCAAGCATCCGGGGTCTTTATTGTCTTTTATGACCCTGAACCAAGACTCATCTTGCTAATTCTCTCCAACATATCAAGTTTTATATTCATTTTAAACTCTGCATTGTACTGCATATACTTAAAAACACCTTTTTCAATTTTTTTTTAGTGTAGTGTAATCTGAAATATACAATGCAATACACACTCACTTGTATGCTGCACAATGTTGAGAGTGTATAATGTTATTAGTCCTTAAACACTCTTTGGGGCAGGGATGGCTCTTAAAACAATTGCATTTCCCACCCATCCTGGGCTTAAGGGGTAACTCATTGCTGTCAATGGAAACTTCATAACCTTAACATCTCACTACCAAATTTCTAGCAAAAATACATCATTTACCATATTTGTTTAAAAAAAGGGGGGGGGGGGGACAACAAAAATTCCAATGTTAGAGGGCATAGCTTTTCAGATATTTTGAAACTGCAAATTGTAATAGTTCATCAATACCTATCAAACCTAAAAGGAATTTTTTTATCTCTAAAAATAAACAATTATCTCTTAAAATAAAAATTGCATTTTCCCACTTCCTGGGTCTAAGGGGTTAACTTATTATTGCCAATGGAAACTTCATGGCCTTCACATTTGAAGCAAAGATGTATTATACGTTAAGATAAATAAAAATGCAAATGATGTATTTATGTTAGAAATTTGAAACAAAGTTTCAAATTTCTAACATAAATACATTATTTATAATATTAGTTTTAAATTTTGGAATTTGCAACTTTCCCACCATTAGAAAGCACATTTATAGCTTTTGGGTGATTTGAAAATTTCAAATCATAATATTTGATCAATCATATTCAACTTAAAAGAATTTTTAATTTATCTGTAAAAGCAAACAATTATTTGTTAAAAAAAAGTTATATTTTCCTACCATCCCCAGGGTCTAAGGGGTGAACTCATTGTTGCCAATGGAAACTTCGTGACCTTCACATTCCACCACCAAAATTTCTAACATATAAATACATTGTTTACAATTTTAGATTTTTTTCCACCATTAGAGTGCACAATTATAGGTTTTCGAGGATTCAGAAAGTACAAATTGTAATATTTCTTCAATACCTATCCAACACAAAAAAATTTACTTTTTCTCTATGAACAAAAAAGTTGATGTCTACAGACAGATAGATACTATTATCATCTTGGTTTTTTTTAATGATATAAAAATTAAATATATATATTGCAAAAAGAGGAAATAAGGTGGAAGAGAAAGAGGAAAAAAGTTAAATGATAAAATGATCTTTGATTATATTTATGCAGTTAACGATTTATCATTTTGTCAGACATTTCACAATGATAAATTGGTTCTGTTTTTGTAGATTGACCAGTCTAGAAAACCAAATATCCACAGAAATGGACCAGGTCAAAATACATGCAAACCATCCATACAAGTTCATGTTTAGTCATCCTTCAAGATAAAAAGAATTGGGGTGACCATGCATGTGGAAAACCAAAATACTGAGAAAAAATTAGAATTTGCCTACAGAGGGAATATCAGAAATAATTTTGGATTCCCAAAACTATAATTTACCAGGGCTTGATATTAGCCATATTAGGTATTAAAATGAAAAAAGATTCTATAAAACTATATTTTGGCCCATGAGACTTTGGGCAAGTACCAGAGTGGTCCACTGATAAAACTACTACTGACTACTGTTCTGTAATATGAATGACTTATTGATCCATGAATAGCCTCAATATATGACCTGGAAATTAACTGAGATTGATCTGCTTTTAAGAACCACAATCAGTGAAAAGGTCCCTGAACTCTTGGGCTCTAAATTATTGACGTGTTTATCAAATACTCTGTCATTAATCAACCACAAAAAATATTTTAATCTCAAAATTTATATTTTCTTATAATTCAGTAAGATGGCTTGGGGTGAATTATGTTTCTGTACTTTTCAAACGTATTTTGATTATGAGAGTTTATTTACTCGTAAATATTCTTCAATGTTGACACTTGAAATGCCATTGTCTTATCACTAGTTTTTTTGCACATTATTCAGCTGAATTAATGTTGTACTCTATTGTATATATGGCATGAACTATGCATTTGTGTTTATGAAATAATCAGTCACCCAAGTCAGTATAAGGCCGGCGAAGATTGTTGTCTTTTCCCCCAACAAAATGCAAAGCTTCAAAGTCTTGATCCTGGCTTGTAGAATTTCTTCACAGGTACATCTATCAATAATTTTCATGCATGCTCTGTTCTTTCTTCATTATAATTGTGTATGATGCATTTAATTTTTTAATTAAAACTTGCCCTGTTATATCAAGTTGCTTCCATTTAGGTGTGGCTATAACATTACATTAAAAAACTAGGATACACTAACTGTTGTTTCATTTAATTATAATGTTATTTGAAAAATATAGGGAATAAAATATATAACATTATGTCTAAAGATTATGTACATTACTTAAAGCATATAATATCAATAAAATGTGTAAAGTTCCTGAAAAATATTTCTCTATATAAAATTTTTCATATTGAAAACAGTTTTCTCATTTGGCGAATGTTATAAATCAGAACTCCTTGAAATTTTACCTTAAAAGTAAAATTTAGACCATGGGGCTTTGATATTTTATGAACAATCCATAATCTAACTCTGACCAATTATAAACTCATGAGATATGTAATACATATAGTAGCATTTTCAGTCATGTAGTGACATACCAGCAAAGTTGTGTAAAACTTACATGTATCATTCTAAAGGGTTATTTTTCATTGAAACATAAAATTGTGAATGGTAAATAACAGGAGTTAAAGCATTTTTCTATGCTTGAGCAAGAAAATATTGAATTATGTAATTCTGAATAAGAACTGGGGCGGGGTGGCTCAGTCAATAGTGTGCCAGGCTCTAGTCCCAGCTGGATCAGTGTAGAGATTTATGTCTGCAAAACTCCCCGCCCTGCCCACGGTCAGTAGGGGGCACTGCTGGGCTTGGAAAGGCTGCCATCTGTTGGATGGGATGTTAAGCTGTGGTCCTGTGCTGGAGAGTCCTACCCTGTGTGCATTAAACAACACGCAGAACAGCTTTGATGGGAGGCTACCATCTGTCTCCCAACAGCTGTTCCAGTGGGTCCCCTCCCTCAACCTTTTCTGAGCCTTCAGGGTCCTTGTGACCTGGCCATTTAACCCACTCCACTGTGTGCAAAAAAAGTGCCACTCGGAGGTAAAACAACCCAACCAGTCTGAATAAGAATTTTGTTATAATGAATTTTACGCTTTTGATGTCAAAGTTTGATTAATTTATAAGCTTCAGTTTAATAATTTTTGCTAATATGAACATACATCAAAGGATTTCTCTATGTAATAATAATAAAATTTATGACAAAGTATTAATATTTTAATTTATATCATGCTTAACTATTAAAGTTAAATTTTTAATGAGTTGAAATAAATTCTTATATTTTATTATTACATTAATAATTCCTGCTGTTTTCATAGAGACAAATATATATATATACAAGTACTTATTTGCCTCAGTTGACAAAATCTGATTTCAGAGTTAGAAAATTTTGCCCCACCACCACCACCAAACACACACATAGTCTCTTCCTTACACCCCTGGGTCTAGTTGCCCCTTTTGTAAGCTATTAAAATTACGATTAGCATTTTTTTTTACCATAAAGCCATTCAAAAGAATTATTAGTGATGTCTGTGTCCATGGTTAGAATTTTATTCTTAGATGTAAATATATTTTAAAGAAAAGGGGCGGGGGTGTCTCAGTCAGTAGCGCGCCGGGTTCGTAATCTGTAGTTCCCAGGTTCGATTCCCGGCTGGGTCAGCGTTGAGATTTATCTCCGCAAAATTCCCTGCCCTGCCCACGGTCAGTAGGGGACACCGATGGGCTTGGAAAGGCCGCCGTCCGTCGGATGGGACGTTAAGCCGTGGCCCCGTGTGTGGGAGAGCCATACCCTGTGCACGTTAAAGAACACGCTGGATGGCCTTGACGGGAGGCTACCATCTGTCTCCCAACAGCTATTCCAGTGGGACCCCTCCCCCAACCTTCTCTGAGCCTTCGGGGTCCATGTGACCTGACCATTTAGCCCATGGTGTGCAAAAAAGTGCCGCTCAGAGGTAAAACAACCCAACTTTTAAAGAAAACTTTTCTAAATGTGGAATCTGAGAATTATTTACAGATTATTACAGGCTTGTTCCAGTGCAACTCTATTTCTAATTCCAGCATTAGGGTTGCATTAAAGCTGTGGGATTGTGCAAAATAGCAGCCAAAAAAGTTGGAAGTTTGCAAAATTAACAATTTGTGATGTGCATTAGCTAATCTTGTTGAAATGACAAAAGGCACCAGAGTACTAAAAGACATTGATGTTGAGTTTAAATGTATTGAATTTTGCTAAACATTTATTCATTTTTAATAATCTGTATTTAAAAAGTTACATTTTCATATATATATTTGTAATTATTACTATTAATTTATTAAATAGATATTTTTATATATAATATAATTTTCAGCATATTAAATGTTAAATTCTCTTTTGTAGGAAGTTGTGATATGCGATTTAGTAGTTTTATACCTTCTGAAGAGGAGAGACTATTTTAGATCCAAGAAATACGAAGAGGTAAACTCAGATGAAGATTCAGCTGTAAGTGTAATTTTTCTCATGCATCTTTTTGCATCTGTTTCTCACTTTTTATATTTTGTATGCTCTGTCCATACTACTTTTTTTTGGCTCAGAGGTAAAACAACCCAACTACTTTTTTGAATATGACAAAAGTAATTTTTCAAAAACGAACTGAAAGTTGTGTCACTAGATTATGATGAATTATGCTGCTTAACAAAAAAGTTGTCAATGGAATGATCTGCTTCCCATGTTATTTTTATTGTACCTAGTTTTGATATAAAACTTTCTTTCATCAGTTTATAAATGCTGATATTTTGGGTACCATGAAGATTTTGGCATAATTGAATTGTCAGAATCAAGCATGGGTATCAAATATAGTTGTTAAAGAATTACATGAATTTATTAATGTGGCTTATAAAAAATATCGAAAGGAGTGTGCTAATATCAAATTAATTGAAAATTAAGCAATTCCTATTCATCATAAAAAATATGCAGAATATTTTTTCTTCTGCATGTTAACATCTTTTTTCCATGTAATAGTCTATAGCAGTGGTCCTAAACCTTTTATGCTTCACGTACCCTCTGGAAATGTGTATGTAACTGGTGTATCCCTTATATAGATAGATAAAACTATAGTTATAGTATAATAATGCCAACTTAGTGACTTTGTTACTAGGTCTAGCGACTTTTGAGCTCTCACAGTGTACCCCAAAAAATTTTACCATGTACCCCACATTGAGAACCCCTGGTCTATAGTATGGCCTTAACTGGCAGGGTGGTTAGGGAGCTAATTACTGTTCTAGCAAGCAAACCTTTTGTGTCATGTTAGCTCAATCTGAGGTAGTAGGGTATGTCTTTGTATAAGACCGAAGCAAAGAGTAATTTCTTGGACCCTTGTCTGTCCTATTTGTTACAAATTAAGGAAATATGTGCATAAAACAAAACAAGAACTTTCCTGACTCCATTTAGATAGGTGGGAAAGCTTGGGTGATTACCCAAATTTTTCTAATTGTGAGTGTTTTACTGTTTAAAAGCTTCAGGCTTATTTTGTGTATCTTTCAAATAACCGTAATTAAGCAGGAAATGCTTGCCGAGTACAACACCAAAAAGCTATCTTAAAAAAAAATTGCTGGTTTTGATATTTTTTTCTTTAATATTAAAAAAAAATGTAAAGTTATATGAAATTTAGCATGTTAATGTGTGCTTAAATATCCAAAAAAAGGGTGCTTTTTAAACCTACATTATATTTAAACTTTATCATTTTGGTAATAGTTCATTTTTTTACAATTCAACTTTATCAGTAAATGGTGTAAGCAGTGATCTGAACTGTTGGCATTCTATTTTTTTTTTGAAACTTTTGCAGTATTTTGGTAAAAAAAAAAACAAATGCTTTTTATAATTGGTGCAAATTGAATTATTCAGCAAATATAAACTTTGGTGTTATTTTATCATCTCTTAGGTTTTCAAACTTTCTTCCATTTCTAGAATTATTTCTAGCATTTTTTAAGTATATAATGCAATTTCAAAAACTTTTATATTGAAACAGTGCTAAATTGAAACTAATAACCAGTCAGATAAGACAATGTTATTGACAGTTCATTATTAGATATACAAAATTTATTTTTAACCTTTATTGAATGATAAGATTTAGCTTATTGATATGGTTTAAAAAATGCTCCTTTTTAAGTAAAGTCTGTTGTGTGATTATAATGGCACTTCCATCAAAAGATGATTATGGATTTTATGACAGCAATTTAAATAAGCAAAAGTTTTGGTTTTCTAAGTTATATATGCTGGGGAACATGTATTTTTTAAAGTTCTTCTGAGTGGTTAGCATGCTTGGCTACTGATCAAAGGGATCTGGGTTTGAGACCCAGGTAAGGTATGGATGTTTGTGTTGATTTTCTACTGAGGTCTTGCTATCCTCACAGACCTTATACCTATGACATATTAACCCTTCCAGTGTCCAGGCTGAAAAATAGGTTTCCATCCAGGGGCCAAGTTATTTTCTCACTATGCTCAGCCAAAAAAAAAATTTGACTTTAGAACTTTTTTGCCAAATAATTAAAGGAATTATGGCATGTTGTATACCAAATTAATCAGCATTTAATTCTGGATTTTCAAAAAATCAAGTATTTAACAAAAAAGATATGTTTGATTTTAATAGAACTTTTTTTAGAGTCATGTAGTAAAAAAAATGCTTCTGGCAATATGAATAAAAATTTATTTAAAAAAAACTAATAGACAGAAATGATTACAATGCACATTAATAGAATGACTATATATTTCTGAATAACAAAAAAATTACTTTTTTGGTTTTAAGTAAATATTTTTCTCGTTTTGTAATCTTTTTTTCTCGGTACCATACTTTAAGAATGTCCAGGCTTTTAGCCAACTGTGCTGAATTAGATAAACAAGTCAACTTTAGAATTAAAAAAAAAATAATCAATCAATGGAAATAGGTCATGTTATATACAAAATTAAACATAATTTAATTACTAATTTTGTGAAAATAATATAAACAAATTTGCAAGCATATTGATTTTAATAAGCCTTTTTCAATGTGATATGGTGAAAAAAAAATCACACTGTACAATTAAGGCTTCATTTTGGAAAACCTGCTGAATAAAAATGGTTAAATTATATGTTTATCAACAGGAAATTTCCTCCTGAATAATATAATATTTAACCTGAAATATGATTTTCATTTCTTTTAATGGTTCTTTTCAGTATTGTATATTTTAAACACAGCCAGTGTTATACAACATGACTTGACCTTCTCACATTCACGGGATTTTCTGAATTCGTTATGAAATAGAAAAAAACTTCCTTGGCTGCTTTTTTTTTCACTAAACATTATGAATTTTTTCTTTGGGTGTTGAAGTTTGGTGATCTTGGTTAAGTGCAGGAAGGTTTGTGCACCAAGGACCAGCCCTTCCCAAAATTGCCTTCCCAAATAATGGCGATTTCTGTAGCAAGGAAGTCTATTTTGTTTCCGTATTCAAGACATTCAATTTCAGAAAACGGTACAAGCTCGGTTTTTTTATTAAAAAGAGAAAAAAATAAAATAAAAATTACATTAACCTAATGGAATGTTAAATAAAATATCCGCAACAACTTTTAAGCTGGCCTCCGATCTGGCATAACTTGGAAAGATCATTAAATCAGCCAATTGAAAATCTCAAATGAAGTAAATATACAGAAATGAATTTGCATTCATATCCCTCATTTATTTTCAGAAAATGATACTATATCAAAGTTTTACTGGAAAAGTAATAAATAATAAAGTAAAAATTAACATATAGCCTAATGCGATGTTAAAATACCCATAGCAACAAGTTGTGGCCGGCATACAATGTAGCATAAAAAAATCAGTACCTATCGATCGGCCAAAAGATCGTTAATTTCCAAAAATAAATCTACTGAAATGAAAACTAACTAAGGTTTAAATATGAAAAAAAAATACTAACTTGACAAAGAGTATCCAATGTGCTGCACCAAAACTGTAAAAAACACTTATCTCCATTCCGTGTGCTATAGCATGTGTCAGCCATCTGTCTTGTTTGCCTCAGTGAATCATAACTAATTAAATGCAGGTGCAACCAGAATTTCTGAGAAGGATGTGTTTACTTTCAGTTTCGATTTGAAGAATGCTGGGGAAAATGATAAAAATAAACTTGGGAATACTGAAATAAGTTTATGTCAGAAAAGAGTGTGAAATGGGGAAAAAAATTGTGGTATGTATTTTGTAATTACTTCCAAAATCTATCATTTTTAAAAATAGCAGGGTTTTTTTTTTGTTACTTTTAGGAGATTTTTGAAATTTTAAGGAAAAATTTGTTGATAATAGTTCAAATCAAACTTGTGAGCTTAAATCAGAAGGTTGCTTCAGTAAATAGGAATGTTAACAAGCAAATCAGCAATACCATCTAGTGCTTCTAAGAAATGGCAATCAGATGGCTTTATAAAATTATTTATATTGTAGTTTAATAAAATATGCATCAAATTGAAAAATAAAATATTTTTGAAGCCTGAATTATATATTTTTGTAAGTTATATATAAAAAAAATTACAATGGCAATTTTTATTTTTAAAAAATCGATTTTTTTTTGTTGTACTAAAAATGTATACATACGTTCCTGGCCACTCAATTCAGATTCTCCAAACGTATACAGACAACATGGACACTAGAAGGATTAAACTGACAGGCTTCTGTCAGACCTCTGTGGTGAGCAGCTGCTTGAGGGGGTATTTATTTATTAGATTTAGATACATCAATTTATTTAAAATTATTTGAATATTGAAGGAAGGTAATTTTTAGTTATGTACTTAAATCTAATTGGATATGGTTTCCATTCAGTGATTTAATTTAGATAAAGAGCTTAAATAACTTTAAAATATAAACAAACAAAAGATATGAATAATAACAGAAATAAATATTTAAATTGGAATAAGAAATAGATTAAATAGTAATAAAAGTAAAGAGTTTTTGTTCAGTAATTGAAGTGAAAAATATGGTTGTCTTAGCAAAAAAATATAAAAATATTTCACTTGCTTTTATTTCTTTAAGTTTCTGTTTTTATTTCTGATGATATATATATCTTTGGTATGTAACGACCTATTTCTGTTTGTTCATTACTTCAGGATAAAGGTTTTTTTTTTTTGATAGAAGCAATATAAGAAGTTAATTTTTGAAAATCTGTCCTTCTGAGGATTAACAGAAATGTGTTCTTTTGTTCAGTAGCTGTATTTGCTGCTATCAGATTAATTGCATTTAAAAGATCACATTTTTCTGTACTGTAATGCTATGCATAAAAATATGAAATTTAGAATTTTAGCACTATTAGTTTGATGACAAATATTACATATAACTTTAAATTTTTAAATTTCAAACTGATTCATCAATAATTGCAAAGGTCAAAAAGCAAAATATATTATATAATACTCTTTCACTTTCTATTAATATTCTTACTTTTTCAGAATCTTCTTTTTAGCCAAGATAAACTTTTTGACACCTAACAATCATCTTGAGAAGTAAAGAAATACTTATAAAAGTTTAAGGTCAGGTTATTTTAATATTATGTCATAAACAAACTTAACCAAAAGTTTAATTTTGTGATGAATTTGAGACGAGATTTACTTATCAATAAATATTAGGATATTTATTCATAAATAATGAATCTCTTGCCTTAACAAGTTCATCATACATTTAAATTAAATTGCCTATTCTAAGACAGCCATAAATTCAATTGTTACCAAAAGTTTAGTTCTAAATATATCCTGTTTCACAATTTCCAAGAAAATATTTTATAGAAACTACAGTTTACTAGTACAAAGCTTAATGAAACAATATACACCTAAGACCAAAACGTTATGACCACCTGCCTAATATGATGTTGGTCCTCCACATGCCATCAAAACAGCTCTTACCCAGCAAGGCACAGACACTACAAGATTTCTAAAGGTGTCTTGTGGTATCTGGTACCAACATATTATCAGCAGATCCTTTAACTCTTGCAAGTTATGTGGTTGAGCCACCGTAGATCAGATATACTGTTCCAACACAAACCACAGGTGTTCGATTGGATAGATATCTGGGGAATTTGAAGACCAAAGTATTACCTCAAAGTCTTCCTCATGTTCTGCGAACCATTCGCAAACAATCCGAACAGTGTCGCATAGCACATTATCCTGCTGAAAGAAGGCACTACTAGAGGGGAATACTGTTGCCATGAAAGGATGTAACTAGTCTGCAATGATGTTTAGGTAGGTGGTAGATGTAGTTTCCTGCACATGAATGACTGAACTCAGGGTTTCTCAGCAGAACATTGCCCACAACATTACACTTCCTCCACCGGTTTGTTTTCGTCCCATAGTGCATACTGGTGCCAACACTTCCCCAGGTAAAAGACGCACACATACTGGGCCATCCACATGATGCAACAGAAAATGAGATAAATCAGTATCACATGCCAAGTTCGTGAATGATATATATGATACCTGGGTCAGAGCTCTCGCGGGTAGTACTTCGTTTCATCTCAACATGGGAAAAGCAAAAGATTTATCTGATTTCTACAAAGGCCGGATTGTTATGGCAAGAAGTTTTGGTAAGAGCATCTCTGAAACAGCAATGCTGGTAGGCTGCTCACGCTATGCAGTAGTTAGTACCTATCAAAGATGGTCCAAAACAGTTGACACTTCGAGCCATTGACAAGCATGGGCTGACTACGCCTCATTGATGCCATAGGTCAACGCAGGCTATCTCATCTTGTCCGCAGCAACAGGAGGGCTACTGTGGCTGACATTACCCATAATTTCAATTGTGGTAAAGGGCCCAATGTGTCCGAACACACAGTTCATCGTAAGTTCTTGGATATGGGTCTCCGCAGCCACAGACCCATTCATGTGCCTATGCTCACAGCTGTTCACCATTGTCAATGCTTGCAGTGGGCACATTATTATCAACATTGAACCATAGGAGACTGGAAGATGGTTGCATGGTCAGATGAATCCTGTTTTCTGTTACATCATGTGGGCAGATGAGCTCATGTGCGACTTTTACCCACAGAAGCCTTCTCTCCTAGATACACTGTTGGATGGATCCAGTCAGCTGGAGAGAGTGTGATGGTCTGGGCAATATTTTCTTGGGGAACACTTGGATTAAGTCAACTTGGATTCTCAATATCCTTGTTTGTGGTGACCCAGGATGAATATTAAAGTTAGGTTTTTCAAAAGGCTGGACTTTACTTCTATAGTACTGTTCAGCCGCAACAGTGGATAGTGGTAAAATGTGGCATTATCCCAATAGATGTAGTGCATTATTGTAGAACATCTGGGTCTTGTCATTAATCATATTACCTGTCATCTACCTGAACATTGTGGCTGACCAAATACACCCCTTTATGGTGACTGTATTCTCTGGCGGAGATGGCGTCTTTCAAGACATTGCCCCATGACACACTGCGAAGAAGGTTCAGAAATGGTTCCTAGAACATGATGAGGAATTCCATTTATTGCCAAGGCCCCCAAATTCACTGGACATGAATCCTATTGAGCATTTGTGGTTTGAGTTGGAGAAACGGGTACAAGCAGTATCACCCCAACCACATAATTTACGGGAACTGTGGGATCTTCTGTTGCAGTCATGGTACCAAATATCAAGTGATACCTACCAACATCTTGTTGAATCTGTGCCTCATCAGGTGAGAGCTCTTTTGGTGGTGATGAGGACCTACATCATATTAGGTAGGTGGTTTTAATGTTTTGGCTGATTGGTGTATACTGAATAGGCTTTTAACCATTGAAGATAAATTGCTTAAGCTTGAACTTTTATATTCTGAAAGGCAGTTTACATGTAAAGAAATATAAATTATCTCCATTTGTATGTAAACTGCGATATGCATTAATGTATTGACTTGGAACTAAAAGAAATAAGTAAGTGCATTATAGCAGTCCTATGAAGCAATTTTAATTATACTATAATAAAGTTTTTATTCTTTCTATAGTCACATAGTATTCCTGACTCTTCACATGCAAAATAAAGATGCAGCAAAAAAATCATGCCAATTAAAATCACAAAAAAACTTACTTTTTCCTTTGTAATGTAAATGTTTCTTTGAACCAAAATTCTTTATGATAAATAATCATAAAACACCTAAAATTAGTTAGGCAAAGCTAGTAAAATTTTTTGACTGTCGTTAGATGCCCAGAATTGTCCCTTGCATTCTTCATAATGAATTGCTATTTCTGTGACACTTTGAATCTCGGAATTGCCATGAATGTGAAAACAGTTACATGAAACATTTTGTTTTTGGATGCCTTATTGCTTCTTATTCTTTTCATTGGCATATTTGTAATTTACACATTCCTGTAAATAATACAATCTTGTCTGTAACTGTACAATACACTGTACCCTCTGATGATCAATATAAAATTTTATCCTTCTCATTCAGTGTTGCTAGATCTACTAAGTCATTTATTTCAGGAGATACATATATATTAAAGCTATTTTGTGAATTCCTTTACATACTAAGAAAAATATAATACTTCATTACTTTAGTACTGTAAATAGGCTATCTTCACATGTAATAAATTCAAACAGTTCGCAGTTAGTGATATAAAATTTTAAAAAATTTCATTTTCAATGATAACACTGGGCAACACACAAAAAGGCTTTAAAATGAAAATAGCCAATCTTTACTAATTTTGAGGTGCTGAACACGAAAATGGCAATAAAATTTGTCAATTGGCTCTTGTTTAGGAGAGACAGATGGTCACATATAAATGACTCAGTCCGCATTGAGTAAATAAGTAACCATTTCACAACGCTGTATTTCAAACTTCAGATTGCAACATATTGTGTTGAATTTCATCATCCCGCCATACACACAACCCCCCGAGGTATTGCATTATTGTCTGATGCAATGTAGTTGAGTCATGACATCACGGCTTTACGATCGTGGACAAAAGATGATGCAATTGTTAGTTGTAAGCAACGTCTCATAGGGTGAGCAAGTCTTTTGAGTGACTCCCATTTACCCCTGACTCATAAGTACAACACAAGTGATCCTTGTAGAGTTTTAATCCTGCATCAGTAATGCCTCATAACTGTGTTAAATAATGCAGATACATTTTGTTACATTTGCAAGCTAGAAAAGGGCCATTACTCCAATAGTGAAAGTGGCATATGAATTTTATTTGGATGCAAGATTGGGGACAAGGCCTGGGCCCCACACATATGTTGCAGTACATGTGCAAGAAATCTTCCAAAGTGGCTGAAAGGCGAAAAAGTAGTGATGCCGTTTGCTGTTTCTGTGGTTTGGAGAGAGTTAAGCAATCACGCAAATGACTGCTACTTCTGCATGGTACCACCTGTTTCTGGAGGCATTACAAGGAAAAAGAAGTGGACAATAGCATATCTGAATATACAATCTGCTCTCCAACCAGTTCCGCATGGTGAAGGCATTCCCATTCCTGAACCTCCAAAAGAATTTTCCATCAATTCAGATAATGAGGAGGGAGGCGAACCGATGTCAGGTTCTCCATCATGATCCGTACATCTGCCACAGTGCATCATCTGCACCACACATTCTCACCGAAGAAGAAATGAACGATCTTGTTCACGATCTGGAGCTGTCCATGGCCAAAGCAGAGTTACTTGGATCAAGACTTAAACAATGGAATCTCCTAAAGGAAAATATCCAAGTGACTTCATTTCAAACTTGACATGAGTAGTTTGCACCTTACTTCAGAAAGGAAGATGACCTTGTGTTTTACTCCGATGTATATGGCCCAATGTAGACAGCCCTCAGAATCAAACGTGATCCTCAAGAGTGGCGACTATTCATAGACTCGAAATTGAGTCTCAAGGTGGTGTTGCTGCATAATGGAAATCAACTTCCATCCATTCCGGTCAGACATGCTGTCTGCGTGAAAGAAACCTACGACAACCTAAAACAGCTGTTGAACTGTCTTCAATACAGCAAGTATGACTGGCATCTCTGTTGCGACTTGAAGGTAGTGGCTCTGTTGATGGGTCTGCAGGTGGGATATACGAAGTACTGCTGTTTCTTATGTGTATGGGACAGCCGAGCAAAGCTTAGCACTAAGTGAAGAGAAACTGGCCTCAGAGGAAATCTCTGAAGGTCGGAGAGAAGAATGTGAAACACCCAGCCCTGGCAGAAATGCACAAAATCCTGCTACCATCCTAACTTTGTAAAAGCCATGGACTGGACTGCTATAGCTTTCAAGTACTTGGCTGACAAATTCCATCGACTAAGCGAAGTGAAAATTAAACAGGGAATTTTTGTGTGTCCTCAGATCTGCGAGCTGTTCAGAGACCAGATCTTTGACAACCTGCTTCAGGGTGACGAGAAAAAGGCTTGGGACGCATTTCATCTGGTGTAACAACTAAATTTCTCAGGAATGTGAGGGCAGACAACTACAAGAAACTGGTTAAGGACATGTCTCTGTATCACAAACTTGGCTACAATATGTCCTTAAAGATCCACTTAGATTTCTTCCCCGACAACTGTGGCATGGTTAATGATGAGCACGGTGAACTTTTTCACTAGGACATTGCAATGATGGAGAAACCATACCAGGGAAACTGATCCACTTTCAATGTTGGCTGACTACTGTTGGACGCTCACCAGAGATGATCCTGAGCAGTTGTACAAGCGACGGGCAAAGCGACATTGGAAGTAGAAGCGGAGTTTATCAATACATGTCATATGTACGCATTGCTCTATTATATAAGAAACTATTGCAGATTTCTCAGAAATTTAGCCAATTTTGCATTTTCATTGTCATATTAATGTTCAACACCTTTAAGAAATGGCTACTTTTATCTCGGAGGCATGACTTTTATGAAAATTTGTTGCCCAGTGATAGTGATGGTTAGCTAATCAGATACTTTACTAGTAGCAGTAGGTCTGGTTTATAGTAAATATCATTTACCTCATTCCTTGTAGAGAACAATAGCATCTATGCGGTATATCAGGGGTCATAAAATGGCACAGAAATGTTTTATATGCCCACACAGTGTTCTGATAAAAAGTTTAATTAGTTGCAACATTAAAATTCGGAAGATTTCAGACAAAGATTTGTATAATGTTCTTATGCCAAATTCAGTAAAAATAAAAAATGCTGGATTATATTTCTGACAGTTGATTATTCTTACACTTGGCCCACTTCACACATTATAGCATGCCTAACCCCTGTAGGCAATTGAGTTTACGACCCTTGATGTAAATGATGGTTTTATCAAAGATGTGTGTTCATAAATTATAGAGGCGAGAGGAAAACATTTGATCACCAACTTATTTATATAGTGTAATAGCAAAAAGTTTAGAGTAATTACTAAATTCATCCTTTGGCTTTATTTTGTTCCAGCTTCAGCTTTATTTTGGGTACTCTAAAATTTTCTTAATGGATATTGCTATCTCGATGATTAATATTACACAGTTGTATCAGAATAATATGACCACCTACCATACATATACTATGGTAGGTGGTCATATTATTCTGATACGACGTGTATATATGATGATTAATATTACTATTATTTAGACTGAGTTATTTTGTTCTAAACAAATATATATATAACACTGCTCATCAAAATATAAACATGGATTAATGAAATGAGTATATATTGAAATATATTTGGAAACTTTAATCAAATGTCACAAGGAGATACAAAGATAATGTTGCATTTATTAAAATGATTTTACATTTGTCCAGAGCAAAAGTGAATAAAGGAAAATTCTTCAAAAAGAGGTGGGGGGGGGGAGATTTCCAATACAAAATGTATAGTCAGTAGAAGAGGTGGCCTCCTCTAGCACTAATACAGGCTTGACAACATTGATTCCTGCACTGAATAAGATAATCCAATGTTCTGTCATGTTCATATTCAGGGAGAATGCTGGCCACTCATTAGATACCTTCTTCCTCAAGATATTGATTGGTTAGTCTTGTTCTGTTAGATGGGCATTTTTGTCCATTAAGAAAAAATCATCAACTGTACTAGCATATAGGCCCTGTCAAGGATCTCATCCAAATACCTCTGAACATTCACAGAATGTCCATCAAACACAGAGTTAGTATGGTCACCCAATGAAAATCTGGCCTACACAGTTGGACCTCCACTATTAAATGCACATTTCTGAATTATGTCATGGAGCTCATTGCAGGTTTCCACCTCTCTACATATCAATAGACTGCTGTCTGATTGCAGAGAAAATTAAACTTGTCTTTGAATGAGATGTGACTCCATTGTCCTTGGGTCCAATTTACATGATAATTAACAGGTAAAACTTATTATCACTGGAACTTTGCTACTGCGAACTTCAGAGATATATTCCCAAAAAAAATCACTCCAAAAAACAAAACTCAAATCTTTTTTTTTTAATTTTCTGGCATATTTTTTCTATGCTTTTCTAGTAGTGAATAAAATTCTAGCTATGTATATATTAACACAAATTTATAGTTTTCTCATCTACTATTTTTCATATAGTTAAGTTGAAATTTAGTAGATGGGAAAGCTATAAATTTGTGTTGATAATATGGAGAGTGTTCAAAAAGTTCTTGACACATCTGTAGATTTGCACTCATTTCTCCAAAGTTAATGGGCTATGACTAGTTTTAAACTTGCATAAACTTGTCATTATGTGTTAAAAACAAAGGCTATATCATAATTTCTCTCTTTGCTGGTAGCAGGTAAAATTCAGTCTGCGAAATCTATGTATTGTAGCTATGGAGCCTACTAAAGATAGGGAAAGATTTTACATTTTCACAAGGATGCAGCTTTGGGATGATGCAAAACAAAAAAAATTCATGCCAATTTATTACAAGTATATGGGGATCGTGCCTGTTCATATGACATTATTATGGTATAGATGCGCAAATTTAGAGAAGGATGGTAAAGTCTCCCTTGTGGAGGAAGACTGAAGGAGGTCATGAACGAGAGAACCATCGCTGCTGTTCTTGAACTCGTTAAGGAGGACCCAGACATCACCGTTCAGGTAATAAGTTTAGATGTCGGTGTTGATTGGCAGTGTGGAACCAGTTATTCCTCAATATTTAAAGTTCCAAAAGCTCTGTGCCAAGGGATACCCCACAAACTGACAGAACAGCAAAAAAGGGCAAAAATTCATGCAAGGAGATGTTGGCAATGTTTGAACCTAGTGGCCCCAAATGGTTAACAGACATTGTCACAGGTGATAAGACATGGTTTTATTACAACTCCCAGAAATATTGACAACTATGTTGGGGTTGCAAAAGATGAACCGCATCCCCAAATCCTCCAACAAGACTTTTACTCAAGGAAGAGGATGTTCACAATTTTTTTCGACATCCAATGATTGGTAGCAGTGGACAAAAAACTTTTACCTGAAACAATTGCTATAAATGGCCAATATTACACCAAAATTGTTGCCAATAACAAACAAAATATAGGAGCAGCATCCAACAACAGGCTTTTCAAGGGTTCTCCTTTGTGACAATGCCAGTGCTCACAAAAATCCAGCAAGTTATGGACTATATGCAGCAGAAAAAAATTAATACCTACTCCATCCTACATATTCACCCAATCTTGCACCATGTGATATTTGGTTTCCAAAAATTAAAAAGGAACTTGCTGGAAAACCTTCGAGGGGTGCAAGACCTTGCAAAATGTGTTCATTCAGAGTTGCAGAGTACACAATCATATCAAAATAATATGACCCCTACCATACATGTACTATGATAGGTGGTCATATTATTCTGATACGACTGTGTATTAAACACTAAGTGTTACAGAATTGGTGCAGACATCTGCAACATTTCATGGATGCTGGAGGGGAGTACTTTGAAGGACAGGAAAAATTTTGTTGAGGTTTTCATTCTGCAGATGCATGTCAAGAAATTTTTGAATGCCCCTCTTATTACCACATTATTTGCTCAAATAATTGTTTCCTCACCCACTAGGTTCCAACTGAACTATATGTAAAATATTACTAATATTGAAAAATTTTAAGGCAATACTGAATTTCACTCCCATCCCACTAGCTTGGAATCTCATATTATGTGATTATAACTTTAACTTATCTCAATGCTGATATAGGGCCAACTCTATTTAACTTCTCCAGATCACTAATTGGTCACTTGATGCCACTATTTGGGGCAGTGAAACATATTGTGAAGATATTTAAATGTAAATTTTAAGCTTTTATAACTTTTAAAAAGTCTTATTTAATACCTACTATGATGCAATTTAAGTTGATGTATAATATTAGTCTTTGTCTTGGGTTTGTATCATAAACCATATAGCTGATTATGTCCCTATCATTTTCTGATTTTCACTTTGCTGGAAAAATTTGTTTTAGTAGTGGAACTCGAACCCGTATCTCCTGAGTACATGCCATGTGTTCTGATATTACTAAAAGAAAACTTAGAACTTTTATAGAAAATCACACAGTATCTTAACTGAAATAGAACTGCCATGAAACACAAAATATTGATTATATGAAATAGCTTATACAAATGAAGGGGGCGGCTCGGTCAGTAGCGTGCCAGGCTCGTAATCTGTAGTTCCCAGGTTCGAGTCCCAGCTGGGTCAACGTTGAGATTTATCTCCGCAAAACTCCCCGCCCTGCCCACGGTCAGTAGGGGACACCGATGGGCTTGGAAAGGCCGCCGCCGTCCGTCGGATGGGACATTAAGCCGTGGCCCTGTGTGTGGGAGAGCCATACCCTGTGCACGTTAAAGAACACCCTGGATGGCCTAGATGGGAGGCTACCATCTGTCTCCCAACAGCTGTTCCAGTGGGTCCCCTCCCCCAACCTTCTCTGAGCCTTCAGGGTCCATGTGACCTGGCCATTTAGCCCATGGTGAAAAAGTGCCACTCAGAGGTAAAACAACCCAACCCAATACAAATGAAGATATTAAACAGCTAAGATAACATGTGCTGCCATCTATGAAATATAACAATGAGATGTTTGAGTACTAGAGGGTTAAATTTTGAACAAATGCCATGAATTTAGCTTAAATGTATATAAAAAAAAATCTCTCCAAGGAGCTGCTTGCCACAGAGATATGACAGGAGCCTGTCAGTTTCTATGCCATAGTAGAAGGTCTGTGAGGATGGCAGGACCTCAGCAGAAAAAACAGCATGAACATCCATGCCTTACTGGGGCTAGAACCCAGATCAGTAGCCAAGTGCGCTAACCACTCGTCCATGGGTTGACTAAATATACATAATATATATGTAAATATTGTGAACATTATATTTTAAGGGTTGTAGTTTACTCGTATTTTATATAGTAATTATTTTTTCTCCACAGGTTTTTGCACATACAGAGTCTCAAACTTCATCTATTCTGAAAACGCCAAGTTTTGAAGAAGGATATCAAAGATTTCAATAAGGAATTCATTTGATAATTAAATCGTATTGCTCTGTTTGTTAGAGCATTGTTGAATCATTGTGATATGTTTAATTAAGAAAATTGTGATGCAATCTGCATGAAAATCATGTTACAAAAACTCAGAATAAATGCATTTTCTACACAAATATTGCTGAAATATGTAATTTTGTGAAAAGAAGTATTTTGACTACAGCCTGTTTTATGAAATTATACAATAAAGACCAACTTATATGTAATGACAAATGCAAGCCACTAGGTAGGCAACAGTTGTATTGTTCATTCCAGAATTACAAGTTATAATATAATTTTGCTTTTATAGAGTATCTTCAGACACCATTTGAAAAACTCATTGCACATATTTCAAATTAAAACTGAAAAAATTATTGTCTTGAATTGGCTTTTTTCTTTAAATATCTGAAGAGCTTCTTTCTATTCCTTATTAAAGAGGCTTGCATTAGTCTTATCGCAAAATATTCATTGCAAATTTCCATCAAAATCAACTGTGCATAATCATCCAAAATATCTCTAGATAAGATTTACTACTGATTTTTATTAATACCAAAGAGTTGAATATAGTTTTTTCCTGAATCACATTGTGCCCATAGGGTAGTATTGTTCTTTTGGTAAAAGAGATTAAAAAGTTATATGGAATAGAACTCACTAGTGTAATGCTTTGCACATTTAAGAAAAAAAAGTTTTGGTATATAATTTTTGTAATGTATTTACAGCACTGAAGTAGTATTTTTCATTTATATATGCACACACACGCTCATATCAGAATAATATGACCACCTACCATAGTATATCTGTATAGTAGGTGGTCATATTATTTTGATATGACTGTGTATATCTGTAATTTAAAACTTTTACTGATCACCTGTTATTAATAAATATTTTATGAATTAAGCCTTTAATATCATTCGAAGCAAAAATTCATATGTAAAGTGTTTGTTTCAGAGCTTTAAAACAAAGCATACATATTGATGGACATAGGGTTACCATATGTCCTGGTGTCCCATCTGGTTTAGTATTTGTTCCAGTTTAAAATTCCTGTTATTATCGTTCGTGAATAAGGAATAAATGAATCAAATTTCACCAGCTGTGGTAATGTTACAGTAGTAATGATAAATATGTTACAGCAGTTCCCACTATTTCCTCAAAAATACACTGCCTGGATGAGCATCAAGCATAACTTCGCACATTACTGTACCTCTCACTGTGCATTATGGGATTTGAAATCCCCGAGACGAATTTATTTGGTGTCAATTAATTTGGTGTCGCAATACTCTTGTAGGATATAGTGAGAAGGATATCTACCTTATTTTCTGAATTCCTTGGCCAACATTCTTGATTTCAGAAAGCAGAAACATTAAAGCTGGGACATTTACTGAAAGGTTCCAGTTTTTATGAATCTAAATTTGGTCACCCTAGACCTGGGATATTTAGTAAATGTTATGGTTTTTACCAATCTAAATGTGGCCACCCTAACATGGTATAATCTGTTATTTTTTTTTACAGTAGACTTTGTAAATAACCAAAGTGTAAGGAAAATGGCAGGTTCTTTGTTTTCAGTATTGAACAACATAAAAGACTAATTTTCTGAATGATTATTATTTGATAAATCAATAGCAAGTAATATTTCTTTTAAAAAGAATTAAAGTAAAACTACTAGTCTCGAAAAAAGGTTCTGCTTGTATCATGTTTTTTTTTTACTTCTAAAATATCTGAGGAATGGTTTTGAAAAGATTTGGTAAACCAATATAATTTTTAAAAAAATTGTAAGGAACAGTCATTTTGTAAATTATTTATCTTGAAATTTGATTATCTTAATTCCATATTTTCTGATTTTGAATTCTTACCACAAGTTGTATTGTGGCAACCAAAAAATTGGAATATATGTGAATCTTTGAGAACTTAATTTTTATTTTATTAAGGAGTATTAAGATGTTAGTTTTGTTGTATTTGTTGGAAGATAGCCACTCGTTCTTTCCCATTTGTTGGATTGGTGTATGACTATGCTTGTGATTAATCATAGATGTCACATTCTTTGATATGCATGTATATATATATGTTATTAGTCAATGATATGCATGTATATATATGTTATTAGTCAAAGGTATTTCCCCATACTTTAAAAAACAAATTATTATTTAATGAAGAATGTTCATTTGATCTGCATTTTGGGAGCATTCGATTGGTCAAGATGTATTTTGAAGAAGTGGATATTATGCCCATATAATGTACTTCATGTAAAAAAAAGTTTATTTACTGATAAATACTGTTTTGCTCTAAAATACCATATTGAATGGCAATGACTTTGGATTAGTTTCTTAATATATTTTTTGCAGTAAAGGAGGTAACTATTCTTAATGATGAGATAAAATTTCATATGTAAATTATCTGCTTAAATAATGCCCAATTTTTCACTCCTAGTAAGTGTTTTATGAATATATAGTAAAAAATGCATATTGTCGTTGATTGCTAATCATTCATCAAATATTACAAAAAGTCTGCATTGAGCTAATAATGGTCAAATTATATGTATATCACAGATGAACTGTAAGTTGTAAACATCGGAGATCTTTCAGTAAATGTAAATTAAAAATACTGACAAATATTGCGTTTTAAATATTACATTCCAGTAGGCTATCCAAACAAATTGTAACTCTTGGAAAAAATATTGTATTGTCTCCTGCAAGCAAGATATATTAAGATGTGTATATATGTAGTGTGTATTAAACAATCCATTGCACAGTGAAACTAAAGAAATTATCGAAGATATTTAGATTAAAAATAGGCAAAATTATTTCATTTCGTAATAGTATTGTAACTGGAGATTGAATGCAGTGTAATGAATCGTGGTTCTCTGCGCGGGTGTGTGTGTGTGGGGGGGATGTTACCACAAAAAATACGTGAGAAGAAAATAGTTTTGTGGGAACTTTTCTACTAACTTCTTTAAACCGAGGGGTTAAAAAACATTTCAGTAGGACAATTTGAAATATTTTTGCTTTTGAGAATGTTTTTATGACTGTATATCAGTTTAAAAAAACATGACAAATAATTAGTTTAGAAAAATGTATGTTTTAGAAATGTTAAATTCAAGTCTACTCGTGTTTTTTTTTTATGTTGTGACTAAAACTAGACTAGGTTCCCAAAAAATTTTCCAAAGTTATGTACTCATATTATTAGTCAAGTTAGAAAAAAAACAAATGTTTTAGAAAACTATTACTGAAAAATATTAATTCAGCCCCAAGAAATGTAATCAAAGGTGATCAATAAATATGTCTGCGAAAATTTTTTGCGCTAAATACGGGAATCGAAACCGCATCTCTCCAGAAACATGCCAGTGTTCTTACCAGTTAAACTAATGCCAGCTCGTCTCTTTTCCGCTTAATATCACCGAGAAATGCGGGCCAACCATTGGCGCCATCTGTGGTCTAAATCATTAATAACGCTAAATAGCGTGATGAGACATTTCCATCTCACTCTGCAATATAAAAGTAGTTGCCACCCGAGACCACAGATGGTGCCAATGGTTGGCCCGCATTTCTCGGTGATAGAGTATAGTCTTAAAATAAGCGGAAAAAAGACGAGCTGGCATTAGTTCAACCGGCATGTTTCTGGAGAGATGCGGGTTCGATTCCCGTATGTCGGCGAAAATTTTTTCCGCTAAATATTTATTGATTTATCAATGCCAAAAGAGCATCAGGTCATGCTGCGATTATCATCTATGTTCAAAGGTGATATCTTAGAAGAAAAATCAACATGATTTACAATGTAAGAAGCTATCGACTTATTCCAAAAATATTCTGTGAACTTTCTGCTGTAGGAAATGCAAATTATCCCTGGCCGTTTTAAACTACACGTAATTCGAAAGAATAATTGTACGGAACCATTTTTTTTATTTTGAAGCATGAGTTAATATGCCACTTATATCATAAATATGATCGACTTGAAATATTCAGTTCATATCAAATGTAAACAAAGATAAAGTACATATACATATCAATGGTGAAATCTGAACACATAGTCTTGGGGAAAAATTCAACAGATCTCTCCTAAAGAAAGTAAATTCTTTGTTTCAGGCATCATTCAAATATATTTCAAATATCAGTAAAACTAAATTCTATTTAGTTATGAAAATTGCAAATACGGTAGAAATTGTATTTGAATCTCGCATATTTTGTAGTGATAGAAGATGTGCATTAGAAATATCAAGAAATTTAAAAATGTTAAAAAGATTATTGGAAGACTGTATTCTAAGTATAAAATTGGGTACATATTTTAAGCTTTTGACGCAATGCAAAAAATTAACGGTTGAAATTTCTTCTGAGGTGTAGTCACGCCAACTCCTACCATTGTACTACTGAATTTGCCGATTTTCCATTCGGTTAAAATTTGCAGTCCTTCATATTCTTTATAATCAAGAGATCTAGTCACAACATCTTACTGATCGTATTTTTAGATCACTGATTTATTGAATTCTAATTTAGCCCAATTTGGTACTTCTCTACGGATTAGACGTTAATCAGGAAAATTCGCCAGTGGGGAAAAAAAAATTCTTTGATAAGAAAAATTATATTTAATTCGCGACGAAGTTCACTGCGCAATGTTTTCGTTGTGAAAATGCAAATACTGCAGTATAAAAAACAGTATATTTATGTTTAATAATATTGTTATATTTTATTACATTCGGTTATTGTGTCTATTTAAAAATTTAGACCCTACTTTTCATATCTAGTGTTAATCGTTCTGTGAAGATGATTTACTACATGAGTATAGGCTATGGAATCAGTACCTTTTACACACTGTTCCATCCTAGCAAAATGCCGATACTGGTTTTCCTTTTAATTATAACGTAAAAAAAAAGGTTTGTCCAGACGAATTTCTTTGATGAAATATTTAAAGTCCAAGGATATTGTGATAAGCTTATAGAAGTTGACCAAAGATATTATATAATAAGCAATTTGAATATTTTTGTTTGTACTAGCATATCTTGGAATATTAAAAGCCCGTTGTACTTGAAACCGTGTAGTCAGAAATGTTCATAGAAATTGTATTCGAAGTTTAATCAAAGAAAAAAAAATTATGGTTAAAGCACTAATCTTAAAAGCTTTTACACTTAAGTTTTCTGAGCTACATTTAATTTGCCTTTGATTATGCAATGCTTAAATCAATAATACTCTCACATTAAGAGGTGATGTAAATAAGATTAAAGAGTTAATCATGTAATAAATCAAATTTTCAATTGCATATTAACGTGTCATTTAATTTATTACCGGATAAAATCCGTTGAACTTAAAAGTTCTCAGAAATCCTTAAACCAACTCTAGTAGTATGAAAACCATCACTTATTAATCTTTTAGTAATAATCAACAGCACCCGATGTAAACCTGACTGAACTGAAACTCGTATCAGCCCTAGTTTGTAGCATAATTTAGAAAGGTCACGACTGCAGAATAAAGAGATCTGGAATCGAGTTCTAGATAAGACATGAATGCATTATCTTCTGTATCGCCTTTCAGATTAGTTTGGCGCATAAGACGCAATTTTCTTTCTAAATCTAAATTCATGATTAAAGCTTTGGAAGCAATACAAAAGATTAGGTTGAAATTTCTTACCAGATGTCGCCAGTAGTTACACGCCAGTTACCACTGTACTACTGAATTTGTCGATTTTCGTTCCAATGGGGGGGGGGGCTCAGTCGGTAGCGCGCCAGGCTCGTAATCTGTAGTTCTCAGGTTCGAGTTCCAGCTGGGTCAGGGTTGAGATTTATCTAGGCAAAATTTCCCGCCCTGCCCACGGTCAGTAGGGACACCGATGCGCTTGGAAAGGCCACCGTTCGCCATGGTTCCGTGTGCGAGAGAGCCATACCCTGTGCACGTTAAAGAACACGCTGGATGGCCTTGACGGGAGGCTACCATCTGTCTCCCAACAGCTGTTCCAGTGGCCATTTAGTCCATGGTGTGCAAAAAAGTGCCGCTCAGAGGTAAAACAACCCAACTCGTTCCTATAGAATTTGCAGTGCCTAGATATCATTTATAATCAAACGATGGAGTCACAAACTCATTGATCATATTTAAAGTTAACCGATTTATTGGATTCTAATTTGTCCCGAATGAAGACGCCTCTACGTAGGGTGACCATACCTCTCCGTTTTCCAGGGACAGTCCATGGATTAAAAGGTTCTGTTCCCGACGAATAAACGTCCCAGGAATTCGGTTTTTGATATTTTGACTACAACTTGAGCAGATTTTTACTAACAGAATAGTAGGAGCTACACCTGTAAAAAAAAAATTCGGGCGCAATGCAGGTGACTGGAAAAAGGGCTAGAAGAAGCATCATGGCAGTGATATCTGTGTGAACACCAGTAGAGAATGTTCTTGCTGACACCATCGCGTGCCTTATGGTTGCCGATGAATAAATTAATATCTGTCTTAACAGAATTCGGCATCCTGTAGTTCCCCAGATATTTGATCGACAGGTCACTTGTGCTGGTTTAAAAAATCGAGCCCCGGCCTATAATAGGATGTGGAATGGCTTTGCGAATGGGTTGGGTTGTTTTACCTCTGAGCGGCACTATTTTTTGCACACAATGGGCTAAATGGCCAGGTCATAAGGACCCCGAAGGCTCGGAGAAGGGGGAGGGGACCCACTGGAACAGCTGGGAGACAGATGATAGTCTCCCGTCAAGGCCATCCAGCGTGTTCTTGAACGTGCACAGGGTATGGCTCTCCCGCACACGGGGCCACGGCTTAACGTCCCATCCGATGGACGGCGGCCTTTCCAAGCCCATCGGCATCCCCTACTGATCGTGGGCAGGGAATTTTGCGGAGATAAGTCTCAACGCTGACCCAACTGGGACTCGAACCTGAGAACTACAGATTACGAGCCTGGCGCGCTACCGACTGAGCCACCCCGTCCCTACTTTGCGAATGTGTGAGAGATCTGGTAACGGTGCATGTGATGTTCTGCCGCGTCTTTTTTTTTCAAATATGAGTATGGGCGATATTACGTATAAAAGTGGATATTGAAGACTTTGCTGCAAGTAAAAACAAATTTTCGTGTCCCGTGAGATCTTTAGCGTAAAAATTTCCTAAAAATATTTTACAGAAAAGTCAATTTTTGTGAAAAAGACTCGCAATAGCAGCGATTTTTGTTAACCTAAGTTATTCAAGTTTTGTGCTGTTAGATATGAAGGTTATGTGCTATATGAAATATGTTCTAAATGAAAAAGATTGTGTTTTTAATCTCAAAAGAAAATGCTTCAGATAGAATTTTCAAAAGTATCTGGATCATCTCAAAACTTCCCTTTATTACAGAGATGAATATCAAAAGTGCACTTAAGCCATATGGGGAAGTCAAGTCACTGGAAGAACAATATTTTTAGCAAGAAAAGTTGAAAAATCTCTACTACTAGCGAGATGTGAAACTGCAGAAGATGCCGAAATACGAATTTTTCAGCATTTGATATTAAGAGAACGACAAACTGTCCTCTTAACGAAAAAAGGGAAAAACGACACCAAAAATGACGCACCATCCCACTTTGCTTGTGACATCACCAAAGCCTTGGAAGTAAAAAAAAATTCCGAAAAAGCAAATGAAAATATTGAAAATTGAAATCAAGAAACAGCTTCCTCAGATGCCAATACAGGTTGACTTGCAGACACATTAGTAAGGAGGCGTAGAATTGAATAATGCAATTCAGATGAAGAAGAATATAATGGCGAGACAGTCTGAGAAGAAATTATCTTGGCAAATAAACTTATTCGTGCTGAATTTCTACACCAACAGGAAGACTAAAACAGTTTCAGTGGACGATTGTTTACAGGATATTGTCTCACATATTTATGGAAAGCCAGAAAAATCAAGATTTCGATGGCACCGTTATGAAAAATACAGAAAAACCATGCTTCTGGCAATCGACAAACACGGAATTGAGCCTCGATTCCTAAAATACTTCAACAAACAGAAAAATGCCAGATCTGCAGGGATGAATATTGAAAATGGCTTGATTTTCTATGCAAACGTATTAAAAAGGACCTTGTTGCTACGGAACAAGTTGTCGCTTTGCCGGAGTCTTTCTGGCTCTTTGGCTTCATTTTTGCTCCTCTACCGTGGTTTGCTTCTCAAATTCAAAATTTTTCCTTTATCGTCCCTTGGACCACTCTTTTCACATGTGCCCCTTCACTTGCGTTGCGCTTGCAATACTTTGCGTGAAAATCCTTTTTATATTTTTCATGAGTTATGCTTTGGCCATATATAGCCCCTATATTTACCCTCGAATAGGAGGCTTAATAGGTCCCAATTTAATGCTGCTGATTCATTCAATCTGACACAGTGTGGGGGTTGCTATAAACTCAACTTTCCTGCATCGGATTTAATAGAAAAAACGTCGATACTTCACATCACCCTAACAACTATTCAGTGGTTCCCCTTCTCTGAATCTTGGCCATTTAGCCCGTTTTGTGCAAAAAAAGTGCTACTCAGATGTAATTTAGATGCGGAGACAGTGCAATTTTGTTCTCCAAACACGTCTGTCCTGAGCTACACCCCCCCCCCCCCCCCCCCGATAGGGGACCACCTTGTGGTGGAGGGGCCTAGGGCCCAGCAACCCGGCTGAAGGCTGTGCCGACCGGATTGGACATGACTAAGGCCAACCGAGGTCGAAGATGCTGCTGGCCGGCTTGATTGCCGGTCGGACGGTGTCGGAGACCTCACATTGCAGGAGCTCAGTGGAGATGTTCGAGGGCTCTGCTGAAAGGTCTGAGCCCGCCAAGTAGGCACGAGCCCTCCAAAAAGTCTGGGTCTTACTAAGAGTCTCCACCCCGGGTGCCGATCGAACTTGGATCTATATATCCTTGTACGTTTGCAAACCGGGGAATAGATTAAAGTAAGGTTTCTTCCGGTGGTCAGCTTTCCTTCTATAGGACTGCTGTCATGTGAGGCTGGGGTTGAGGTGCGCCTATAGGGCGTATTCCTTGCCCCCGGCTCTAGATAAGCACGGCTTTTCATAACCAGGTAGTGTTGTACAAGCGGAACCGGGAATTGCCGTGGTTGCATAAGAACGCAACAAAAGAGATTCATTCATTGTCCTGAGCTACAGCTCTGCATTTGGCCACTGTAGGCTAATTCTAGCAAGGTACTGTTCGACATTGTCTGCCCATCAATCACATCTGGGGTTTCCCCCTTTTCCTGAGGCCTTTAGGCATGCTATTCATAACGCTATTCCCAAATCTAAAGTTATGCATACGGACAAAATGACCAAACCGACACATTTTCACTTTGTACAATAAGTGCTCAAAGGAAGTTGCAGACTCTTTTGCCTAACCTCATCATTTCCTACAAAGTGTGGATGGCTCAATCGGTAGGGTGCCAGGCTCGTAATCTGTAGTTCAAAGGTTCGAGTTCCAGCGGGGTCAGCGTTGAGATTTATCTCCGCAAAACCCCACCCTGCCCACGGTCAGTAGGGGACACCGATGGGCTTGGAAAGGCCGCTGTTCTTCGGATGGGACGTTAAGCCGTGGCCCCGTGTGTAGGAGAGCTGTACCCTGTGGACGTTAAAGAACACGCTGGATGGCCTTGAAGGGAGGCTACCATCTGTCTCCCAACAGCTGTTCCAGTGAGTTTCCTCCCCCAACCTTCTCTGAGCCTTCGGGGTCCATGTGACCTGGCCATTTAGCTCATTTGTGCAAAAAAGTGTTCAGAGGTAAAACAACCCAACCCACTGGGTAATAGCCATAACTCACTTTCCTCCATAGCTGAAGAGAAAAAGAATACAATTATGCTTTTCTTTAAGTAATGAGTAATCGTCTATTGATATTTTACCCTAGTTTTGAAGTTATGATTGGTTCACATACACTAAAAAAGAAATGTTATTGAACTCCCAAATTGGAAAATATATGGGGAACTCAACACTTTCACAAGCTCATTTAGAAATTGTATCATCAACAAACAAAAAGCAGTAAGAGTGGGATATCAAAAGATTTAGTACATATACACCAGTGAGTGTAGTGTTAGTGAAACCCAGATAAACCCAGCAGCGATTCTTGTGATTTTCCTGTATACACAGTTCCAAGAAAAGTGAAAATTGGGATTATTAACGCGTTAAAAATTTCCGCCTGTTTAGAGATTGAAAGGTCTCTATCCCCCCCAAAGTTCGCATGTTTTCCCTGTTTTGACTATGACCAATTCCCATGTGCTTGAATCGCATCCCTCCCAATTAATATGCACGCCTAGGACTTAATGGCTCTGAGGCGGATTTGACGTGATTCCACATCGAAGGACCCCACTTGCCCAAAGCCGTAATTTTGATTTTGTCTCTATTAATTAGAGCACCTTCGTAAACATGGCATTATCCCAATACTGAGAGTTCTTTAGGCGGAACTAGTGAGTCTTGTCATCATATATATTTACCTGTAATCTCAGAATTTTTTAAAAAGATCGTAAAAATTAGCTATTGAAACTTCATTCAAAAAGTTAAACGTGACATCATCGGCGTATGCAACATTTTTCAGCTGCGTACGATGTCCAGGTACTATTACACCTTTAAATTTTGGGTGCGATGTCCAGGTACTATTACACCTTAAAATTTTGCGTACGATGTCCAGGTACTATTACACCTTTAAATTTTGGGTCCGCTTGAATTTTCCATAAACAAAGTCTCAAGAGAGAGTACAAATAGCATAGGGGAAAACGGACAGCCTTGTCTAACACCCCTCGCAACGGAGAAGCGTTGTGTAAGGTGCCAGTTAACCAAAACTTGGCTTGTTACATTTTTATAAAATAAAAAAAAATAAATACCTCCTCAAGCAGCTGCTTGCCACAAAGGTCTGACAGGAGCCTGTCAGTTTATATGCCACAGTAGGAAATCTGAGAGGATGGCAAGACAGCAGAAAAACGACACACACATCCATGCCTAATCCGGGGCTCGAACCCAGGTCCCTTAGACCTATTAAATAAATTGTAAATTCTAGGGCCAAAGTTGTGAGCTTTCAATAGTTTTCGCTTGAAGTCATGCGAAACTCGATCAAAAGCTTTGCTTTGGTCAATTGCCAGAAAATTGAATTTCGATTTTTTACAAAAGTTCGAATCAATCTCGAATAAGCCTAATGTTGTTTTGAATCTGACTGCCAGGGACACTGCAAGTTTGGCATTCGCCAACGATTTCCCACAGAATTTTTCCAAAACGGTTGGTTATAATTTTGGCCAAGATTTTGTAATCACAATTAACCAAAGAAATCGGACGCCATTTAATTAGGTTGTGACCATTTGGCGACTTTTGTAACAAAGTTACGATAGCATTTTCCATTCCTGTAATTTCTACTTCGTTTGTCAGCAAGTTGTTGTAGAAATCGCTTAGTGGCTTCCATAGCAGGTCCACGAATTTTTTGTAGAACTCTGCTACAAAGCCGTCTTCGCCCGGACTCTTGTTGCTGTTTTACAGCAGTCCGTATCTCCTTTTCTGTGATGTCATCCTCTAACCAAGACGTCACTTCGTTGGCGATCCGTGGCGTATCTTCTAGCCATTTATCGATTTCTTTGATTCTTTTTTTTGATTTTTCTTTTTCTGTCAGGTGAGAAAAGATCTTGGTAGAAATTATAGACTTCTTGTCTAATGCTAATTTGGTCCGAAATAATATTCTTCTGGGTTGCCAGCTCTAAGTGAACAGAGGCATGGGATACCTTATATCAGCTGGTGGATAATCCTAATCAGAGGCCATCGCAGGTACCTGAACCTTACTTAGCTAGTTTGGCATCGTCAAGCCTAAACTGGAGTAATGTGTCTCAGGCAGACCATGTGGCTCTTGAAAAAGTCCACTTGAAAAGGTGGTGCCTGCAGTTCTTACCAGCATCGGTAACTTCAGCCTTTACCGGAGGAGGAACAGGTCTTTGCCCCATGCCTTCGATCAGGGGGCTTTTGATATTGCTGGCTCTACCAATCTCAATAAACCTAATTTCCTTAAAAATCCTACTAATCATTTTCTCTCAGCAGGAACGTGGAATGTGAGGATATTACATAGAGATTATTCTCTTGATGTCCTCACACAGGAATTCCAGCGCTATAACCTAGATATTCTAGGCTTGCAAGAGACCAGATGGACAGGTAAAGGTGAGATACTTAAAAATAACTTTAAATTTCTCTTTACAGGGAGGGAGGATGGAAAGCATCACCAAGGCGTGGGTCTGCTGCTCAGCAGACATGCTAGTGATTCTCTTCTAGGATATGAGTGCATTAATGAAAGGTTTCTTACAGCAAAATTTCAGACAAGCATTAAAGACGAATGTTATCTGCTGTTATGCCCCCACTGAGTATGACGATGAGAAGGATAGGTTTCACGGACAACTTCAGGATATTTTGAATTCTGTCAAGAAAGGAGATATTACCCTTGTTCTAGGTGACTTCAATGCCAAAGTTGGTACTCACTCTGATCTTTGGGGAGGGGTGATAGGCCCTTTTGGTATTTGTAGCTGCAATGGGCAACGTCTCCTACAGGTAAGTAGACTCAATGGTTTCAGAATAACTAACCAATATTAGAAACACCGCGACATACATAAATACACATGGGTTTCACCTGATGGGCTGCATAGGAATATGATTGATTATATATTAACAGCAAATGTGCTAGTTCTGTTAGAAATACCAGGGCATATAGGGGAGCTGAAATTGGATCTGATCATTACCTTGTTAAAAGTGTCTTAAACTTAAAAAGTGTTGTGCTAGGGTTAAAAAATTTACCTTTAATACCGAAGCTCTGAAAGACCCAGTTATAGCTAAAGCTTACCATGATAGGTTACTTAGTCGTTATGACAGTCATGGTTTGCTTACTACTGAAGTTGAGGAAGAATGGGATCATTTTAAACAGGCTTTTTTGGACACTAACAATACTCTTTCAGGAAAAAAGGAGCAGAAGAGGCAAAATTATCTGAGTGATAAGGCACTTGAGCTTATTTCGGAAAGAAAGAACTGCAGGAATGCCCTTAATCAATACCCTACTAGTACTAATAGAAAGCATTACAGAGACCTTAATAAACTTGTAAAGGATCAGTTAGCTGCTGATCAGAATCTTTGGCTTGATGGTTTGGCTGACAAAGCTGAGGAAGCAGTTAGGCAGCACAACAGCAGAGAGCTGTACCAGATAGTTAATGTTTTATGTGGTAGAAAACGGACAGGCATACAAGGATTGCGGGATTAAACAAGGTAAGGTTATAGATGGTGAGGATTCTGTCATGGCTAGGTGGGCTGAGCATTTCAGTGATGTTCTAAACAATGTGGTTAGTTCTACTCCCATTGTTTGTAATGATGATAGATGCATTGGTGGCTTTAATATTGGCCCTATAACACAATCTGAAGTTATTTTGGCTGTTTCTAAACTTAAACTTCATAAATCCCCAGGGGTAGATGAAATTACTACAGAAATGCTCAGAGCTGGGAATGTTTCTGTTACCACTTGGATGACTGAAATTTTGAATAACTTTTATGATAAAGGCATGGTTCCTAAAGATTTTACCAGAGCTATTATTATCCCTATTTTCAAAAAAGGTGATCGCAGTTCTTGTGATAAATATAGGGGTATCAGCCTACTCTCTGTTCCAGGTAAAGTTCTTTCCATGATTGTGCTTAATAGAATTAAGAATCTGGTTGACAGGCAATTGCGTGATGAGCAATGTGGATTCAGAAGTGGTAGGGGATGTGTGGATCAGATATTTTCACTTAGGCAGATTCTTGAGAAATGTTTAGAGTTTCAAAAACCTTTGGTTGTTAGCTTTGTTGATTTCAAAAAGGCTTTTGACTCTGTTGATCGTCATAATTTGTGGTTGATTGTGAGATCATATGGTATACCAGACAAGTTAGTTAACATAATGAAAGCTCTCTATAATAACACTGAGTCATGTGTGAGAGTTGGTAAGTCTTGTAGCAATTGGTTTAGCATTTCGTCTGGTGTTCGACAAGGGTGCATTTTGTCTCCTTTTCTCTTTGGTTTGGTTGTTGATTATGTTATGCGAAATTCACTTCAAGGGAAAGCTTTTGGCCTTAAATGGGCTGGAGATACGAAAATTTCTGATTTAGATTATGCTGATGATTTAGCCCTTTTGGCAAATGATGTTGATGAGATGAACTCTTTCATTCGAGCTGTTGATGAGACTGGTAGTAGAGTAGGTTTGGTTATAAACAGAGAGAAAACTAAAGTGATGAAAATTGGTCAGGCAGGCTGTGATTCAGTTAATCTGAATGGTTGCAGTCTTGAGCAGGTGTCACAGTTTAATTACCTTGGGAGCTATGTAACTGATACTGGTGATGTGCGGTCATGAGATTAACAGACGAATAGGTATTGCTGCTGGGACTTTTAAGAATCTATGGAGATTGTGGAGAAATAGGCGTATACACTTAAAGACTAAAATTAGACTGTATAATAGTTTGGTTCTTTCTAGGGTTAGTTATGGTAGTGAAACTTGGACGCTGTGTAAACAAACTAACAGGAAACCAGATGCTTTTGATTCTAGATGCTTACGCAGTATCTTGGGTATTAGGTGGTTTAACTTTGTAACTAATGATGAGGTTAGGCAAAGGAGTCTGCAACCTCCTTTAAGCAGCATATTGTGCAGAGAGAGACTCCGCTGGTTTGGCCATGTTGCCCGTATGGATAATTATAGATTGGTGAATAGGGTTATGAACAGTGTGCCTAGAGGCCTCAGAAGGAGGGGGAGACCTAGGATGCGGTGGGCAGACAATGTCAAACAGGACCTTGTTAGAATTGGTGTACAGTGGCTGGATGCAGCAGATGTAGCTCAGGACAGATATGCTTGGAGAATTAAACTGCGCGGTCTGGTTGGACCTCCGTAGCCCATGGCTGCTTTAGGATGATGATGATGATGAATATTCCCTCCCACTTCCAATTGCGTCATTGTACGCTTTTCGCGAGAATTTCGCCAGTAGGCTGCTGAGGTCGTTGGCCTCGGCTAGTCTACCGCTTGCAAGGTTTAATCTCGTCTCAAAGCCTTTCACTGTAAATTGCTCTTCCTAATGTTTAAAAATAATCCAATCTCCTGTGAAACGTGAATGTCATCAAGAAGGCTGGTATTCATTTTCCACAAGAAATCAGGACTCTGAGAAGGTACAAAGCTTTTTCAATCAATTCACAGAGCGTCAATTTTCCTAAGACAACCAAATGGTCATTGATTTCATTATCTGCGTTATTAATTTCGATGTGTTCGCACATTGTGCAGCGGGTCTGGTGCTGTTTACTAATGTAGATGCGGTCTATTCGTGAGTGAGTTATCCCCCCTCCAGCAGGCGAAGTGAGTTTCTTGCAGTATACACACATCAGTTTTATGTAAAAGCATAAAACCCAGCAACCAATCTTGCTTCTTGCATTTGTGAAACTCCACATGTTGAGGGTGGATATTTTAAGGTCGCCATTTCGGGTATATACTTTTGAAACAGATGTGTGGTATTTCAGAAAAATGCAAAAAGACGTAGTTAACACAGTTCAAAAGTTATTTGCCCGATTTTGGGTTCTTCGCTCCCTTTGCAGTTCCAACAGAGCTTGTTCTGGACGTTGAAGGTTGCGGGGGGGGGATTCCCCGAAATATATTCCCCGAAATCGTGCCCGTTTTAAGCCTTATGAGAGCGGACGACGGAATTTGAGTCTTTTTAGTTTCTCTTTCTTCGCGGTCTCTAGGTCTATCGACGATTTTTTTTATGCTGTTGGCATTGTGAACAATCGTGGGACTTATAATTCCCGGAGGGAGGGAGGTGGAGAAGCTGGTGAATCTCTTTCATCAGCGCTGAGATCGATCATGAGTTCAGAATTGAGTCGATAGAGCTGATTTCTTCTTCCATCTCGCGCATGTGCTTCAGTGCTGTGAAGATTGTGTCACAGCTATCGATTAATGTAAGTGAAGTTGCACTATTCTCTTTGAAGAATTGGGGGAGGTTGATTTTTTGCTTTTCGCCTGTTTTCGTGGCGACTTATTTGCCTTTTCTGCAGCTTTTTTGGATGCAAGAATGGCGTTAGCTTCTTCTATGATAGGGAATACCGATTGACCTGTAATTTGCGTAATCAGAGGGCGTCTCCACAACCTCATTAGCAGGAGAGGACTCCGAAGTTGAGGGGGTTACGTGTTTGTAGCTTAAAATTACATATAATTATAAGGTTAATATAAAGGTTTGGTCTGATCTTTTGAAGGGGCTACTGAGGTGGTGGTCATGTGTGCGAAGGTATGTGTATTGCAGGAGCCTTCATGTTTCTTGGAATTGCAGTTTTCGCATTTCTCGGGGCATTTATGCGTAGCATGCCCTTTGTTCCTACAGATGCCACATGTTACCTCTGGGCAAACTGTTGCATGTGGCCTTCTTTGCCACAAAAGTTGCAGCAGCGAATTTGTCCAGGGTGCCACACAACTGCTGTATACCACCCTACTTTGACCAGCGGTGGAATTTGTTCTTGAGGCAGCATAGTCAGAATGCGCGTTCCCATTTTGATCGGGTAGTCGGTAAATTTGACTGACATAGTCTCTGCGGCGATTTCTAAGATCTTCCCGAATCGCCCAAAGGTGCTGAGAATAATCTCGTCGGTCATCGACGGCGGCAGTTTTTCCCCACACACTTAAATGTTTTGGTCGTTTAGGGGCTCGCAAGTTATGGTCTTATCGCCCACCTCGATGGGATTCTTGACTGCGCGTTGTACAAGGATATTACTCTTGAAAACGATCCGTGAGGTCGAATTGTTCACCGCTTGCGCATACTCAATGCTGTCGCGTTTCCCTCCAAGTTGCCAGAGGGCTTCCAACGCCACTAGAAACTCCGTACCAAGGTAATTCACCTTGATGGTGTTGAAAGCAATTTTCTGCACATGCGCCATCTCGTGAGGTAAACAAGAGTCATTTGAAACAAAAGGGTTGTTGATATCTCGAAAGGCACCATGGTGGCAAAGAAAAAGTTATCACTTACTGACTGTAAGAACCTGTAAGAAGATGAAACTTAAATTCTATTTTAAAATGTCAATGTTTATTTAGGCATCTCCAGATTAGACAATATATGCCATATGGTGTGAACGTTTTCGTGCGGGCTTTAATATAGCTACACATCTTCAGAGACTTGTGTTAGGCAATTAAACACATTAGCTAATATTTTGGGGATTCTATACTAACAACAATTTGGGATATATAAAATCAAATCACAGCATATGTATATAACTATTTTGACTCTGGTTCTTAAAACCTTTCCCTTTTCAATAAGAGACACGCGGAGTCGAATGTTTTTTGTACTTTTTTTTTATATTGTCCAGATATTTAATTTCACAGATAGATAATTTTTCCACAGATATTTAATTTTAACTTGGACCACTGAGTGTTGGGGTAAGGCTTTTGGAGATCAGCGTGTCCAACTTGCCATACATTGGCTGCGGATGCTGCTTGTTGTGGTTGAGTCAGCAGTTACCTCCTTCGGGGTCTGTTTCTTGTTAACTGTGGTTGCCACACGGTTTTCCGCACTTTATTTCATAAAATAAAAAATTTTTCTGAAGTTCTTTGGATCTTCTATAGTCGGCCACATAATTATAGGAATAGTCATTAAACGAAGTGATTACTGTTCACAAATTCCACTATTGATGTGACTTAATAGCCACTATTACGCATGTACACCACTTCGCTTGGCGTTGGGATGCGAGCTGTTTATTTATATGCGTTGGGTGGGGTAACATAAACCAGAAGGTTATGGTCCTGATTTGTATTCGTAAATTATTTCAATTACCAAACAGCAGAAAGAAAGCTAGAAACTAACCGTTAACACTGGAATTGTGAAACAGCGATTTTTAAAGTCTCTTATCATCTGACAACAAAGAGCTCGGAGCTGTCTTCAAACAAGCACGTCGTACGTCCTCCACTCCTAGCGTGGACTACTCTCCTGAATCTTCTTTTTCGGGGCGGGGTGCTCAGTCGGTAGCGCGCCAGGCTCGTAATCTGCAATTCCCAGGCTCGAGTCCCAGCTGGGTCAGCGTTGAGATTTATCTCCGCAAAATTTCCCCGCCCTGCCCACAGTCAGTAAGGGATACCGATGGGCTTGAAAAGGTCGCCGTCCGTCGGATGGGACGTTAAGCCGTGGCCCCGTGTACGGGAGAGCCATACCCTGTGCACGTTAAAGAACACGCTGGATGGCCTTGACGGGAGGCTACCATCTGTCTCCCAACAGCTGTTCCAGTGGGTCCCCTCCCCCAACCTTCTCTGAGCCTTCAGGGTCCATGTGACCTGGCCATTTAGCCCATGGTGTGTAAAATAGTGCCTCTCAGAGGTAAATACAACCCAACGTTAGAGAACACGCTGGATGGCCTTGACGAGAGGCTACCATCTGTCTCCCAACAGCTGTTCCAGTGGGTCCCCTCCCCCAACCTTCTCTGAGCCTTCAGTGTCCATGTGACCTGGCCATTTAGCCCATGGTGTGCAAAAAAGTGCCACTCAGAGGTAAAACAACCCAACGTTAAAGAACACGCTGGATGGCCTTGACGGGAGGCTACCATCTGTCTCCCAACAGCTGTTCCAGTGGGTCCTCTCCCCTAACCTTCTCTGAGCCTTCGGGGTCCATGTGACCTGGCCATTTAGCTCATGGTGTGCAAAAAAGTGTCACTCAGAGGTAAAACAACCCAACGTTAATGAACACGCTGGATGGCTTTGACGGGAGGCTACCATCTGTCTCCCAACAGCTGTTCCAGTGGGTCCCCTCCCCCAACCTTCTCTGAACCTTCGGGGTCCATGTGACCTGGCCATTTAGCCCATGGTGTGCAAAAAAGTGCCACTCAGAGGTAAAACAACCCAACGTTAAAGAACACGCTGGATGGCCTTGACGGGAGACTACCATCTGTCTCCCAACAGCTGTTGCAGTGGTTTTCCTACCCCAACCTTCTCTGAGTCTTCGGGGTCCATAAGGCCTGGCCATTTAGCCCATGGTGTGCAAAAAAGTGCCGCTCAGAGGTAAAACAATCCAATCCAATCTCCTGCATCTTCAAAGGTCAGTGCCTACGCTTGGAAAAGATGGCGGCATACAAAGCAGATCGCTAGTAGAGTTGAAAAAATATGCAACCAAATCATAGTAAAACGTGTCGACTTGAACAAAAAAAGCAGAGATAAATAAAAACGTTTTGAACCATTATAAAATAAATATACATTTTAGAGGCTTGTATAATGATTATTTCAATTTCAAACAATTAAAAATGATTTTAATAAAACAAGACAATTTATTGTTAAATATTGAACCTTCCATAACTCTCTAAATACGGAACGGATATTGTTAAAAACAGATATTTCAATAGATTTGAATTTCATCTTTATCTTGAATCACTTAAACTTCAAAAGTGTTACGCTAAGGTTAAAAGAGTCACTGAAGCTCTACAAGACCAGTTATAGCTAAAGCTTACCATGATAGGTAAATTATTTAGTCATTATGACAGTCATGGTTTGCTTACTACTGAAACTGAGTAAGAATGGGACTGCAGGAAAGGTTGGTTTAGCCTTGTTTCTGGTGTTCGACAAGGGTGCATTTTGTCTCCTTTCCTCGTCAGTTTGGTTATTGATTATGTTATGTAAAATTCTCTGCAAGGGAAAGATTTTGGACGTAAGTGGTACATATATCCGAAAATTTCTGGTTTAGATTATGCTGATGATATGGCCCTTTTGGCAAATGATGTTGATGAGAAGAATTCTTTCATTAGATATGTTGATGAGACTGGTAGTAAAGTATATTGCTTCCATCGGAACCTGACAGTTGGGGAAAAATTGACTTTCCCAGTTTTAAGTATGGAAGGCTCAGACACGTGATGTCTGACCAGGGGCTTCCCGTAGGCTAGTCGTGAGGACAGCAGTGGGCAGTTTGTTTACTTTCAGAATTCACTATTCGTATAAGCTCCAGTCAGTACTTTTGGAAAAGAGAGAACGCGGTTGTGTTTGAAATTTTACTGGAATAATTTTCAAAACCATAAAAGTTTTTTACATTTTAACTACGGCTGACTTGCGATTATCCAGAATGAATAAAAAACAATAATTCTGGATAACGGAATTACAGGTTAATGCACCGTCAAAAGTGTTGAAAAACTGGTCACTAGGGGACACCGATGGGCTTGGAAAGGCCTCCGTCCGTCGGATGGGACGTTAAGCCGTGGCCCGTGTGCGGGAGAGCCATACCCTGTGCACGTTAAAGAACACGCTGGATGGCCTTGACGGGAGGTTACGATCTATCTCCCAACAGCTATTCCAGTGGGTCCCCTCCCCCAACCTTCTATGAGCCTTCTTATAATAATGCTGAATACAAAGGAGGAAAAAATCTACGAAGAAATTATTACATACTGGTAGATTTACCTGGCGTTGTTCGAGTCTGAAACTTTCTAAAATGTAGAGTAGATAGCACCCCCACGTCGCAAGCTTTCATTTGGCATAAATATCATTAGACTGGATCTCGTCCCACTCCGGGCTCAGTCGATAGCGCGTCAGACATGTAATCTGTAGTTCCCAGGTTCGAGTCCCAGCCGGGTCAACGTTGAGATTTATCTCCGCAAAACTCGCCTCCCTGCCCATGGTCAGTAAGGGACACCGATGGCCTTGGAAAGACCGCCGTCCGTCGGGTGGGACGTTAAGCCGTGGCCCGAGTGCGGTAGAGCCATACACTGTACACATTAAAGAGCACTGGATGTCCTTGACGTGAGGCAATCATCTGTTTCCAAACAGCTGTTGCAGTGGGTCCCCTCCCCCAACCTTTTCTGAGTCTTCGGGTCCTTGTGACCTGGCCATTTAGCCCATTGTGTGCAAAAAAATGCTGCTCAGAGGTAAAACAAACAACCTGCGATGGATGAGTTTATCAAAAATTCGGCAGTAAGTTTTTCGAAGAGGCTGAAGAGCAACCTAATCATCTCATTTTTGAAAATGTCAGGTAGATCACACTTCGGATCAAAAAATAAGAAACAAATCTGTTTTAATCTCGATTTCCATTTGATTCTTATTGGGATTTTGTTTCTCTTAGCCTTCGGGCTCCGAGATTTTTCGTTTTATTTTGTTTCACGTCTTAAAAGTTCATGCTATTGGCGTCATACAAGGTGACAGATATTATGGCTTTGGATCCAAGGAGTGTTATATGTATAGTATATAACTATATCTGGCTCGATCAATGAAACTTGCCTGAATATAAAAATGCAACAGATTGATTACTAGCACACATTATCTCATATTATTTTAAAATTTAATCTCACCCGAAGGTGAGACTACAAAAATTGCCATAAGGCTCATTATAATGCTCCCCTCCACGGTAATCTTTAGTAAAAGGCGAAAGATTAGCTCGTATTTTGAAGGGAAACCTGAGCATACAACGCATTGGGCGTAGATTTTTCATTTTACTGATAATGTACAATATATAAAGTAGTAGCTTTATAGAATTTAATTCACGGATAGAAGTATCGTATTTTGGTTTTAAACAAATATTTCATTTTGTCAGTTAGCGTAAATAAAAATTAATAAGCTTTTTATTTCCCTAAAGTATTGTAATTTCTACATGTTTTACGTCGACTAGAATTTTTTATGCCGCAATTAAACGTAAGCAAGGTGTAAAATTAACTTCATAAATGTAATTCTCTTAATTTTCAGAATAACCATTGTGGCCATGCAAAGAGTTTTGCAAGTCTTGACCTTGGGGTCGAGTGACCTTGATATAGCGTCGTGACAGCAAGGTCAAAAGACGGTCAACAGAGGGACGGTATATATATTGAAATGAGCTCATTTTGTGCCGACACTTGGCAAGCAAAGTCGAAATTTCCTTCCATCTGACAATTATTGCAAAATTTACATCTCTAATCTGAATTTTGGTGGTTGAGTGTTATGATGGAGGGGATTTACATTGGCAGCAATGATTTTAGCTTCCAAGGGGGAGGGAGTGAAAATTTTTCGCTTTGATAGATAAATAAAAAATTTTTCTTGTGCTATATAGATGCTAATAAAATATTAAAATTTTCATTTTCGGAATCATTACTTTGAATTAACACCGTTAAAGGGGGAAAAATAAAAGATTTTATTGTTTTTCAAAACGAATCCCATATTTACCAGAGGTGATATTTTATATTTGTAGACCAGTGGTATTCGGCCTTTTTAGTACTGCAAGCTACTTTTTCGTATTGTAATCCCATGATCTACTAACATTTTTTATCAAACAAAATTAAATTCTTGTATTTTTTTTTACCATACTCCTTGACGAAAGCGCTGGATGTGAACAAGATACAGCTGTATACAGGCCAAATAATAAAATGAATATTGCACGTTAAAAAACTAATTATTCATTAGCTAAATAATAGAACAGATAAAAGCCTTTAATTACATTAAAAATGCAATGTGAAAATTAAAAAAAAATTGGCAAAAATTATTAATGCCATTCTTGACACTGTGTTAAACAAACCATTGATTTGGAGGTGCAATGACTGCTAGATAATTTTGTACAGGTTTTTTCTTTTTCCTTAATTGACAATCATTGTATCGGTTAACAAAGAGATGAGGCATAACCCACTCTGTGGCACAACCCAAGCCCTCCCCTCGTGGTGGAGGCGGGATATAAATTTTGTGAATAAATTCGATACTGACTCTGGTTTTGCAAAAACCACAAATGTAGTCAATATTTCATTTTTGCACTATGAGATAAAATGCCACAATTTCGCCTTTCGTTTCCAATGTTAATCTCATCCGTAAGAACTGTTGAAGAAGGTGAGACTACAAAAATTTGTCATAAAGCTTATCAAGGAATACGATAAAATTTTCACTTTATTAATGGTACTTAATATATTAAGTAGCAGGTTTGTAATTTTGAATTACCTGCTTGATTATATGATAGTCTCTCATTATATGCAACCAAAATAAATTGTGAAGGCGCCGTCTGCGCAGGGCAATAACTGTTAAATGCGTTTGCTTAGTCTTCAAATATTTGATAAGAGTTAATCAGCTTTAAAACCTGTCTTAGGACCATATTCAATAATTATTTTATCCTTTTCAGAAGTGTATTTTACGACAGCGGGAACCGCCATAGTAAGGTCATTAGGAGGAATTCTGAAGATTTTTGAAATAATTAATATACATAAACATTGGTAGTCGTTTTGCCAATAGGTATGTGAAGAGGTATGTTCTAGTTTGGTTCTCACTGGAACATATGAAAGTATTTGGTTTGTGCAGTTGTTTTTGTAATAAGGCAATTCTATTTTATAGTTAACCTAAGAAGTAGGTGCTGCCATCTATTGACTGTGTATACAAGTAATAATCTCGTTGGTGTGTTTATTCGAATATAAGTCGTATTTTCAGTGGCGTATTTCCCCACAGGCGGATGAGGCGCTAGCCTGGAGCCTCGACCTTCATGGGAGCTTCCAACCAGTCGAAACTCGATTTTTTGCGAACATTTTATTGAATAAAAGATTTCACAGTCATTATGATTTCAAATTTCCATCCAAATTGCATGGTTTTACTTAAAGTTAATACTAAATAGGATGTGATTTTTGTTAAATACACTAAAATGAGCACGTACTTATTTTGCTCATAATTTTATAGTTCAGTTTTCGTTTATTTTTCAGTATGTACAAAATTATGCACTAGATATTAAATCTTCTGTGTATGCATATCTGCAATTCAATTTATTTAACCAACTGTATGCATTTTTCCCATTCCTAGGTGCAAATTTTTAACTGTAGAATGACCACCACCCTTTATAACATACCTACCCACTCCGACAGTTGGAGGCTTCTTAAATCGTTTGCGCTTAGGACATCCAGATCTTTAATCCGCCACTGTGCAATATAATATAGACATCATGGACTCACTGAGAATCTCACTATTTCTATATAAATAGTGGGTTTTCGGATTTTAATTTCCAAACATTTTTAATAACCTTAGAAGTTTTATTGTGTTGTTTGTAAATCAAATGTTAATAAGTTTAATAAATATTGCAGAGCATTCAAAATGAAAAATTTTTTTCTTTAGCACAGTTCCTACTTATTTTACAAAATAAAATTTAATTAAAAAAACTGTTCGTTATTATTTTCTTCCCAAACGAAAAGAAAATTATTATGGTGGATTTAAATCTGCTTTTGAGAGTTTCCCCTAATTCATCCTTTTGACATTCCTTGGTCTATCGAAAATTAGTCACGTGGTGTAAAGAATTGGAAACTTTACTCGGTAGCGAAAACAAATAACTCGGCCAATTCGCTCTTTTTCCAGTCGGATGTTCGTTGCTTAGCTCCGCTGTTTGTCGAGTTGTCTTGTCTGGAAACGGGTATGTCTTTGTTAATTCTTTGTTTGTTCCACGCCACCTTCCCTTGAAAACCGAAAAAAGTCCTTTTCAGGACTGGAAATAATAGCAGATACAGAAATGCAACGCGTTTTTCAGTTTTATCATCATGAAATTGTGTTTATGGATGTCATGAGAAGTATTTTTGAAAATTGTGGCAAAAATACAGTAGAAATTGCCCACGTGATCACAAGGACTCTGACAATAGTTGTACTGAAGTCTGGTGAAGCAGCTTTCTTTCCTTGAGTGGAAAAAAATAATAGTGAAATTTATGGGAAAAAAACAGAAGTTATACAAGTTGGCAGAGCAGTTAAGACTGTCTTCGGGGCCAAATTGCCCTTCTTTATTTCCAATTCAGAAGCAGCAAATGCACTCGCCGGTTTCAGGGAGATCATTTCAACTGAAGTCGAACTATATAAAACTGAAGAAATGGAAAATACGAAAGCTAGAACTAGAATTGTTAAAATGAAAATTCGAAAGGGCATTCCAAATTTTCTGCGAATAAATGCGAAAACAGTAACCATAGAGTACAGAGGCGAGTTCGCACATAGCCTATATTCTTCCCCTGGGTGAAGAGAACGTTCATGCAAAGTTTGAGATCTCTAGCTCTTCTGGGGGCTGAGTGCATAAATGGACGCACACAAAGGAACAAAAAACACTTGAAAACATCAGTTGAAAAAAAATTGGTTTTCCTGACTGGGATTCGCAACCAGGTCTCCCAGAAGCATGCCGAGCAAACTTTCTTCTTTATATATTAGATATCCCTATTAAACTAATCAGACAAGATTCCTCGTGAATTTAAAAGAGGTAAAAACTGTCTCAGTGGACGATTACTGCCTTGAGGATTTTTTCATTCAGATTTGCGACAATCCACCGAGAGAGCCAAGATTCCGCTGGGAAAAGTATGAGAGATATAGAAAAACCAAAGACACTCCTTGAGAAAAACTATGGCTGTCGCAATTGACAAAAGTGGCAAATTTCACAAATCAAGGCCAGATTTCACAAATTCTTCAATAAAAAAAAAAAGCCAGAGGGCCGGGAAAAAACATTGGCAATGCATTGAATTTAATTACTGACCGAGTGCAAATCGAAATTTAGTCTTCGATGGTAACATATTCATTCTTGCCATTCGCTCATTTGCCTCTGCTGGACATGTCTGCAATTTCTAACTTGTCTTTCCAAATTCAAAATTTTCTTTCTGTCCTCCCTTGGACTGCTTTTCGGAATTGTGCTCCTTTGGTAGCGTTGCATTGCGTGATGACAGTACCACGTTGCCTGACACATACGCTGCGCTTGCGTAACGTTAGGTCAAAATATTTCAATTTTTTTCCTCAGTTAGCCTTTGGCTAAAACCTTGCCCCTTTTAACCCTCGAACGGAATAGGGGGTTTATCGGCCTAAATTTTCCATTACGCTGTTGTTTCATTCAATCATTCATCAGTGTTTTAGAATTTCGTGAGCGACCATTGTCCGAAATAGCCAACACAATAGTGACGTGTCTGGTGCAAAAGGTATTGTTTTCCGGCCCTCGGAACCACAGCTTAATATCCTTTATGACACAATTACGTACATTCGTTATCGATATTTGAAACATAGAACTATAGAAATGTGCTTTGAGTTGCATATATATAATATAAACTCGAGAGTAAAGTAAGCAATACGATGATACAAATAAGCACTTGATTTGGACAAGTAACATATATTTCTTACTCATGCATTTCGGCCATAAGGTTAAATCACGATACAAAAGCCACTGAGTCAGTACGACAGATTCGTTCAGTCTCATTCTTCGCGAAAGAACTCTCTATGAAAAAAAGACGATTTTTAACCGCAATAGTTTTCGCTCGTGTAGTTTTCACTTAATTAGTGACTTTGTGTTTTGTTATGAAAAGTGAAAAATAATCGATGGTGAGGTGAAATGATTCAAAGAATCGATTCTTTTCAGAAACGAGTCACGAATGACTCACTTAGGTGATACTTTCAATTTGAACGAATCGCTCGCAAACGACTCATCAGCAGTTATTATGAAGTATGTAAATTAAATGTGGTCGGCATGCAGTAAAACGACGATTATGTTTTGCACGGAGGACATTGGAATATCACAAATAGCGATGGCCTTTCTGCTTTTAAAAATATCCTATTTTACTGCTAATTTATTCAATGCATTATTTCAAATGCATTGTTATCATGGAACGTTTTTTAAAGTTATCTGGGTTCGAGTCCCGAATAAATTTTATGATGAGGTCTCGCCTGACTTCATGGTGCTCAGAGGCTTATTATACTGACAGGCTCCTGTCAGACCTCTGTGGCAACCAGATGCTTGAGAGGTAAATTTATTTTATAGATAATTGGTCATTTATTTTATAGATAATTGGTCAATTGGTTTTATAGATAATTGGTCATAATTGGTCATGGTAGAGGGAGGGGCAATCGCAACACATGACAGGAAAAAAACTAATCACCGATATACTCGTGCTAATATAAATTACTTTGAAGCTGTCACATATTAATGAGCACGATCAACCCAGCACTCCGGCAGTTTCCCTGACACCAGGAACCAACGCGAAACACTGCGCCACAGCAACAGTACTATTTAAATATTGAGCCTCGTGTTAACATATTTTCGTTATTGTTTTTTCTTTTGCAATTTGGACGTTAGCTTCCCATTGACTTAACAATAGAGATTTTCCTTAACTTACAGAAACCAATGTAGAACAGTCCATTGTATAATTATAGAATTTAATAAAAGAATGAATGTTCTGAAAAAACATTGTTTTTTAAGAGAAAAATTATATTTTTGTTTGAAAAGATGCAAAAACATTATTTTCTTTTTTTTACATTTTCACAACTATTTCTATTTACAACGCTAAATATATATTTATATTTTCTCCAAACGGAAATTGAACTGAAAAACTATTTTAAGTAATGCAAAATATGTACCATCATTATAGTTGAAAAAGAGTTATGAAATGCAGTTGAAAAACAGCAGGAAATGCGACGCAGTAAATTTTCAATGTTTGGAAATTAAAATCTGAAAACCCACTATTTATCTAAAAAATAGCGAGAATTCTCAGTGTTTCCATGATAAGTACTAACTGCTTCGTGATTCTAAAGAGTTTGGCTCTTCGAATCACTCCGCTAGACCTAACTTTGCATTCTCAGAACTTCAACCGCCGAAAAAACGTAACGTAGCAACGTAAGCTCCTCGGCGGTTATTTCATACTCAAGATTTCATTCAGTAAGAAAGGGAGATTGAAAAAAGAAAAGAGAAGTAATCAGGAAAGAAAAAGGATAGCCAACCTAATCACATTCTCACATTACAAGGAGCAAAATTAAAGAAGAAACATTTGATATTTCAAATCAATTATACGTAAGGACAACAATATCAATTATACGTTACAAACACCGCGACATACATAAGTACACATGAGTTTCACCTGATGGGCTGCATAAGAATATGATTGATTACATATTAATTAACAGCAAATGGGCTAGTTCTGTTAGGAATACCAGGGCATATAGGGGAGCTGAAATTGGATCTGACCATTACCTTGTTAAAAGTGTCTTGCAACTTAAACTTAAAAAGTGTGTTGCAACTTAAACTTAAAAAGTGTTGTGCTAGGGTTAAAAAATTTACTTTTAATACTGAAGCTCTGAAAGATCCAGTTATAGCCAAAGCTTACCGTGATAGGTTACTTAGTCATTATGACAGTCATGGTTTGCTTACTACTGAAGTTGAGGAAGAATGGGATCATTTTAAACAGGCTTTTTTGGACACTAACAATACTCTTTCAGGAAAAAAGGAGCAGAAGAGGCAAAATTATCTGAGTGATAAGGCACTTGAGCTTATTTCGGAAAGAAAGAACTGCAGGAATGCCCTTAATCAATACCCTACTAGTACTAATAGAAAGCATTACAGAGACCTTAATAAACTTGTAAAGGATCAGTTAGCTGCTGATCAGAATCTTTGGCTTGATGGTTTGGCTGACAAAGCCGAGGAAGCAGTTAGACAGCACAACAGCAGAGAGCTGTACCAGATAGTTAATGTTTTGTGTGGTAGAAAACGGACAGGCATACAAGGATTGAAGGATAAACAAGGTAAGGTTATAGAAGGGGAGGATTCTGTCATTGCTAGGTGGGCTGAGCATTTCAGTGATGTTCTAAACAATGTAGTTAGTTCTACTCCCATTGTTTGCAATGATGATAGATGCATTGGTGGCTTTAATGTTGGACCTATAACACAATCTGAAGTTATTTTGGCTGTTTCTAAACTTAAACTTCATAAATCCTCAGGGGTAGATGAAATTACTACGGAAATGCTTAGAGCTGGGAATGTTTCGGTTACCACTTGGATGACTGAAATTCTGAATATCTTTTATGATAAAGGCATGGTTCCTAAGGATTTTACCAGAACTATTGTTATCCCTATTTTCAAAAAAGGTGATCGCAGTTCTTGTGATAACTATAGGGGTATCAGCCTACTCTCTGTTCCAGGTAAAGTTCTTTCCATGATTGTGCTTAATAGAATTAAGAATCTGGTTGACAGTCAATTGCGTGATGAGCAATGTGGATTCAGAAGTGGTAGGGGATGTGTGGATCAGATATTTTCACTTAGGCAGATTCTTGAGAAATGTTTCGAGTTTCATAAACCTTTGGTTGCTAGCTTTGTTGATTTCAAAAAGGCTTTCGACTCTGTTGATCGTCATATTTTGTGATTGATTGTGAGATCATATGGTATACCAGACAAGTTAGTTAACATTATGAAAGCTCTCTATAATAACACCGAGTCATGTGTGAGAGTTGGTAAGGCTTGTAGCAATTGGTTTAGCATTACTTCTGGTGTTCGACAAGGGTGCATTTTGTCTCCTTTTCTCTTTAGCTTGGTTATTGATTATGTTATGCGAAATTCACTTCAAGGGAAAGATTTTGGCCTTAAATGGGCTGGAGATACGAAAATTTCTGATCTAGATTATGCTGATGATTTAGCCCTTTTGGCAAATGATGTTGATGAGATGAACTCTTTCATTCGAGCTATTGATGAGACTGGTAATAGAGTAGGTTTGGTTATAAACAGAGAGAAAACTAAAGTGATGAAAATTGGTCAGGCAGGCTGTGATTCAGTTAATCTGAATTGTTGCAGTCTTGAGCAGGTGTCACAGTTTAATTATCTTGGGAGCTATATAACAGATAATGGTGATGTGCGGCATGAGATTAACAGACGAATAGGGATTGCTGCCGGGACTTTTAAGAACCTATGGAGAGTGTGGAGAAATAGGCGTATACACCTAAAGACTAAAATCAGACTGTATAATAGTTTGGTTCTTTCTAGGGTTAGTTATGGTAGTGAAACTTGGACACTTTGTAAACAAGATAACAGGAAACTAGATGCTTTTGATTCCAGATGCTTACGCAGTATCTTGGGTATTAGGTGGTTTAACTTTGTAACTAATGATGAGATTAGGCAAAGGAGTTTGCAACCTCCTTTAAGCAGCATATTGTGCAGAGAGAGACTCTGTTGGTTTGGCCATGTTGCCCGTATGGATAATTATAGATTGGCGAATAGGGTATGAACAGTGTGCCTAAAGGCCTCAGAACGAAGGGGAGAACTAGGATGCGGTAGGCAGACAATATCAAACAGGACCTTGTTAGAATTGGTGTGCAGTGGCCAGATGCAGTAGATGTAGCTCAGGATAGACTTGCTTGGAGAACTAAATTGCACGGTCTGGTTGGACCTCCGTAGCCCATGGCTGCTTGAGGATGATGAGGATGATGTTACGTAAGGAGACAATCGCCAAAATACGGTAGCGATACGCTATACGGGTCAGCCCGATAGAGGGCGCCCTGCGCATCGCCACCGTGCCCTGAGAAAGGCAGCCAAGAGCAAGCGTCAGTCACACGGGAGGAGGCGGTGCTCGGCGCAGATCCAAGCCTGGTCATTGGCTTAGCGCGCCGGCCCCTCCCCTCTGCCGGCCGGAGACGAGTAGCGCCGGTGACGTCAGCCCTCTCCCCCGGCTGAGAGGCAGTTGTTAACATTTGGACTTTGAAGAAATCGCAGCTCGCTTGAGCCAGCAAGCAAGCGCGACTTAATCCAGCCTTTTCAAAGCAATGAAAAAAATTTTTTGGCCAGTGCCAAGTAAAAGAGAACATCAAGAAAAAACTCCCCAAGGCCCAATAAAGGGCTCCAGGGTAAAACAGTGACTCGCAGGCCACAGAAAACCATCTAAAAAAAGTTACAAAAACATAAAATCTCTCCAATTCTTCCAGAAGAGAGGGTTTTTTTTTGAAACCACGATCATGGCTTCTTCTCTTCTGGACACATTTACTGATTACAGTAAAGGTAGTACTGGGCGACCAATAATTATCATTAAAATATCTATAACACCGGCCCCTCCAAAGTATAGCCTTCGTCGTGGCCGGTGTTATATTCATTGCATAATTACTTTTCCTGATCCCATTATTGTCGAAAAGGACCTCTTCTAGCGAAAGGCTCTGGATTTTCATCCATTTACATATGTCCTTCCAAACCGCTGCCGCAAATGGGCAGTGATAAAGCACATGGCCAATATCTTCGATATCACCACAAATTTGGCATTTATCGTAGATAAAGGCCATTCTACGATGTAGAATTTCACGGGTCGGAAGGGCATTGTGAGCCGCCAGCCAGTTGATGTCTCTATACACAGCAATGGTGCCAGGATTATAAATGTTGTCTCAAGCTTTTGCCCAGTCGATATTATGGTACCGAATGGGAGCCACCCAGGGCGGCAGAAATGACATATACAGGTCCCTTAGAGACATTTCGCTAACCGAAGTACCGCTACTCAGTCTCTCACAGAACCTGTATAAGTCCGCCAGCTCGATATACCGATGGGACATTTTAACCAGAATTTTAACCAGAATTTCCAGCCCAAATAATTACTGAAAGCGGCTCCTGGAAAATCAACACTATTAATATTAAAAAGTGCCGCTTGCAGGGAAACTGCTTTCAGCCAAGAACCGGGATGTTTAATATTCAAACCTCCTTCATTACAGGGGCGATAGAGTTTAAATTACGTTAGATAGATTAGTTTACTTTTAGTTTAGATTATTTATTATTTTTAATTTTTTTACTTTTAGTTTAGATTACGTCGGCTAAAATCGTGAGATTTTAGCCGACGTTCCCTGCCAAATGAAGTCAAAAAGAATTTTTGTAAAGTCCGAAAGAAACTGCGATGGAGGTCTGAAGATGCTGCCTATCAAAGTAAATTTTGAAATCAAAATTGCTTTTGCCAATTTGGCACGGTTGGCGAGAGACAAGTCAACACCTATCCAAATCTGTTGACTTTCTTTTGCTTTTTTTTAGCACTTCGGTCCAAGTTTTATAATGGCATCCTGTCCTATCAAAATAAACGCCAAGTATTTTGATAGGCTCATTAACTGGCACTATAATATTGTACGTATTTTCTTTCCACTTGCCCCATGTCAGAGCTCTTGTCTTATCCAGATTAAGCTCCGCCCCTGTGGCTTTTGAATAAATTTTGAAAACATGAAAAAAATCTATCTAGAGAAAATTCATTCTCGAAAAAGAAATTTATGTCATCAGCATAGGCGACATATTTAAGCTGGACATTGGTCTTTCCTGGGAGTGGAATACCCTGGAAAAGCCGGTCAGCTTGAATTTTCATAGCTAAAGTTTCAATAGTCAAAACAAAAACCAAAGGTGACAGAGGGCATCCCTGTCTTACTCCTTTGTAGATGCGGAAAAAGTCAGAGATGCTCCCATTCACACTGACACCACTTTCAATATTATTATATAAACACTTAAGAGTGCTTATAAAATTATTACCGAAATTATGGGCTTTAAATAGTTGCCACAAAACTTTATGCGACAATCTACTGCATCTGCTACAATGCTCAAATTTTGATTAATTTTCCTTCCCCCCACCGAGCAAGTTTGCATAGGTCCAATAAGAGTCGAAAGGACTTTACTCAATCTGCTCATAATAACTTTCGCAAAAATTTTATCATCACTATTCAAGACAGAAATAGGTCCCCAATCATTCACTGAGATATTATTTCCATCGGACCGTTTACCTAATAGTGAAATTTTAGCTCTTTTCATATTAAGTGACATTTCTCCTGAGGCAATTAAATTATTAAATAAGTTTGCTAAAGGGACCCGAAGGGTCTTGCTAAAAGATTTTTAAAATTCGATCGGGAAGCCGTCAGTTCCAGCAGCGCTTCCCGATTTCATTTTTTTAATAGCTCTTCCGATCTCGATCCCCGTAATGGGTTCTTCTAGCATGTTTTTATCAGCATCACAGATTTGTGGGCTGTGCAACAGCCACTCTTTCATATCATCTTCTTGGAGCTGATCTTCCCGAAACAGGTTGTCGAAAAAATTAACAAACACTTTTTTTATATTTTCGGTACCAAAAATCCCCCCTCCCCCAACAGCATCGCGTATGGAAGTGATGGAGGAGACTTCCATATTTTTGGGAGCCGAATGATCGTATACAGAGGCAAAATTTTCCTCCATTTCAATTTGTTTTGCTACCGAAACCTGTTTTGCGTGAAGACCAGTTGACATATAAATATCATTAATTTCACTATTTACTGATTGCACTAAAAGGTGATTAGTCTCACTCTGACATCCTCCTCTGTAAAGATTCAAAGCAATACTCCTCAGGAAACGTAATCTTTCCCTTTTCCTTTGAGCGAGTTGCCTTCCCTCTGTTTGTAAACAAACGCGTAACTTTTCCTTAAGCCCCTCCCACCAGGAGCCATTAAAAGAGTCGGCTAGCGCGATATCTGAATCCAAAATATCAGTCAAGGATTGTTTCAAATTTGCATTTCCTAAGTGGGAAATGTTCATTTTCCACAAACCCTTGCCCCTCCTATCCGCTCTGGGAATAATTATATCTCCTGAGGCGATCCGATGGTCGCTGACGTACAAACTCTGGCTATTTACGTCAGCGATAGTAAAATTAACACAATGTGAGAGGAATTGGCTGGAAACATAAATTCGATCAATTCTCCGCTGAATCTGGCCGTCCGAAGTCTGCCAGGTAGCGGCGAATTGATCATATTTTTGCATCTCCAAACGTCCTCCAGATGGTATCCGCTCACCAGTCTCGATAACTGTAATCTGCTGCTATCGCTCTGGTGAACGGATCCTCCAAAGACGCCTAAATTTGCATTAACGACTGAATTGAAATCTCCTGCCAAAACCAGACAATCATAGGAATCACACATAAAATACGACAAATTATTAAAAAATTCATTTCTCTCCTTCGACCTGTTAGGGCAGTAGACGTTTACTAGACAGAATCGAATATTTTCATATGCCACTACTATTTTTATAATTCGGCCATCGATGTCGCTTTCGAATTTACAAACTTTATGTTTTGGTTCCGTGGCCCTGGATAATTGCCACACCTCGAGCATTGCCGGATCCGAATGAGAAATACGAACGATATCTGCCCTTTTTCAAGAGTTCTTTTGCCCAACTGGCAGAGTCTAAGTGCGTCTCTTGCAAAAACATAAAGTCGATGGTGTTGGCTTCTACGTAACCTCGGACCCAGCTTTGCTTTCTGGGCGACTTAGCGCCCCGAATATTTAAAGTGGCAATCCGAAGAAGTGGCCCATCGACAAGAGAGAAAAAAGCACGGATACAAACAAAAAAACACAAGGTCTAAAACAGCCCAGTACTACCAAAACAAATATACGAGAAGCGCACTCAGAGGTTCGGACAATCTCCGTCCGAAAGCATCACTGACTCGATTGAATTTTTCATGATGCTTTCTAATATCTCAGACGCCGAGGTGGCTTCGTAATCCATCTCAGGCGTCTCCAATGTGCTGGGAGCTTCCTCTTTTACCGGTTCCTTTAAAAAATCAGTCTTTGGCGAAGCCGAAGACAGTTCTACATTGACTTTTTTTGTTTTCTTGGCCGGCGCTGGCGTCGTCTTCCCAGCTGTGTTCCCTCTCTTCATGGTCGTGACGGCACTCTTTTTCTCGACCTGAGGCGGTACCATTGCTGGAATTTTATTTACTCCAGAGCTCTTTGCGACCTTAGGGGTGGTGCTAGCAGGTTGTGAAACCACTGCAGTCGGTTTTGCAGCACTTTTAACATTATCTGTGTTTGCCGTCGATAACTTTTCAGTTTCGGCCGCCGCGGCTGGCTGTTGTGTGGCGGTCGGAACTACTTTCTGAGGCGGTTTTTTATTCTCCAAAGCATCCGCAAAGGAACGAACTTGGCAGGAGCTGAAGGTATGTCCTGCAGTATTACATTTTTTGCAGGGTAGCATGCAATCTTTCTCAAGATGCGTACTAGCCCTGCAGTTTTTGCACACTATTGCTGTACACTGGCAGCAAAGTATCCTTGTAAATTACACTTCTTGCACGTTATAATCACGCCATTATAGACGAGAATTGCCGAACATCTTGCTATAGTCATGGTATTTGGCACAGTACGTGCCATATCCATGACTACAATCCTGGATCCAGTGAAGGCTCCCTTAAAGCGCCCATCCTTTTTCGTTTCGTAAGTGATCAACATTATTTTGCCATATGGAGCAAGGGCTGCCGCAATTACTTCATTAGCGACCTCGTAAAGGACTCGGTGCACCATGACAGTGATGGATGTTCGATCCCGTCCTTTCGATGTTGACCTTTGCATCAACATCTAACTCTCCAAGTGCCAACAATTGGGACATCAAGTCCATTGAACTGATTGGTTACGTAAAGCAGATTTCCATTCCAAGCTTGTATAGCCTTCAAGCTCTTATCTCCGAACTTGTCGGCGATGATGCCTAAAGTATGAAGCTGAGAGACTCCTGTCGTAGTCAGCATTAAGGTTAATGAGTAATTATTTACTGACGCCATTAATAAAACCAAAAGGATTGACACGAAAGCAAGTGATAAGACTTTGACAAATCGTCTGTCAAACCGAGTACTGTCCTAGTTGGAGCTTCGAGCTAATTTTTTTAACTGAAGTGCCCAGATGAAAAAAAAACTTCTATCTCATTTATTTTCAACACTTTAAGTTCATTTAACTTTTCGGTGGCTTCATTTGAAGTGAGAGTAATAATCGCAACTCCACGATTAATGCATTGCGCTATCTCAATTAAATTACTAAAGTCCGAACTAAAAGTATCTTGAAGGTTAGTTATCAGGTCCTTAATATCTAGTCCTTTCAGTAGGAATCGAAAGGATCTGCTGAGTCGTGGATCATTAAGGGAAAACATGGCACAGGTTGAAGAAACAAACAGCAAAAGTTAGTCTCATAAAGACTGTTAAGTTAGCAAAACTTTAGTCTCATAAAGACTGTTAAGTTAGCAAAACTTTAGTCTCATAAAGACTGTTAAGATCGAAGAACAAAGGCAAAACTAAGTAACGAAAAAACGTGGTCAATCCTACCGTAACATGCGCCGAAGGTATGCCGTCGCGGGAATCGACGGTTGCCACGACTCAACCAAGGAGTGTCTAGGGAGAAGAGAGCTAGCTTCCATAGGCGTAATTTAAACTGTGCGACTGGAGCGCCCTCTAAACATGGCAAATTGGTGCATCGCAGTGAAGCCTCCTTCGAAACCGATAGGGGCATGGTGCCTGTGCCATTCATCTTGTTGAATTTTTTTCCCTTTACATCCCTTTCAAAATAAGCTTAGCTACCAAGATGAAATCGGATTGAGAGTAGTTAAATATTAAGCAATTTCAAAGATGAAATATATTTAGTAAAGTTAATGGAAATCAATATTATTTTTTCTTCGTACTAGCTTTACCAGAATTATTGCAATATTTTTTATTTTGCTGCAATGCAAAACCCAATATGAAAAACCAAAAAAAAAAAATCCTGTTTCAGGTTTATAATAAAAATACCTTTTTTGAAAAATCATGAACACCAGTAAAATTACTTCCTTTAATTTTTATTTTAAATTAGTTTTAGTTTATATATTCCTTTTATATTTCAGTTGATTTTTCTGCTCAAAATTTTTTTGTAATCTTTTTTAAATAATAAACAAGAACAAACAACAAAAATAATTTTTTTAAATAAACATATTTATTTAAATTCGGTATCAAAATACAAACCACAATAATCTCTCAATGTCTGAATCTTATATATAGACTTGAATACACTGTATGTAAAAGAAATATTGCATATTTTCTAAATTCAGAAATTAACTTTGCTTCAAATTTTTTGCTAAATCATACAAACAAATTATTTTCAGTTTTAGAGCATGATTGAGCCAACATCAAAATAGAGCACATATGTGATACAAAGGATATATCTGAAAAGTAAAACAAATTAATCCACATACTAAATTACACTTTCTAACAATATTACTGCATTATACAGTGTAATTTCATTATTTTTCTATATCACATGATTGGGTAAAAGCAAAAAAATTTAATATTATGGTCATATACCATTAACAACCATTCATCATCATCCTCAAGCAGCCATGGGCTACGGAGGTCCAACCAGACCGTGCAATTTAGTTCTCCAAGCAAGTCTATCCTGAGCTACATCTACTGCATCTGGCCACTGCACACCAATTCTAACAAGGTCCTGTTTGACATTGTCTGCCCACCGCATCCTAGGTCTCCCCTTCTTTCTGAGGCCTTTAGGCACACTGTTCATAACCCTATTCGCCAATCTATAATTATTCATACGGGCAACATGGCCAAACCAACGGAGTCTCTCTCTGCACAATATGCTGCTTAAAGGAGGTTGCAAACTCCTTTGCCTAATCTCATCATTAGTTACAAAGTTGAACCACCTAATGCCCAAGATACTGCGTAAGCATCTGGAATCAAAAGCATCTAGTTTCCTGTTATCTTGTTTACAAAGTGTCCACGTTTCACTACCATAACTAACCCTAGAAAGAACCAAACTATTATACATTCTAATTTTAGTCTTTAGGTGTATACGCCTATTTCTCCAAACTATCCATAGGTTCTTAAAAGTCCCGGCAGCAATCCCTATTCGTCGGTTAATCTCATGCCGCACATCACCATTATCTGTTACATAGCTCCCAAGATAATTAAACTGTGACACCTGCTCAAGACTGCAACCATTCAGATTAACTGAATCACAGCCTGCCTGACCAATTTTCATCACTTTAGTTTTCTCTCTGTTTATAACCAAACCTACTCTATTACCAGTCTCATCAATAGCTCGAATGAAAGAGTTCATCTCATCAACATCATTTGCCAAAAGGGCTAAATCATCAGCATAATCTAAATCAGAAATTTTCGTATCTCCAGCCCATTTAAGGCCAAAAGCTTTCCCTTGAAGTGAATTTCGCATAACATAATCAATAACCAAGCTAAAGAGAAAAGGAGACAAAATGCACCCTTGTCGAACACCAGAAGTAATGCTAAACCAATTGCTAAAAGCCTTACCAACTCTCACACATGACTCGGTGTTATTATAGAGAGCTTTCATAATGTTAACTAACTTCTCTGGTATACCATATGATCTCACAATCAACCACAAATTATGACGATCAACAGAGTCGAAAGCCTTTTTGAAATCAACAAAGCTAGCAACCAAAGGTTTCTGAAACTCTAAACATTTCTCAAGAATCTGCCTAAGTGAAAATATCTGATCCACACATCCCCTACCACTTCTGAATCCACATTGCTCATCACGCAATTGACTGTCAACCAGATTCTTAATTCTATTAAGCACAATCATGGAAAGAACTTTACCTGGAACAGAGAGTAGGCTGATACCCTTATAGTTATCACAAGAACTGCGATCACCTTTTTTGAAAATAGGGATAACAATAGCTCTGGTAAAATCCTTAGGAACCATGCCTTTATCATAAAAGATATTCAGAAGTTCAGTCATCCAAGTGGTAACCGAAACATTTCCAGCTCTAAGCATTTCCGTAGTAATTTCATCTACCCCTGGGGATTTATGAAGTTTAAGTTTAGAAACAGCCAAAATAACTTCAGATTGTGTTATAGGGCCAACATTAAAGCTGCCAATGCATCTATCATCATTACAAACAATGGGAGTAGAACTAACCACATTGTTTAGAACATCACTGAAATGCTCAGCCCACCTAGCCATGACAGGATCCTCCCCTTCTATAACCTTACCTTTTTTATCCTTCAATCCTTGTATGCCTGTCCGTTTTCTACCACACAAAACATTAACTATCTGGTACAGCTCTCTGCTGTTGTGCTGTCTAACTGCTTCCTCGGCTTTGTCAGCCAAACCATCAAGCCAAAGATTCTTATCAGCAGCTAACTGATCCTTTACAAGTTTATTAAGGTCTCTGTAATGCTTTCTATTAGGACTAGTAGGGTATTGATTAAGGGCATTCCTGCAGTTCTTTCTTTCCGAAATAAGCTCAAGTGCCTTATCACTCAGATAATTCTGTCTCTTCTGCTCCTTTTTTCCTAAAAGAGTACTGTTAGTGTCTAAAAAAGCCTGTTTAAAATGATCCCATTCTTCCTCAACTTCAGCAGTAAGCAAACCATGACTGTCATAATGACTAAGTAACCTATCATGGTAAGCTTTGGCTATAACTGGATCTTTCAGAGCTTCAGTATTAAAAGTGAATTTTTTAACCCTAGCACAACACTTTTTAAGTTTAAGTTGTAACACACTTTTAACAAGGTAATTGTCAGATCCAATTTCAGCTCCCCTATATGCCCTGGTATTCCTAACAGAACTAGCCCATTTGCTGTTAATTAATATGTAATTAATCATATTTTTATGCAGCCCATCAGGTGAAACCCATGTGTACTTATGTATGTCGCGGTGTTTGTAATAAGTGTTAGTTATTCTGAATCCATTGAGTTTACTTACCTGTAGGAGACGTTGCCCATTGCCATTGCAGCTACCAATACCAAAAGGGCCTATTACTCCTCCCCAAAGGTCAGAGTCAGTACCAACTTTGGCATTGAAGTCACCAAGAACAAGGGTAATATCTCCTTTCTTGACAGAATTCAAAATATCCTGAAGTTGTTCATAAAACCTATCCTTCTGATCCTCATCGGCATCCTCAGTGGGGGCATAACAGCAGATAACATTCAAGTCTTTAACGCTTGTCTGAAATTTTGCTGTAAGAAACCTTTCATTAATGCACACATATCCTAGAAGAGCCTCACTAGCGTGTCTGTTGAGAAGCAGACCCACGCCTTGGTGATGCTTATTGTCATCCCTCCCTGAAAAGAGAAATTTAAGATTACTTTTAAGAATCTGACCTTTATCTGTCCATCTGGTCTCTTTGCAAGCCGAGAATATCATCAGTAGCCAAGCGTGCTAACCACTCGGCCATGGGACGGCTAAGAGATTTTAGTATCTTTTTTTTTTGGAGGGGGGGGTGGAGAATTTTTGAGACCGAGGCCACAACAATCACCTATTTCAATAATTCCGAACCCAGTTAGAGGGGGATATCGTAAATTATACATACAGAAATGCATGAGGTAAAACCATTTTTCTATTCTTCGTGTTATATTGATTTAAAATAATTATCATTTTTTTTAAAGATTCATTTATGCTGAGAATAGCAGTTGAGCAGGATCTATAGAAGAATTGAGGATTGAATAAAATACACCTACAGCAGTTCAGTAAAAACTTCCTGTAGACGAGAAACACTTGAAATAATTAGTTGAAAGAAATTAATTCGCTGAGATTCAAACCAAATTCTCACAGCGCATTATTGGCGTCATAACCTTTAGATTACCAGAGACTAACCGTCTCTTCAACAATGTGACATAAAAGCATTCACGCATTTTTGTTGATTCCCCAATGGCGCCATCTATGCCTGGGATCGGCATACAAGCTACCTCGTTACGATGGAAGTAATATTTGTCACTCACGTTCACTGTGTTATATAAATAATTCAGTAATATAAAATATCATAGGAAAATGTCCTGTAGACAAGAAACATTTGAAATAATTAGCTGAAAAAGTTGGTTTGGAGAACCCAATTCCCGACATACATAGTTGCCACCAGTGGCGAATTAACGAGAGATCACGTGGAATCCTGCCAACCTCCAAACCAACTTGTGGGGCACGCTCTGAAATGGGCCTGGATCTAAAAAACCTTTCTTGGTTAATGTTTTTTTATCTGATCTACCGAGCCGAATATCCAATAATTTCACCACATCCATATATGCTGATGACATCATCCTCTTTGGCTCGGGTGCCAACTTTCATTCTCTTTTCAAAAGATGTCAGGAAAATCTTTTACTTATTGCTGAGTGGTCTAAATCTTGGGGTTTGTCCTTTTCAGCTCTGAAGAGTTCGGCCACGCTTGTAACCCAGAGAAAGAAGAAAATAAGATCTCCTCTGTACCTGCATAATTTACCCATTCCATGGGTAAATACAATAAAAACCCTAGGAGTTCATCTTCAGGAAACAGGTTCCTTGAAGAATCATTTTTTAAATCTCCGTAAATCTGGCCAAAAAATTCGCAACGTCATACGAGGTATTGCTGCTAAGAAACATAATATTCCTAGTGCCACACTCCTTGCAATTGCAAAAGCCACTTTACGTGCAAAGTTTTTATACTGTGGTCATTTTCTATCTTCTGCTCCACAATCAAATTGGAACATCATTAAGCCAATTTATCACGCTGCCTTACGAGCAGTCACTGGACTTCCCCGAGCTACACCTGTCCCAATTCTCTATGCACTAACATCAACTATACCTTTGAATATAGCTGCTCGCCTGATGGCAACCAAAATATATTTGAAAGAACGTTGCTCTCCGTATGCCTCATCTTTTCGCAATGCATGTCAAGCGCCGCATTATCTCAAACATAAATGGAAAACCTCACAAAGACCATTCTTGCTTATAGCTAATGACCTAATGATGACCTCACAGATTCCTGACGACGAGCCCTCTTTCAGAAAGTTAAATCACTCTCCTTGGTCTACTCCTCAGATACAGATCACAACAAATAAGTTCCCGTTTCAACATTCCTTTGATAATCATCTTTGTGATATTCTGCATGATTTCAACCTGATCCGAAATAATCAATGGCATAAGAACATAATTATTGGAACAGACGCATCCAAATCCCTCAATGGCGTTGGATTAGGCATCATACGTCCACAATTACAAGTGATTGTGGCTATCAGTCGTCATCATATTTTCTCCACTTTCAGCGCGGAAGCTGAAGCTATTCCAATTGCTTTAAAACAATACTCAACCGAGGCTAAAGACTACATCATTTTAACCGACAGCAAAGCGGTTCTTTCCGGACTACTCAATATCTCCTCTCATTCTCATTCTGCAATTCTAGCTCTCCATAATCAAATTATGGAAACGTCTAGGATTGTTACTAGTATACAATTTATCTGGGTTCCTGGACATCATGGCATCAATGAAGAGGCAGGCAGACAAGCTAAAATTGGAGCTTCAATTCCTCAAGCAGTTAGTCCTTCCCCGTTTTATTTAGAAGATGCTTTGCAGCTGCTTCCAAATATATTCGCCGAACTCTAGAATCTGAGTGGAATTCTTCAAATTATGGCACACGATTACCATATCTTCCGAGATTTCAATCCAAAAGGACGATCATGTATACATCACGTTCCTCAGAAATACTCATTTGTCATTTTCGAGGTGAGGTTGCTCCTTTCAACGCTTTCCTTTTCAAATGTAAACTTTCCGAGACACCCATTTGTCCTTTCTGCCAAGACGTTGAATCAACTTTTCACTACATTATTCAATGCAATCATTATGAACTGGAACGACAGAATATGTATCTTTCTTATAGAAAAAAATCACAATTTTTCTCATGCTCCCTGGTCTCTTAGTGATATTCTTGCTCTCCAAAATCATGCTCTGATTCTTGCTCTGGAAACTTTCATTTTTGCCTCTGGACGATTTTCTACGTTTTTCCCTCATTAAACATCTTTCTTAATTATCTTTACTTAGGGATAGGTGGAGGTTTCGAGATAGCAGATTTGTCGGCAATATCTATCGAACAATCGGAAGATGTGTTGTGGTAGCATATATCGCCATTGCACTCTTGGCTGAGATACCCAATTGCAGTTGACAAGCTGTTGAAATTCCATAATATCCCCATGACAAGCAGTTGACAAGCCGAAGACTTGGAGAAAGTTGGGGGGAGGAAACTCACTGAAACAGCTGTTTGAAGACAGATGGTAGCCTCCTCGTCAAGGTCATCCAGCGTGTTCTTTAATGTGTACAGGGTATGGCTCTCCCGCACACGGGCCACGACTTAACGTCCCATCCGACAGACGGCGGCCTTTCGAAGCCCATCGGTATCCTCTACTGACTGTGGGCAGGGAATTTTATTGAGATAAATCTCAACGCTGACCCAGCTGGAACTCGAACCTGGGAACTACTGATTACGAGCCTGGAGCGCTAACGACTGAACCATCCCCGCCCCCAGGAAGATGTGTGGTCGCGAGTGTGTCTTCCGATTATTATCGGAAGATTATAGGTCGGCTCCAGGGAGGTCAAGATGTTGCTAGATGGTGTTAACTCTTCCGTGGTGCATAGAATTTGACTGATTCTAACAAGGACAGAATGCATTATGTAGTTGATGACTAAGAGCAACACCCAAAGGGAGAACAGCGTTCTGGTGTTATGTGTCACGGAGGAGCAGGATGTCAACAGCTTATCAACTGCAATTGGATATCGCAGCCAAGAGTGCAATGGCGATGTATGCTACCACAATACTTCAAAGGCTTCCTGAGGTGTACCTTTACGCAGCCCAGTGATGTGCATTCCCTTCATACGACGCCACAGGAAGGACGGTCTAAACTAGTGCAGATATCATGTCAACTTGACTCAGGAGCAATGGCCCTCGCTGCTCTTCGCATATGAATCGGGATTTGCCCTTCTCAGCATCAGTTGATATCGAGGGAACCAGAAGCATGATCTCATGCCAGTAGGGGCGGTGTTGGCTCAGTCGGTAGCGCTGCAGGCTCGTAATCTGTAGTTCCCAGGTTCGAGTCCCAGCTGGGTTAGCGTTGAGATTTATCTCCGCAAAATTCCCCGCCCTGCCCACGGTCAGTAGGGGACACCGATGGGCTTGGAAATCCGCCGTCCGTCCGATGGGACGTTAAGCTGTGGCCCAGTGTGCGGGAGAGCCATACCTTGTGCACGTTAAAGAACACGCTGCATGGCCTTGACGGGAGGCTACCATCTGTTTCCCATCAGCTGTTCCAATGGGTCCCCTCCCTCAACCTTCTCTGAGCCTTCTGGGTCCTTGTGGCCTGGCCATTTAGCCCATTGTGTGCAAAAAAAGTGCCGCTCAGTGGTAAAACAACCCAACTCATGTCAGTAATACATATAGTACTACCGAGATGTAGATCTGGGATGGGGTATATTTCGCCTTCGAGCGCCACTTCTTTTGCACACAATAGGCCAAATGGTCAGGTCACAAGGATTCCAAAGGCTGGAACTGGGAACCTCCTTGACATCCTGTTAGGAGACAGGTAGAAGCCTCCAATTAACTGAGATGTAAGACATAGTACGAATCAGAGTCGGATCTAGGGGGGAGGGGAAATTTAGCATTATGAAAGAGGGAAAGGGGCCATGCCCCATCCACACTTTCATAATGCTGGTAAGGGTGGTAGGGGGAAAAAAATTATTAGACATTAATTTTTCATGCATTTTTGAAGAATTCTTTTTAAAGAACTCTAAAATGGAAAGAGAAATGTTGTACTGAAATAGAAATCCAGTCTTTTCGCCCAATTTGCTTTTCTCCGTTTCCATTGTGCTTCTTGTTCTCCCCCACTTTAAAATCTTTCCTCTCCTTTAATTTTTTCTGTGTAGATTTTGTTTATATCCCCTCTCTTAATTTTTCCCGTCTCGGTTGTGTTCTTGCCACTCTGTATTCCCCCCCCCCCCGCTAAATTGCGTTTTTTGCCACTCCCCCCCTCCCTCAACTCGCTTACATTTTTTTTCTCAATCCGGGTCTGCTACGACTCGTGCCTGGCAATTGAATGAAAGACAATGGAGTTACCCTTTTACTCAATTTCCTGAGAGTTCCATTTCTTCTTCCTTAACTGATCGCATCTGGAGCTAATTAAAAGGTACATTGCGCAGCGAGAAAAAAAAATATCCTATTTTCGCACTTTCTGTGGTAAAGGAGGATTGGAGCATTGGAGCTCGTGCTTGCTTTCTACGAAGCGTTCACAGATTGATTAAGGCGCAGCTCTCTGAATTTAAATCGATCTAGCTGTCTAACCGGCCTCGAGTTGTAGCTAATGCTGATCTAGAGTTATTAAACTTTGCCTCCACTATCCATCCTTTGTAATTAGGAAAAACTCTCGAAAGCAAATTATATCTAAAATCAGTTTCACTTGAGTTTTTCTTAATCCCTTGTGCCGTCGAACTAAGATTCAGACACTCAGCTGTCGGGCATAAGGTTAAACTAATTTAATGTGATCAGCGAGACAGCCTCAGCAAAACATAATGTTCTCTGCCAGCTGTCCCTCAAAAACACACATCTTTCAAACAACTTTCACTCTTTCACACAGCATTCACTGCCCCACACGCGTTTGGGATGGGATGTGCTTGCTAGGAAATATTCCCAAGTCTTATTAGACGGCGTCCTTCCCCCTTCCTAGCATGCACAATTGAGATGTGTGTGGGGCTTCAAGAGAAAGATAAATACAAACCTTTCGCCATAACCAAAGAAAAAACATAAAACATTTAACACCCTTGAGGGGAGAGGGGTCCAAATCCGGGTTCCTGCCATTGCGCAGGAAATTAAGTTTCGGCCGCATAAAATAAAAAAGGCTCCTGCCCCCCCCCCTTTCCCTTCCCGAAAACCCGGACAAGGACCCCGTTCAGTTCAAGTCACACTGGGTCTTATGACCACAGATATTCTTGAAAAATAATTGTAGGGTGATTTCGGAGATCCATAAATAAGATGAGCATGAGATATCGGATGATAATTAAATTGAAGGAAAAGGATTTATTTCCTGTGTGAGGAAGGAATCAGAGTCAAAGAAAGTGGAAGAAAGAAAGGAGGAAGGATAAAAAGAAAAGGGAAAAGACAAGGTGAGAAGGGGGAGTCAGTAGCAGCAACAGCGCTCGTCTCGGCTCTGCGTGCCAAAGGTGATATCCTAAAGTCAGTTGGCAGCCTGCCTCGCCCAGGAATGCTGAGCCTAAGGATGGGTCCGGCTGAAGGTTACGGTTACCTGGCTTTCTATGGCGAGATTTGACCTTCTGCTTGTAAGTGCTGACCATAGCTTAAAAGATTAGGAATTGGCAGGGGGGGGGGGGTTGAAGAGAAAGGGAGAAGGGAAAGAACTGAAGGCTGGAAATGAAACACTGCATACATTCAAATACAAAGTACAATTGCAACTAGGTTAATATATTCTAACATTGAATATTTACACATTTATATCTGATTTTAGTTTTATATAACATTGTATTGAAATAATTAGTATCTGAACAGTTTAATTTTAGCAATAGTTCGGAAAAATATATTTAAGGATTATTTATTCGATTTTACTTTAGTATTTACCTTAATGGTAGTATTGATTAAAAAAACAGTCTTTCATTAAATGTTAAAAATAAGTTTCAATAATTTTAAAATAACCTGTTAAGAGTTAAACTTTTGATTTGAACAATGAATTGAATCTAATGATGATTAAGGAATTGCCACATAATTACTAAAATTTTACAAATAAGATTCCTTCCTTAGTCACTCCAACAAATTTATCCCATGGTCGCCACAAGTACATGGCATGCTTTGCTGTTAATCTGTTCTTATCTACCTGCAATCGATCGCGAATTTCACATTTTGTTTTCCATAGCAATTTTTCTGTGGTCTCTGTTGTGCTTCTCCAAAATTTCCTTTGCCTGGCCCTCCAGAGTTGGTGTTTAATCTCGGTCAGGCAGATATCCATAACATATTTTTTTTGTTTGCTGATTGCCATCGGATGATGGAATAATACAGTGTCCGCGGACATTGCTGGCAATCCTGACCACGTTTGAAATTTTAGCCATAATTCTTGCGCGAATTTGCAGTCATAGAATAGATGTTTCGTGGTTTCGATACACGCGCAAAAGGCACATCTGTCAGATCTTGACGTTCCCCTTGCCCACGCCTTATCTCGTGTGAAAAGGATGTCGTGAGCGAGTTTCCAAAGGAAATCTTGTTTATGGGCCTCCATAAACAAGGGCTCCATCACTGGCGTCACGTCATTACGAACTACCGGAGCTCACTCAAAGTTACCAAATGGTTATGGTAACAATATCAATAAGAGTAGAAATTTTGCTTTCTTATATATTTTATTTGTAATATTACTGCAGGTAGCTTAAGAATATACCAAATAAATGAATAAAAAAATACCCCCTCAAGCAGCTGCTTGCCACAGAGGTCTGACAGGAGCCTGTCAGTTTATCTGCCAGAGTAGATACTATATTGTTTTGTTACGTTAAATATATTTTTTTAATTTGATATTTATATCGTAAAGTAAGCTGCAATTATATTAAACCTAAATTTTTAAAAAGTATTCCTCGGTTAATAATTTTGTTAAAATCTTTGCCATGGCTGAGGCGCTGAACCTTAGAAAAAACGACGCCACTGACTCTCATAGAAATGGAAATATTATTCTAAATGGTGTTGGTGCATAAACAAAATATTTAGGCAAAATAAAACGATGCTTAAAATGCTTGGCAAGCATTACTCATAACTGGGCAATGCTGGCGTTTTATTGTTTATACCAATGTAGGTAGAGTGCCATGCTCCTAATATGTAGTTCCCAGGTTCGAGTCCCAGCTGTGTCAGCGTTGAGATTTATCTGCGCAAAATTCCTCACCCTGCCTTCGGTCAGTAGGGTACACCGATGGGCTTGGAAAGGCCGCCGTCTGTCGGATGAGACATTACGCCGTAGCGCCGTATGCGGGAGAGCCACACCTTGCGCACGTTAAAGTACACGCTGGATGGCCTTGTCGAGAGACTACCGTCTGTCTCCCAACAGCTGTTCCAGTGGGTCCCCTCCCCCAACCTTCTCTGAGCTTTTGGGATCCACGTGACCTGACCATTTAGCCCATGGTGTGTAAAAAAAATTCCTCTCAAAGGTAAAACCCAACACCAGTGTAGCGTATTGTTTAAGCTCACTTACTGCATTACCTATTCTGGATATGGAATGGGCCTCAAAATTTGCTAATTAGACTGGAATTAGGAAACGACTATTTAACTTTCACCATTTTTAAGAAATTCCCAAGGTTTGTGTTTAGATTAAAAGTTAAATACCATGATTAATAGTGTATATTTTACCTCTGACAGAAACTTTTTTTCACACAATAGGCTAAATAGTCAGGTCACTAGAACCCCGATAGTTCAGAGAAGATTGAGGGAATGGGACCGACTGAACAGCTATTAGGAGACCGATGGTAGACTTCCATGAAGGCAATCCAGCGCAGGATTTGTTGGGTTGGTTTGTTTTACCTCTGAGCAGCATTATGTTGCACACAATGGCCTAAATGGACAGGTCACAAGGACCCAGAGGGCTCAGAGAAGGTTGAAGAGAAGGCACAGGACAGCTGTTAGGAGACAGATGGTAGCCTCCCATCAAGGCCATCCAATGTGTTCTTTAACGTGCACAGAGTATGGCTCTCCTGCACACGGGGCCATGGCTTAACGTCCCATCCGAAGGACGACAGTCTTTCCAAGCCCATCGGTGTCCCCTACTGACCGTGGGCAGGACGGGGAATTTTGCGGAGATAAATCTCAACGCTGACCCAGCTGGGACTCGAACCTGGGAACTACAGATTACAAGCCTGGCGCGCTACCGACTTAGTCACCCCCGCCCCTAATTTATTCATGGAGTAACTCATTATAATGCAGATACTCCCATATTCAAGAGACCCCTCAAGTCAGATGGCAAGAGCTTTGTGCTCATGAAGCGATGTCATGGGTTTGGTCCGCTCATAAATCACAATTTGGGGTGGAGGTGACTTAGTCATTAGTCCGCCAGGCTCGTAATCTGCAGTTCCCAGGTTCGAGTTCCATTTGAGCCAGCGTTGAGATTTATATCCACAAAATTCCCCACCCTGTCCTCGGTCAGTAGGGGTCAACGATGGGCTTAGAAAGACTATCGTGAGACGTTAACACTGGGTGCTCTGCGTGGGAGATCCATACCTGAGCACATTAAAGAATACGCTGGATGGCCTCGATTCCGATCAACCAGCTACGATCTGTTTTCTAATAACTATCCAGTAGTTCCCTTCTCTCAAACTTCTCTGAGCTCTAGGGGTTCTTGTGACCTGGCCATTTTGCCCATTGTGCGCAAAAAACTGCCACTCAGAGGTGAAACAACCCAACCCAACAAACTTTATTCAATCTTGCCAACAGAGAACAAGAGAACAGTCATCCTCTTACGATCGACGTGCTTTTTGCACGGAAACACTGTACCATTGCTTGTGTTGGTCGAGTATGAAACTCTCAAGTGAGACTGTCATTTCTCTAAATATTGATGTATTTTTCTTCTAGACAACTGATTTGATTTATCACTATTTCCCAAATATTTCAAATTTTAAAGTACCTCTCCATGTCTTATATTGGTGTACTAATATTGTACTTCCGGTCATTTCTCTAATAATAATGTCTTGGGAGAATGCGAATAGGTATGGTTTTAAGGTTCTACAAAGGAGGGACTTGCAACCTCAATGATACTTAGGAATGTGGTGGTGTATTGGTGTACTAATATTGTACAAAGTACAATATTAGTACACCAATACACCACCACATTCCTAAGTATCATTGAGTTGCAGCTCAGAGCTTAAGACGTATATATATTAACCATACCTTATGTATTGGAATTTATTTAAATCTTTTACATTAATTACCTCAGACACGGAGTTTCTTAGATTATTTGTCAAAGTGAGAACAAAAGATGTTTCGCATTCAGGGCACCTTTCTAAAATTTTGGCTATTAATCTATGTTGGTGATAAGTTGAGCATTATTCACAGACTTTTAGATATAAACGACGGAAATTGTAAACATTACATTTCACATGGCAATGGAATAATGCATAGGCAAAGTTCATGCTTCCCAAAAAATCGTCTGACTGACAAAATATGTATACGTGACAGGATAAATAAATCTGGGGTGATAAAATTCGTGATTCTGATTCTGCAGCATTGCGTCCTGTTGGTCAAGCGTTGTGGCTATCCTCACAACCACAATATCCAGAGAATACCCATAAGATATCTAGGATCACAAATGGATATCGAATTGGATCTCAGATATCCTATGGATATTTTCTGGATATTGTGATTGTTTGAGTAGGATTGTAAATGTTCCACCAGTCATTGCTTTCAAGACTTCTAACAGACACGAGACGTTAGCCATAGACGATAACACGAGAAACATAAAAGAGTGACAACAACACAGGATGAATGCTTTCGTATGCTAACAGTCTGACGTCATAGGGTTATGTCAGCCAGGCAACTCTCTCTGGAGCTTCCTGCAGCCATTGAGAGGACAGTTCCGAATCAAATAGTTTTCCTAAGAATTCATCAAAGAGGGATTTATGCCAGATGACTGGTGGGCCCCAAAGGGCAAAAGAACGTAAAACAAAAGAGTAGTAATGATGCACAAGAGACCTAAAATGGATAACTTTCTTTAGCGAAAGCCATCATCTTACGCCTCTTGTATCTGTTAAGGATTTCATGATCGTAGTCCAGAAGGCAGGATATAATTTCGTGCGGGTTTCTCTACACTGACTTGTAGAAACCTCGCGAGACAAACTTAAGATATGTGTAAATATGATCAATGCCCAGATCTTTATGCAATTGTCTATTGGTTACAAACCAGAGGGCATTGACCACACATCGCAGGATTTTATTCTGCAAGATCTGTATCTTGTGAATGTTCGTGGGAGTTGTGTTCGCCCAAATTGGGGAAGCATAGGATATCATAGGTCGAATGACCATGTGATAAATTACTAATTTATTATCAATGGATAATACTGAGTTTCTTCCTAGAAGAGTCCCCAGTTGACATTTGACAGAGTTAACTTTTATGATGATCCCGTGTACATGGGAATCCCACTTAAGCTTCTGATGCAGAGTGACTCCCAAATATTTGACAGTCTCCTGCCACTTGAATTGTTCATCTAAAAAGTGTAAAGTTAGAGGATTTTTAATCCTCTTACCATTGAAGAGGATGGCGTTACTCTTCACAGTGTTGATCTGTATTTTCCATTTCTCATACCAGGTATCCGTTTTATCAAGGCAATTCTGAAGTCTTCTGATTGCAAAATCAACTCCCAAGGAAGGGGAGATGAGAGCAATGTCATCAACATATTGTGCGATAAAGATTCGCTTAAATGAAGGAATATCAGAGAGATATAATGAGAAGAGAATAGGGCCTAGGAGAGAACTTTGAGGAACTCCAGCGGCCACTACTCTCTTGGTAGAAATGGAAGATTTAATATGAACCTAGAATGTTCGATTTATGAGATACGATTGAATGATACAGGTGAGTCCCGTAGGCATTCCAATCTTGGAGAGTTTGCAAATGAGGCCGTCCATCCAGATGCGGTTGTTGGCTACTGATGTTGAGGAGATGAATTCGTTCATTAGGCTGTTAATGACACTGGTAATAGAGTAGGTTTGGCGATAAACAGAGAAAAAACTTAAATGATGAAAATTGGTCAGGCAGGTGGTGCTTCAGTTGCTTTGAATGGCTGTACTATTGAGCAAGTGTCTCAGTTTAATTCTCTTGGGAGCTATGTAACAGATACTGGTGACGTGCTGCATGAGATAAATAGAAGAATATGGATTGCCTCTGGGACTTTTAAGAATCTATGGAGAGTATGAAAAAATAGGCGTATACACCTAAAGACTAAAATTAGGCTGTACAATAATTTGGTTCTTTCTAAAGTTAGTTACGGTAGCGAAACATGGACCCTTTGTAAGCAGGATAACAAGAAATTTGATGCCTTTGATTCTAGGTGCTTACGCAGTATCTTGGGCATTAGGTGGCTGGACTTTAACGATGAGAAACGATGAGGTTAGAAGAAGGAGTCAACAACCTCCTTTGAGCAGCATATTGTGTTGAGAGAGACTGCGTTGGTTTAGCCATGTTGTCTCTATGCATAGCTGCAGATTAGTAAACAAGATTATGAAAAATGTGCATAAGGATTTCACAAAAAGGTAGAGACCTAGGAAGCGATGGGCAGACAATGTCAAACAGGATCTGGCTAGAAGTGGCGAAGAGTGGCCAATTGCAGCAGCTGTAGCTCAAAAGAAACACGTCTGGAGAGGAAAATTACACAGTCTGGTTGGACCTCCGTTGCTCATGGCTGCTTGAGGATTTTGTATGTATGTAGGCATTAAGAAATTAATCACAGATGCTTGTTAGAGCAAACATTTAAAAATTGCCCACTTTTTTAAGAAGTAAACTCTAATACACAGTAAATTTCTTTCAAAATGATTATTTTGTAGTGTGCAACTATCACTGCGGTTTTTGTTTTGATATTTCAATATACGAAATATATTTGGTATGTTTGTTTCAGTATAAGAAATATGTAGAATAAAATTGGTCACCGCTCGATTTCATTATACTTTCACTATAAATAGTTGTTTCTATTAGATGAAAAAGATTGAGTGCTCTGGAAAACACTATATTTTATGAATAATTTTAATTTTCAAGATATTGACATGAAGAGAATTAAACGAGATTGCATATTTCCGAAATAGGCATCTGGCCATCAATTTATTGACCATGTAATTATTTATCTATATTTCATTTAATGTATAGTTGTAGTATTAATGTGTAATGCTAGTTGGCGAAGCTATTTGTGAGGTTTTTATTCTAAAATCAATAACGTTTATTGCGGGTAAACTATCACATATTATATTCCCATTCCTCAATATTTGCATGTCAAATGTACAATGGATGGAACATAATCTTGAAAGAACTGGAGTTTACAGGAATTTGTTTTCGTTCGTTGCTTTAGTCCAGAATTTGTTCAGAATATTTCTTATTTTTAATAGTAATTTCTTATAATAAAAAAAAATTCCTTTTGAATTTCGTAAGTGGTTCAAAAAATTATTTATTTTTTGGTAATATATTATTAAAAATTTATTCGTTTAGCTATGGCATTTGTAAATAAATGTAAAACATACTAGTTAACAAGTTCGAGCATTCATTATTTCGCTACACAATATTGCAAATGGAATATTATTGTGTCAACAATTGACTCCTCTTTGACGGAACACAAGAGCTTGTCTTCTTACTCTTTTCATTTTTGTCATGCCCTTTATCAAGTGAAGCAGAAGTTCCTGTCGGTTCCTGTGAGAGAGGTGAAATGGAGGAATATTCATTTTGCGGGGATATCTAAGTACACAGGTAAGACAGCAGAGGTAGGTGAAATTTTATCCCTTGCATTAAAAACGTCACATGAATTAATAGTAAGACGCATTTTCTAAATACCATGTCGTTTTGCTCTATATAGCTATATTTGATTAATCGGAAAAATACTATTTTTATACGCAAGTGTTTATACATTTTCGAGATTATGCACGGTTCATCTCATAGTTCTGAATAGTAGAGAGTTTTCATTTTGTAAATAATTCAAACTCGAATATTTAACAGTTCACAATTTCTATGTAACTTTGGTTTTATCTTCAAAATGTATTGTGTGTCTGAAGGTGCGAATTCGAACTAGTGAGATTTTAAGAATATGCAACCATGTTTAATTAGTGCTTTTCCAAATAAACATTTATATTTTATTACCCCGTAAAAGTAACTGTTGTATTTTTATACGCCTGCTACTCATATACGCACAATATCTGGTGTATTTAACATTCACCATGCTTATTGATGAAGAATAACACGTTCCCACAGTTACAGCCTAATCATGAGTTTTTTTTATCTAGCATGTTGAATCATTTATAAATTATTTCTTTGATGCAAATACATACATTTCAGTTACCATTTGAGTCGCATTTATCAATAAAGGCTATCTTGAAATTCTAAACGATCGAAGCGAAAGTTTTTTTACGGCCGTAGGAGCATGGATATAGATACAATTGTTTACAGAAATTCCCAACCTTTATAACGCCAAGGACCCACCTACCAATTCTTATTCTTTCTCCTAACCCCCTACCAAATCTAGCCCTTCCTGTAAACCCTCTTCTCATCATTGATTGGTACATTTGAATTAAAATAAAGGTCCCCGTAAAGAGGACTCCTAAAAATACAAGGACGAATTACATCTATACTTCTTTATCTGTGGTTCATTTATGATTACTTTGCGATTTGAATGTAAATATGTGGGTGTAGAAATTCAAAGACCCCAGAAATTTTTATATGACCAACAGCCAATTTCATCTTGTGATCAATATGAGATAACCAGTGTTGCCATACTGAAATAGCATAACTCCAGTCAAAAGCAATGAAAATTAATGCTTCATGTCATCGCGTAAATTGTGTTTTTCCCATTCTAATTTTGATATTCTGAAACCAGTACGCCTGTCCCCTCTCCTTTCCTGCGTTCGCTGATTCCTAGTGGTGCGGGGAACAGAGCATTGTTCTATATTTTATGAAAAATTAAATAATTTTAAAGAATTTTGAATAACTTTTAAACAACTCATAACAAATATTTTTTTTTGATTTTATGTTCTTTGAAATTAATTCGCTTGCAGCTAAACATTAACAACTTTTTGAACACTATTATGATGTAAGTCAACGTGGATATAGAGGAAAATTGTCTTGATCCGAATTGGGTCTGAACCCCCGACTTAATGGCATGTCAGGTGGTCTGGTCATCAAAAGTTCGTAGGTTCAGATTCCATTCGGTTGAAGACAATTTTCCTCTATGCCCACGTTCACCTACAGCAAAATAGTGTTAAAAAATTTGGTACTATTACTAAGAAGCGCTGTGATATAAAATGTCTAACAATATAACAGATAATCTATACTGTTTAGACCTATTTGATAATCGTTATTACAGTTTGTTATTTTTTTTTGACTACTGTCTTAGCCTGTCTTACTTTGGCGACCCTGCTAAATACGAAGATACAGAACAGCAATAGTTTCATGCAAGTTTTCTTTGCCAGTAAAATTTAAAGTTCGTTTTAAAACCACAAATATTTAGCAAAACAAATCGCTTAGATTCTACAATCTTTCTTTTTTTTGAATATATAATGCAGTACAGTTTATCTAAATATATAATTATAATAGTGCTCAAAGCATGTCTCATTCGTTTCACAGTTCCAATTTAAATGACGAATTTTCATTCGATATTAAACAGATTTTAGAAACACTGATACACAAGTTTCAAAGTGAAAAAATAATCTTTGAAAATTCGATCTTTAAATAAAAAGAATAAATACCCACTCAAGCAGCTGCTTGCCACAGAGGTCTGACAGGAGCCTGTCAGTTTATATGCCATAGTAGAAGGTCGGAGAGGATGGCAGGACCTCAGCAGAAAAACGACACAATACAGCCATTCCTTAACCCGGGGCTCGAACCGAGGTCCCTTAGATCAGTAGCCACACGCACTAACCACTCGGCCATGGGACGGCTTTTATATTTGTAAAAAAAATTCAATTTCTACATGCGTAGAAACTGGAACGGGAATTTCTCCAACGATCTGTACCAAGGAGTGTCTAAGGGAGAAGAGAGCTAGCTTCCATAGACGTAATGTAAACTTTTCGATTGCAGCGCCCTCTAAACATGGCAAATTCGTGTATTACAGTGAAGCCACCTAGCCAGGGAGAGGAGCCAGTTCCTTGCGTTATTTTTCCCACCGCCCAGCAAGGTTTTCAATAGCTTACACCACGTGACTAATTTTACATACACTTTGACAAAGTGTTTATTTCTTAAATTTTACCATCATAATTTTCTTTTCACAATTATTAGTTAAAATTATTTTCCTTAATAAAATCCCATTTTGTAAAACAAGTAATAGCTATGCTCAACATAGAAATTTTAACATTTTGAACATTCTACTATATTTAATATATTATAATATATTGGAATTTATAGCTTAATGCGAGACAACATGTTTTGTTTAATTATATTTTATAGAATTTAGGATATTTTCAATTAAAGTCACATCGAGTTTCTTACTTGTATAAACTGTCAATAGATGGCAGCAGGCACTTCTCTTATCAACCATAAAAAAATTACTATTAGAACAAACTGCAGACACCTATATACGTCGATATGCTTCAGGGAACACAAAACTGCAACATACATTGACTTACATGTTCGCAAGATGATTAAATGTATTAATTTACATATTAATTTTAAAAATTCTGCAAAATTACTCAAAATAAACATACAATGGCTTTTCCAGATATCGTAAAATATACTTCTGAACGGGATAAAATACTCATTGAATAACTTTAGGGTCAGCTATCACTATGCCAAACAGTCATGGGTGTTAGACAGGTTGAAACACTGATTAAATCGCAATAAATATACCAATAGGAAGACAAACCATAGCTGTAGTGGACTAAAAATGATTGCGTAGATCGCCCCTTACAGTTGTTTTTGTGCATGCACATCAATTTGCCACGTTCAGCTTCGGTAAAATTCCGCAGAACGGCGCCACTTACGCTTGTGCGAAGCTAGCCTTCTTCTCCTTAGACCTTCTTTGGTTTATCATACACTACGAATTTTAAATATGAAAGCAGATTTAATATTTTAATACGCTACATAATATAAAGAAATCGGGATAGATTGAAATATTAAGATATTTAAATATTAACTAGAGCTACGTAAGCAAAAATCATATCTCATGTGTCTTAATTCTACAGTTGAATTGCCATAAAGAGTGCATCACTTCTCAAGTGGAATTAGTAGGCTTAAACGTTTCTCCATAATGCTACTTTATCTATCTATCTATCTATCTATCATGTTGAAGATGGATAAAATATCATATCCCCAGATCCATAAATGGATTGATAATAAAATCACTTGGCTATACAAAGAGACTTAGCGTTAAAATGCCATGGTGCTTAAAATTGTTTCAGAATGCTTGTTAAACATTTATTGTTTGAGGTCTGTCAGGAAAGAAATTAAAAAAAAATTCTTTAAAGAATTTTCGTAAAGAATTTTCTTTTAACTGATACTAATGACTATCTTAGTTCAGCTTGGAATCTATTAAGTACTTCTCTTCAAATACTTCCATAAATGAAATAATAATTGCCCAACTTATTTTTCATTAGGAAAAAAACCCAACAGCTTTGAAACAAAATAACAGTAAATTTTAAAATTGGCACTTGATAGACGTTGGTCACCTGTTTAAGTCTCGGTACAATAGATTGATCCTCTTTACCTATAAAACGTACACATATGTACATTCTTTGATAAAAAAATTACGTGTAATTTTAATCTCTTAAAGTGCGTGTGCATTATTTGAGACAAATCTATTTGCAAGTTTGATTTCCTTCTTCGCAAAAGTGGGAAATTTCGTTTGTTAATCATTTAATAGATCAGTTTTAACTGTTCATAGCTTTAACTGCATCTTTGATTTTGAATATATAATGCAGTACAGTTTATCTAAATATATAATTATAATAGTGCTCAAAGCATGTCTCATTCGTTTCACAGTTCCAATTTAAATGACGAATTTTCATTCGATATTAAACAGATTTTAGAAACACTGATACACAAGTTTCCAGGTGAAAAAATAATCTTTGAAAATTCGATCTTTAAATAAAAAGAATAAATACCCCCTCAAGCAGCTGCTTGCCACAGAGGTCTGACAGGAGCCTGTCAGTTTATATGCCATAGTAGAAGGTCTGAGAGGATGGCAGGACCTCAGCAGAAAAACGACACAATACAGCCATTCCTTAACCCGGGGCTCGAACCGAGGTCCCTTAGATCAGTAGCCACACGCACTAACCACTCGGCCATGGGACGGCTTTTATTTTTGTTAAAAAATATTCAATTTCTACATGCGTAGAAACTGGAACGGGATTTGCTCTAAGGAATTGTGCCACTAATAATTGATTCTGATCGTTAATACTTCTAAATATTATTTTTATATTTAAACAGGTAGTTTTAATTATCACGAAAAATGTTTATGCGTATTGAGACCAAGTGTGATTCGTTTTATTTTCGATAAATTCTCAGTTAGATGTGTCTGAAGTGTAGTTAGATGTATAAAGGATTTAGTTTGTCTCAGTTTATTTATTGCAATAGAGACTCCATGAGGACAAATTTTAGGATAAATATGTAAAATATATCAAATAAATTTCTAAATAAATTCTTTGACGCTGAAGATTTTCTGTTTTATTTAATAAATAACTGAAGTAGGATATTATGTTATATTGATGTGATATAACACAGTCTGAAGACGATGTGTGTCTATAACACGGTATAAAGTATACTAAATATATAACGATGTGTTTCTATAACACAGTCTGAAGTTTATTAAATGTATTAAGTAATAAATATCAATTAATATGTTTATATATTAGTAGGCCTGTAAATAGTATCTAGGTAGTCACTGGAAGGAGAGCTTATGCACCAATCCCCTGTGATGATGCATAGAACCGGCCAGGCCTAGCACCTAAATGTCCGACCCCGTCTTCTCGTGGTTAGTACCTTTCAAAAAACTTCACGTTTCGCTGAAGTGGTGTGGGAGTACGGGTGCCTGGACGATATTGTACGTCACATCCACGAAAAGTGTCGCAAGCCTTTTACTTCCGTCATCGCTTACAAGGGAGGATTCTACGAGAAGCGACTATTGACCAGACTTGGTATAACCTCGCTGGATTTAGAAAAAATTGGTTGTCCACGTTTCAAAAACCTTCCTAAACTACCTGGAACTGAGTACGGTTATCACAAAGGTTGTGGAGTGCATTGTTCACAAGCCGAGACAGCAGCATTTAGCACATGGATGAACGAGTATATCGAGAAGCACTCTACACAATTCACCGGTCGTTAATTGGTCAACCACACGGACAATTAGAGGCTTTTCCTTTGTGGGACTTGTTCGACGAACCTGACTATTTTGGCGAGAACGCTCCACCTATGTCCTGTTGAAGACAACTCTTCTGTGAACCCTTGCCCAGCACAGACTTAAGCGGCTGAAAAACCTGTAGAACACAACAGTTGTCGCAATGCAGCCTGCTAGTGAACACTCCTACCCTCTTGGAGGTGAGATTTTCGTCGTACCTAGACTGTACTGTGAACGTCTCCAGGTCCACGTGCGCCGTTACCGCAGCTTCAGTGAAGGAGGTCTACTTTACCCGACGAAGGAAGGGATCACTCTAATCCTTCCGGAGTGGCAGGAATTACTAGTGGTGACGGAGAGAATCGACGTCGCTAATTCCACCGAAAGAGAGACTTGGTTTGTGACGAACAACTTACAATTGTGCGCTTACTATAATAGTGATGGGTGTCGACGCCTCGACATCATCAAATCCCTACCTGGTTCAACATCTTGTGGTGTGAACCTCGCCTTGGCCCAGTGAGAGGAAATACGAAACCGTAGCAACGATGTGAATAGCCTGGATCATCACTGCAGGTCCAATGTTAATTTTCACCTGCGGCACGCCATCGCTGAACAGAGAGATCTTCTACTAGCGTTTCTTTTGACTCCCCCGGCAGAGGATCAAGGACATTTGATGCAGCTATTGACGGACATTGTAGTGCACGATCTAATTCAAGCCTTGCTACCCGGGACTAGGCTTATAGAGCCCGAGGATAAAGAACATTGTTTGAATACTTATTTGAACGATGCAGTGCGCTCATTGGACATTGACGCTGTTGCTAATGCATTTGTTGACACGGCCTGGTCTCGAGGCCTCATCTGTTATGTAGATGACGCTTTTCTTTCCTCTCTGTCGTTTGGTGACGTGTTAAAGAGAGCGAAAGACAACCTGTATACTAGCGACAATTGGTTTTGTAAATAAAAGTCCGATATTACCTAACAATTACTGTGTTGTGTACTCGTTTACGTTATGAATCGTGTGAAGCAACAGCTGTGATTTGTGAGGTCACGTTATCTCCAGATTATTTAGCCACACGTTGCGGATATTCTAGGCATTTGGGAAGAAACGTTTGGTTGAGCGTGTGTAATAAAACAGTGGATATCAGATTATTTTTACGTAAACAACAGACGGTGAAAGGAATTAACTTTTCTTTTTCTCAGTGGAAGAAACTCGTCACTCTGGACGGGTGGGTCGAGAAAAATGTTGTGGGCTCCGAGTTACCGATTCTGTCTGGTGGAGGTGGGAACAAAAGCGATGTACTATAACCATCCGGTCATTTACACAACGAGAGAGTTGTGTGAAGAGGCTGCAGACCCATACATCTATAAACATACCTGACTCCCTTCCTATCGAGGTCTGGATTAAAGAGGGAAAGCGACTGCTGGTCGATGAACGACGCGTTGGAAAAACCTTATTACGATCCCAAGAACCCTGGCAGCTATGGAGGGGTGACTCGATTATCCCAGAGTACTGGATCCAAAGACAGTCAGAGAATGGTTAGCAGGTCAAGAGACGTACACTCTCCACAGACCGGCAACGAGCAAATTCAGAAGGAACCAAACGTACGTGACAGGTCTGGATCAACAATGGCAGGAGGATTTAATGTTCGTGAAAAATATTGCACGATTTAATGATGGTTATGGATACATATTAGTCGTCATCGATATTTTATCTCGCTATGCGTGGGCGGTTCCTGTGAAAAAGAAAAACAGGAACTGCTGTGAAAGAAGCATTTGAACAGATTCTAGCACGGTCGTGATACCACGACTCTAAACACCGATCAGGGGACAGAATTCAAAAACTGTGTTTTTCTAAAATTACTAAAAGAAAAAAACATTCACTTCTTCGTATCTTATAGTGATAAGAAAACTGCGTTGGTAGAAAGACTGAATCGAACCCTGAGAGAAAAATTATGGCGTTATTTCATTAAACATAAAAATTTTAGATTCTTGCACGTTCTGGATTCCATAGTGAAGGGTTATAATGCTTCCAAACATCGAGCTCATGACCTTGCTCCCAAGGACGTGGATCTGTTTAATGAGAGTGTCGTCTGGGAGAGATTATACGGAGCGGAGCGCCAAAGCAGGCAGACCCTGTCCGTTTTAAAGAGGGAGATCACGTGAGACTCAGCAGTTTGAAGCTACCATTCAAGAAAGGTGCGTCGCAACAGTGGACTCGAGAGATATTTGGAGTGAAAAGAATCGTACCTAGAACACCTCCCGTTTACGAAGTGGTAGATAGTGATGGTAACATGATACGTGGAACTTTCTATAGCCGAGAACTGCAGAAACTCCTGAACTCTACGCAATGGAAAAAATCTAAGACCGGGACCGCAAAAAAGGCGTCTTAGTGAAGTGGAGAGTTATCGTACTCCTAACTGGATACCTAGAAAATGACTTTCTACTTAACTCTCCCTTCCTCCGCCAACATGGACGTTTACCCTTCTAACACTCAGAGCGATTATACTACGAGACTGGCACAGCCAATCGAGCTGAATGGTGAATGGGAGGTAGCGCTATCCGAGATTCACATTCCTACGAGTTGGTATAATATCGACGATTCGATAGATCCTTCTCCACACATTTCAGATGGTTCCTCTCCTACCGTTAAGCATAAAAGTTTGAGACTTACGTTAAGCATAAAAGTTTGAGACTTACGTGAAGCATAAAAGTTTGACTTACGTTAAGCATAAAAGTTCGAGACTTACGTGAAGCATAAAGTTTGACTTACGTTAAGCATAAAAGTTCGAGACTTACGTGAAGCATAAAAGTTTGACTTACGTTAAGCATAAAAGTTTGAGACTTACGTTTGAGACTTACCTCCTGTATAGCCAAGGCGAAGAAGTTATGCTGTTTTTGACTTCCGAAAGAGGACGTAATTTCGGAAGTAAGGATCGAGAGTTTCATTGAAGAACTGCAGAAGAGAGTTCGCTGGAAAAATTATCCATAAAAAGCAAACAAATATTTGGAGGGAAGGTGAAGGGGTGATTTAATTTTCTGAGATCGCAGCAATAATATCAGTTCTGTGTCTGATTGGGCAGGTTGGGATTAGATTTATTTATGGCTAAAACGTGATTTATAACTTCGGTGAGACTTTCGGTGAATGAAAGCAAGATGTTTTGCATTCTGAGTTGCAATTCGCTTACAATACGTGCAATTTTTCTGCATCAGTGAGAGAAACGTCTGATCCGGGGGATGAGATGGATAAACATTCTTCTTCTTCTCTATTGGAAGTTGAATTGGAGGCTACGTGGCTGCTATGAAATGAAGGGAATTCCATTTCTCGGCTATTTTGTATGTTCCGTGGCCGAGTGGTTAGCGCGCATGGCTACTGATCTAAGGGACCTGGGTTCGAGCCCTGGGTAAGGCATGGATGTTCATGTTGTTTTTCTGCTGCGGTCCTGCCATCCTCTCAGATTTTCTACTGTGGCATATAAACTGACAGGCTCCTGTCAGACCTCTGTGGCAAGCAGCTGCTTGAGGGGGTTATTTATTTTTTTATTGATCTAAAAGTAGGCCTATCGAGCTGTATTTTGGTCTTAGGCGCAGAATATCTCGAGGAAGATGGTCGTTCAAAATTGCCTCCCGAATATTGAATTTCGGTTTTTTTTCCCATACTTTCCTCTGTAGATGGACGCAGCTTGAGACCATTAGAGATTTTTATCTATTTGAAATTTTCTGATTTTATTCGCCACGTATCATATTGAGTTTTTTACTTGTATAAACGTTCAACAGATGGCAGCAGCAACTTCCTATATCAACCATAAAATAAAGATTAGAGCGAAGTGCACAAAATTATATATATTTATATGTTCCAGGGGACACAAAACTGAAACATACATTGACTTATATATTCGCAAGAGAATTAAATGTATTAATTTACATATTAATTTGGAAAATTCTGCAAATTTTTTCAAAATGAACATACAACGGCTTTTGCAGGTATCGTAAAATGCGCTCCTGAACGGGATAAAATACTCGTTGAATAACTTTAGGGTCAGCTACCACTGTGCACAAAGAAACACACAACACTAATTAAATCACATTAAGTATATCAAGAGTAAAAGACAAACCATTAGTAGCTGCAGAGGGCCAAAATGATTGTACTGCGCATGCGCCCCTTACAGCTGATTTTGTGCCCGCATACTTTGGTTCAGCTTCGTCAAAATTCGATATAGTGGCGCCACTTAGCGTTTACCTAAGTTTAATTTAGTAAGATATTTCATTACATTCTCTCTAAATATTTTGTAGAAATTTAATATTTTAAGATTTCTAAAGCAACACCGTAAACCGCATGTAACGATGCAGTTTAAGAAGAGACATTAACCGAATATAAAAATAAATAAATATCCCCTCAAGCAGCTGCTTGCCACAGAGGTCTGACAGGACCTTAAGATATCACCTTTGGCACGCAGAACCGAGACGAGTGCTGCTACTGACTCCCCCTTCTCACCTTGTCTTTTCCCTTTTCTTTTTTATCCTTCCTCCTTTCTTTCTTCCACTTTCTTTGATTCTGATTCCTTCATCACACAGGAAATAAATCCCTTTCCTTCAATTTAATTATCATCCGATATCTCATGCTCATCTTTTTTTTATGGATCTCCGAAATCACCCTACAATTATTTTTCAAGAATAACTGTGGTCACAAGACCCAGTGCGACTTGAACTGAACGGGATCCTTGTCCGGGTTTTCGCGAAGGGAAAGGGGGGGCGGGAGTGGGAGCCTTTTTTATTTATTTTATGCGGCCGAAACTTAATTTCCTGCGCAATGGCAGGAACCCGGATTTGGACCCCTCTCCCCTCAAGGGTGTTAAATGTTTTATGTTTTTTCTTTGGTTATGGCGAAAGGTTTGTATTTATCTTTCTCTTGAAGCCCCACACACATCTCAATTGTACATGCTAGGAAGGGGGAAGGACGCCGTCTAATAAGACTTGGGAATATTTCCTAGCAAGCACATCCCATCCCAAACGCGTGTGGGGCAGTGAATGCTGTGTGAAAGAATGAAAGTTGTTTGAAAGATGTGTGTTTTTGAGGGACAGCTGGCAGAGAACATTATGTTTTGCTGAGGCTGTCTCGCTGATCACATTAAATTAGTTTAACCTTATGCCCGACAGCTGAGTGTCTGAATCTTAGTTCGACGGCACAAGGGATTAAGAAAAACTCAAGTGAAACTGATTTTAGATATAATTTGCTTTCGAGAGTTTTTCCTAATTACAAAGGAGAAGGTCTGAGAGGATGGTGGGGAAATATTACTACAAATGTATGCCTCAAATCAGTAGCCCAGGGTGCTAACCACTCGGCCACGGGACGGCTTAACCGAATATAACAGTTATTAATGACTCATAATAAACAGAGACATTTTTCGTCATATTTAGCTGGAGAAATAAATGCACCATTGTAACTTCAACAAAAAAAAAAACTCGAATTTCAATGAAAATAACTTCATTAACATGTACATTTTTATAATAATAATCTTTATTCACATCACATTTAAAACAATGATATAATACATATCACGGATGTATATTAGCGCCTCGCGATATAAGGGGCTTAGCCGTCCCGTGGCCGAGTGGTTAGCACGCTTGGCTACTGATCTAAGGGACCTGGGTTTCGAGCCCCGGAATTAGGCATGGATGTGTGTGTCGTTTTTCTGCTGAGGTCCTGCCATCCTCTCAGATCTCCTACTGTGGCATATAAACTGACAGGCTCCTGTCAGACCTCTGTGGCAAGCAGCTGCTTGAGGGGGTATTTATTTTATTTATTTATTATTGTGCCCACACTGTTCATCTTAGTTTTACCAACGAGGATTACAGTGTAATATTTCCACCATATTAGCGTCATACTTATTTTTTAATCTTCCTTTCAATCAGAAAAATAAATTTATTTATAGATGATTTTAACTCACGAGGAGAAGATAGATTTCATCGCAGGTTATGCTACTTACAAGGCAAAGTCTTATCAACTTTTTACTACTTACAAGGCAAAGTCTTATCAGATTGTAATGCATGCATATCACAAATAACAAGGAAGAAAAACGAGTTAGAATTGGATGAAAAGCAACTTTTATACATGACAATGATTGACAAGTTTTTTTACTCCAAAATGAGTTATTTATGACAATGTTGATATTATTGTCACGGATTTGCTTGAATTCGAAAAGAAAAATCTGCATATGCAGTAAAGGTACTGAAAAACTTATTGGTTTAAAATCGATAGCTGTGAGCGAAAATTTAATTGAATTTTTATCTTGGCTCTACCGTTAAAGGCCTGTATATATCAAAACTCCCATTCTTTGTGTCTAACGAAGAAATTTCTACTAAACTAGCAAACTATGGAAATATACTTGATATTACTAGTGAAAAATATAAAGAAGAAAAATTTCAAAATATCGTAACTGGCAGTCGAATAGCAAAAATTGAACCAAATTTCTGGATTCACAGCTACGATCTAACTCGACTATGCCGCAAATGTAAACAACCAGGCCACCTGGCGGAGAGCTGTACGTTCGAGTATATAAAGAAAAAATCAGTTGCCCAAGTGGTCGCCATAACTACGGAAACTTTACCGAAAAAAAACAAACAAACCTGCGACCACTTAGGAAAGAAAACGGAATTTAGACAAAATCTAAATTCTTCAATCTGCATTAGACATTGATGTTTATGTTAGTATGAGTAAGAAAACAAAATACTGTTTACGATTTGTTTTAAATCTATTAGATTTTACTTTTGTAGCAGATCTAATAATAAAACATTTCCATTTTAAATAATGATCGTTACTTTGTTTACAAAAGTGTAGAGTTCGGCCATTTATCACGGAATGTAATGTAACACTAAGATCTATTATACACAACACAAAGTTTGAATTTTTTTTAATTAATCATAACTACTAATAATGTGAAGTAAATATGAGACGTAAATGATAGCTGATAGCTGAAACATAACATTCAATGTGCCAGGATCAAATGACCCCATAACCATTTTCATCTGATGATCGCCGATAAGGCCATGAGTCAAAGACAGTACAAAATGTAGTGCACCAAGCTATGGTGAAACCCCGAAGGGCTATGAAAAGAACACGTAAGAACAGGAGCAGAAAGCAAAAACTAAACCAAAAAGGTATCCAGATCGTAGATCAGGGGTCTTGCTCTTTTGATCCTGCTCTGAGAATCGAACAAATAATGCAATAGAGAAGAAATCAAATCATGTGGGTTTGAGTCAACACCATCAAAGACAGTGGCGGTTCGCGTATAGGCACTGTGGAACTGCAGCACCCCCAATTTCAACTTGATATTATCGATAACATTTAATATAATGAGTCCTTTTTTCTTTAATTCTTTCTTTATACTTGTACAATATATAATCCTGAAGCTTAATGTCAGTAGTCATCCCCCAGTTTATGAAAAAGATACAAAAATCTTTTTATGGAACTGTGCGCTTCACAGTACTAGCGGAGAGGTGTTTGACTGTTGTGCGCATGCGCACATAGGAAGCTACACGCTAGGCTGCAAGGGAGAGAGAGCACTGTCGTTCCCGCAGTGCCGACCCTGGCGTGCTGGTTGAAGGTAGTTTTTTTTTTACTCCGCGTGTGTTGTGCTTAAAAACCGTGTACCATATTCTTGAATGTGATAAAGTGTAGAATTAGATTATTATCCTGCTTCCAGCAATTCCAATTTTTTTTCGCGCAATTTAAAACAAGAGGAATGGATTTGATTTTTAAATGAATATAGATTCAGCTTGAACTGTAACAATTTAGGTTAAAGTAAGTAAAAAATGTTTGATATTGTTCTTTTAGGATTTTATCAAGTTTCTGAATAAAATTTCTTTTTATACATGTTTGTTTCCTTTTACACAATTTTAAAACAAAGGCTAAAAATTTTCTGGAGCAGCACCCCCACTAATTTTAGCTACGAGCCGCCACTGATCAAAGAAAACCTTCGATGTGTTCTTAATAAAGTTATATATGTGTTCAACTCCAAGATCGTGATGAATTCTTCTGTTGGTGGCGAACCAGGGAGCATTCGTAACCTGTCGTAGCACTTTGTTCTGATATCGTTGTAAACAACAGATATTCGTCTTTGTCGTATTCGCCCAGACAGGGGCAGCATAAGTCAATACTGGACGTAGCACCGAAAAGTACAGAAGTAATTTGTGATCAATAGAAAGGATCGAATTTCGACCCAACAACGGTCCAAGTTGGCATCGGATGATGTTAGCTTTATGAATGATGCACTTAATGTAGTAGTTTCACTTCAATTTTTTGATGCAAAATCAGCCCTAAATACTTTGTAATCTTTTGCCAAGGAATAGAGTTATTAAATATATGTAAACTGCTGTCACAAGAAACTTTCTTCAATGAAAATAGTATCGCTGAACTTTTGTCAACGTTTATTTTGATCTTCCATTTATCGTACCATTTTTCAGCCAGGTCTAGACCTTTCTGCAGCCTGTCTATAGCTATCGAAGACCTCTGAGATGGAGAAAGTAGAGCTATGTCGTCCGCGTACATAGCATAAAACAAACGTTCATGCAAGGGAATTCATGCATGTAGATAGAGAACAGAACAGGGCCAAGGAGGGAACCCTGTGGGACCCCTGCCTGTATACTCTGGACTGCAGATAGACTCTCATTGACACATACTTGAAAAGTACGGTGATGTAAATAGGATTCGATAAAAAGAATCATCCCTAATGGGGCCTTTGCCCTGACGAGCTTAGAAATCAGCCCATCAACCCAAACCTTGTCGAAGGCCTTGGCCACATCGAGAAAGGCAGTAGCAACGAATTCTTTCTTGTTTAAGGATTCTTTTAGTTTACCAACAACTCGTAAAAACTGGTGATCCGTTGACATCGTTTTCCGGAATATCTGGAATCACCTGATGTTGAGAGACGAATGTGCATTCGATTCAACATCATTCGTTCCAACAGCTGAGACAAGACAACAGGCTAATCGGACGGTAGCTGCTTGGAAACTTGTGATTTTGCCCTGGCTTAGGGATCATCTTGATCTTTGCTCGCTTCCATACCTCAGGAAAAACTCCATATCATATAAGGACATTAAATAGCAACGAGAAAAGTACAGAAAAGTACACAAAAAGACTATTGCATTGACGATTAAATTCCTGATCATGGCATTAGTAACCAGATCCAAACCAGGAGCCTTATTTCTCCTTAGCTTCCCGATTGCTGCCTTAATCTCCTTAGGGGTAGTGACAGGTGTCAGACTTGTCGGACGCAGATAGAAATGATTTATTTCCTCTTTCACCTCTCGTTGAGTAAGTTCATCTGACAAGTCAGAATTTTCCTGGAACTGGGTGCCCCAATGTTGAGGCAAATGCTTCAGCTTTCTCAGCATCACTATATACCACCCCCTTTTCACCTTGTATAGGCGGGAGGTTATTTTTAGGATTTTTTAGCCTCTTTGTAAAGTTCCAAATAGAATTATCATAAACAGAGAAGTTTTCGATCTTATTTTTCCAAGTGGTAGCTCTGAATTCTGCGATATCTACTCGAACTCTGTTCTTGAGGGCATAGTACATATTTTTATCTGCTGGATACCGAAACCTTTGCCACCGATGTCTACCTTGGTTTTTGGCCTTGACTTCAAGTAACTGGGAAGGTAACTTAAAATAAACAGGAACCTTTTTCCTCGTACATGTATGAAGAATAGTAATAAAATTTTCAATGTCAGCCTCAATATTATGGAAATGCGGAGAATTGCATTGACCTTTGAGAGAAGCGTGAAAAAGTTCTTTGTAAACATCCCAATTTGTTGAAACGGAAACAGGAGGAGTTGCCACATTCGATATGAAGAGCTGAAGAGAGATTGGTTGGGTTGGGTTGTTTTACATCTGAGCGGCACTTTTTTGCACACCATGGGCTAAATGGCCAGGTCACATGGACCCCGAAGGCTCAGAGAAGGTTGGGGGAGGGGACCCACTGGAACAGCTGTTGGGAGACAGATGGTAGCCTCCCGTCAAGGCCATCCAGCGTGTTCTTTAACGTGCACAGGGTATGGCTCTCCCACACACGGGACCACGGCTTAACGTCCCATCCGACGGACGGCGGCTTTTACAAGCCCATCGGTGTCCCCTACTGACCGTGGGCAGGGCGGGGAATTTTGCGGAGATAAATCTCAACGCTGTCCCAGCTGGGACTCGAATCTGGGAACTACAGATTACGAGTCTGGCGCGCTACCGACTGAGCCACCCCCGCCCCAGAGAGATTGGTATGTGATCCGAGTTTAGGGATTGTATAGTATCAAGACTGTAGGCCGGAAAAAAGTGTCCCAGCAGGACTATATCAAGCACATCTGGCATGTATTTCGGGTTGTACGGAAAATAAGTGGGACTGGAAGGCGCATCCACAATGATCCCTTCTAGTAGAATATTCAAGCAGGGTGCGACCATTTAAGTTACACCTTCGAGAATTCCAAGCAGTATGTTTGGAGTTTAGGTCACCAGCAAGAATTGTGGGACAGTCGGTTTTAAAGATCCAATCCAGATCCACAGAACGCAAAATAATATTTGGAGGCTTATAACCAGAAATGATGTTTAGTTTTCCAATACTAGTCCGGAGAATAGAGATAGCAGTTATTTAAATGGAAGCCACTTCAGGAAGCAGATAATGGAAGTGTGGAATAGAGCTCTTAACAAAAATGGCTGTCCCACCACCTCCATTATTTTTTCTGTCAGTACGATAAACTTTGTAATTTGCGACATTGAGCGTATCACTAGCCCTTAAGTGTGTCTCGCTCAGTAAAGCCACATCCACATTAAACTGCAGAAGAAAGTTCAGAAACTCAAAAAGGTCTCTTTTAAGGCCGTTGTTGCAATTCCACGCATTAATATGAAGCTTGTCATGATAATAAGGTGAATCACCCATCGGGGTTCAGAGCGTTGAGTAGAAGTTCAAAAGCTCGGACCCCGACAGCAATTTTGGCCATCAGGCCTTTAGCACTTTGATACTCTGTAAATAAAGATTTAATGGTGGTCAGAATGGTAGCAAAATTTAACTGTTTGACAAAAGAAAAAACATCTTTGATATCATTAATCAGAATTGAGTCCAATTCTTTTTTATCCCTCTTAGAGGATGTTTGTAATTTAGGTTTCTGCTGAACAGGAGTAGAAGTACGTTCATATGGAGCTGGTGAAGGAACAGCAGTAGACTGCTAAATCCTAGATGTAGATGAAGAAGCAGCATATGAAAGAGAAGTAGATGTTTTGGCAACAAACGGGGGAGTCACCTTTCCCTTTCGCAAAGGTATAGACTTTGATTGTCTATGAGGTGGAGGCATAGTGTTGGTAGAACCAAGTTTAGGATAGAAAGTACATCCCTTATAATTTGCTGTATGTGCCAGCCCACAATTTGCGCAGGTGGGGGAGCCATCAGTCTTGCTTCTAGAACAAGTAGTTGTGAAATGATCCCCGGCGCATTTCACGCAACGGGGCCTATTATGGCATCCACTCTGCGCATGACCAAACGATTGGCAGCGGTGACATTGAGTGGGTGCAGGTCCTTTTCTATAATTTTCAACCTTAATTCGTAGGTGAAAAAGACTAGTAACGTTGAAAATGTTCTTATTTGCAGCAGTCTTCGAAAGTTCGACAAGAAAAATGGGAATTGGTTTTCTATCTGCACCGTGTTTGAGTTGTGAAATTTTTAGGGGGTTCAGACCCATGCCAAGCTCAGTCCTAAGCTCGTCGCAGGTAACATCCAGTGGTAAATGTTTAAGAACAACTTTTAGATTTTTTTCAGCTTTAAGCTGATATGTATGAAATTCAAGGTGAGACCCTTCAAACAATCTGACGAAGGCGCGAAAATCCTGAGTGCACTTCGTTTGTACACGAATGGCGTCTCCATTTGATTTGGCAGTGAAGGCCTCCACTGCCAAAACAGTAAGCTCTCGTTGTAATAGGGTCCAGTTTTTTGTACTCTTCAAAATAATTGCGGGAATCTGTTCCCGTTTAGCCCCAGTCACTGAGGACGAATCCAACCGGCAAGACCTATCAGAGGTAGAGGCAGCCATAACATCCGTTGATCCATCAACTTGGTCAGGGTTCAGGGCTAAAACCGAGAATTTATTTTTAAATGGGATAGTATCATGGGTAGGAGAAAGGGGACGTTTATGTCCTTTCTTCACAGGTTTAAACTTTGTTGTGTCCATACTATCCACTGTATCAGCAGTTGTAACAACAGAAACAAAATTTCCGGTACTCTTAGAAGTGGTAGCAACCCGCTGGTTTGACGTTGTGAATTTGAATTCACAATTATGTTCCATAATTTCCTTTTCAATATAATATTTTTATAAGATGGCCGTCTTAAAGGTGGCATAAGTTTCAGGGTTAAGACCATGAATCTGAGTCATATTTGGCATACGATGTAAAATGGAGTTTAGCTCCTCCAATTTATCAAGTTTGTGCGTCAAACATTGACATGTTGAAGCAGCATCCTTTTTGGCAGCTCATTGAAGCGGGTTAGAGTTATCTCCAGTTTCGACACAATGATCAAAGTTTTCCTCTGGGGCCGGGGATGTGCCATCCAACAACTGCGGAGGAGATACCTCTTTGCAGGGTAAATGCCCTTCAATAACAGAAGGACTACAGATTTGCCAGACATCGTCGTCCGATATCCAGTGCAGTGCCGGCCCAGCCGAGTCTGCCATCAAAATCTCCCGAGAGTCCGCTACTGCATCCATATTTGAATTTTCGATATATCATCGAATTCTGAGACGAAAGAAATAATAAATAAGCACTGACCTGAAGTGCAGAAGAAACGAAGCCCAAGCTTTGGGCGAGAAGAAATTAAATACTTCCTACAACCGCGACAAATATCACAGCGCACACTACCTAGGGAATTCGGCGAAACAGTCCTTCCGAAATCCTCTCCTATCCTAGATAAAGTCAAGAAACGTGTGCACAAGAGCAGCGGTCGACACAATCCTCAGCAGCACTTCCTCTCACTCATCTCTCCGCCAGATTTCTCTCGAATCATAAAAATGGCAAGAAACGAATGAAATCAAATTTTCACTCTCATCCTCTCAGACCTTCTACTGTGGCATATAAACTGACAGGCTCCTGTCAGACCTCTGTGGCAAGCAGCTGCTTGAGGAGGTATATTTTTATTTATGAGATGTAAATGCTGAGTGCGAGATTCCCAGAATAAATAAAAAAATCGTCAAATGTTCAACTGAACTTCTGATAACAGTTTTATCATTGAAAGAAAAATCTGTGCTGGTAACTGTTTTTGTAAATAAATAATAATAAATACCCCTTCAAGCAGCTGCTTCCCACAGAGGTCTGACAGGAGCCTGTCAGTTTATATGCCACAGTAGGAGATCTGAGAGGATGGCAGGACCTCAGCAGAATTTTGTACAGAAAATAAAATATAATAACACATAAAATAATAATGCATAAGATAGATTCAACGGAATATCTCAAAATGAAGTTTAAGGTAGAGATGTTCACGGGAACTATTCCCTATGGTGAACTAGTTCGTGTGTAAAGAAGTTCGTTTTAAGTCACTAGTTCCTGTTTCAGAAGATAGAGGGCAGTGCTTGTTCCAACAAGCGGAGGCGTAGCTCAAACTGAAATGTCACAGAGATAAAGGAGAAGACCGGTAAATAAGTTCAAGTAGTTGAAACTGTGGCATCATTCAGTGTCACTTGGCTCGTAATACAAGGTCTATGGTTCGAAACCAGCTTTCGATTAATTTTTTTTCGTGGCACGCGCTTTGAGGTTTCCGGGCCTCATTCATAGAGGCATTGCAATACCTTCATTATAACCATGGTCTATTGATGGGCAAAATGCCTCTTTTTCAAAGATTCGATTCCTTTGAATTTCTTAAAACAGTCATTAAAATGATTCGTTCTTTTGACTCATTTGGTTCTTTGAACGAGTCCCTCGTAATGAATCAAATTAGTTGCTTTTTAGCGTATTCTAGAGGTTAACTTCTTAAAATATCAATAACAATTAAATTTTTTAATTTTAATAACTAGCTTGTCGCATTTGATTGCACTTTAAAATACTTTGTAGTTAAATTTTTAAAATTTTAGACAAATAACTTCAATTTTTTTTAATTACATAACTTCTTTGCTTTTTGTTCGATAGCATTCCATGTCCAGTCTTGATTGATTTTAATTTTTGTGTAAGTAGGTAGAGATTCAACCACATCAAAAGATTTGTCCCAAATGGTTCATTTAATCGGTTCTTAAATAATTAATTGAGAAACTCTTGTATTCTGTAGAATATGTGGATTTAACAAAAAATTATTCAAACCCCCAAACAGATGAAAAGAGCCTTTTAATTATTATCAGTCTTCCTATTGTCTAGGTAGCCTTGCCAAGGAACCCCTAGGTATGTGCTTATTGGGTAATCCTTAACTCAATAATAGACAAATATTAACTTCCGTAAAGGCCGTCCAAAGTGTTCATTGACGTGTACGGCCATTTTACTGAGATTTTATTATTGAACTTAAGCGCAACAAAAAGTGAGTTCACTATGCAAAATAAGCAACGCCGGATTTCCGATAGCCCATCTAGGTACTGCCTAGGGGCACAGACGCAACAGGGGCGCCAGCTTTCAGATGTTAAAATTTGTTGATTTAAGTAGGAACAAAATAATGTCCTACTAAATTTTTAGAAAGAAAAAAAATGCCGTTTTCAAACATCCGTGGTTAAAAAAAAAAAGCAATTCAAGCAGCTCTGTCCTGGCAATCGCAAGTTATCTTTTAAAGGACATGAAGCAATATTAAAAAATAAAAAAAAAATCTCTCTCGAGCAGCTGCTTGCCACAGAGGTCGGACAGGAGACTGTCAGTTAAAATTTAAAATTTATCAATTAATTAAGTAAGATTTTAAATTTATTTCCTATGACATTTTGGTTTGGGGGGTACTGAAGGCGTCAGGTGTTTAATAATAAATAAATAAATAAATACCCCCTCAAGCAGCTGCTTGCCACAGAGGTCTGACAGGAGCCTGTCAGTTTATATGCCAGAGTAGAAGGTCTGAGAGGATGGCAGGACCTCAGCAGAAAAACGACACAAACAGCCATGCCTTACCCGGGGCTCGAACCCAGGTCCCGTAGATCAGTAGCCAAGCGCGCTAACCACTCGGCCACGGGACGGCATCAGGTGTTTACCTTCTGGGAAAAAAATTGGCTGCCTGTTGAAACGGAAAAAAATAATGAAACACTTGCGGGTCTCTTGGAGGGGGCCCATAGCCCCTTCCCTATGACATCTCTAACCCCTTCCCTATGACGTCTCTAACGGTGTAAAATGTTGAAAATGGCAAAATTTAAATGAATATTTCGAAGTGACATCAGTATGTTAAATTTTTTTAGTAATGAAATATGAGAATGAGGAATTTTACATTGACGGCTAATAAGATGTTTTGCTTTAAAGGATAATTGTTTTTTTCTAGAGATAAATTTCAAAATGTTTTTGGGTTGGACTGGTATTGATGAAATATTACGATTCACATATTACGAATATCTCAAAAGTTTTAATTACGCTTTTTAGCAGTAAAATGATTCTCTCATAGAATACTTCATATGATTTATTTTTAATAATTGGAATTGGATTCCTTAGCTTTCTATTAAAAAATTGCAACTACCGAATATGCTCTGTCAGGGAGGAATCTGGGGTCGGTGGGAGGACAAGGGCCAACCCCTCTCCCACTGAAAATGCTGATAAGGAGAATAGAGGCAAAAATTATTAAAATTGGCGCACAATACATACAACTTTCCAGAAAATTTATCAATACTTCTAAAACATAGGGGGAAATTTTATACCGCAATTGAAGTCCAGTCTCTTACTCCCCTGCTTTTACTTTAATATGAATACGAGCTTGCGCTCTATACAGAACAGTCAATTACCGAATTTAATAGGAGAATGTTATAAATTGTTGAAAAACAACAGGAAATGCGACGCAGTAGTTTTGTTTTGCCCTGACTGAATGTGCATAATTTGCGAAGTACATTCTGTGTTGCAAACTAGTTCAACTCACTGAACTAGAACTACAGAACTAGTTATCTTAATGAACCGAATTTTAATATATTATTCGTGTTTATATAAAGAATGGTAAATTCTTTATTATTGAAGATATAACGCCTTTATGTATCTTTCTATAATACTAATTATATGTTATCAATGGACCAGTAGCGCTCTTCGGTAAAATCACGTAGACGGTTGAAAATATACTTTCATTAATCCTATAATCAAACAAGTAGGCTTTTACACGAAACATACCCAAAAGAATTGACTAAATACCACAACATGTCATAAGAAACAGGTGTCTCTTGGTATTAAATACATGTTCAGTGTAAATGAATGATTCCTGAATCTATCATTTTCCTTTTTCAATATTTATTTTTCCTTTTTCAACATAATCAACACCAACATATTGAGGATAACGAGCTCCATCTACCGACCATACAGTGCACTAAACTTTCGGAATTCTAAATAAATAAAAAAATACCCCCTCAAGCAGCTGCTTGCCACAGAGGTCTGACAGGAGCCTGTCAGTTTATATGCCATAGTAGAAGCTCTGAGAGGATGGCAGGCCCTCAGCAGAAAAACTATCACCATAATATTGCACAAAAAATACCATTTACCATCGAAGGGAAATGAGTCAATAAAGTTTTAGAACCTATTCCCGACTATTTACCACCAGAAATTATTTGTTTACGCAAACCTTTCAAAGCGATGGGCCGTGAGCCATCAGAAACTAACCCACTGTAAGTTATGGCTCGATTCTTGGGGTGCTTTCGTCGAAAAGATTCTTTTTGCAAACTTGCCCAGTGATTATTTCAGTAGTAGTCAGGAAAGAAATATGTTTTCAGACTAATAAGATTGAATTGATACGTATTAGCAGTTTCGCTTTCTATCTTCGCTTACTGAATATAATATTCGCTCTTAATATTTTTTAATAAAAAAATGCAATTTCCAATTCAAAATATTTTTAAAACGCCTAAGTCATCGGAATATATTATCTTTTGCAATAATCTAGCGAAGGACCATGGATCATAATCAAGACCATGATCCAGAACAAAGAAACAGAAGGAATGGAGAAGGACAATGGGAGACCGAGGTTTAAGTCCAAGAACCTTATCTGATCACGTCTAATATGGAAAGCGAATGAAACGGTGTTAAATTGAAAAATTCACGAAAATGGCCCAGTAGGGCCAAATCTGTAGTGACAGTGAAAGCCAAACGGAAAAGGACGTCCAAGGCCACAATGGGGAACAAAAATCACAAGCCCAAAAAAAAATCGCAGTGACCAGAAAAGTAAAATTTCTCCTCAAAATTTGAAAGTTACGGGACAAGAACACAGATTTTGAAAGCAAAGAACACTATATAATTAAAAATAACAGCATATATAAATTAAAAATAACAGCATGTGATAATAGCGATAGAAACATGCAAAGAAACCGGGTATTTGAAAGCTGATACAGTCTGGTCCATGGCTTTTATGAAGTTTTTCATCACACCGAGTTTGATGTGTAGGAACCATAGCAGGATTTTGTGCGTTTCTGCCAGTGCTGGGTGTTCCACATTCTTCTCTCCGACCTTCAGAGATTTCCTCTGAGGTCAGTTTCTCTTCACGTAGTGGAAAGTCTCTGCTCGGCTGTCCCATTCACATAAGAAACGGCAGTACTTCATGTATCCCAGCTGCAGACCCTTCAACAGAGCCACTACCTTCAAGTCAGGGGCGGGGGTGGCTCAGTCGGTAGTGCGCCAGGCTCGTAATCTGTAGTTCCCAGGTTCGAGTCCCAGCTGGGTCAGCGTTGAGATTTATCTCCGCAAAATTTCCCCGCCCTGCCCACGGTCAGTAGGGGACACCGATGGGCTTGGAAAGGCCGCCGTCCGTCGGATGGGACGTTAAACCGTGATCCCGTGTGTGGGAGAGACATACCCTGTGCACGTTAAAGAACACGCTGGATGGCCTTGACGGGAGACTACCATCTGTCTCCCAACAGCTGTTCCAGTGGTCCCCTCCCCCAACCTTCTCTGAGCCTTCGGGGTCCTTGTGGCCTGGCTATTTAGCCCATGGTGTGCAAAAAAGTGCCGCTCAGAGGTAAAACAATCCAATCCAATCCAACCTTCAAGTCACAACAGAGATGCCAGCCATACTTGCTCTATTGAAGACAGTTCAACAGCTGTTTTAGGTTGTCGTAGGTTTCTTTCTTGTAGAGACAGCATGTCCGACCGGAATGGATGGAAGTCGATTTCCATTATGCAGCAACACCGCCTTAAGACTCAATTTCGAGGAGTCTACGAATAGTCGCTATTCTTGAGGGTCACGTTTGATTCCGAGGGCATTCACCAGGCCATCTACTATAGAGAAGAACACAAGGTAATCTTTCTTTCAGAGGAAAGGCGCAAACTGCTCATGACGAGTTCGAAACGAAGTCACTGAGACAATTTCCTTGAGAAAATTCCATTGTTTTTAATCTTGATCCAAGTAATTCTACTCTGGCCTTGCACAACTCCAGATCGCGAACAAGCTTATTCATTTCTTCTTCGGTGAAAATGTGTAGCGCAGATGACGCACCGTGGAAGACATATGGAGCACAATATGCCTGATATAAATTAAAAAAATAAATAAATATCCCCTCAAGCAGCTGCTTGCCACAGAGATCTGACAGGAGCCTGTCAGTTTATATGCCACAGTAGAAGGTCTGAGAGAATGGCAGAACCTCAGCAGAAAAACGACACACACAGCCATGCCTTACACGGGGCTCGAACCCAGGTCCCTTATAATACATCGCAATATGTTGCAATCTGTAGTTAAAATACAGCGTTGCGAAATGGTTACCTATGTACTCAATGTGGAGTGAGTCGTTTTTATATGACTATCTCTGTCTTTCCTAAACAATAGCCAAACGACAAGTATTATTTCATTTTAGTGTTCAGCAACTCGAAATTAATAAAGATTGGCTATTTTCATTTCAAAGCCTTTTTGTGTGTTGCTCAGTGTATTTCTTGAATTGAACACGTTTTCAAATTTTCAGCTCTTGTTCTTACACAAAATGTTTATATACACCTATCCCTTTTGGTGTGAAATATATCAAATCGGTTTACGAGAAAAACAGGATTTCCAAGTAGTTTGAATTATGTAAACTAGTGAATGTGGCAACTGACTGTACTGCACATTGTCATTCATTATCTTCTTTATTCTTAGGGTGTCCAAAAATTATCATCCCATGCGAACATGTTAGGTGTCGATAACCAATCTTCTTTTATAAATGTTTTTTTTTGTTGCACAATTTATTTCCGTATTCTTAGTTACAGTGGTCCTCTTAATGTAAACATAAAAATAAACCCAACCTCATTTGCTGAAATTGTTGAAAAAGAAATAACAGAAGATTTATTAAAAAAAGATCAACTACAGGAAGGAAAAAGTAACTTCATCTAAAGTGAGATCTCTTTCAACCATCCTGACACCAATTTACCAGATGACGAAGAATTATGGATAGAAGCTGTAAAATCCAATCAAACATCAACCCCAACAAATAGAGCCTGTAAGGGCATAAGAGCGGATGCTCTAGCTGGACCTATTTTTTACTCAGTCAACACCTTTATCCGATCCCATACTCTGGATATGGCCTTTACCTGAAACTTCTTCGCAACTTACGAACTCAGGATCATAGATTCACTATCTTTGGACCATTGTCCCATAGTAATCGATATTAACCTTGCTCTCATTTTTTCCCTACTGAGTATGACAATATCAACTAATCCAAATTTCAAAGGCATATTTCGCACAGTAGTATTTACAATAACAATCATAGGTAATACTAATGAAGCTCACCAAATTATCTATCGAACAAAGAAGGTCTAAGGAGAAGAAGTCGAGCTCTCGCTAAGCGTAAGTGGCGCCGCCTGGCGGATCTTCTTGGAACCCGAATCTGGCAAATTGATGTATGTAGCAAAAAAAAACTGTAAGGCGCTCTTTGCCACGCTATGCACATGCGCAGTAATGCCAATCTCATTTTTCTGTTCCTTCCTTGTTCCTTGATAGTTCATGCCAAGGAGTGATCGAAGCATTGTAGTTCAAATACGGATATGGATAGTTCAAATACGGATATGGATAGTTCAAATACGGATATGGATACTTCAAATACGGATATGGATACTTCAAATACGAATTTTGACGTCGCTTCAGTTTCCAGGTGAGTGCACTTTATAATATTTTAAATATTTGATTTGAGTACTATTGCTGTATGTTTTAGGCTTAGAAACGTGTAGTGAGTTACAGGTAGTGAATATGGCCACATAATGTCAATTTCATATTAAACCACGAGATGGTGATTATAGGTTAACCTATCTCCATTTTTAATAAAATTCTTTTAAGTTATATCTCGATTAAGTTCCTGTAAAATCTGTTAGTCATATTCCAATAAACTAAGATTTGGGTTATCAAGTAATGTGTATATAATACTTTAAAAAAAAAATACCCCCTCAAGCAGCTGCTTGCAACAGAGGTCTGACAGGAGCCTGCCAGTTTATATGCCATAGTAGAAGGTCTGAGAGGATGGCAGGACCTCAGCAGAAAAACGACACATACATCCATGCCTTACCCGGGGCTCGAACCCAGGTCCCGTAGATCAGTAGCCAAGCATGCTAACCACTCGACCACGGGACGGCTTCTTCTTTCCTACGGTCGCACGAGGCGACTTCGTCAGAACATCACACCGCCCGAAGGCGGCTGGGCACGTAGCAACGACGCGCCCATCACATAATACTTTTATATTTGTTTAATTTTATGAATTCAAGGATTTGTTTTAATATTTGTGGTGAACTGTTGTTATTTGTAGATTAATGGTGTAATAATTTTTTTTTCAGTGTTGAAGCCATGAGACTTGACATGAAATGTGCCATGTGTGGAGCTACGAAGCGGCAATATCCAGAAAGGAAATTTTTTAGATTTCCCATGGATGCATCAAGGTACTATTTTTGTAGCTGTTTTCTCAATAATTCTTAATACAAGCTAATGTTTCTCAGCAAGTATAGTGTTTACCCTTCAGAGTATGCTGAATGTTATTTGGAGTTAAGAGACAACCAAACTGAAATGATTTAATATTTATTTTAGGTTTTATAGTGGCTTATAATTTATATACATTTTACACTAATCATCCAATTAGGATAAAATTGGGGGAGACTGGAAATTTGGTATTTATGATGTACTTAAAAGATATTAAAAATCTTGTTAAAAAAAGTGAGATAAATTTGTGCATGCCATATTGGATTTTGTCTTTTTTTTTGTAATATGTATTAGTTTAATGGAGTTATTTATAAAATTTTATGCATAATCTATTGTATTTTACATGAAGTAATTAATATGTATAGGTGTTGTTTATGGGTTGAAGCCTGTGGCAACAAGCGACTGCTGGATCAGTCATCAAGTACACTATACAGAAAATACAGAATATGCTCAAGCATTTTACTGACAAGTGTTTTGCCGGTTCAAAACGACATTTTTTGACCAGTTATGCTGTGCCACTACGACTTGGTTCTCCCGGTAAGTTCATTTTTTTAATTTCCTTTGTAAAGTTGTTTGTTATATATATAGTTTAGATGCTGCCCGTGGTGAATTGCATACACTGATGGGCTTGGAAAGTTGCCATCCTATTGGTTTCAACATTAATGCTGTGTCCCTGAGTTCAGGTGACCCATATCCTATGCTCATTAATGAACACTGGGTGGTCTTGACAGGAGGCTACCATTTGTCTCCCAACAGCTGTTGCAGTGGATTCCATACCCCAACCTTCTCTGAGCCTTAAGAGTCTTTGTAATCTTGCCATTTAGCCCATTGGGTGCCAAAAATTGCCGTGCAGAGTTGAAATAACCCAGCTTGATATCTACAGTTTGCTATATATTGCTCAGTTGTTATTGCATGTTTGCTATTTATAGCCAAGTTGTTATTACACATTTGCTATATATTATTTAGTTCATATTGCATGTTTGTTATACATTGCTAAGTTGATATTACATGTTTGTTATACATTGCCAAGTTGATATTACACATTTGCTATATATTGCTTAGTTGATATTGCATGTTTGTTATACATTGTCAAGTTGATATTACACATTTGCTATGTATTGCTTAGTAGATATTACTTGTTTATTATACATTGCTAAGTTGATATTACATGTTTGTTTGTTGTTTTGGTTGTTGAAGTAAACGTATGTTATACATATTGTTCATTCTTTGTTTTAGGATTATGCAGTATGGAGCAACCAAATATAACTGCCATGTCTTCGACCATCTCATGGAAGCTCCATCAGGCTGAGCAGTGTGAAGTTGGGCACAACATTGAAGATAATGGAATGGAGTTGTCCACTTTATCTTCCTGCACTCAAACAGAAGAAGCAAATGATTCTGAACTGAGTGCAGAATTTCCACGCTGTTCTACACCCACTCCAAGAGACCTGTCCTTCCAAAGGAACATAACGCCCAAAACACAAAAAATTAAAAAGCTCTCAACTAAGCTGTATTATTTACAGCGAAAGTATCAAAGAGCAACAAAGGTATTTAATACAAAAAATAATGTTAAACTGGCATTGAACATTATCAAGCCATTGTTGAAACCAGTTTTATATAATTTTATTGAGAGTCAATTAAAAGCAGTGTGTGTCACAAAGTATGGACGTAGATGGACAGTGAATGATAAAAATCTTTGTCTTCAGCTGTACCTTGCAAGTCCTAAAGCATATAACACACTAAGAGAGTTCTTGCATTTGCCAAATAAGTGTACCCTCTTGAAAACTGTTCAGTGCATTCAGGCAGAACCTGGATTTTCAGCTGCTGTGTTAAATGCTATCCATTTTGTAGCCAGCAAGTTGAAGCCATATGATAAATATTGTATTTTGTCATTTGATGAAATGAGCTTAAAGCCTGGATTGCATTATAATAAAAGAAAAGATATGATTGATGGATTTGAAAACTATGGTTCTTATAGTAATGCATCCACTAATATGGCAACCCATGTTCTTGTTTTTATGGTTCGTGGGCTTTGCAAAAAGTGGAAACAAGTTATTGGTTTCTTTTTTACATCACATACTGCTCCTGCTGCCACACTGGAAATTTTAGTGTCAGCTGCACTTACCAAATTATTCCAGTGTGGGTTAAAGCCAGTTGCTATAGTATGTGATCAAGGTGCCAATAACCAAAAATTATATCTGAAACAGTTGTGTGTAACAGCCAATAAGCCTTACTTTTCAGTTAATGGACATAAGGTGTTTACTTTGTTTGATGTGCCACATCTACTGAAGTGCACACGAAATAACTTTAGGAAATATCCAGTAAAGTTTGGAGACAGTAAAACAGCTTTTTTTGACCACATTGTATCGTTGTGGGAATTTGACTGTAAGTTACCGCATCGAATGGTTCCAAAGCTAACAGAAAAGCATATTAAGGTAGATGGTCTTAGTGCTATGAGTGTGAGGCTTGCAGCTCAGGTTTTAAGCCAGTCTGTTGCTTCATCACTCTCTTGTCTCAGTGCACTGGGATTCCTACTAGCATCTGCTACACATACAGCTGACTTCTGTTCAGCTATCAATGACTTATTTGATAGTTTAAACAGTCGGGTTTTGAGAGATCGAACACGACCTTTACTCTCAGCTGTTACAAAAGATTCATCCCACATTCAATTATGGCAAAAGAATTTGGAATTTGTGCACTCTCTGGAGTTCCAAACTAAAGGGAAGAAAATCACATTTCCATGTCTGTTGGGATGGCAAATTACATTGTCAGCATTTTTGGAACTCATTCCAACTTTGTTGACAGATATACCTTTCCTTATGATGAGTAGATTTACTCAAGATGCACTAGAAAATTTGTTCTCTGTTGTTAGGCGCAGAGGTGGTAGTAATGATCATCCTACTGCATATGACTTCCAACATAGAATAAAGATGATAATGGCACAAAATATCATAAACACTTGTGGGAAAGCAAACTGTGAACCAGACAATGACACAGTTTTAATTTCAAAGCAAGTGCTTACAGTCAGTAGTAGTAGTAGTGAGTCTTCACCTATTGAGGATTTACAAGAGTCAGAAGTAGATGTTCCACTTCATGCAGAGGGTAATGACACTTCTGATCCTGTAAAAGCAAATGTTGCTGCGTATGTAGCGGGATATGTTGCAAAACGAACATGTGCAAGGTTTAATTGCAATGCATGCCATCAATTACTACTTGGTGACAAAACCTTAACTGAAAACTCCATGTTTTTATATTTTAAGGAGTTTGATGATGTAAAAGAAGGGTTAACTTATCCTTCAGAAGCATTAGCAAAGACAATTTGCATCATGGGTCAGAAATTTTTTTCACTGTTTCCAACTATATTATATGAACAACACGTGAAGACTAAATTAATATCTCAACTCAAGGAAACAGAACATGAAAACCTTTCCTGTGGTTTGCATGAGCTTGAGGTATGGGATTACATAGTATCATTTTATGTGCAGTTAATGCTCTATTACAAAACTAAAGAAATATCAAAAGGTGTAAAAAATCGAAAAAGAGCTAACAAGAAAATATCCAAACTCAATTGATTTTCTATGCCTTTTAATTGCTTTTCAGTTTTGTAATTACATATCTTAAATTGTGATACTACTATTTCAAATAGTATAATATATGTGTTTCTACATAATTCAAACTGCCATTGGCATCTCATAAACTGCACTCTAAATATATGCAACATAATCTTATTCTGAATTAAAGATTGATGCCACTTTTTACAATGAGTTTCATACAATTATAGCTTAAGGAATGTATTAATGTTTAAGGACTATTTAATTTAATGTAACTTAATATTTAAAGTTACTATGAATTGAAATGTAGGCAGAGTTATTAGATACATGATAAGTGCAAAGTGCATGATCAATATATTGTATGAGCCTTTACATATTTGGTTATTATGGGCCTTAAGATCAGCTACTATGTTGCATTATGTAAAAACAATGTTTTTTCCTACTTTTGGCATTGTGTGAAAAAAAAAGGTTCTAACTTGAAATGAGTTGTGCAGAGTGTTATTAGATATATGATAAACTGCAAAGTGGCATGTTCAATTTATTGCATATACCTTTACATATTTGGTTACTATCAATTTTATTTTGGGCATTATGTTAAAACAATGTTTTTTCTGCTTTTGGCATTGTGTGTGAAAAATAAAGGTTCTAACTTGAAATGAGTTGTGCAGAGTGTTAATTAGATACATGATAAACTGCACAGTGGCATGTTCAATTTATTGCATGTACCTCTACATATTTGGTTACTATCAATTTTATTATGGGCATTATGTTAAAACAATGTTTTTTCTGCTTTTGGCATTGTGTGAAAAAAAAAAAGGTTCTAACTTGAAATGAGTTGTGCAGAGTGTTATTAGATACATGATAAACTGCAAAGTGGCATGTTCAATTTATTGCATGTACCTTTACATATTTGGTTACTATCAATTTTATTTTGGGCATTATGTTAAAACAATGTTTTTTCTGCTTTTGGCATTGTGTGTGAAAAAAAAAAAGGTTCTAACTTGAAATGAGTTGTGCAGAGTGTTAATTAGATACATGATAAACTGCAAAGTGGCATGTTCAATTTATTGTATGTACCTTTACATATTTGGTTACTATCAATTTTATTATGGGCATTATGTTAAAACAATGTTTTTTCTGCTTTTGGCATTGTGTGTGAAAAATAAAGGTTCTAACTTGAAATGAGTTGTGCAGAGTGTTAATTAGATACATGATAAACTGCAAAGTGGCATGTTCAATTTATTCATGTACCTCTACATATTTGGTTACTATCAATTTTATTATGGGCATTATGTTAAAACAATGTTTTTTCTGCTTTTGGCATTGTGTGAAAAAAAAAAAGGTTCTAACTTGAAATGAGTTGTGCAGAGTGTTATTAGATACATGATAAACTGCAAAGTGGCATGTTCAATTTATTGCATGTACCTTTACATATTTGGTTACTATCAATTTTATTTTGGGCATTATGTTAAAACAATGTTTTTTCTGCTTTTGGCATTGTGTGTGAAAAAAAAAAAGGTTCTAACTTGAAATGAGTTGTGCAGAGTGTTAATTAGATACATGATAAACTGCAAAGTGGCATGTTCAATTTATTGTATGTACCTTTACATATTTGGTTACTATCAATTTTATTATGGGCATTATGTTAAAACAATGTTTTTTCTGCTTTTGGCATTGTGTGTGAAAAATAGTTCTAACTTGAAATGAGTTGTGCAGAGTGTTATTAGATACATGATAACTGCAAAGTGGCATGTTCAATATATTGCATATAGCTTTACATACTTGGTTACTATCAATTTTATTATGGGCATTAAGATGACCTACTATATTGTATTATGTGAAGACAATGTTTTTTCTGCTTTTGGCATTGTGTAAAAATCTCTTGGTAAAGATTAGCAGATTTTGGATGGAAATTTATGACAGTTGCTAAATGGTATATGACCATAATATTAAATTTTTTTGCTTTTACCCAATCATGTGATATAGAAAAATAATGAAATTACACTGTATAATGCAGTAATATTGTTAGAAAGTGTAATTTAGTATGTGGATTAATTTGTTTTACTTTTAAGATATATCCTTTGTATCACATATGTGCTGTATTTTGATGTTGGCTCAATCATGCTCTAAAACAGAAAATAATTTGTATGATTTAGCAAAAAATTTGAAGCAAAGTTAATTTCTGAAATTAGAAAATATGCAATATTTCTTTTTACATACAGTGTATTGAAGTCTATATATAAGATTCAGACATTGAGAGATTATTGTGGTTTGTATTTTGATACCGAATTTAAATAAATATGTTTATTTAAAAAAATGATTTTTGTTGTTTGTTCTTATTTATTATTTAAAAAAGATTATAAAAAATTTTGAGCAGAAAAATCAACTGAAATATAAAAAAAATATATAAACTAATTTAAATTAAAATTAAAGGAAGTAATTTTACTGGTGTTCATGATTTTTCAAAAAAGGTATTTTTATTATAAACCTGAAACAGGATTTTTTTTGGGGGGTTTTCCATATTGGGTTTTGCATTGCAGCAAAATAAAATATATTGCAATAATTCTGGTAAAGCTAGTACGAAGAAAAAATAATATTGATTTCCATTAACTTTACTAAATATAATATTTCATCTTTGAAATTGCTTAATATTTAACTACTCTCAATCCGATTTCATCTTGCTAGCTAAACCTATTTTGCAAGGGATGTAAAGGGGAAAAAAAATACAATTCAACAAGATGAATGGCACAGGCACCATGCCCCTATCGGTTTCGGAGGAGGCTTCACTGCGATGCACCAATTTGCCATGTTTAGAGGGCGCTCCAGTCGTACAGTTTACATTACGCCTATGGAAGCTAGCTCTCTTCTCCCTAGACACTCCTTGTATCGAATTCGCAATTTTAACAAATTCCTTTTAATTAATACTGAAGGACATGTTTTACAACAGAATCATACGATTCAGTTGTATCCTCCACCCAGATATAATGGCACTTAATGTGTATAATGCTTTATTTCTTTACGAAGTGACGCAGAGTACATATTTATGTAATAATATAATTTATCTTACTGACGGTTGGAATTACATAAGTAACTTCCGCACGAAGTTGCAAAACCAATAACAAACAACTTTATCGATATATCTTAAATACTATTTCTACGCATGAAGTACATGATGAAAAGCATAAAAAAATTAATCTTTTACCTGTGGACAACATGGATTGTGTCCGATTTTAAGTTTTGTTGATATATTATTTAGATTTCTGGCTTTAATCATTATGATTTTCACTTTTCTACGGCGATCGACCGCCGTTTTTCTCAAATCCAGCGAATCTGAATATGAGCTCATTTTGCGGCAGATCTCGGCGGCAAAGGCATCAGAGACCATTCTGCAATGGAACCACTGATTTTTACATTACCTCCCTTCTTGTTTCCCACCAAAACAAGCAGCTGTAGCGAACGCGCATGTGTCTTCTCACACAATAATTTCAGGACATCATCGGCCTCTTCTGCAAAGTCTACGAAGGTCAGCTTCGCACAACCGTAAGTGGTGCCGTTCTGCGGCATTTTCCCGAAGCTGAACGCGGCAATTGGTGTACAGGCACTAAACTGTAAGAGGCGATCTGCACATGTGCCATGGAATCATTTCAGCCCGCTGCAGCTATGGTTTATATTTTTCGTCTTACTCTTGAAACATTTAATGTGATTTAATCAGTGTTTCAAACTGTTTAACACTCATGGATATTTGCTACAGTGGTAGCTGAACGTAAAGTTATTCAATGAGTATTTTGTCCCGTTTAGGAGTGCATTTTATGATAACTGGAGAAGCCGAAATAGGTTTATTTTGAACACTTTTACAAAATTTTAAAAATAATAATGTGTAAAATAATATTTTTAAACATCTTTCGAATTTATAAGTCATAATTTGTTGCAGTTATGTATTCTCTGGAACATATCGAAGAATATAGGTTTCTGCACTTTGTTTTAATAGTGTAGTGCTTCTTTTATGGTTGATAGAGAAGTGTCTGCTGCCATCTACTGACAGTTTATACAAGTAGAAACTGGATATGATCCTTATCGAAAATTTGCACAATTGCACAATACATAACTATAGAAAACTAGTAATCATTCATTGATACTTAAATTTCAGTATATTATAATATGCTAAATATTGTAGAGTGTTCAAAATATTAAAATTAGCTTGTTGAGCATACGATCCACCTATTTCCAAAATGGGATTTTATGAGGTAAATAATTTTGAAAAGTCACTGTTATTTCTCTCTCAACGAAAAAAAATTATAATGGTGCTCGGGAGTGAAAGGCTTCACATTTTCCCCATCATGTTCGATGACAGATATAAGGAGTGTCTAACATCATCAACATCCTCAAGCAGCCATGGGCTACGGAGATCCAACCAGACCATGTAATTTAGTTCTCATCTACATCTGCTGCATCTGGCCACTGCACACCAATTCTAACAAGGTCCTGTTTGACATTGTCTGCCCACCGCATCCTAGGTCTCCCCTTCTTTCTGAGGCCTTTAGGCACACTGTTCATAACCCTATTCGCCAATCTATAATTATTCATACGGGCAGCATGGCCAAACCAACGGAGTCTCTCTCTGCACAATATGCTGCTTAAAGGAGGTTGCAGACTCCTTTGCCTAATCTCATCATTAGTTACAAAGTTGAACCACCTAATACCAAAGATGCTGCGTAAGCATCTGGAATCAAAAGCATCTAGTTTCCTGTTATCTTGTTTACAAAGTGTCCACGTTTCACTACCATAACTAACCCTAGAAAGAACCAAACTATTATACAGCCTAATTTTAGTCTTTAGATGTATACGCCTATTTCTCCACACTCTCCATAGATTCTTAAAAGTCCCGGCAGCAATCCCTATTCGTCTGTTAATCTCATGCCGCACATCACCATTATGTGTTACATAGCTCCCAAGATAATTAAACTGTGACACATGCTCAAGACTGCAACCATTCAGATTAACTGAATCACAACCTGCCTGACCAATTTTCATCACTTTAGTTTTCTCTCTGTTTATAACCAAACCTACTCTAAGTTTCATCAACAGCCCTAATGAAGGTGTTCATCTCATGGGCCAAAAGGGCTAAATCATCAGCATAATCAATTTGTTTGTAGAGGAGAATTTTGAGTTTAGGAGCCAAATGGGAGTATTTGACAAGAATGGGGAATAAAAATAAATACCCCCTCAAGCAGCTGCTTGCCACAGAGGTCTGACAGGAGCCTGTCAGTTTATATGCCACAGTAGAAGATCTGAGAGGATGGCAGGACCTCAGCAGAAAACAACACGAACATCCATGCCTTACCTGGGGCTCGAACCCAGGTCCCGTAGATCAGTAGCCAAACGCGCTAACCACTCGTCCACGGGACGGCAGTTTGAATTTAATTGCTCTAGCCTGGTTAAGGACTAGATCAATATGAGTGTTCCAATTAAGCTTTCTGCTAATAGTGACGCATAAATATTTAGCAGAATCTCTCCACACAATTTGTTTATCAAATAAGAAAAAATTAGTATGATGGAGGTTGCGTTATGAGTCGTAAGCATTACCATACATTTATCTGTATTAATCTGGATACGCCAAGAGGTGCACAATGTCTCAAAGGCGTCCAGCATTTTTTGCATCTTTTTGCAAACATGAAGAATGTTGAGTGATGATGAGATGAATGCAGTCTCGTCTGCATACATTGCACATTGAAATCGTTCCACTCTTGGAGTAACTGCGACATAAATATTAAATAAAGTCGGAGCAATAATGGATCCTTGGGGAACCCCAGCATTAATATGCCTTCTCAGCAGAAAATTTTAACCTGGGCCAATTTTAACCTGAAATGTTCTGCCCGTAAGATAGCTCCGCAGAATACGCACTAGCGCAGGGGGAAAGTAAAACTTAACAAGTTTCAATAGGAGTCCATTTGTCCAAACCTTGTCAAAAGCTTTGGCAACATCACTGAAGACAGAGACTGAGTGTTCTTTCTTATTGCTGGCCGTAGCTAATGTTTCGACCACCCGAAGGATTTGGGTGGTCGAACAAATTTTTGGACAGTCGATGATTGGATTTGGACAGTCGAGCCAAATTGCCAAAGCCAAATTGTTCAAAGAGGAGGATGTTTAGTTTAGTGAGGGAGTCATAAAGTCTGTTTAAAATGATTCGTTCCAATAGCTTTCCCATACAAGGCAAAAGACTGATAGGTCTGTGATCGACCGGAAAGAGTGGATCTTTGCCTGGCTTGGGAAGCATGGTAACCAATGCATTTTTCCAGATTGAGAGGAAATAGTTTAATCGGAGACAGTGATTAAATACATTGAGTAGAAATACGATAGCTTTATTTGGGAGTTGTTTCAATATCTTATTGCCGATATTGTCAAATTCAGGGGCTTTATTTAGGTTTGAGACGTTTGATACAGTTGTGAAGTTCAGAAAAGGAGATGAAGGGGAGGGAATCCGAGTGAGAATCGTTAAAGTAAGATTTTAAAGTGTGGCCAACCTCACGGATATAGTTCTTGTCAGTGTACTCTACATTCAGAGAGAATTGTGATTCAAGAGAATCAGCAAAGGCTTCCGCCTTCTACGAATCCAAGTCCACCAACCCTGGCAATCCGTGAAGAGCACCTCTATTTTTCGTAGAACCTTTGTTGTTGTTTGGAAATTTAAAATCTGAAAAATCACAGTCTATAATAAGACAGCAATGTTTTCAGTGTTTCCATAAGGAAGTATCAAATACTTCACGATTCGTAAGAGGGGGCTCTTAGAATCGATCCGTTAGACCTTACTTTGCATTCTGAAGATTCAACTGCCTTCAGAAACGCAACGAAAGAATCGTAGGCTCTTCTGGCGGTTATTATTTCTGGCGGTTATCACACTCACCAATCACCTCATTTCAGATGAAAGAGAGATTGAAAGGAAATGAGAAGGGATAGCAAAGAGATAGAAAAAGGTTTCCTAATCGAATTCTCACAATTAAAGAGTCTAATTATCAGAAAGACATTAAACCTAGTGGTTGGTGACAGTGTAAACAAGTTGCCTGGAATCCACTTCTTTTTTTTGCTACTGTCCAGCGCATATATGTTTGCTTTTCTGCTTCTCCTGGGCGATGGCATGCACCGAAAAAACATGTTAACTGCCTCACTGCAAAACCTTTATGCGAGACTAGATGGGAGTGCAGAATAGAATGTGTCAAAGCCATTAAATATGAAATCACGGGATTTCGAGAAACTCTTTATGAACTTTCAAAAATGCCTGCGTCTGATCCTGTAGTGCGACATGAAGCAGACTCTTGTAACACAAATAGAAGATTACGGTTTTCTAGTGATGATAAATGTCTGGCATGATGTCTTAGGCAGGGTAAATGTTGTCAGCTAAACTATGCAGAACACCTCTGTGGAACTATCTACTGCAGTTTCACTAATGAATAGTGTCACTGATTACTTAATTGATTATCGTGCAAACGGATATGAAAAAGCACTAGAGTCAGCAAAAGAATTAGCTACAGAATTAGATGTAGAGCCCATATTAGAAGTAAAAGAATAAGCAGAAGAAGGAGGCTGTTTGAATATGAGTGCACTGACGAGGTTACAAAAGCAGATGACCCAGAAAAAAGATTTAAAAATCATGTGTTCAATGTAATACTGGACAGAGCTATTAATTCTTTATCAGAGAGATTTGAACAGTTACAAAGTTTCAATAACACATGGGGATTATTAAATGACCTAAAAGATCTGCCACATAAAAATAAACTCAAAGTAGCATGTCAAGGTTTGGAGAATAAGTTAAGGTACCAAGAATATAGTGATATAAATGGATGTGATCTCTTGACTGAACTAGATATAGCCAAAGAATTATTTCCTGAAGATGTAAAGCTTCCCCTTTGTAATTAGGAAAAACTCTCGAAAGCAAATTATATCTAAAATCAGTTTCACTTGAGTTTTTCTTAATCCCTTGTGCCGTCGAACTAAGATTCAGACACTCAGCTGTCGGGCATAAGGTTAAACTAATTTTAATGTGATCAGCGAGACAGCCTCAGCAAAATATAATGTTCTCTGCCAGCAGTCCCTCAAAAACACACATCTTTCAATCAACTTTCATTCTTTCACACAACATTCACTGCCCCACACGCGTTTGGGATGGGGTGTGCTTACTAGGGAAAATTCCCAAGTCTTTTTGGAAGGCGTCCATCCCCCTTCCTAGCATGCACAATTGAGATGCGTGTGGGGCTTCAAGAGAAAGACAAATTCAAACCTTGCGCCATAACCAAACAGGTTCCTGCCATTGCGCAGGAAATTAAGTTTCGGCCGCATAAAATAAAAAGGCTCCCTCCCCCTTTCTCTTTCTGAAATCCCGGACAAGGACCCCGTTCAGTTCAAGTCGCAATGGGTCTTGTGACCACAGTTAAAAGAGATGAACATGAGACATCGGATGATAATTAAATTAAAGGAAAGGGATTTATTTCTTGTGTGAGGAAGGAATCAGATTCAAAGAAAGTGGAAGAAAGAAAGGAGGAAAAAAAGGAAAAGACGAGGGGAGAAGGGGGAGTCAGTAGCAGCAACAGCGCTCGTCTCGGCTCTACGTGCAAAAGGTTATATCCTAAGGTCAGTTGGCAGCCTGCCTCGCCCAGGAATGCTGAGCCTAAGGGTGGGTCCGGCTGAAGGTTACGGTATCGTGGCTGTCTATGGGGAGATTTGATATGATGAGATGAGGAGGAGTTAGTTGAGATACGGTAAAGAGCGGTCGTCGAACTTTGGCTCCGTCAACGGTGATCTGATTATTGAGTCGCGGCAGCCGTCGATTCCCGTAACGGCACGCGCCGATGGGGGACGCGCCGACACGCGCCGATGGGATATCGTGCGCGTGTCACGGTAGGCTAAACCACGTTGTTTTACAATTTAGATTTTCCTTTGTTTTTCGATCGAAACAGTCTTTATGAGATTATTTTCTTTTGTTTTCTTGTTGTCTTCTGTGAATATTCTATTATTGTACCTGAACTGTCTTTATGAGACTACTCTTTCTGTTATTTTTACAGTCTTTTTGAGTCTACTTTTCCGATAATCTCACAATCTTTTTGAGACTTGCTTTTTGCTTTGTTCTGATTTTTACTTTCCTTTGTTTCAAACTTCACTATGTTCTCTCTGAACGATCCAAGACTAAGCAGATCTTTTCGTTTTTTGTTGAAGGGACTTGATATTAAGGATTTAATTTATTATCTCCTAGATACTCTTAGTTCTGAATTTCCTGATTTAATTGAGGTTGCACAATCTATCAATCGTGGAGTCGCAATTATTACGCTCAAATCTTGTGAAGCCACTGAAAGACTTAATCAAACAAATGTTTTGAAAATTAATGAGATTGAGGTTCCTTTCACTTTTCTTGGCATTTCAATAAAAAGGTCATTGTTTCCAATCTGCCATTTTTCGTATCGAATGCAGAAATTTCCAACGAGTTGTCCAAATTTGGAGAAATTCTCCATATTGATGAAGAATTCTACTTTGAAGAACGCTTTCAAAAAAAAAACGGGCAATAGAATTCTGAAGATTAAACTAAACGAAAACATCCCCAATTTCATTACCATTGCTGGCTCTAATGCCACAATTTATTATCCAGGTATTGCGAAATTGTGCAGACGTTGCAAATTGCCCGGTCACTTTGCGGATACTTGCACTTCTGCGTTCAACTTTAGAAAATCATTCGCCTCTGTGGTTAATAACCATCAAACTTCTATTGCTGCTAGTCAATCAATGGACCTTTTGGTTCCATCTACATTAACTCCGATCTTAAATGTAAATAATGTTGAAAGCCAGCAAATAGAAAAACTGGATCCTGCAAATGAAACTCCATATGCTATGGTATTAGAAGACGCAAAAGTATCACCTGTCAATGACCATACAGTGCCGAAGCCAACACATCAAGAAAACTGCAAAATGGACTCATCAGTCTCACCGCCACCAAAAAAACAGAAAGATAATAAGGTACTGACTTCACCAGTTGATTTTAGTAAAAACCGAAAAAGAACACTACCTGAGCTAATGAAGTCTGATATTGAAAAATTTGTTAAGTTCCTAGGTCTAAATGAGGAGAGACAGTTTCTGGTATCGTGTTAACAGGTCTTCCTAAAGAGTTTAGAAATATCTTTTGAAACCGATTGGTACGTGCTGTTCTTCGCTTCGGGCGACTTTTAGTCGGCAGGACTTCATTGGGATTTGCGAAGGACTGTATCGCCGGATTCCATAGGGAGTGTGCGCTGACTGTAGGAAATATTTCCTGTTTCATATTTCATTTTTTTTTATCGCCCAAAGCTTGGGCTTTGTTCTGCTGCACTTCAGGTTAGTGCTTTTTATTTCTTTTTGTCTCAGAATTTGATGTTATCGAGGATTCAAATATGGATGCGGTGGCGGACCCCCGGGAGATATTGATGGCGGACTCTGCTGGGCCAGCACTGCATTGAATATCGGACGACGATGTCTGGCAAATCTGTAGTCCTTCTGTTATTGAAGGGCATTTACCCTGCAAAGAGGTTTCTCCTCCGCAGTTGTTAGATGGCATATCCCCGGCCCCAGGGTAAAACTTGGATTATTGTGTCGAAACTGGAGATACCTCTCATCCGCCTCAACGAGAGGCCAAAACGGCTGCTGCTTCAACATGTCAATGTTTGACGCAAAAACTTGATAAATTGGAGGAGGTCAACTCCATTCTGCATCGTATGCCAAATATGACTCGGATTCATGGTCTAAACCCTGCAACTTATGCCACCTTTAAGACGGCCATCTTACAAAAATATTATATTGAAAAGGAAATTATGGAACATAATTGTGAATTTAAAGTCACAACGTCAATCCCGCGGGTTGCTACCACTTCCGAGAACACTGGGAATATTGATTGTGTTGTTACAACTGCTGCTACAGCGGATAGTATGGACACAACAAAGTTTAAACCTGTTAAGAAAGGACATAAACGTCCCCTTTCTCCTACCCATGTTTCTATTCCAATTAAAAATAAATTCTCGGTTTTAGCCCTGAACTCTGACCACATTGATGGATCAACGGATGTTATGGCTGCCTCTACCTCTGATTGGTCTTGCCGGTTGGATTCGTCCTCAGTGACTGTGGATAAATGGGAACAGATTCCCCCAATTATTTTGAGGAGTCCAAAAAACTGGACCCTATTACAACGAGAGCTTACTGTTTTGGCAGTGGAGGCTTTCACTGCCAAAACAAATGGAGACGCCATTCGTGTACAAACGAAGTGCACTCAGGATTTTCGCGCCTTCGTCAGATTGTTTGAAGAGTCTCACCTTGAATTTCATACATATCAGCTTAAAGCTGACAAAAATCTAAAAGTTGTTCTTAAACATTTACCACTGGATGTTACCTGCGACGAGCTTAGGACTGAACTACTTGGCATGGGTCTGAACCCCCTTAAAATTTCACAACTCAAACACGGTGCAGATAGAAAACCAATTCCCGTTTTTCTTGTCGAACTTTCGAAGACTGCTGCAAATAAGAACATTTTCAACGTTACTAGTCTTTTTCACCTACGAATTAAGGTTGAAAATTATAGAAAAGGACCTGCACCCACTCAATGTCACCGCTGCCAATCGTTTGGTGATGCGCAGAGTGGATGCCATAATAGGCCCCGTTGCGTGAAATGCGCCGGGGATCATTTCACAACTACTTGTTCCAGAAGCAAGACTGATGGCCCCCCCACTTGCGCTAATTGTGGGCTGGCACATACAGCAAATTATAAGGGATGTGCTTTCTATCCTAAACTTGGTTCTACCAAAACTATGCTTCCATCTCATAGACAATCGAAGTCTGTACCTCTGGGAAAAGGAAAGGTGACTCCCCCGTTTGTTGCTAAAACATCCACTTCTCCTTTGTATGCTGCTGCAGTTGCTTCTTCATCAACATCTAGGATTGGACAGTCTACTGCTGTTCCTTCACCAGCCTCATATGAACGTACTTCAACTCCTGTCCAGCAGAACCCTCAAGTACAAACATCCTCTAAGAGGGCTAAAACAGAATTCGACTCCATTCTGATTAATGATATCAAAGATGTTTTTTCCTTTGTCAAACAGTTAAATCTTGCTGCTATTCTGATCATCATTAAAAATTTATTTACAGAGTATCAAAGTGCTAAAGGCCTGATGGCCAAAATTGCTGTCGGGGGGGAGGGGGCGGGGTCCGAGCTTTCGATCTTTTCCTTAACACTCTAAACCCCGATGGGTGATTCACCTTACTATCATGACCAGCTTCAGATTATTGCGTGGAATTGCAACGGCCTTAAACGAGACCTTTTCGAGTTTCTGAACTTTCTTCTGCAGTTTAATGTGGACGTGGCTTTACTGAGTGAGACACACTTAAGGGTTAGTCTGAGTGAGACACACTTAAGGGTTAGTCTGAGTGAGACACACTTAAGGGCTAGTGACACGCTAAATGTCGCAAATTACAAAGTTTATCGAACTGACAGAATCCATAATGGAGGTGGTGAGACAGCCATTTTTATTAAGAGCTCTATTCCACACTTCCATTATCTGCTTCCTGATGTGGCTTCCATTGAAGTAACTGCCATCTCTATTCTCCGGACTAGTATTGGAAAACTAAACATCATTTCTGGTTATAAGCCTCCAAATATTATTTTGCGTTCTGTGGATCTGAATTGGATCTTTGAAACAGACTGTCCCACAATTCTTGCTGGTGATCTCAACTCCAAACATACTGCTTGGAATTCTCGAAGGTGTAACTTAAATGGTCGCGCCCTGCTTGAATATTCTACTAGTAAGGGGATCATTGTGGATGCGCCTTCCAGTCCCACTTATTTTCCGTACAACCCGAAATACATGCCAGATGTGCTTGATATAGTCCTGCTGGGACACTTTTTCCCGGCCTACCGTCTTGATACCTTACCATCGCTAAACTCGGATCACATACCAATTTCTCTTCAGCTCTCCATATCGAATATGGGAACTCCTCCTGTTTCCGTTTCAACAAATTGGGATGTTTACAAAGAACTTGTTCACTCTTCTTTCAAAGGAAAATGCAGTTCTCCGCATTTCCACAATATTGAGGCGGTCATTGAAGATTTTACTGCTATTCTTCATACATGTAAGAGAAAGGCTAGTTATGCGAGGAAAAAAGTTCCTGTTTATTTTAAGTTACCTTCCCACTTACTTGAACTTGTCAAGGCCAAAAACCAAGCTAGACATCGGTGGCAAAGGTTTCGGTATCCTGCAGATAAAAATATGTACTATGCCCTCAAGAACAGAGTTCGAGCAGATACCGCAGAATTCCGAGCAACCTCTTGGAAAACTAAGATTGAAAACCTCTCTGTTTATGATAATTCTATTTGGAACTTTACAAGGAGGCTAAAAAATCCTAAAAATAACCTCCCGCCTATACAAGGTGAAAAGGGGGTGGTATATAGTGATGCTGAGAAAGCTGAAGCATTTGCCTCAACATTGGTCACCCGTTCCAGGAAAATTCTGACTTGTCAGATGAACTTACTCAACGAGAGGTGAAAGAGGAAATATATCATTTCTATCTGCGTCCGAGAAGTCAGACACCTTTCACTACCCCTAAGGAGATAAAGACAGCAATCGGGACGCTAAAGCGACATAAGGCTCCTGGTTTGGATCTGGTTACGAATGCCATGATCAGGAATTTACCCGTCAATGCAATTGTATTTTTTTGTTCTATATTAAATGTCCTTATACGACATGGAGTTTTTCCTGAGGTATGGAAGCGAGCAAAGATCAAGATGATCCCTAAGCCAGGGAAAAATCACATGTTTCCAAGTAGCTACCGTCCGATTAGCCTGTTGTCTTGTCTCAGTAAGCTGTTGGAACGTATAATGTTGAATCGAATACAAACATTCGTCTCTCAACATCAGGTGATTCCGGATATACAATTTGCTTTCCGGAAAAAGATGTCTACGGACCACCAGCTTTTACGAGTCGTTGGTAAACTAAAGGAATCCTTAAATAAGAAGGAATTCGTAGCTGCTGCCTTCCTTGATGTGGCAAAAGCCTTCGACAAGGTATGGGTAGACGGGCTGATTTCTAAGCTCATCAGGGCAAAGGCCCCATCAGGGATGATTCTTTTTATCGAATCCCATTTACATCACCGTACTTTCCAAGTATGTGTCAATGAGAGTCTATCTGCAGTCCAGAGTATACAGGCAGGGGTCCCACAGGGTTCCCTTCTTGGCCCTGTTCTGTTCTCTATTTACATGCATGATTTCCCCTTGCATGACCGTTTGTTTTATGCTATGTACGCGGACGACATAGCTATACTTTCCACATCTTTGAGGTCTTCGATAGCTATAGACAAGATGCAGAAAGGTCTAGACCTGGCTGAAAAATGGTACGATAAATGGAAGATCAAAATAAACGCTAACAAAAGTTCAGCGCTACTATTTTCTTTGAAGAAAGTTTCTTGTGATGGCAGTTTATGTATATTTAATAACCCTATTCCTTGGCAAAAAACCACAAAGTATTTAGGGCTGATTTTGCATCATAAATTGAAGTGGAACGACCATATTAAATACATCATTCATAAAGCTAACATCATCCGATGCCAACTTGGACCGTTGTTGGGTCGAAATTCGATCCTTTCTATTGATCACAAATTACTTCTGTACTTTTCTGTGCTACGTCCAGTATTGACTTATGCTGCCCCTGTCTGGGCGAATACGACAAAGACGAATATCCGTTGTTTACAACGATATCAGAACAAAGTGCTAGGACAGGTTACAAATGCTCCCTGGTTCGTCACAAACAGAAGAATTCATCACGATCTTGGAGTTGAACACATTTATAACTTTATTAAGAACACCTCGAAGGTCTTCTTTGATGGTGTTGACTCAAACCCTCATGATTTGATTTCTTCTCTATTGCATTATTTGTTCGATCCTCAGAGCAGGATCCAAAGAGCACGACCCCTGATCTTCGATATGGATACCTTTTTGGTTTAGTTCTTGCTTTCTGCTCCTGCTCTTACGTGTTCTTTTTATAGCCCTTAGGGGTTTCACCATAGCTTGGTGAACTAACTTTTGAACTGTCTTTGACTCATGGCCTTATTGTCGATCATCAGATGAAAATGGTTATGGGGTCATTTGATCCTGGCACATTGCCTGTTATGTTTCAGCTATCAGCTATCAGGCCTAAATGATGTTAATGAACTTGAAGGTGTTCCAAAGAAGCTCCATTGTCTAAAACGTACAATAGACAAAAACAACCAAATTTTACCGAGATATCGTAGCTTTTACGCAACTCTTGTAGATTTCTTTGCAGCTCATCAGCCAAACGTCGCGCTTGAACAAGGTGCTTTCTTTTTGCCTGCCTTTGAGGCCGGAGGTGTACGCAGACTAAAATGCGCTTTAGAATCGTGCTTCGAAGATGACACTTAACTACATTTTTAAGCAGTTAAGTGTCATCTTCGACACTTAACTGCATTTGTGTCGAAGATGACACAAAAGCTTCATGCACTTTTTGTAGCAAGCTTTTTGCACTTTTTGTAGAGGACTTTCAAACTGAAGTCTGACCAGGCTAGATAGTGTCTTGATTTGAACTTTGTGAGCAATATGTAACTTTTGTTTGTATCTTTTCTTTCTTTTTCTTTTCTCTTTCTTTTATCTTCTTCTCTTCTACCTATCAGCCTTCTTTTCTCTTCACATTTCAGCCGCTCATCGGGACAACGGATGTTGCAGTCCCTTCTGCGGGTTCCGATGTCTCGATGTGCGACCCCTATCACCACTTCTCATTTTTAGATTTTTGCTCTTTGCAATTAACCTGACTTCCCATTTAATTTTCCCTCTAATTGTTGTGAAAATTTTCTTACTTTTCCTGATTCTCTTTCTATTAATTTTTCATGGGCAGTCTCTGCCGCAGCTTATGCTGCCGTATTTTTTTATTTTTGTCATTTGCCTACGGCTAATCCATATGAAGGAGGTATAGTCTTTTGACTGGGACTCCGTATCGTCATTTCTGATCTTTGATCTTTGGGAGAGGGTTTTGGTTTTCGGTTTTCTCTGAGGAGAGTACGGTAAAGAGCGATCAGTGCGGTCACGTTTCATCGGCACCGTCGACGGTGTATGGATTACTGAGCTGCGGCACTCGTCGATTCCCGCGACGGCTTCGATTAGCGGAAATATACGGTAAAGTGCGATCTCCTTTGTTTTGCGCCACGTTTTGTGATTTCTCCGATTTGAGGATTCAAAGCTTTTGTTTCCTCTCTATTATAACAGTCTTTAAGAGACTACTTCTTTCTCATCATGTCAGTGGTTTTGGATTCCCGACTTCAGAACTCTTTTAGATTTTTTCTTCAAGACACCAACATTCGTGATATTCTCTGCAAACTTCAGGCTTATTTCAACGATGAAAATATTATCCAAGTGGCAAAATATTATCCAAGTCACGCTCTGTAGCGATTATAACCCTTTCTTCACTTGAGGCAAGTGTAAAGTTATCTCAGATTTCTTCTCTTTCTATAAATGGTAAAGATATTTCTTTCCACTATCTTGGCTGCTCTATTAAACGAGTATTAATATCCAAACTGCCTTTCTTCATTACTAATGAAGAAATTACCGAAAAACTCTCAAAATTTGGCCTTGTTAAAAATATTTCTTACGAATACTACTCGGAAAAGAATTTTCAATCCATCAATCCCGACGATCGACTTGGATAAACATATTCCTAACTACATCACTATTGCCGGATTTAATGCCACGATTTTTTATCCTGGCATTACAAAATTGTGTCGACGATGCAAATCTCCTGGACACTTTGCAAATTCCTGCCCAATCTTCAAACCTACTTCTTCTGACAATAGACACCCCAACCTAATTGATGAAAACATCACTCCAATTCCTTCACCTACCGAAGACACCATTACGGAGAAATCTGATATTTCTGCTACTCTGAACCCTAATGTGATGAGTATTTCCACCCCCCTCACAGGTGTTGATCCCACTATCAATGAAAGAACCTCAGTTTCTTTTGACTCCATCCCTTCGCCTCGACCATTAGTTACGGACCTGGATTCTGAACAGTCCCTCAACTCGCAAGATAATGACCAAAGTACTGAACCGGTCAGATCTCTATCGCACAAACAAGGAAAACCGAAGAAAATGGACTCTATTATCTTTGAGAATACCAGAGATGTTTTTTCAGGAGATGAAATCGCGGAAGCCGTCAGGAACTTTTTGATGTACATTGCTAACCGCGAAGTCAATCAATTAACGGACACCCCTCTTCATATCCTGCCTCTGCGACATACCATGACACCTAACCAAAAAGTTAAACCTGGTTTCAAACAATTCTACGAACTGATAACCGAATACTTTGGTGAACAACAACCGCGAATCATCCTGGAAAAATGTGCCCATTACCTACCCTTTTTTAAAAGCTTTGGTTTTGAATCTCTTCGTCGCATGATCGACCAAGATCATAGCGATTTGTAACTGCTATATGCTGATTTTGAAATTTGCTTCGATAACACACTGGCAAAAGGACTTCTTTGTGTGCAATGTGCTGCCTATTTAGCTTTTTGCAGGGTGTGCAAAGAAACTACACTGCTGTAATGGATAACTTTGAATTGGCTACTTGGATTTCTGCTGATTAGTGCTGTTTATTTTTGATGTCTTTCTGTTGTTTTTGCTGCTTTTCCGATTGTTGTACTGATGATTTTCTCTTTTTACTTTCCTTTCACCCCTTCACTTCTTTTTCGTATTTCCCTAACTACTGTCAAATTCGCTCGCTGAAGCGTTTGATTTCGCGGTAGCCTGCTGCGAAGTCCGATTTCATTTTCATGGCTCTTTCCTATACTTACTTATTGTTTCGGCCCTTTTCTCTTTTTACTTCAAAATTTTAAACTTTTCCTGTCTTTCCCTTAATTAATTCTATCATGGGCAGTCTCTGCCGCAGCTTATGCTGCCTTAATTCTTTTATTCTTTTCATTTGCCTACGACTAACTCATGCGAAGGAGGTATAAGTCTTTAGACTGGGACTCCGTTTCGTCATTTATGATCTCTGATCTCTCTGGGAGAGGGTTAAAGAGAAAGGGAGAAGGGAAAGAAAAACTGAAGGCTGGAAATGAAACACTGCAAACATTCAAATATACTCTAACATTAAATATTTACACATTTATATCTGATTTTAGTTTTATATAACATTGCTGAACGGTTAAATTTTTGCATTAGTTCGCAAAAATATATTTAGGGATTATTTATTCGAATTTACTTTAGTATTTACCTTAATGGTAGTATTGATTAAAAAACATTCTTTCATTAAATGTTAAAAATAAGTTTCAATAATTTTAAAATAACCTGTTAAGAATTAAACTTTTGATTTGAACAATGAATTGAATCTAATGATGATTAGGGAATTGCCACGTAATTACTAAAATTTTACAAATAAGATTCCCTCCTTAGTCACTCCAACAAATTTATCCCATGGTCGCCACAAGTACATGGCATGCTTTGCTGTTAATCTCTTCTTATCCAGCTGCGATCGATCGCGAATATCACATTTTGTTTTCCATAGCAATTTTTCTGTGGTCTCTGTTTTGCTTCTCCAAAATTTCCTTTGCCTGGCCATCCAGAGTTGGTTTTAATCTCGGTCAGGCAGATATCCATAACATATTTTTTTTGTTTGCTGATTGCCAGCGGATGATGGAATAATACAGTGTCCGCTGACATTGCTGGCAATCCTGACCACGTTTGAAATTTTAGCCATAATTCTTGCGCGAATTTGCAGTCATAGAATAAATGTTTCGTAGTTTCGATACACGCGCAAAAGGCACATCTGTCAGATCTTGACGTTCCCCTTGCCCACGCCTTATTTGGTGTGAAAAGGATGTCGTGAGCGAGTTTCCAAAGGAAGTCTTGTTTATGGGCCTCCACGTGTTTGATTTGCAAGTTCGACCAAGCAATTTTCCATTCAATATCCGGTCTTTTGTTCACAATTTGCGGTATTTCCACCGGAAGCAAAGCAGAGTACACTAATTTCTTGTCGCATTTTTTATCATGATTTAACACATATTTATTTTCTAATATGGTATTGACGTCCGACAAAAATACATAATTTCTATTTACAGTATTACATTTCAGGCCCTTATAAGTACATTTCTCAGCATATTTCCGTGCGGCTGGGCCGAGAAAATATGAGAGAAATGCACTCGCAGGGTGGGATGGGATATTCAGCGTTTGAATAACGTCAACATACTGTAGGGTGCGAATCCAAGTTTTAACATGCTTTAGATCGAGCCCGCCGGCCCCAACCGGCTGATAGAGGATTCCTCTACTAAGAGGCTCGTGTTGGAATCTCCAGATAAACCCAGCAGCGATTCTTGTGATTTTCGTGTATACCGTAGAAGGGGGGGGGGGGTATACACAGTCCCAAGAAAAGTGAAAATTGGGATTATCAACGCGTTAAAAATTTCCGCCCTTTTTGAGATCGAAAGGTCTCTATCCCCCCAAAGTTCGCATGTTTTCTCTGCTTTGGCTATGGCCAATTTCCATGTGCTTGGATCGCATCCCTCCCAATTGATATGCACACCTAGGAGTCTTAAGGGCTCTGAGGCGGATTTGACGTGATTCCACACCGAAGGAACCCACTTGCCCCAAGCCATAATTTTGGTTTTGTCTCTATTAATTAGAGCCCCACTGCAATCTGAGTATTTTTTAAAAAGATCGTAAAAATTAGCTATTGAAGCTTCATCCGAAAAGGTAAACGTGACATCATCGGCGTACGCAACGTATTTCTGCTATGTACGATGTCCAGGTACTATTACACCTTTAAATTTTGGTTCCGCTTGGATTTTCCTAAGCAGAATCTGAAGAGAGAGTACAAATAGCAGAGGGGAAAACGGACAGCCTTGTCTAACACCCCTCGCAACGGAGAAGCGTTGTGTAAGGTGCCCGTTAACCAAAACTTGGCTTGTTACATTTTTATACATATTATTAAATAAATTGCAAATTCTAGGGCCAAAGTTGTGAGCTTTCAATAGTTTTCGCATGAAGTCATGCGAAACCCGATCAAAAGCTTTGTTTTGGTCAATTGCCAGAAAACTGAATTTCGTTTTTTTAGAAAAATTAAATTCGAAACAATCTCGAATAAGCCTAATGTTGTGTTGAATCTGCCTGCCAGGGACACTGCAAGCTTGGCATTCGCCAATGATTTCACACAGAATTTTTCCAAAACGGTTGGTTACAATTTTGGTCAAAATTTTGTAATCACAGTTTAGCAGAGAAATCGGACGCCATTTAATTAGGTTGTGACCATTTGGCGACTTTTTTAACAAAGTTACAATAGCATTTTCCATTCCTGTAATTTCTACTTCGTTTGTCAGCAAGTTGTTGTAGAAATCGCTTAGTGGCTTCCATAGCAGGTCCACGAATTTTTTGTAGAACTCTGCTACAAAGCCGTCTTCGCCCGGACTCTTGTTGCTGTTTTACAGCAGTCCGTATCTCCTTTTCTGTGATGTCATCCTCTAACCAAGACGTCTCTTCGTTGGCGATCCGTGGCGTATCTTCAAGCCATTTATCGATTTCTTTGAGTGAAAGGCTGTCAGGTGAGAAAAGATCTTGGTAGAAATTATAGACTTCTTGTCTAATGCCAATTTGGTCCGAAATAATATTCCCTCCCACTTCCAATTGCGTCATTGTACGCTTTTCGCGAGAATTTCTTTTAAATTTCGCCAGTAGGCTGCTGAGGTTGTTAGCCTCGGCTAGTCTACCGCTTGCAAGGTTTAATCTCGTCTCAGAGCCTTTCACTGTACATTGCTCGTTGATTTCTCTTTTAATGTCACCGATGATGAATCGGTTATAGTTGTCATCGGCTTCTCCAGCTGTGTAGGCTGCTAAAGCCTGTCTTAAGAAAGTTTGACGCTTCCGCTTTTTCCCTGCCAAACGCCTTCCAGCTAATTTAAGTATATCCCCCCCTCCTTTGAGTTCATCCCACCAGGCTGCTTCGGTAGCCTTCGCACTGCTTATCCTAGTGTTTAAAAATAATTTAATCTCCTGTGAAACTTGAATGTCATCCAGCAGGCTGGCATTCATTTTCCACAAGCCTCCCCCTCTTTTAATCGATTCACAGAGCGTCAATTTTCCTAAGACAACCAAATGGTCACTAATTTGATTATCTGCGTTATTGATTTCGACGTGTTTGCACATTGTGCAGCGGGTCTCGTGCTGTTTGCTGATGTAGATGCGGTCTATTCGTGAGTGGGCTGGTGGATTTATTTTCTCCCACGTATAGCCGTATTCTGCCGGATGCCACTTACGCTAACAATCGGTAATGTCGAAGTCTTGCAGGATAGTTGCAAATGCTTTAGCACTGCCGTCCCCTCGATGTGTGAGGGGGAATCTATCAAGCTCTGTGTCGACAACGGAGTTGAAATCACCGCGACGATTGTCAGGTCCTGTCCACTGTTTATGAAGTAGGGCAGCGTACGGTAGAAGGATTTTCTGTCGGTGGCCTTATTTGGGCAATATACGTTTACTAATCGTAAGTTGCAATTGTGTATAGTGCACGAGACTGCGATGATTCTTCCTTCTGCGTCACAGTCGTATTTAACGTTTGCAGGCTTACATTGTTGCGAAATAATAATCGCCACTCCGGCGCTTTGCCGCGTTGGAGAAAGAGCACTGCATGTCGTAATTACGTCGATATGCAGTGATATCCCCCCAGCAGGCGAAGTGGGTTTCTTGCAGCAAATACACATCAATTTTATTTAAAATCATAAAACCCTGCAACCAATCTTGCTTCTTGCGTTTGCGGAAACTCCGCACGTTGAGGGTCATTATGTTTAGGGTCGCCATTTTGGGTTTGTATTTTGAAACAGACGGGTGGCATTTTCGAGAAATGCAAAAAGACGTAGTTACACAGTTCAAAAGTTATTTGCCAGTTTTCGGGTTCTTCACTCCCTTTGCAGTTCCAACAGAGCTTGTTCTAGACGTTGAAGGTTGGGGGGGTTTATTCCCCGAAGTCGTGCCCGTTTTAAGCCTCGTGAGAGCGGGCGACGGAATTTGAGTCTTTTTAGTTTCTCTTTCTTCGCGGTCTCTAGGTCTATCGACGATTTTTTTTGTGCTGTTGGCATTGGGAACAATCGTGGGACTTATAATTCCCGGAGAGAGGGAGGGAGGTGGAGAAGCTGGTGAATCTCTTTCATCAGCGCTGAGATCGATCATGAGTTCAGAATTAGATGAGTCGATAGAGCTGATTTCTTCGTCCATCTCGCGCACGTGCTTCAGTGCTGTAAAGATTGTGTCACAGCTATCGGTTAATGTGAAGGAAGTCTCACTATTCTCTTTTGAAGAGTTGGGGCAGGTTGATTTATTTCCCCCGCCTGTTTGCGTGGCGACGATGTTGGTGACTTATTTTCCTTTTCTGAAGCTTTCTTGGCTGCAAGAATGGCATTAGCTTCTTCTATGGTAGGGAATACCGATTGATGTGTATTTGCGTCTTCAGAGGGAGTCTCCACAACCTCTTTATTAGCGGGAGAGAGCTCCGAAGTTGAGGGTGTCACATATGTGGTAGATTTGGTCTGATCTGTTGAAGGGGGTACTGAGGTGGTGGTCACGTGCGCAAAGGTACGTGTGTTGTAGGTGCCTTCATGTTTCTTGGAATTGCAGTTTTCACATTTCTCGGGGCATTTATGCGTAGCATGCCCTTTGTTCCTACAGATGCCACATGTGACCTCTGGGCAAAACTGCTGCATGTGGCCTTCCTTGCCACAAAAGTTGCAGCAGCGGATTTGTCCAGGGTGCCACACAACTGCTGTAAACCGCCCTACTTTGACCAGCGGTGGAATTTGTTCTTGAGGCAGCATAGTCAGAATGCGCGTTCCCGTTTTGATCGGGTAGTCGGTAAATTTGACCGACATAGTCTCTGCGGCGATTTCAGAGATCTTCCCGAATCGGCCAAAGGTGCTGAGAATAATCTCGTCGGTCATCGACGGCGGAAGTTTTTTCACATACACTTAAATGTTTTGGTCATTTAGGGGCTCGCAAGTTATGGTCTTATCGCCTACCTTGATGGGATTCTTGACTGCGCGTTGCACAAGGATATTACTCTTGAAAACGATCCGTGAGGTCGAATTGTTCACTGCCTGCGCATACTCAATACTGTCGCGTTCCCCTCCAAGTTGCTAGAGGGCTTAAAACGCCACTAGAGACTCCGTACCAAGGAGTGTCTAAGGGAGAAGAGAGCTAGCTTCCATTGACGTAATGTAAACTTTTCGATTGCAGCGCCCTCTAAACATGGCAAATTCGTGCGTTGCAGTGAAGCCACCTAGCCAGGGGGAGGAGCGAGTTCCCTGCATTATTTTTCCACCGCCGAGCAAAGTTTTCAATTGCTTACACCAGTGACTAATTTTACATAACATTGACTCTGAAAAATGTTCATTCAACCTACAGCATTTAGTATATTATAATAAATTGAGATTTGTGTTAATACACGATAAAATAAATAAATAAACAAATACCCCCTCAAGCAGCTACTTCCCACATGATCTATATTATTATATTTTATACAATTGCTGATATTTTCAATAAATATCATACCGAGGTTTTTACTTGTATAAACGTTCAACAGATGGCAGCACGCACTTCCCGTATCAACCATAAAAAAGAATTACACTGTTAGAGCAAAGTGCAGAAGCCAATGTACATCGATATTCTCCAGGGATCACAAACCTGCAACATACATTGACTTATATATATTCACAAGATGATTAAATGTATTAATTTACATATTAATTTTAAAAATTCTGCAAATTTACTCAAAATAAACATACAACGGCTTTTCCAGGTATCGTAAAATGTACTCTTGAACGGGATAAATCACTCATTGAGTAACTTTAGGGTCAGCTACCACTGTACCAAATAGCCATGGCTGTTAGACATTTGGAAACACTGGTTAAATCACAATATATATACCAATAGTAAGACAAACCATAGCTGCAGTGAACTAAACTGATTGCATTGCGCATGCGCAGATCGCCCCTTACAGTTGTTTTTGTGCCTGCACATCAATTTGCCACGTTCAGCTTCGGTAAAATTCCGCAGAACGGCGCCACTTACGCTTGTGCAAAGCTAACCTTCTTCTCGTTAGACCTTCTTTGACTCAACTATCCGATCGCCGTCAACGGAGCTGAAGATTGGCGTCTGGTCGAACCGCTCTTTACCGTAAAAATCCGACAATTCCTAATCTTTCATGCTATGGTCAGCACTTACAAGCAGAAGGTCAAATCTCGCCATTGAAAGCCACGTTACCGTAACCTTCAGCCGGACCCACCCTTAGGCTCAGCATTCCTGGGCGTGGCATGCTACCAACTGACCTTAGGATATCACCTTTGGCACGCAGAGCCGAGACGAGCGCTTTTGCTGCTACTGACTCCCCCTTCTCCCCTCGTCTTTTCCTTTTTTCCCTCCTTTCTTTCTTCCACTTTCTTTGACTCTGATTTCTTCCTGACACAAGAAATAAATCTCTTTCCTTTAATTTAATTATCATCCGATGTCTCATGCTCATCACTTTTTACGGATCTCCGAGATCACCCTACAATTATTTTTCAAGAATGACTGTGGTCGCAAGATCCAGTGTGACTTCAACTGAACGGGGTCCTTCTCCGGGTTTTCGGAAAGGGAAAGGGGGGCAGGAGCCTTTTCTATTTTATACGGCCGAAACTTTATTTCCTGCACAATGGCAGGAACCCGGATTTGGACCCCTCTCCTCCTAAGGGTGCTAAATGTTTTATGTTTTTTCTTTGGTTACGGCGAAAAGTTAGTATTTGTCTTTCTCTTGAAGCCCCACACGCATCTCAATTGTGCATGCTAGGAAGGGGGATGGACGCCTTGTAAAACGACTTGGGAATTTTCCCTAGCAAGCACACTCCATCCCAAACGCGTGTGGGGCAGTGAATGTTGTGTGAAAGAATGAAAGTTGATTGAAAGATGTGTGTTTTTGAGGGACAGCTAGCAGAGAACATTATATTTTGCTGAGGCTGTCTCGCTGATCACATTAAAATTAGTTTAACCTTATGCCCGATAGCTGAGTGTCTGAATCTTAGTTCGACGGCACAAGGGATTAAGAAAAACTCAAGTGAAACTGATTTTAGATATAATTTGCTTTCGAGAGTTTTTCCTAATTTCAAAGGGAGGGTAAAAGAAAAGGCAAAACTAGCACTGATCCAACTCTACAACGCAGGGGTACACATCATAATTAAGTAAATCTCTATTAAGTTGATTAGGATGTTCTGCGATAGTTGCAAAATAGTTCTTGGCCATTTTCTTGATGGATTGGAGAATTGTTTCACAATTTAGATCTCCATGAATGATAGTATTCCTGACAAATCAGGGAGCTGCTAATGCAGATCGTAGGATTTTATTTTGTAGATATTGGAGATTTGCAAGTTTTTTATTCGAACATGCACCCTAGATGGGGGCAGCATAGAGAAGGATAGGTTTGATTACCTGATTATAAATTAGCACCTTATGTGATGTTGCGATATGAGATTTTCCTCCAAGCAGAGGGAATAGTTTGCAGTATAGTGCTCTGGCTTTGTTAATAACATTCTGTACATGGGCATCCCATTTGAGCTTGTGATAGATCGTGATGCCTAGGTATTTGGCATGATCGCTCCACATTACCTGTTTATCAAATAGGTAGAAATTTTCATGATGGGGGATTTCGTTTATGTGACGTAAGAACTGCAATACTTTTTGTAGGGTTAACTTGCACTCTCCAATCCTGCACCAGTCCTCAAATGAGTCGAGCCTTGGCGTTGCGGAGGCTTTGGTGCACTCCTGTAAGGTGTAAACAATCCATAGACTAATTGTGGAGATTCAAAATTTGTGTTATGATGGATATCGGGAAAAAAGTTGATTGCGGTCAAACTCACGGCATCTTTTTGAACGCCTCTTTACCGATTGAAAATAACCCTAACGCACGTTGGCTATTATTAACACTATTATCTATTCTTCATTTATTAAACGTGAGCCGATCTCGGTGGTTGTGCAATACCGAGCCAACCCGTGACAGAAGTTGAGCAAGCTCAATACCTTCCATCCAGTTCCAAAAATACGTTTAATATCACGACCCCATATAGAGGACGCGTCAGATATTAAGCTGGCGAGTTGATCTTAGCCATAGGAGGCCGAGAAGCAATACCATGAATTCTGTTCCGATTTTGAATCAAGCAATTTAAATTATTAAAAAACGGGTTGCTTCCATTACAGATATAAATTATTAAAATAGGCTAGTCTCTATACAAATTATAAAGCAAATTATTCACTTAGCACCTTTTTCTTCATTGATAACTCATTTTAGTTTCTGTTCTTCTATGAATTAAAAATATTATTTAAATAAATTGTTTTTTAAATAATAAAAATAAATACCCCCTCAAGCAGCTGCTTGCCACAGAGGTCTGACAGGAGCCTGTCAGTTTATATGCCACAGTAGGAGATCTGAGATCTCTGAGAGCATGGCAGGACCTCAGCAGAAAAACGACACACACATCCATGCCTAATTCCGGGGCTCGAACCCAGGTCCCTTAGATCAGTAGCCAAGCGTGCTAACCACTCGGCCACTGCTACACACAAAAGTGAGCGCCATCTGGTGGATATAACTGATTTAATAAACTAGGTGAACAATTATCTAAATTTTTCTCTGTACTCGAAGTGATATTAATGTCGAACTAAAAGAGCTTCTTACATCTATGGGTCGGTTAAATGTGCGATTACATTGGCGCGGGTGAAAGAATCACGTGAGAGAAGGAAGAGTTGACTAGATACTGCTATGGTTACGAACAGTACTAAGAACATTTCAAACATTACGGAAAACGACAATAAAATTAATTTCAAAGATCCACTCACTGGTGATGTGAAACGAATGATCGTCAATAATGGGCCATGCCAACCTATTTGCCAATTCTCTAAATATGCAAAGCAGAACAAAAGGTGCTTTTCTGAAAGCTATTATTTTTAGACGAATAAAGCAAGAATACGAATAAAACGTTACTCTCTAGCTATGGTTCTCAACCTTTTATGCTTCACGTACCCTCTGGAAATGTGTATGTAACTGGCGTACCCCTTGCATAAATAAATAAAATTATGGTTATAGTATAACAATGGAATAAAAAAAACATATATATAACATATATCTAGTGACTTTTGAGCTCTCACGGCGTACTCCAAAAAAATTTCCCTCATACCGCACGTTGAGAACCCCTACTCTAGAGATTGATGCGATATATTGTCAAAGATGATCTAAGGAGAAAAAGGCCAGCCTCGCATCACTTCCCATAAGCATAAGTGGCGCCGCTCTGCGGAATTGTGCCTAAGCTGAACGAGCAAAGTGGTGTGCAGACATGAAAAAAAAACTAAGGGGCGAGCTGCGCAGTGCAATCATTTTAGCCCACTGCAGCTGTGGTTTTTCTTACCCTTGAAATATTTAATGTGCTTTAATTAGTGTTTCAAACTCTCTAACACCCATGGCTATTTCCGTACAGTGATAACTGACCCTAAAGTTATTGAATGAGTGTTTTATCCCGTTCAGGAGTGCATTTTACGGATAGCTGGGAAAGCCGTGGTATGTTTATTTTGAGTAATTTTGCAGAGTTTTTAAAATTAATTCATGTAATAATCTTGCGAATATATAAGTCAATGTATGTTGCAGATCCCTGGAGCATACCGATGTATACAGGTTTCTGCACTTTGTTCTTAAAATGTAGTTGTTTCTTTATAACTGATACGAGAAGTGCCTGCTGCCATCTGTTGACATCTTCTACAAGTACGAAACGCGATGTGAAAGTTTTTGAAGATAGCTACAATTACATATTATATAATTATATAGAACTTGTTATCATGCATTGACACATAAATCTCAATTTATTATTATATACTAAATTTTATAGAGTGTTCAAAGTATTAAAATTTTCTCTCTATAAAAATTGTCAGTGTCTCCAAGCTGACCTTCTACATTAAAAACGAGGATATTGCCAAAACTTTGAATAGTTACGGCGAAGTTCCATCCATAGTTGATGAAACATACAAGAAGAAGGAATGGCCAACATAAAAGCCAGATCTAGGAGAGACAAAATGAAGATGAAAGAAGACAGGCAATTTTATACGAATTGGTATATTCACTGCCACAACAGAATATAGAGGGGTCATCAGGCTGTGCCGAAGATGACGACATCAAGGTCACTTCGGGGTCAAGTGTCTACAAGAGAAAAAATATATAAGAAGAAAGCTGACCTAGTACCTTCATGGAAGTGATAGAAGAAGCGATGAGAGAGAAAGAAACGAACGAAGAAATATAAGCGTCCCAACCATTAATAACGACGACGAACAGAAAGAAACTGAGCATAAAAATACGAGTGAAGTAACGTTTAACCCTCGCTCTGCGAAAATAATCCCAAGTGACAATAGTGAAATAGAAGAATTGTGGATGGAACCAGTTTCCACTCGAAAGAATAGCACCGAGATGGACATCGATAAAGAGGCAGGGGCATAGCGAAGGGCTATTGGCTTAATCCCTTGCTCCTCTCCCTGGCTTCACTGCAATGCGCGAATTTGCTCGGTTTAAAGGGGGCTGCAATCGAAAAGCTTACATTACGTCTATGTCTCCTCCATTATAATTAGGAAAAACTTTCGAAAGCAAATTATATCTAAAACCAGTTTCACTTGAGTTTTTCTTAAGCCCTTGTGCCGTCGAACTAAGATTCAGACACTCAGCTGTCGGGCATAAGGTTAAACTAATTTAATGTGATCAGCGAGACAGCCTCAGCAAAACATAATGTTCTCTGCCAGCTGTCCCTCAAAAATACACATCTTTCAATCAACTTTCATACAGTATTCACTGCCCCACACGCGTTTGGGATGGGGTGTGCTTGCTAGGGAATATTCCCAAGTCTTATTAGACGGCGTCCTTCCCCCTTCCTAGCATGCACAATTGAGATGCGTGTGGGGCTTCAAGAGAAAGACAAATACAAACCTTTCGCCAAAACCAAAGAAAAATACAAAACATTTAGCACCCTTGAGGGGAGAGGGGTCAGTAATCCCAAGAGAGTTACTCTCTTTGGGTTCTTAGTCAATTCAATTTTCACTCGATTTCTCAAATTTTCCATCGTTTTTCCAAACAGAACGTTATTCATCAATTTGAAGAAATCCTTCTCGAAGTCGTTTGTAGCTTTCTTCCGCTGATCCGTATTAAATTCTATATATGGTTTTAGCCAGCAAGACTGTTTAAATTCTAAAACTCGATGTATTTTCTTCAGCTGCATACCGAAGGCTAAATATTGTTTCATATTACGGTAATGAAGGACATATTTTTCCTTTAGAATTTAGATTTGGCGCTAATTTCAAGACTGATTGGCTTGTATTTATTCCAAGGCTTTGGGCAACTTCTTGACAATATGGTGATAGCATGCTGCTGGTAATCTGAAGTTTCTCAGGGGCTAGTGGATAATCATTATGCTTGTCGTGTAGTGAAAATGGATAATCTAAATCAACTTACAATATATTCCGTTTATTCGTATCATCAGCAACTGCGGTAATATCTAGATCTGCTATTTCTTCTTTATTAAGCCATCGAAAATCGTTTTAAGGAAGACATTGTGACATTGCCCATCCATAAAGATTGTTGGCATCATAGTACATAATGTATTTAGAGGGTAGTTAGGAATTATAGGTATCTAAATACTTGTTGTTTGCAGTACTAAAACGATTGCATATCACTGAAATTCCATCTCGTATGCCTTTTTCCAGGAAAAGGTACATTGCAGGGTCTGTTATCAACTCTAGATTAACATTTGTCATCTTCAGACATACTTGCCAGGCTAGTCCAGGAGCTGTGTAAACATGACAGGGATCAATTTCATAGTATCTGACACATAGTTTTTTGAAATTCTCAAACACATCAGCTAAGAGGAGCACATCGGTCTTCAGGTAAAAGTCGTGATATTGGCCTAGGTTTTTTTATGTCGAAGGAGTTCCATACTTTCATTGCATGGATATAGTCTTCTTCCCCTAGCGTTTCTTCTGTAAGTTGATTGTAAAAAGCTTCACGTGGAGGTAATAACGTTTCTCCAAACTTTTCGCTGCTGTCAATGTAATCGTAGGGGTAAACTCCTTTTCTCAAAACCGAGTGTAGCCGTTCAGTTTCAACATGTTCCTTTAAAATATGGAATTCTTCTGCTGATAAATTATTGACTAGCTTCTCAAGAGATGCACTTAAAATTTGATAGGAATCTATGAAATTCAAAGTTCCAAGGGAGAATGCTATGTATTTTTCCATATTATTGAGAATGCAATTAATCCTCTTATTTTTGATCATACCGATTCCTTGCATAATAAGATGACTGTCATATCCCTTTAGTTATGAAATATAACTGGAATCTTATTTGTGAGCTTAAAATTGAGATTACACGCATTATGAGCGGCTCCTCGGAATTTGCCGGTTAAATGATCGTGAGCTCTCACACGATCTGGTCCCAGAACATCTTTGCAAATATGACAATTGAGAGCGTTGCGAAATGATTCCTCTTCGTGATTTGGTTTGATTGTTGCATTGGTTGATCTCCGAGAGTAAATTTTTTATATCGTTTTCTTCTTTAAGCAGGCATTCCAAAAAATTCTTTTACCACATTAGGACCTCTATAAACTACTGGAGGTTTATGACTGCAGCCGTCAGGTCCGACAACAAGATATGCAAATCCACAGGGTTCATGATTTGCCGTGATAGAGGTGTGAGATTTTGCAGGGTTAGGCATGCATGTGTCCACTTTCACTAGGAATGATTCAAAGTCGGCGTAAATCACGTATGGAACGGGCTGCTGAAACTTGAAATTTGAGAATTTCTGCCATTTCTTCTCTTCAGTTGGAAATTCTACTCTCTGGTTCTTGACAATACGGAACATGATCCTTCAAGAGTGATTCATTTGTGAAACGGTGAAGGCAGTAATCACAGTAGAAAGCCTGGCATTTATGTTTGGTGAGAGGACTGAGATGTCTACTTATATTCTTAATGGAGCAATAATGCTGCTTTTCATCATCTTATAACAGAAGGAGATTTGCGTGCGTTTTAAATCTGAATGCTGTGATGTAGAGTGGGAACACTTCTTTCTCGTATCCAAAAACATCGACAGAAATGTTGTTCATTTTTTCGAATTCAGATATTTGATTTATTGTTATACGGAAAATTAGTCTAGATGTGTTTAATTTTTCTTCTAAATGTATGTAGTTGTTAGGACGTTGTGGATTATCTGTGGCAGGATACAAAGTGGCTAAAACGGACCATACAAAACAATTTTGGTCAGAATTGCATACATTGACAATAGCGTGTTTTAATAGTAATTCTCTTGGAGTAGGGACATAACTAGACCCTGCAAGAGGGATATATTTTCCAATGTTCATTTCAGCGTGGAGTACGGCATCCAGTGTCCATCCACTATGTGCTTTTCCAAATTCTTCAAATGAGGTCTTTATCTGCTTACACGCTGAATCCAGTTCTCTGTTTAGGGATGATGTAGGAAGACTTGTGATACAGCTACTTCGGAAAAATGGGGTGAAGTACTCGAGAGTAGAAGGGGAAACTTTTCGCCTGAAGCGCACTTGCACGGCAAGGTACCATTTAAGGCTACCTTTCGAGATCAATTCTTCTTTCAGATGAGTTAGGAGTGACTCCCGCGAGGGTTCAAGGAAAAAGTTGAGGTCTACAAATGTTTCTTCCGTTGCCATCAGCTTATGTGTTGACAGGGTCCTTTTCATTTCTTCTGTAAACTGACAGGGGTCTTCAGGGTCTGGTTTTTGTTTCTTCTGGGGAATCCTTTCATCTTCAGAACGTTTTCGCTTATTAATGTGTGGCTTTCTTTGATGTCGTAAAAGATTGTCTTTTCTTCCAAACTCCATTGCGCATTCTTCGCATTTGTAGGTTTTCCTGGAGGTGTGGGTTAACTCATGACGTCGGACGTCATATCTCCTTGAGAATGTCGATTTGCATTGAGAGCACTTAAACAGGCTATTTCCATCATGATTTCTCTTATGACGAATGAGATGGGTCTGATGAAGGAAAGTCTTCTCACATATATCACATGGATACATTATGAAGCAGTGACTTGTAAAATAACTGATTTATACTACACGAGGACTATCACTATTGGCTTCTAACAGTTGAAAAAAATCACGGAGACGCAGCAGCAGAGAAATGTCACTGTCAAGGTCTGACAACAGAATGAGGATTCTGACTGATGGATGTCGTATTTGTACTGGAAGAAGGACTTTCTCGCAGAAACTGATTTAAAATACCGCCCCGCAGTAAATAAAAAAGAAAAAATACTATTGGTTAAAATGAAAAAAAAAATTAATTAAAAGAAAAACGGTTCTTTTGTGGTTTTCACCACAAAAGAAAAAAGTCTCTGATTTTAAAATAAATAATTTGAAATTATGTAAATTATTGAGGGGAAATATATATTGGTGACCTGTATAGGTGACAAAAAAAAAATACCCTCTTCCGCTTTAGAACACAGGGAGGCTGGTCCCATAGGATTAACATTGACCCGCCTCTGTTCCAGAACCCCCATTATCCTCCTACTTACAGGAGTGTTACTTACTAAAACTCCCATAGGCCACGTGCAACTTGCGAGTGTCTGCAAACCACCAAATGCTATGTTTCTAGAAACTGACTTTAATCAACTATTCACTCCTCTCCCCTGCGTTGCAACCGGAGACTTCAACTCCAAGCATCCCGTCTGGAGAAGCCACACTACGAATGCTTCTGGCAGACAACTTCTTAAATATACTTCTAACAAAGGAATCGTCGTTGATACACGTCATTCCCCCACTTTCTTCCCTTACAACTCCCACGCTAAAAATAACATCCTTGACCTAGCCCTATTTTACAATATCTTCCTCTCTTACGATCTTTCCACCATAAATTCACTTTCCTCGGACCACTGCACTGTCATTCTCTTTTTACACTTTTCCGTTCCCCAATCTTCCAATACACGCACCACCACCCACTGGGACAAATTTCGGACACTTCTAAAAATTTAAATTGCAAGTTCATCCCCTCTACCACTTCTGATATCGATGAACAAATTTCAGCCTTTCAATCATGCATCATCACCTCCCGGCAAGCTGCTTCAAAAACTCGCACCATTGACTCCAATTATCACAAACTTCCTGACTATCTTATTGAAGAAATTCGAATCAAAAATGTCGCACGCAAAAAATGGCAACACACACGTAACAGACAAGACAAAACACATTACACCACCCTCAAAACACGTTTAAGAGCCCACCTCAATGACTTCCGTTATGAACAATGGCAAGATAAAGTATCCTCTCTTAACATTCATGACAACTCCATTTGGCGTTTGATTCGCTCGCTAAAAGGTTCGCAGCGGAGAATTGGCGCACTTCACGGATTGTCAGGATTGGTATACTCAGATTCGGGTAAAGCTGATGCTTTTGCAGATTCCTTAGAATCTCAATTCACTCCGAATGATGAGTACACTGATGAAGATTTTATCCGAGAAGTGGGCCTCTCACTTTCTGCTTATTTTATGGAACTTCATTCTGACACCCTCCCTTTCATTTCCTTTACTGAACTCTCTGATTCCATCAAATCCCTCAAACCCAACAAAGCACCTGGTAACGACAATATTGGAAATAAAAATTTAAAGCAACTCCCTAATAAAGCCATTGTTCTACTTTTAAATATATTTAATCATTGCCTTCGTCTAAATTACTTCACCACAATCTGGAAAAATGCATTGGTCACAATGCTTCTCAAGTCAGGCAAAGACCCCTTATTTCCTGGTAATTACACACCCATCAATCTCTTGCCTTGCATGGGAAAGCTATTGGAATGAATCATTTTATACAGATAAAACGATTCCTTATCATCATCATCATCATCGTCGTCGTCGTCGTCGTCATCATCCTCAAGCAGCCATGGGCTACAGAGGTCCAACCAGACCGTGCAGTTTAATTCTCCAAGCATATCTGTCCTGAGCTACCTCTGCTGCATCTGGCACCTCAATGACTTCCGTTGACCAATTCTAACAAGGTCCTGTTTGACATTGTCTGACCACCACATCCTAGGTCTCCCCCTCCTTCTGAGGCCTCTAGGCACACTGTTCATAACCTTATTCGCCAATCTATAATTATCCATACGGGCAACATGGCCAAACCAGCGGAGTCTCTCTCTGCACAATATGCTGCTTAAAGGAGGTTGCAGACTCCTTTGCCTAACCTCATCATTAGTTACAAAGTTAAACCACCTAATACCCAAGATACTGTGTAAGCATCTGGAATCAAAAGCATCTAGTTTCCTGTTATCTTGTTTAAAAAGTGTCCAAGTTTCACTACCATAACTAACCCTAGAAAGAACCAAACTATTATACAGTCTAATTTTAGTCTTCAGGTGTATACGCCTATTTCTCCACTCTCCCCATAGATTCTTAAAAGTCCCGGCAGCAATTCCTGTCCATCTGTTAATCTCATGCCGCACATCACCAGCATCTGTAACAAAGCTCCCAAGATAAATAAACTGACACCTGCTAAACAGTGCAACCATTCAGATTGACTGAATCACAGCCTGCCTGACCAATTTTCATCACTTTCGTTTTCTCTCTGTTTATAACCAAACCTACTCTACTACCAGTCTCATCAACAGCTCGAATGAAAGAGTTCATCTCATCAACATCATTTGCCAAAAGGGCTAAATCATCAGCATAATTTAAATCAGAAATTTTCATATCTCCAGCCCAATTAAGGCCAAAATTTTCCCTTGAAGTGAATTTCGCATAACATAATCAACAACCAAACTAAAGAGAAAAGGAGACAAGATGCACCCTTGTCGAACACCAGACGTAATGCTAAACCAATTGCTACAAGCCTTACCAACTCTCACACACGACTCAGTGTAATTATAGAGAGCTTTCATTATGTTAACTAACTTGTCTGGTATACCATATGATTTCACAATCAACCACAAATTATGACGATCAACAGAGTCGAAAGCCTTTTTGAAATCAACAAAGCTAGCAACCAAAGGTTTCTGAAACTCTAAACATTTCTCAAGAATCTGCCTAAGTGAAAATATCTGATCCACACATCCCCTACCACTTCTGAATCCACATTGCTCATCACGCAATTGCCTGTCAACCAGATTCTTAATTCTATTAAGCACAATCATGGAAAGAACTTTACCTGGAACAGAGAGTAGGCTGATACCCCTATAGTTATCACAAGAACTGCGATCACCTTTTTTGAAAATAGGGATAATAATAGCTCTGGTAAAATCCTTAGGAACCATGCCTTTATCATAAAAGGTATTCAAAATTTCAGTCATCCAATTGGTAACCGAAACATTCCCAGCTCTGAGCATTTCTGTAGTAATTTCATCTACCCCTGGGGATTTATGAAGTTTAAGTTTAGAAACAGCCAAAATAACTTCAGATTGTGTTATAGGGCCAACATTAAAGCCACCAATGCATCTATCATCATTGCAAACAATGGGAATAGAACTAACCGCATTGTTTAGAACATCACTGAAATGCTCAGCCCACCTAGCCATGACAGAATCCTCCCCTTCTATAACCTTACCTTGTTTATCCTTCAATCCTTGTATGCCTGTCCGTTTTCTACCATACAAAACATTAACTATCTGGTACATCTCTCTGCTGTTGTTCTGTCTAACTGCTTCCTCGGCTTTGTCAGGCAAGCCATCAAACCAAAAATTCTTATCAACAGCTAACTGATCCTTTACATGTTTATTAAACTCTCTGTAATGCTTTCTATTAGGACTAGTTGGGTATTGATTAAGGACATTCCTGCAGTTCCTTCTTTCTGAAATAAGCTCAAGTGCCTTATCACTTAAATAATTCTGTCTCCTCTGCTCCTTTTTTCCTAAAAGAGTACTGTTAGTTTCCAAAAAAGCCTGTTTAAAATGGCCCCATTCTTCCTTAACTTCAGTATTAAGCAAACCATGACTGCCATAATGACTAAGTAACCTATCATGGTAAGCTTTAGCTATAACTGGGTCTTTCAGAGCTTCGGTATTAAAAGCAATTTTTTTAACCCTAGCACAACACTTTTTAAGTTTAAGTTGCAAGACACTTTTAACAAGGTAATGGTCAGATCCAACTTCAGCTCCCCTATATGCCCTGGTATTTCTAACAGAACTAGCCCATTTGCTGTTAATTAATATATAATCAGTCATATTCCTATGCAGCCCATCAGGTGAAACCCTTGTGTATTTATGTATGTCGCGGTGTTTGTAAAATATGTTAGTTATTCTGAAACCATTGAGTTTACTTACCTGTAGGAGACGTTGCCCATTGCCATTGCAGCTACCAATACCAAAAGGGCCTATTACTCCTCCCCAAAGGTCAGAGTCAGTACCAACTTTGGCATTGAAGTCACCTAGAACAAGGGTAATATCTCCTTTCTTTACAGAATTCAAAATATCCTGAAGTTTTCCGTAAAACCTAGCCTTCTCATCCTCATCGGCATCCTCAGTGGGGGCATAACAGCAGATAACATTCAAGTCTTTAACGCTTGTCTGAAATTTTGCTGTAAGAAACCTTTCATTAATGCACTCATATCCTAGAAGAGCATCACTAGCATGTCTGCTGAGCAGCAGACCCACGCCTTGGTGATGCTTTCCATCCTCCCTCCCTGTAAAGAGAAATTTAAAGTTATTTTTAAGTATCTCACCTTTACCTGTCCATCTGGTCTCTTGCAAGCCTAGAATATCTAGGTTATAGCGCTGGAATTCCTGCGTGAGGACATCAAGAGAATAATCTCTGTGTAATGACCTCACATTCCACTTTCCTGCAGAGAGAAAATGATTAGTAGGATTTTTAAGGAAATTAGGTTTATTGAGATTGGTAGAGCCAACAATATCAAATAGCCCCCTGATCGAAGGCATGTTGCAAAGACCTGTTCCTCCTCCGGTAAAGGCTGAAGTCACCGATGCTGGTAGGAACTTCAGGCACCACCTTTTCAAGTGGACTTTTTCAAGAGCCATATAGCCTGCCTTAGACACATTACTCCAGTTTAGGCTTGACGATGCCCAACCAGCTAAGTAAGGTTCAGGTACCTGCGATGGCCTCTGATTAGGATTATCCATCAGCTGATATAAGGTATCCCATACCTCTGTTCACTTAGGGCTGGCAACCCAGAAGCAAACAGAAAACATAGCGGCAGATTCTCCCTCAACAGAGGCCCACCAGTGCAGCAAGTCCAGGATCAATAATCAAGCTCAAATCCATAAACAAATGCAGTCTAGCAGGTATAAATGGTCAACACCAGGACCCTGTTAAGTTGACCACTCCTCAGCAGGGTTGAAAAAAAAGAAAAAAGTAGCCATAGATGACCAGATCAGTAGACCATGCAGAACTGGCAAATGAGAATATCTCTTTTGAAAGGTACTAACGGCTTGCACCACGAGAAGGCGGGGTCGGACATTAGGTGCCAGACCTGACCGGTTCTGTGCATCATCACTAGGGATTGGTGCACAGCTCTCATTCCAGTTTACGCCTAGCTACCATTTACAGGTCCGATTCCTTAACTACACTAAATATTCTCTCCCCCCCCCCCCCAACAATTCGGTTTTCGTAAACACCATTCAACAGTACACCAGATCCTACGTGTGGTTGAACTTCTAGCTGCGGCCAGCAATAGGAAAGAACATTCAGTCTCTGTCTTCATTGACGTTGCCAAAGCTTTCGATAAAGTTTGGATACAGGGACTCCTATTTAAATTAGTTAAATTTAATTCCCCCTGCGCTTGTGCGTATTCTACGGAGCTATCTTACGGGAAGAACTTTTCAAGTTAAGATAGGCTCAGATGTCTCTAGCAGAAGACATATCAATGACGGGGTCCCCCAAGGGTCCCTTATTGCTCCAACTTTATTTAATATCTTCGTTTCTGACACTTCAAGTGTGGATACAGTCCATACAGCAATGTATGCAGATCATACAGCATTTATCTCATCTTCCCCAAATATCAAACATGCTTACAAGAAAATGCAAAGGATATTGGACACCTGTGAGGCATGATGCACCTCTTGGCGGATCCAAATCAACACAGATAAATGCATGGCAGTACTCATTTCTCGCAAACGTAACCCCCACCATGACAATTTTTTCTTATTCGATAAGCAGATTGTGTGGAGAGACTGTTAATTATTTAGGCGTCACGATTAGCAGAAAACTCCTTTGGAACACGCACATTGACCTAGTCCTAAACAGGGCTAGGGCAATCAAAATTCAACTTTTTCCCCTTCTCGGCAAACACTCTGTTTTGGCACCCAAACTCAAAATTCTTATTTACAAACGAATTCTCCGTCCCATTCTCCTATACGCAGCCCCTGTCTGGACCATCTGCTCCCCCACATATATTCGTAAACTCCAGTCGTTTCAAAATTCTATACTCCGATCAGCTCCCTGGTTTGTCCGTAACTCCATAATAGCTCACGATACTAATATGGATTCAATCACAACTATTATCAACCAAATGGCCACCAAATTCTTTCAAGATGCTACCACACATCCGAATGAACACATCAGATACTCGGTTGATTATGGAATAGTTGATAATCAACGCTTTAAGCGATGCAAATCTATCCTTTCCTCTTAGTCTTCTCTTTTTTCAGTTTTTTCTCTTGTCCCCCTCTCCCCATAAATTTTCCTCACTCCACACACAACTCAATAACTACTTATTCGGGCGAAATCTTTCGCATCGGTTCTTAAAACCGAAGTAGTCTACAAATTTTTCCCCTCATCCCAATATTTATCAGTTAAGGCAGAAATGGGTCTATCCTGGTGCTGCAACATGGTCACACGCGATATACGATATACGCACGCCGTGTTTTGTCGTCGCTCGGATTGTTCAGCGTGCATAAGCAGTGGCGGACTGGCCAGGGTGTCAGCTTGCCCGATGGTAAGGGGGCCGGCAGGGCCCCCCTTAAACATTAGACAACATGTTAAAAATGCTAATGACCTTTTAGTAAAATTTACGTTGTATTACTCTTTTAATAAAATCACTTTTCGAGGATACTTTATATTTAAGAATATAATGAATAACTCTGAAAAAATAATTCTGATTCGGGTTACATGAGGGCGACGCATGCGTTATATAGGCTCGGATCTTTACTATTGCGACTGCGCAATGAAGCTTATTAGCTTTATTGCGCTTATTAGTTACAGTGCATATTAGCGGTTCCATTCTTCCTCAAATTCAGTAGTAAGCAAATCATGGCTGTCATTTAAGTAACTTATCATGGTAAGCTTTGATTATAACTGGATCTTTCAAAGCTTCAGAGTTAAAGTAACTTTTTTAATCTTAGCACAACATGTCTTCTTAAGTTCAAGTTGCAAGACACTTTTGACAAGGCAATGAAGCTTATATTATTTATTTTTTCTATTAAACTCTATGTAAACACTTTCTGTTAAGACTCGTAGGGTGTTTAAGGATTAGCTGGGAATCCGAGCCTGGGATCGTGACGCGCAGTCGGAGCCAACTTTGTATCGAGCTATTGCATACATTGCAAAGACAGCAAAAATTTTTCATTGCGTCGGCCTCATTTTGAATGTGCTTCGTCAACTCTTCACCTCGTGCTTGCTGTGTTTTATGTGTATTATAAAAGGTATGTATTTATTTAATATTTTTATATACTGTGGCCCTATGCCCTTTAATTGAAAAATAATATATTTTCTTTCATTGCATAAAATTAGTATGAAAATACTAGGTAGTAAATATATTTAAGCTGCAGTCTCAAATAATAATATATACACATAATGCAAGTTCGATAAATAATGATACCTTTTATTTACTCTACAGTTAAAATTACTGAGATTATTAAAATTGTTGTTAGTAACAGACGCATTTATAAAACATATTTCTATTGGTGTGTTCTTGCTACCGTACTGTAGAAATTTTCTACAATACGCTACAACATTTTACGAACAAAATGCAGAATACAGCAACACCATAATAATAACAACTTATTATCAAATGCAAACGCACAAATAGCCAACTTATGGCAAATGTTGGATCAACATTTAAATGTAGATGTTCATTTTTTCCAACGTGGAGTATTTTTAATTAAGTTTTAATTTCAGGAATGTTCATCCCCTACCAGCATGGAAAAGAAATAGCATAAATCTGGATCACTGAAACGCAAAGAGCGTCAAGAAGCAGAAAAGCAGGAATCAGCTAAGCGATGCAGGTCTATTACAGATTTTATAATACCACAACCACCATCCACATCAATGTACAGTTCAGCAACAAATAGTCAAGTTGTTTGGGTTGTTTTACCTCTGAGCGGCACTTTTTTGCACACCATGGGCTAAATGGCCAGGTCAAATGGACCCCGAAGGCTCAGAGAAGGTTGGGGGACCCACTGGAATAGCTGTTGAGAGACAGATGGTAGCCTCCCATCAAGGCCATCCAGCGTGTTCTTTAACGTTCACAGGGTATGTCTCTCCCGCAAACAGGGCCACGGCTTAACGTCCCATCCGACGGACGGCGGCCTTTCCAAGCCCATTGGTGTCCCCTACTTACGTGGGCAAGGCGGGGAATTTTGCGGAGATAAATCTCAACGCTGACCCAGCTGGGACTCGAACCTGGGAACTACAGATTACGAGCCTGGCGCGCTACCGACTGAGCCACCCCCGCCCCCCACAAATAGTCAAGAAGCAAGAAACAATACTCATGGTGATGATGCAATGACCTGTGAGTTACAAGAACAGAAAAGAGCTATTTTGAATGAAGAGACAAATACAATAGCATCCTTTACCCACCAACCAGGCCCAGTATTTCTTCTGGCTTCTGCAGAACCGTACTATAGGTACCGTTGTTCTGGCATCTGTACTACCTGTAGTTGCAACATCTGAACACATAGCTTCAACTAGTTACAGGGAATCAGACTTACCTTTAGGCATAAATGACTTAGTTTCTGAAGCACATCCTATAAATGAACCTACACAAGAAAATGAAAGATCAACTCTGGAATCTTCTAATATCCAACGCGAGCAAACCTGAAACAGTTTTTTTGCTGAACATACTTTTCAGCCACTTGATGATCTGCCATCTGATGCTCGTTTCTATGAGAGGAAAATTATGAATGACTCAGTCCCAAGAAATGGCTAACGTATAACAAAGAAAATAGGTGTATATATTGTTCATACTGCTTGGCCTTTGAGTCTTCCAACACTTGCAATCCATCACCCTTTGTACGTGGCTTTAGTGACTACAGGCGTATTAGATAGAACTTGGTTTTACACGAATCGACAACAACACATGTCAGAAATGTTCAGCAATTTATCAGTGTGGTTACTGATGGCACCTGAGATGATTTTTTTGCATCTTCACCAATTAAAAAGAAAGAAGTGTTGAAGCAGAGGTGAATTGTCATGAGGATTATAGACATCATAAAGATGTTAGGCTAGCAAGCACTTCCCTTTCGAGGTCACAGAAATGAATCGGCCTGCACTCTGGATAATGAGGTTCTGACTCATGGCAATTTTTTAGCTACAGTGCAGTTGATGGCAAAATATGACCCCATCATGGCAGCTCACGTTTCTGCAATACAAAACAAATGTACAAAAAGAATCAAAACGATTAGAAGAACAAGGAGAGTGTGATGGTCCACCCATTCACTTTTACTTTTCCTCAATCAGTTTTGCTTAAATTACGTTATATTTATCAGTTTGGGGATTTTTATTTCCTTTGGTGGGCTGTTCCGATCTCCTTCCGAGCTGCAGGAGTTGCGCATGCGCAACTCCGACCTTTTGACTGTTAACCGCTAAAGCGCGTGTTCAAGGACACGCCCTCTCTTGCGTCATAACTTGCGCGCTCCGGTTTATATAAGTAAATGTCTTTCCCGGCGTGCAACATCACACGTGAGGGCTTTTGTACAACGCCGATATAACAGTGACATTAGGTCACAGATTTAAGAGAGGTTAGAAGTTAGAGATGAAGTTAGAAGGAAGCAGAGTTGAGTAGGAGTTAGTTGAAGTTGAGTGTCGAGATGTAGTCGACATTTTCATTTGATATTGGTGAGTTGAAATTTTGGAAATAAACTTTGTTTTAGAAACTTTTGAATCTTTGCTATTTTTTCACTTGAGCAACGTGAGTTATTTTTGGATTGTATTTAATATTTAAACTTTACAATCATTTTTGGAATTCTTACTCGATAGGTAAAGCTTGGCAATTCTTTACCAAACCCTATTTCAACTTATTTGGCAAATTATTATTATTGCCTGGCGCCCCATTAATCTATCCGGAGTCATATCATAGAAGAGAATGGCTGTATAGATAGAAGTTGTTGGAAAACAACTAGGACAAGAGAAAATGAAACGAATCAAGTTAATTGGTGAGACAAGATGGTCAGGAAAATGCAATGCAGCAAGAAGTATATTTGGACGTTTTGATGATGCCACGTCAGTACTTTTGTAAACCTATTGACAAGCTTATCAATGATACAAGATCCAGACAAGTTTAATGCAAAAGGAAAACAAGAAACAAATGTTTTACTTCGAAGTCTTCTAAAGTTCGAAACAATATTGACAGCTGGGTTTTGTTGGGTTGTTTTACCTCTGAGCGACACTTTTTTGCACACCATGGGCTAAATGGCCAGGTCACAAGGACCCCGAGGGCTCAGAGAAGGTTGGGGACCCACTGGAACAGCTGTTGGGAGACAGATGGTAGCCTCCTATCTAGACCATACAGTGTGTTCTTTAACGTGCACAGGGTATGGCTCTCCCTACACAGCGTCACGGCTTAATGTCCCGTCCGACGGACGGCGGCCTTTCCAAGCCCATCAGTGTCCCCTACTGACCGTGGGCAGGGCAGGGAGTTTTGCAGAGATAAATCTCAACGCTGACCCAGCTGGGACTCGAACCTGGGAACTGCAGATTACAAGCCTGGCACGCTACTGACTGAACCACCCCCACCCCATATTGACAGCATTTACTTACTTGTACATACAGGGTGATTCAGTTAAGCGTGAACAAACTTTTGGGAGGGGTAGGTTGCACAAAGATGAATCGGAATCATATAGAATGCAGGATCAATAAGGGCATCGCGTTCGCAGGTAACTGCCGGTAGATGTAGTAGGATGGCTGATTACACAAACGTGGAGTTGGCCGATATGCATCTAGCATACGGGGCTGCAGACTGCAATGGGGGAGCTGCTGTGCACGTGGACCAGGAACGGTACTCGATGAGGCGTACTCCCAACCACCAGATGTTTTGCACAGCTGCATCAGAGGTTATGTGACACTGGTTCCTTCCAGAGACCTGCCAGGAGTCGGGAATGAGGGGCATGGACCTCTGACATGGAGGAGAATGTGCTACGTCATACAGAAGACACTCCAAGTGCCAATACTCGAGCAATCGCCCACCGGGTCAGTCTTTCCCAATCCACCGTATGGAGGATTATGCACGATAACCAATTGCATCCATATCATGTGTAGCGCGTCCAGACACTGAAGCCTGAGGATTACCCACAGTGCATTTGCACAATGGTACCTGCAGAAGAGTGTGGCAGAACCCTAATTTCCTGATTCTGAGCTGTTCACAGATGAGGCATGCTTTACACAGGAAGGTAAGTAGTGAAATCCCACTATAAGGTAATTAGGACTTTGACCCTATGACGTCACAGGCTCCGGCCCCTTCCGATCACGTGATATGACATCACCGCCCCCTTATTAATGTTCATAATTAATAATTAATATTTCATAATTAATTAATCCCCCTTTATTAAAACTTCCCCTCATCGCAAACTCCTGTGTCCCTTGGTTTCTACCCTCATCCGTAATTTTTTCCAAGTCCAGAGCCGCCATTTTGAATCCTGCCGTCACATGCCCCCCCCCCCTGGTTGACCCATCACGTGATAAATCAGTTTTCTCTATGTGCATTTAATCTAATTGTGGTGCCATCCAACGTCCGTACTATTTTTAGTGTGTCTCCTGTGTTTAAAAAAAATTCCTTCTGATGCAGTGCTTTGAACCCGCTAACATGGTGTCAATAGCTGGATGTTATCGCACTCGATATGCCTTGTTACTTGGTGATGTGGCTTAGATGTGTCTCAAACGGGTTATAACCGATCATTATAAATTACATATCTCTTTATAACTTTACAGTTTAAAGAGTGAGTTTTATATTTCAGGTACGAATTAACAGGCTACGTTATTAACGTAGGTTTTTTATTATCTTACGTTATTTTTTTTACAACTTCGTATTTTTTATTTCTTTATAACTAGCGTTTTTCTGCGTAAATCAACCTTCGTTTATTTTATTTTTATAACCTACGTATTTTTATTTCTTATAATTAACCCCTAATATTATAGTCCTTTCATATTAATAATGCGTATTTTTATAACCGTCTTATTTTAAGTCCGTTTTAATCAACACACATATTTTAATTTCTTTTAATTAACTCCGTGACTGTTGGTTGTCGTATTTTTACTAGAAGAAGGACTATCCCGCAGTAACTGATTTAATAGACTGTACCGCAGAAAATGTAAAGAATAAATGTTATTGGGTAAAAATTCATAAAAGGAAAACGGTGAATAAAAAAAATCTCTGTTTTAAAAACAAATTATTTGCAATTTTGAAAATATATTGAGGGGGAAATATGGATTGGTGACCTGTATGGATGACATAAGAGCCCCTCTTTAGAACACAGGGTGACGCGTCCCATAGGATTAACATTGACTCGCCTCTGATTAGACCCCCCTCCCCCCATTATCATCCTACTTGCCACTTTCACCCTGTTTTCGTATTTTTATTTCCTCCTACGTATCATTAACGTCTATATAACGTAAACAGTTTCTAACAAAGTCCTGTGTTATAAGTTGGTAAAAATTGGTAAAAATTGTTTGAAAAACCAGTAGAATGAATGGCAGAAGATCTGTAAATACGCACACATTATAATGAATGAGATAATATTTTCAAAATTCTACAGAAGTGGAAAGCACAATTACTGAAAAATCAATCAAAGTGTATATGGATATTGAATACAGAGATCATAGAATATCTTCAAAATATGCTGGAATGGATGACAGGAAAAATCAACAGAGTACATGTGAATAGATCGGAAAAATAGCACCAAAGGTTTTCAAAGATGTTCAAGTGCATTCGATGAGAAAACTGGTAACACGGTTACTGTGCAATTGAGAGTCCCCAGACTAATTTCTGGTAGCATTCCGTCGAAACTCCCAAATTTACCAGCATATCTCTTTGCTACTCCTACATTCAGCAGAGAAAGTCCTGAAAGCAAAAGGAAACAACGTGAAGAATCTTCACTCAAAAAGTCACTAGAATCTAGTGCAAGAGAAAAAGCTGAATATGATATGAAAGGGTCGTTTTTATCAATCCATGATCTGTTTTCCAAAGTGCACTTCATAGAGGTTACACACATAGACTGTATTATGTAAAAATGATTTGCTTTTGATATTAAATATTGTAAGTGATTCAGCTCCTATAGTAAAATTTTCTGTTGTTGTTAATTCTGAGCTTATGGTGAGAGCATATGAAAAAGAAAAATGAGCAATCCAAAGTTGGAAAATATAATTTTCCTCTAAAAATCAGTCATATTGATGTTTGAAATGACCTTTTAAATTGTTTAATAAGAGTTAAAACTCCTGAAAGTAATAATAAACATAATATTGATTTAATGTGTAATATTTTGAAAGCACTTCGCACATCTTATGAAAGTAACAATAATCATTTAAAATTCATTGAGGAACAGTTGATACTATTTGGGTTAAATAAGTATGGTTCAAGGTATTCATCAGATATGATGATTTTTGCATCACTCTTTTTTACCATGGCTCCTCGTTCGTATAATTTTGTTAGAGAAAGTGGAAATATTAGATTACCACATCATAATACAATTCCACGCATTTGTCTTCGATTTAATGTCAATCCTGCTAGAGAGAAAGTAGATTCAAAATTTTTATCATATGTCAGGCAAAAATTTTCTTTTTTGAATGATACAGATAAAAAAGTGATTTTAATGCTTGATGAAATTCATCTCAAACAGTATTTGGATTACAAATGTGGTAACCCTGTTGGTCTGTCATTTGACTCACAAAACATGGCAACCAGTGCCCATGTATTTATGATAACTAGTTTGCTTTCCAACTATAAAGATGTAGTTCATATATTACCAGCCAAAACTATAAATGCTGATATCCTCTACAGTATTATTAAAAAATTATCATTGATTTGGAAGCAATTGGTTTTTTTGTGATATGTGTCGTAGCTGACAATAATTCTATCAATCGTAAGAGTATGTCATTATGTCTTTCTCCCCCTAAAGTTGTATATCCTCATCCATCAGATAAATCAAGACCTTTATTTTTTCTTACTGACCCGGTTCATTTGTTGAAGTGTATCAGAAATACTGACTAAATCAAAAAAAATTGAAAAATGCATGTAGTATCCACACATTGTAAATAATGGAAATAGTATTTCGTCATTCAAAACTGCATCTTTATCAATCCTTAAAGAACTGCATAAAATTGAAGCAAACTCATTATTAAAATATGGATTTAATCTGTCGTATAAAGCTTTGAACCCAAGTAACCTTGAGAGACAAAATGTTAAATTAGTCTTAAATATTTTTAATGATTTTGTAGTTAATGGACTTTTAGAAATAGGAGAAAAGCACAAATTGCTACATTACCAAGATACATCAGATTCCATTAAGATTATTTTAACATGGTGGCATATTGTAAATGTAAAATCACCTTTTAAAGGTGAAAGCTTGAATATCAAACACCAAATGCCATTAACGTGTTCAGAGTCAGATGAAAATGTCTCATTTCTGAATTCTTTCCTGAATTGGCTAGATAAATGGAGCAGATGAGTTGCTCAACTGGTGTGCTAACGAAAGAAATCCATTCTGCATTAAGACAGTACATATTCATTGCTTGAAATTGCATCATATTGTACCTCTGAACTTAAATTAAAATATTTTTTACAAGGTAAGTTTCAAACTGATAATTTAGAGAGTCGTTTCGGCCTCTACAGGCAGTTAGCTGGAAGCCAATATAATAGAAGTGTACGTCAATTATTTGAATGTGAAACAAAATTAAGAGTGCAGTCACTGTTAAAACTTCCCACTAAGTCAAGGAGCAAAATTAAAATAACTGATTTGGATTTTAAAGATGATTTTAAGGAAATGAATTTTACGTCTATTAGCTTAAAGTTTAATATTACAGTGCTTCCTTCAGATTTGTCTGATTGTGATAACTCTCTTCCTGTAATTGCATATATAGCAGGACATTATGTATTTTCAGTTTTGAAAAGTTTGAAATGTGACCATTGTAAACATTTATTATTACTAGATAAAAAAGTAGAATTGGATGCAAAATTTAAGTATTTACAAAAACTTGATAGAGGCAGTCTTTTTTGCCCAAATGAGATAGCAATTAATGTTGTATTGTTAAATTATATTACTATGAAAAAATTGTGTACTGAATTTGAACAAGAATTTGTGGAAATCACAAATCAAAGAAATGTTGTTACTTTAATTACAACCAGTCTTTTACATGATGCAGAATTACTTGATTATCATACAAGTTGTGAATTTGGCCACTGTATTGGAAAAACTCTAGAAATGATTATCTGTTCAACAAATATATTTTTAAACAATTTTTGCAAGCTTAAAAATTATTGTTTGTTAGAGAATTTGGGAAATAAGAAAAAATGTCTTAGTATTCTAAGACCATTAAACTAATAAATTATATTAGTGGAAAAAAAGGTAGAGCCGTGTTAGTGTAGTGGTCTTACACTTTATCTTTTATATCTGGAAAGATGTATGCCTAAATGATTTAATCTTTCTTTACCAGGCTGCATAGAATTATATTTTTAACAATCGAAGATTGATTAGAGACTATTTTCTTTACAATTGGGAGATTAGTTGAGCAATGTATTATCAAATCTTAAGTCAATAGATTTACAGGTAGCTTTATAAACCAAAATGTGTAAGTAAATTGTAGTTTGTAAAGTTTTGATGCACATTTCCTGCTAATTTTTGAATATGTATTCCATCGAAAGGTTGTATCCATGTCCTATAAATTCAGTCTAATCACTAAGAAAAAGTATTTCAATTAAATCATAGCTGCAATTGTTACAGGTAAACCTATTACAGTATATCATAAATTTGTAGTTCACATTTGTCAATAAAATTGTTCTGAAGAATTTTTGTGTGTTTTTTTCCCTTTTAATATAACACACTAATTTTCCATAGCAATTTATATGTCACGATTATATTATCAATGGTACAAAAAACTGGATCAGTTATTGACGGCATTTATCAGGAAAAATATGTAAAGGAAATGATTTTATTTTTGTTAATATATAACCGAGTAATTATTCGCATTTTACCTTATTTTTAAACATATTGTGTCATTGTAATTATATGTAGAATCGATTATGACACTCCTGGTAATTTATATATCGTTATACATGTTCAGAGAACGTTAAATGACGATTACTGTGCATTTTCAGTCATCAATTTAGCACAATTACAAATCAAGATCTATTTTAGTTTCAACGTCTTCCTTATTTGAAAGTTTGTCATAGAAATATTACACTAATGTACATATATTCAATATAATCATACTATGTCAATCAGTTTTTGAGCACAGTATCAAAAATGCCCACCGACCTTATAAAAAAGTAAATGCTCGATTTTTCCTTAATATCATCTTTAAAAACCAAATCAGTTATTTTAATTTTGCCCCTTGACTTAGTGGGAAGATTTAACAGTGACTGCACTCTTAATTTTGTTTCACATTCAAATAATTGACGTACACTTGTATTATATTGGCTTCCAGCTAACTGCCTGTAGAGGCCGAAACGACTCTCTAAATTATCAGTTTGAAACTTACCTTGTAAAAAATATTTTAATTTAAGTTCAGAGGTACAATATGATGCAATTTCAAGCAATGAATATGTACTGTCTTAATGCAGAATGGGTTTCTTTCGTTAGCACACCAGTTGAGCAACTCATCTGCTCCCATTTATCTAGCCAATTCAGGAAAGAATTCAGAAATGAGACATTTTCATCTGACTCTGAACACGTTAATGGCACTTGGTGTTTGTTATTCAAGCTTTCACCTTTAAAAGGTGATTTTGCATTTACAATATGCCACCATGTTAAAATAATCATAATGAAATCTGATGTATCATGGTAATGTAACTATTTGTGCTTTTCTCCTATTTCTAAAAGTCCATTAACTACAAAATCATTAAAAATATTTAAGACTAATTTAACATTTGTCTCTCAAGGTTACTTGGGTTCAAAGCTTTATACGACAGATTAAATCCATATTTTAACAATGAGTTTGCTTCAATTTTATGCAGTTCTTTAAGGATTGATAAAGATGCAGTTTTGAATGACGAAATACTATTTCCATTATTTACAATGTGTGGATGCTACATGCATTTTTCAATATTTTTTTGATTTAGACAGTTATTTCTGATTCACTTCAACAAATGAACCGGGTCAGTAAGAAAAAATAAAGGTCTCGATTTATCTGATGGATGAGGATATACAACTTTAGGGGGAGAAAGACATAATGACATACTCTTACGATTATTGTCAGCTACGACACATATCACAAAAAAAAACAATTTCTTCCAAATCAATGATAATTATTAACTAATATATTAACAACTAATATATTAACATAATTATATTAACTCTATACTGAATTATTGTCAGCTACGACACATATCACAAAAAAAAACAATTTCTTCCAAATCAATGATAATTTTTTAATAATACTGTAGAGGATATCAGCATTTATAGTTTTGGCTGGTAATATATGAACTACATCTTTATAGTTGGAAAGCAAACTAGTTATCATAAATACATGGGCACTGGTTGCCATGTTTTGTGTGTCAAATGACAGACCAACAGGGTTACCACATTTGTAATCCAAATACTGTTTGAGATGAATTTCATCAAGCATTAAAATCACTTTTTTATCTGTATCATTCAAAAATGAAAATTTTTGCCTGACATATGATAAAAATTTTGAATCTACTTTCTCTCTAGCAGGATTGACATTAAATCGAAGACAAATGCGTGGAATTGTACTATGATGTGGTAAACTAATGTTTCCACTTTCTCTAACAAAATTATATGCACGAGGAGCCATGGTAAAAAAGAGTGATGCAAAAATCATCATATCTGATGAATACCTTGAACCATACTCATTTAACCCAAATAGTATCAACTGTTCCTCAATGAATTTTAAATGATTATTGTTACTTTCATAAGATGTGAGAAGTGCTTTCAAAATATTACACATTAAATCAATATTATGTTTATTATTACTTTCAGGAGTTTTAACTCTTATTAAACAATTTAAAAGGTCATTTCAAACATCAATATGACTGATTTTTAGAGGAAAATTATATTTTCCAACTTTGGATTGCTCATTTTTCTTTTTCATATGCTCTCACCATAAGCTCAGAATTAACAACAACAGAAAATTTTACTATAGGAGCTGGATCACTTACAATATTTAATATCAAAAGCAAATCATTTTTACATAATACAGTCTGTGTGTGTAATCTCTGTGAAGTGCACTTTGGAAAATAGATCATTTATTGATAAAAGCGACCCTTTCATGTCATATTCAACTTTTTCTCTTGCACTAGATTCTAGTGCTTTTTTGAGTGAAGATTCTTCACGTTGTTTCCTTTTGCTTTCAGGACTTTCTCTGCTGGATGTAGGAGTAGCAGAGAGATATGCTGGTAAATTTGGGAGTTTCGACGGAATGCTACCAGGAATTAGTCTGGGGACTTTCAATTGCACAGTAACCGTGTTACCAGTTTTCTCATCGAATGCACTTGAACATCTTTGAAAATCACTCTTTGAAGTGTAATTCACAAACCTAGAGAGAAAGATAAACACCATTAAGTGTGTTGTGCTTTATATGTTAAAGTTTTTTCTGTCCGATTGTTACTGATCAATTAAGCTTAATGCAACACTGTTGTGTTATTCCAGTTATAGCAAAATTTAAAACAAATATTAAAGACTTGAATGCCATCTGTTGTTATGCCCCCACAGATGACTCTGATGAGAACGAGAAGGATATGTTTTACAACAAGCCTCAGGATATTTTGAATTCTGTGAAGAAAGGAGATATTTGTCTTGTGCTAGGTGACTTCAATGCTAAAGTTGATACTGACTGACCTTTGGGCAGAAGTTTTAGGACCCTTTGGCATTGGTAGTTTCAATGGCAATGGGGAAATTCTCCTATAGGTAAGTAAACCTATTGGTTTATCAATAACTAACACATACTACAAACATCGGGCATTTATAAATATACATGGGTTTCACCTGATGGGTTGCACAGTAATATGATAGATTATATTTTAATTAACAGCAAATGGGCTAGTTCAGTTAGGAATACCAGATCATACAGGGGAGCCGAAATTGGGTCTGACCATTACCTGGTCAAAAGTGTCTTGTAGCTGAAGCTTAAGAAATGTTCTGCTAAGGTTAAGAAAATTACCTTCAACATTGAAGGTGTGAAAGATCCAGATATAGCCAAAGCATACCACGATAGGCTACTTAGTCATTATGACAATCATGGTTTGGTTACTGCTGAAGCTGAGAAAGAATGGAATCAGTTTAAACAGGTTTACCTTGAAACCAACAGTACTCTTTTGGGTAAAAGGGAACAGAAGAAACAAAATTGTTTGAGTGATAAGGCTATGGAACTTATTTCTAAAAGAAGGAAATACAGGGTTAATATGAATCAACACCCTACTAGTCCTAACAGAAGGCATTACAACGAGCTTAGTAAACATGTAAAAGATCAGTTAACAGCTGATAAGAATCTTTGGCTTGATAGCTTGGCTGACAAAGCAGAGGAAGCAGTTAGACAGCACAACAGCAGGGGATTGTAAAAAATAAAAAAATAAATAAATACCCCCTTGTACCAGATTGTTAATATTTTATGTCGGAAGAAACCGACAGGACCTTTTCTCTTTAGTCATTGATTATGTAATACGAAATTCATTGCAAGGGAAAGATTTTGGCCAAGGAATATTTTACCTAGAGATTTCGAAATTTCTGATTTGGATTATGCAGATGATTTGGCCCTGTTGGCTACTGATATTGATGAGATGAATTCGTTCATTAGGGCTGTTGATGAGACTGGTAATAGAGTAGGTTTGGTGATAAACAGAGAAAAAACTAAAGTGACGAAAATTGGTCAGGCAGATGGTGCTTCAGAGGCTTTGAATGGCTGTACTATTGAGCAAGTGTCTCAGTATAATTATCTTGGGAGCTATGTAACAGATACTGGTGATGTGCGGTATGAGATAAATGGAAGAACAGGGATTGCTGCTGGGACTTTTAGGAATCTATGGAGCGTATGGAAAAATAGGCGAATACACCTAAAGACTGAAATTAGGCTGTATAATAGTTTGATTCTTTCTAAGGTTAGTTGTGGTGGCGAAACATGACCCTTTGTTAGCAGGATAACAAGAAACTTGATGCCTTTGATTCTAGATGCTTACGCAGTATCTTGGGCATTACGTGGTTTGACTTTGAAAGCAATGATGAGGTTAGAAGAGGGAATCATCCACCTCCTTTGAGCAGCATATTGTGCAGAGAGAGAGAGAGACTGTGTTAGTTTGGCCATGTTGCCCGTATGCATAGCTGCAGATTGGCAAAGAGGATTATGATCAGTGTACCTAAGGTATCAGAAAAAGGGGAAGACCTAGGATGCTATGAACAGACAATGCTAAAAGGACCTTGCTATAATTGGCCTAGAGTGGCCAAATGCAGTAACTGTGGCTCCAAAGAGACAAGTCTGGTGTGGAAAATTATACAATCTGGTTGGACCTCCAGAGCCCATGGCTGCATGAGGATTTTGTATGTATGTATATATTTCATAAAAATAGTAAGAAAAGTAAAAATTAATCGAAATGATCAAAAGTCCAAATATGTCAACAAATAAGGATTCTCTGTGTTTCAAGAGATGCAAACTTGAATTGTATTGTTCAAGTGAGTTGAATAATTGCAAAAAAATATTGGATGCATTCAAATATATCTTTAATTACAAATATAACACAATGATGAATTTGTATTATGCATTAGTTTATTCCTACAGTATTTATGGTATTTGTTTAATGAAACACTAATACTAGAAACTTTCTATATCTCGCAGAAACCAAATTTGAGACATATTTTACATTTGACTTATAATGATTCAGTAAAAAATTTCGTGGGCAATAATAATTTGCCTTTTTCACCTCTATGACTTCTGTATATAAACATTTCTGTTATGTTATACATATTTTTAGGTGAAATGTTCAATCACTACATAATTTATGTTACACAGGCATTCATTATTTTTTCATAATGCATAAATTTTAGCTTACGATTATGGCATTCAAACATTAACTAATGAATGGTATATAACCTGTTCTCTTGAAAATGATTAAAACTAACTAAAACATTCAAACTCTGAGGAAACTGTGAAAATCAGATTTGCAGAAACCTGAGACACTTTCAAGTAAAGGTTAAGATATGTGGGTTTCTAGATGCGTAGTTCATTCCTGATTATTTCCCAAGGGTATTATGAAAATAAACCTTAAATTTACATGTCATCCAAACTATTAATGAGTGACAAATGCTCTGTACTCTATAAGATATGTTGGTTTATGATCACTATTTCTTAAACCTATATTTCACATAACTAAATAAAAAACTCATGTTCAATACCCTCCCTCAGCAAAAAATAACCACGATGCAAATAGGAAGGATAAATAAACTAATTGTGACTAAACGTATAGCTGCGGTGACTATACTTCCTTTATTTAAGCGGACAGTCCTTTATTTCACTGCTCTGTTCAAAAAAAATTTTTTTTCCAAAATTCCCATTTTGTCCTTTTTTTGTGAATTAATATAGTAAACTCAAAATTGGCGCACAGTAGATGGTTTGAAATTTTTAAATATTTCACAGTAAACACATATCTTTTAAAAACATTTTAAAAAACGTGGAATTTTGCTCATGTCTCCCTGGATATAATGCCCCCACTGATAGAGTATTTTGATTAGCGAACAATATGTGGACCAGTGAAAAAACCAAATTAAAAATCGAAACATTGAAAGCATGCACTTATACCAAATGCAACTTTGACATGAATTGTATACAGTTTTATGAATTTTTAAAACACACACACCTGATTTATTAAAAATGTTTTCTTGTGAAGAGTATCAAAATTAAATTTTTAAATAATAATATGATTGTTTAAAATGCTATGCATGTGCTTTATTTTATAATAAATGTTATAAAGCTTTTTTTTTTCCCTTGACCAGGAAATAGGAAGTGCAAGTACTTCACGTGACCCACTTCCAAGCAGCTTCTGAACCGCCACTCGAGAGCGCAAGTTCACACTCTGGAAAAACATAAATATTATGAATTTTTTCAACTTGCTAAGGATTCCGAAGAAACCACTTTCAATACACCCAAATGATTATTCTGTTCATACCTTTCCAAAAAAGAACTTAAAAGAATCCCTGGATATATTTTACAAAGAATCTAAAAGCCCAAGAGTTGTTTACTTCTCAACACAGCCATCCGTGACGTCACGACATCTACTGCATCAGTCACACGTGACCCAGCAACTTTTGAACAGGTCTCTGGAGAGCATAGCTCACTCTACAAAAATTAAGAAATTAATTCAGTATGCCTATGGATTCCTCTGAAACCACTCTCAAGTCACACTGATAAATTCTGCTTAAATTAATCCTTGGATAAATCATAAAAGAGACCTAAAAGCATAAAAGTTATTTACTTCTCAATTCGCCAACTATGATGTCATGACCAGCTCCTTCGCCTGCTCCTTCGCAGCTCCTTCGCCTGCGATACTCTCGCAGCCAGTACAGAATTCAACATAAATACTCGACTTAGTTGATGGTGGGCACATAATCGCACTTATAAGGAGGCATAAAAAAAAAATATTTGCGCCAATTTCCAAGACCTTAACTTAATCTTACTTTATCGTTCGCCTTATCTACAAAATTCGAGGATAACATGTCTATTGCCCTGGAACCATCTAACTAAATAAGAAAAAATGAAGTAGAAGAAGAAGAAAAAATTCACATAAACTTATTTATGGACACGGCTTCAAACAAACCTAAGTGCCCTTCCATTCCCTATCTTAACTCTCATTTCCAATGTAAACTCTCTTGTAAAAAACTTTTCTACTCTATATTTCTGTCCGAGATAGAGGAAGTAAACCTCCCAAAATTCGGCACAGAGGTGTTACTAAAAAAATTCGGAAAACTATCACCGAGATTAAATAACGATCAGATATGTTTATAGAGACTTTTATCAAGATATCATAGAAAAATTCTTTTCACAAGGCCCTACTGAAGTTATTATAGAAATTTTGAGAATCGTAGAAGAATATGAAAAATCAAAAGGAATTTTCCGTTCGAGTAACAGAAATTTGTCTTCTGCTGATTGTGCCATCACTCATAATGTTTTCTTCCCAGCACTATGTGCGGTTCGAAAGTTTTCGGACTTGAATCCGGCTGCCTTTTCCTCTTTTTTTTTGCAGTTTTTTAGCGTCTTTTATTCCGACCTCAGCATCTCAAATTCTCTCTGTGGACTCATAAATGAACTATTATGAGTTTGCTAGCAATGAATTTCAGAGGCTTGATATAAATCCAAGGTTGGTTCGATTGATGATGATAATATCTTTGTGCTTACTTACACAAAGATTAAAAATCAATCAAGGTAAGATTGGACAGGAAAGCTCTCAAATCTTGAAATTGAAAACTGAGAAAACTATTCAATAATATATGGTGGTCGTAACTGGTATTAACTTTCACAAGTATTAACCGAAATTGAGTAACAACACTAAAACAGTTCCAGCTTGTCAGAATATAAAAAATGAGGCATGGTATAACCCTTATTTTTAATATAAAATAATATAATAAATACCCCCTCAAGCAGCTGCTTGCCACAGAGGTCTGACAGGAGCCTGTCAGTTTATATGCCAAAGTAGAAGGTCTGAGAGGATGGCAGGACCTCAGCAGAAAAACGACACAAACAGCCATGCCTTACCCGGGGCTCGAACCCAGGTCCCGTAGATCAATAGCCAAGCGCGCTAACCACTCGGCCACGGGAAGGCTATTTTTTTTTCAAATATTCCACCAGGAAATAATAAACATGAAATAAACCACTAATTACAAACGATGAAATTATCAGTCAATTTGTGAAATTGTTTACTTTCTGAGACACAAGCACAGATACCATTGTTTCCAATAAAATAAAACACCTTTTATGGTTAAAAGAAGATAACGAGGTTCTTCCAGATAAACTGCTTCAAATTCATGTGCAGAAAAGCCCCCCCCCCCCCACCTCTCATGCCAACACATATGTTTTGATCACGCTACTGTATGTGGCGTTCCAAGTTTTTTTTTATGGCTATTGAAAAGAAATCCTAGATATGCGCCTGGTGAGGGAATTTCATCAAACATTTTTTGGGTTCCACACGGGCCACGTAGGTCACCACCACCCAGATATTCTGTGAAGTTAGTGTTGGGTAGGTATGGTTCAAATAGCCCGAAACAGCATTAACGAAATATACGGACGACCTCTACACATTAAACATTGCAACACGACACGCTTACGTAATATCCTGCCACTTCAATAAATAGTTCAAGGAAAGTACGACGAATGACGTCTTGACCTACATGTGTATGGTTCCGTGAGGATCATCTAGTGCTGTAGCTAATTTGCTTCTACAGTATGATTAATTCTACTGTCTCGTGTGGATCAACAAGTGGTTTAGTTTTACGTACTTTAGCTTACGTGCTTCTACATCATAATTAATTCTACTGTTTTAGCAATGTCTTCAGTAGAATTTACGATTATATTTTAGAGTTGTACGACTTCATTTTTCTTTATATATCAATTTCGAAAGTTTTCGATTCTTCTTACGACTGGTAAGTTGTTACTTTTAATCACACTATGCACTGATGCTACTAGTTTTAATATTGTTACGACAGATGAACAAGCAACAACGAAACCATGTCATTGTATACCTTTGTGGTGCTCGTCTTGTGCCTCAACGTGAGAATTACGTCGCTAGCTGATTGGAACAGACAGGAACTGAAACTTTTAACGATGTTTAAAAGAGAAATTTGAAAAGTTTTCGGTAATGGCTGAAAGTGTATATTCATTTTTTTTTGTAGTGAATTAGTATTAAGTTAATCTTAGGAAAGTTCTTCAAGAGTATTGACTATCAAACCGAAGAGGCACTATGCTAGTCGAGCAAGCAGAGCTGACTTTAACTACTCTGTAGAAAGAGTTAATACGTAAAACGAATTGGTAACGTTAATCTTGGAAATTCACAGGTTTGTTCTCAAAGATATTTGTGACATTTATTGAATGTTGTCAAAGTTTTCTTTTATGCTTTGAAAAGAGCCTGTAAGAATTATAATACGACTATTTGAAATATTGGTGGATAATGTAAAGTAGGGGTTCTCAACGTGGGGTACGCGGGTAAAACGTTTTGGGGTATGCCATGAGAGCTCAAAAGTTGCTAGATATATGTTATATATACAGTATATGTTTTATTTTATTCCCATTGTTATACTATAACTATAGTTTTATCTATCTATAAAAGGGATACGCCAGTTACATACACATTTCCAGAGGGTATGTGAAGCATAAAAGGTTGAGAACCACTGATGTAAAGCATTCTTTTGGCATTTAGCTTTCTACCGATGAAGATAAGGATTTGTGTTAGCTGAATTTATTTTATATACACTATGTGGTTTTCATAATTTTGTAATAAATTAGCTCATTTATGAATTTTTGTTGCAACAGGAAAATTACACAATCTGGTTGGTCCTCCGTAGCCCATGGCTGCATGAGGATTTTGTATGTAAACGTTGTTTTGAATTCTCCTCAAGATTTCCTATTATAAATTTATAATAATATTCATTTGCTTTTTAGACTCCACAGATGAATTCGTTTATTCCACTGAGGAGCTCTGCAATTATTCCTTTCAAATTTGAACAATGCTAGGTCTTCGAGGCTTGTAACTTTAGTGTCTAGAACCATTCTGAAAAAGGAATTGCTGAGTAATAACGGTAAAAGGAATCGGTGGCCGAGTGATTAGTGTATTTGGCTGCAATATAAACAAACTGGGATTAAAGTCCAGGTTAAAGCACCCAAGGACGTTTACTATCTTGATTTATGTATTTTTTTCTGGTGAATTGCCAACATTCTCATAGATAGTATCTATAAAGTATTAACATTCTCTTGCTAGATTTCTGCGACAAGCAAGGTGCTTGAGGAGTGCTTGAATCGATACCAAATTTCTTATTATTTCCTTTCAGCATCTGAATGTGAATAATCAAACTTTCTTCTTTTTTTTATCGGTAAGTATGAAGATTTCTAATCAGGACGTTTGTCTGAAAATAGATATCATTTATTGTTTTAGCACATAAAAATGCAACTTATTCCTTCCAGTAATGATCCATATTTAAATAGCAAATACCTCTAAATAATACTTGCAATAGTATCCGTCATTTAATTTAGAGTATAATTCATAAGAGCGATCCAATTAATCAAACCTTTCCTCAAAACTGTACCAAAAGCTTTCAAGAATGGTGCTGAAAAAAAAAAGTGATCAGACTGAATCTAAATTTCTTATATTTTGTTGTCACTATCTGAATGTGAATGAACAAATTTTCTGCATTTCCAATGAATATGAAGATCCCTAATTCTTGATGTTTCCCTAAAAGTAGATGTTACTTCTTTTGATACATAAAATATAATGTACACCAACAAAAATTCGCATTTAAATAATCATTCCACCCTATGTAATATCTCATGATAGTATTCTATTTAATTTATTATATATTATAAAAACGAATAGTATCATTCTTATCTCCTTTCCTGGAAAACGCACCAGAAAGGCTGAAGAAAAGTGCTAAAAAAAGTGTTTAAAGTGTTGTTAAATTTCTTAACATTTATTGTCTTTGTTTTTTATTCTATTTTGTTATCATAACCAAAATTATAACAAAATTATGAAAACCACATAGAGTATGTGAATATAAATAATGAAATTTTCTCTCTTTCCAATGAATATGAAAAGTGCTAAGCATGGTATTTGTCAAAATATAATATTATTTACTGTCTTCACTCATAAGAATTCAACATATTAAATCAAGTAAAGATTCACATTCAAATAGTAATTATCTTTATGTTATATTTGATAATAGTATCCCCATTTAATTTAGTGAGAGTAAAATAGAAAAGAGTAACTTCTCTAACTCTTTTCCACGGTAACATACTAGCAGCATTCAAGAAAAGTGCGGGAAAAAAGTACTAGGACTGAAGCTAAACTTCTTATCATGTGCTGTCAGTATTGAAATATGAGCAAAAAAATGTTTCTTAATATGCAGTGAATATGGAGAGTACTCTTCACGACGTTTTTCTAAAAACTTATTGTTTACGGTTTTGCCACATAAAAAAATAACATATTCTTTCCCGTAACGATCGATACCTAAATAGTCAATATCCCTGTGCAATATCTCATAATAGTATGCTTATTTTATTTAGTATATATTAGAGTTGATAACAGTATCTCCATTAACACATTTCCCCTAAAACGTACAAAAAAACTGATCTTACATGTCTCATTTGTGCTCAGTGTTTAAAAGTGAATAATGAGTATGGAGGTCCTTAATCATTACATTTACTTTATTAACAAATACAAATACCACATATTCGTTTCAATAAAGATCTCCATTTAAATAATTATTTTCTATATAACCTTTGTAACAATATCCCCATTAAATTTAGTAAAATAGATGATATAGCCTCATTAACTGTTTTTCCTCCTCTAAAAGATATCAGAAACACTCCAGAAATGTTCCAAAACAAGTGCGCAAATTAAAGTGCTCTAGTAAAATCCTTAAAACCCACACCATTATGATAAGAAATATCCAAAACTTCAATCAGCCGTGTAAAAATAAAAACATTTCCAGCTCTAAGCATTTCAGTAGCAATTTTTTGCTACACCTGGGGATCTGTGAAGCTTTAATTTTTCGAGAGCCAAAGCAACTTGACATAGGGTCAACATTAAAGCCAGTTGATCTTCATTTCAATTAGATTAGAACTAACATATATTTTCATTTCAATTAGATTAGAACTTCGTCTATCTTCATTTCAATTGGATTAGAACTAAATATATCAGTTAGAACATCTGCGAAATGCTCAGTTTACAAGCCATGATAGAAACTCACCTTTCCCAACCTTATTTTTTAATCTTTAACGTTTATCTATAAATTATTCTATTCCAATATATTTATTGCATAGGAAACATTTGCTGTCTATACAATTCTGTGTTGTTATGCTTCCTAGCTGCTTCCTCTGTTTTGTGAGGCAAGCTATCAAGTCAAAGATTTCAACCAGCCGTCAACTGATCCTTTACACGTTAATCAAGCTCTCTTTAACGTTGTCTATTAGGGCTAGTAGGGTGTTGATTCAGACTATTTCTGCAAATTTTTCTTCCTGAAACAAGCTTTATTGACTTATCACACAAATGACTATCGCTTCTCCATTTCGCTCAGAAGAGTACGGTTCTTTTTCAAAAATAGCCTATTTCAAATGCTCTCACTCTTCTTCAACTTCAGTAGTAAAACCTACGATTGTCATTATGCCTAGGTAACTTATCATGGAAAGTTTTGCATGTGTCTAGGTTTTCGAGAGCTTCAGAGTTTAAGGTAATTCCTTAGAACAATATTTCTTAAGCTTCAGTTGCAAGACACTTTTAACAAGGTCAGAGTCACACACAATTTCAGTTCCCCTTGCATGATTTGGTATTTCCAAGAGAATTTGCCCACTTCCTGCTAATTAGTATATAATTGATCATATTCCTGCGCAACCCATCAGGAGAAACCTACGTCTACTTGTAAATATCACGATGTCTGAAGAAAATGTTAGTTATTCTCAAGATATTAAGTTTATTTACCTAGATAGATCTTGTCAATACATGAATAAATATTTTGGGTTTTGAGAGAGGGCCAAGCGGTCAGATCGAATCAGAACGAACTTAAACGCAGTTCCAGTACATAATTCTTTCCTCCTATTTTAGTGACCTTTCAAACATTTTACACAATATATATCAATATTTATCCTAAACATTTTTGACTAGGGTTGGGTTGTTTTACCTCTGAGCGGCACTTTTTTGCACACCATGGGCTAAATGGCCAGATCACATGGACCCCGAAGGCTCAGAGAAGGTTGGGGGAGGGGACCCACTGGAACAGCTGTTTGGAGACAGATGGTAGCCTCCCGTCAAGGCCATCCAGCGTGTTCTGTAACGTGCACAGGGTATGGCTCTCCCGCACCCGGGGCCACGGTTTAACGTCCCATCCGACGGACGGCGGCCTTTCCAAGCCCATCGGTGTCCCTACTGACCGTGGGCAGGGCGGGGATTTTTGCGGAGATAAATCTCAACGCTGACCCAGCTGGGACTCGAACCTGGGAACTACAGATTACGAGCCTGGCGCGCTACCGACTGAGCCACCCCGCCCCATTTTTGACTAAATGTCCAGCTGTTAATATGACCATGGCCTCTAGATTTAAAGAGAAAAACTAGAAACGTGAGAGTCGATCCCCTCCCCCCCCCATACATACACACAATTCAAAAAATCTCCTTTTGTATATCGAGACTTAACTTTCATGAGTGTGAGCTTTATGGCCGCGGCTATTCATATTTTCACACGAAATCAAATACACATTATTTAACAGAAGAAAAAAATAACGATAGAATTAAAGGAAACTGAAAACTATCCCACCGGCAGCCAGCCCTCCATTGAAAAACACACTGCAATCTTTCGCACTGGAGAGATATAATCATCCCGACACTTTTCCTAAATTAACTTTGATTCTGTTTCAAATAAATTTCTGTTCGAACAAAATTCCATTTCGAACAAATTTCCGTCCAACAACTTTCCGTGGAACAAATGTTGTCGAACAAGTCTCCGGATACCGTTTTGGTTATCCCATATTTTCAAAAACATGACTACCCTTCTTGCAATAATTACAGGGACAATGTATCATCCTTTTTTAATAACTGAGATTAATTTCTTAGCCATGTAAAAAATTAAAACGAAAATTGTGTCGTATATTTTTTTCTACATGCTAAATTGTTATTATTTAAACTTTTTACCAAAAAATGGACACTTGAAAAAATCAATAAGGATACAAAAATTTAATAATTTAGGAACTTTTGTTAAGACATAAATTCGAAAGATCTAAAAATTCGACCATTTGTTTTGTGAACAACTTTGAATTAGTTGAAAAATCAAATACATAAATATATCAAACAAATCTGAGAAGGTTGGTTACCTTTATTTTTTATTCAAAATTCTGTTAGCCCTTTTGTACAGGGTTTAATCCCTTTGTATCTAGCTAAATAAGAAAAGTGCTAAATAAGAAAAGTGCAAACATACAATAAGAAAAGTGCTAAATAAGAAAAGTGCAAGCATACAATAAGAAAAGTGCTAAATAAGAAAAGTGCAAGCATACAATAAGAAAAGTGCTAAATAAGAAAAGTGCAAGCATACAATAAGAAAAGTGCTAAATAAGAAAAGTGCTAAATAAGAAAAGTGCAAACATACAATAAGAAAAGTGCTAAATAAGAAAAGTGCAAGCATACAATAAGAAAAGTGCTAAATAAGAAAAGTGCAAGCATACAATAAGAAAAGTGCTAAATAAGAAAAGTGCAAGCATACAATAAGAAAAGTGCTAAATAAGAAAAGTGCAAACATACTGCTGGTTGGTCATGGATTATGATAGGATAGAACTCCATTGGTTGTATGAGTTCCTACGAGCATGGTGGATTCAACTTCAAATAGATGGGGATCAGATCTTTGCACAATGCCTGTGATTAGGATTCTGTTTGATATTAGACAGAGCATATTTAAAAATGCTCTGTCTAATTTCTCTCATTAAACTTAGCATATTTAAAAATCGTGCTTTTTCACAGAGCTACTTGGAATGTGAAGAACTCTACGTACAGATTATTCTTTTGATGTCCTCACAAAGGGACTATAGTGTTACAGTCTTGACATTCTAAGCTTGCAAGACACCATATTGCACAGGTAAAAGTCAGACACTTAAAAATAGTCATGATTTTCTCTTTTCGCGAGGTAAAAATAGAAACACTAACAAAGTGTTCTTATGCTTCTCAGCAGGAAGGTAAGTGACACTCTTTTAAAATATGAAAGTGTTAAAGAAAGATTTCTTATAGCTGCGTTTAAAAGAAGGATTAAAGACTTGAATGTTATCTGTTCCAATGTCTCCACTGAAGACTGGTGATTACGAGAAAGGTAAGTTTTACGAGCAACTTCAGGATATTTTAAATTCTATGAAAACGCGAGATATTGCTCTTCTTCTGGGTGACTTCAATGTCAAAGATGGTTTGACTCTGACCTTTGTGCAGAATATAGCGTTTTGGCTTTGGTCGTTATAATAGCAATGGGGAACGTCTCCTACAGATAAGTAAACTTAATCGTGGAACAATAATTAACACTATTACAAACACAGAGACATTTATAAATACACGTGGGTTTCACCTGATGAGTTGCAGAATAATATGATGGATTTTACAGGAATTAACAGCAAATTGGCTAGCTCTGTTAAAAATACAAGTTTGGAAAGGGGCGCCGAGATTGGGTCTATTTCCTTGTCAAAAAGTCTTTCAACTGAAACTTAAGAAATGTACCATGTTAAAAGAATAACTTTTAACACTGGAGCTCTGAAAGATCCTCAGACAGCCAAAGCATACCATGATAGATTTTTTACTTATTATCACAATTATCCTTTTTTCTACCAAAGTTGAGGATGAATGGAACCATTTTATACAGGGTAAAAAGAAGCAGAGATGACAGCGTCATTTGAATGAGTATGAGGTATCTTATTTCTGAAACAAAGGAGCTCAAAGATAAGTTCAATCAAACTTCACTAGTATTAGTTGACAACATTACAGGTAGCTTAACAAACGTCTAATGATCAGATGTTAATTGATAAGAATCTTTGATTAGTAAGCATCGCTGACAAAACAGAGAAAGCAACTACACAGTACAAGAACGCAGATTATACCTTATAGTAAATGCTTTGTGTAGGAAAAAAGAGACTGGCAAAGCGACTACAGGGATTGAAGGATAAAGATGATGGGAGATACAGAATGTTCATACATTAAAGAGTAATCGATAAATATTAGCACTTAGTTTCCTTGTGTGAAAAAATTGTAGAGTATATTCGTTGATGGTAAAACTGCATCTGCCAGGCTCCTCGCATACTAGAGTAGAAGAATTCTACTGTTATTTTATTATACCAGTTATCATTACTGCTAAGTTCTTATGCGTAGATGAACGTATATGCTTTTCCTTTTAGCAAGAGAGGAAATGGTAAAACAATATTTAGTGGCTGTGATTATAAAACATTCAGATTACTAATTTACAAATCCTCTACTGAAATTCGACAATTTCGGCAACATTATTATTTCTTTTTTAGGTTTATTCCGAAGAGAAATTCAGAGGACTTTGAACAGGAGAAAAACAATTCGAAGAATAACTGGAGTTTAAAATTCATAAAACACTTTTCCCATTTGTCTTTATTTTGTTAAAGAATTATCTTTTCAATTTAAAATACTGAAATTTTGACTGATTCTGTTATATTTTACCATATATTTAGGAGAAGTACTGGGAGAAGTCATTAACAACCATCTCCTAGTCGACGCAAGGAAGTACTTTCACACCAAAAGGAAAGGAATCCTTCTTCTTTCCCGATCATCGATTTTGTCATAGTATGGACAGCAACAGGAAGAGGTAAGGCTGAGAAGTCGCATAATAATACAAACTTAAGTTGTTTTCGACAAGAAAACATATTTATATAAAAATCAAGAGTTTTCTGCCAGTTATAGCTTTTCCGAAATTTCTAGAGCCAGAGGCGTACTGATAGTCCCCACAACCCCAGCGAGGAGGGAGGGGGCACGGTTTATGGAGCCCGGCAGAAAAAAAGAAAATGCAAAATTTATGATGAAACTTATTATACAGCTATTTAAAGGAACAGCCAGAAACATTTTTTTCTATAGCTTTGAACGAATAATAACAGACCTTGAACCATCAGCTTCGTTTCCCTATTAGAATTTTCTTTCCTTGCTTCTTGTGGGCCAGAGCTCATTTTCTCAAAGTCTGGCCGTGAACTTCGTTGTGACGTCAATTTTTCCGTCTGACTACCGATTTTTTGCGATAAGGCCAACCTCCTTTTTTAACTCTTAAGACTAAAAAAAATAGTATAACATTAGAAACATTTCTAATCTTTTCTCTATTTCGCATTCTGTTTTCGCTTTGGGAGAAATGCATCAGCTGTCTGTAGACATCGAACTTTTTTGTTTTTAGAGACAAATTAAAAATAATTTTTGGATTCAATATTGTTATTGACTAAACATTACTATTCGCACCTTAGGAATCTCCCAAAAGCTAAAATTGCGCCCTCTAAAGATGAAAAAATTTTTAAAATTGCGAAATTTCTATGTTGTAATATTGCAAGAAATGTAATTGCGTTAGAAATTTGAAATTTTGGCTGTAAAATGTCAAAATCATAAAGTTTGTGATTAATTTTCACCTTTACCCGCGGGAAAAACGGATTTTTTTTTTGCAATAATTGTTGTAAATCGAAAATTCTTTTTGGGTTGGTTAGGTATTCATAAACTCTTATAATTCACAATTTTAGAATCTGCCAAAAGTCTCAATTGCACCTTTTGACACGGGGGGGGGGGGGAGGGTTTCCTAAATATTTCAGACTTTTAAACGATTATTGCAAACGATCAATTTGGGGTAGAAATCTGATGATGCCCAAGGGTTTACATTGGCAGCAACAAAGGTGGGTGGAAAAATGCAACTTTTTGTTTTGAGAAATTTACGAAAAATTCTTTTTTGAGTAACGAAATATGATGATTCATAGTTTTCAAATCCTCCAGATGGCCTTATTTTTCCATCTTTAGAGGGTGCTAAGTGTAGAATATTCGAAACATGAAGTAATATTGAAAAACGATATATTTTATTCTAGAAATTAGAAATTCTGGTTAATGTATTGTTAAAAAAACATGGAATTGTTTATATATGTGTGTTAATTAAATGAGAAATAGTTAAAATTCAACGGGTAGTTCTTTATTTCTATCAATTTAGTATTTAATTTTAAAACGTTAAATAATATTCCACATAGTAATAATAAATAACTAATTTTATGTTCACTCGATCCAACTTTTTTATTTTAAAGGATAAATGAAATACGCTTTTGGCATTTTATAGTGTTAATAATATATTGCTCCATAAACTGGAAGGAGAGCTGTGTACCAATCCCTAGTGATGATGCACAGAACCGGTCAGGTCTGGCACCTAATGTCCGACCCCGCCTTCTCGTGGTGCAGGCCGTTAGTACCTTTCAAAAGAGATATTCTCTTTTGCCAGTTCTGCATGGTCTACTGATCTGGTCATCTATGGCCACTTTTTTCTTTTTTTTCAACCCTGCTGAGGAGTGGTCAACTTCACAGGGTCCTGGTGCTGACCATTTATACCTGCTAGACTGCATTTGTTTATGGATTTGAGCTTGATTATTGATCCTGGACTTGCTGCACTGGTGGGCCTCTGTTGAGGGAGAATCTGCCGCTATTTTTTCTGTTTGCTTCTGGGTTGCCAGCCCTAAGTGAACAGAGGTATGGGATACCTTATATCAGCTGGTGGATAATCCTAATCAGAGGCCATCGCAGGTACCTGAACCTTACTTAGCTAGTTGGGCATCGTTAAGCCTAAACTGGAGTAATGTGTCTAAGGCAGGCCATATGGCTCTTGAAAAAGTCCACTTGAAAAGGTGGTGCCTGAAGTTCCTACCAGCATCGGTGACTTCAACCTTTACCGGAGGAGGAACAGGTCTTTGCCCCATGCCTTCGATCAGGGGGCTATTTGATATTGTTGGCTCTACCAATCTCAATAAACCTAATTTCCTTAAAAATCCTACTAATCATTTTCTCTCTGCAGGAAAGTGGAATGTGAGGTCATTACACAGAGATTATTCTCTTGATGTCCTCACGCAGGAATTCCAGCGCTATAACCTAGATATTCTAGGCTTGCAAGAGACCAGATGGACAGGTAAAGGTGAGATATTTAAAAATAACTTTAAATTTCTCTTTACAGGGAGGGAGGATGGAAAGCATCACCAAGGCGACGGTCTGCTTCTCAGCAGACATGCTAGTGATGCTCTTCTAGGATATGAGTGCATTAATGAAAGGTTTCTTACAGCAAAATTTCAGAAAAGCATTAAAGACTTGAATGTTATCTGCTGTTATACCCCCACTGAGGATGAGGATGAGAAGGATAGGTTTTACGGACAACTTCAGGATATTTTGAATTCTGCCAAGAAAGGAGATATTACCCTTGTTCTAGGTGACTTCAATGCCAAAGTTGGTACTGACTCTAACCTTTGGGGAGGGGTGATAGGCCCTTTTGGTATTGGTAGCTGCAATGGCAATGGACAACGTCTCCTACAGTTAGTAAACTCAATGGTTTCAGAATAACTAACACATATTACAAACACCACGACATACATCAATACACATGGGTTTCACCTGATGGGCTGCATAAGAATATGATTGATTACATATTAATTAACAGCAAATGGGCTAGTTCTGTTAGGAATACCAGGGCATATAGGGGAGCTGAAATTGGATCTGACCATTACCTTATTAAAAATGTCTTGCAACTTAAACATAAAAAGTGTTGTGCTAAATTTAAAAAATTTACTTTTAATACAGAAGCTCTGAAAGACCCAGTTATAGCTAAAGCTTACCATGATAGGTTACTTAGTCATTATGACAGTCATGGTTTGCTTACTACTGAAGTTGAGGAAGAATGGGGCCATTTTAAACAGGCTTTTTTGGAAACTAACAGTACTCTTTTAGGAAAAAAGGAGCAGAGGAGACAGAATTATTTAAGTGATAAGGCACTTGAGCTTATTTCAGAAAGAAGGAACTGCAGGAATGTCCTTAATCAATACCCTACTAGCCCTAATAGAAAGCATTACAGAGAGCTTAATAAACGAGTAAAGGATCAGTTAGCTTCTGATAAGAATCTTTGGTTTGATGGTTTGGCTGACAAAGCCGTGGAAGCAGTTAGACAACACAACAGCAGAGAGCTGTACCACATAGTTAATATTTTGTGTGGTAGAAAACGGACAGGCATACAAGGATTGAAGGATAAACAAGGTGAGGTTATAGAAGGTGAGGATTCTGTCATGGCTAAGTGGGCTGAGCATTTCAGTGATGTTCTAAAAAATGTAAGTTCTACTCCCATTGTTTGCAATGATGATAGATGCATTGGTGGTTTTAATGTTGGCCCTATAACACAATCTGAAGTTATTTTGGCTATTTCTAAACTTAGACTTCATAAATCCCCAGGGATAGATGAAATTACTACTGAAATGCTTAGAGTTGGGAATGTTTCGGTTACCACTTGGACGACTGAAATTTTGAATGCCTTTTATGATAAAGGCATGGTTTCTAAGGATTTTACCAGAGCTATTGTTATCCTTATTTTCAAAAAAGGTGATCGCAGTTCTTGTGATAACTATAGGGGTATTAGCCTATTCTCTGTTCCAGGGAAAGTTCTTTCCATGATTGTGCTTAATAGAATTAAGAATCTGGTTGACAGTCAATTGCGTGATGAGCAATGTGGATTCAGAAGTGGTAGGGGATGTGTGGATCAGATATTTTCACTTAGGCAGATTCTTGAGAAATGTTTAGAATTTCAGAAACCTTTGGTTGCTAGCTTTGTTGATTTCAAAAAGGCTTTCGACTCTGTTGATCGTCATAATTTGTGGTTGATTGTGAAATCATATGGTATACCAGACAAGTTAGTTAACATAATGAAAGCTCTCTATAACAACACTAAGTCATGTGTGAGAGTTGGTAAGGCTTGTAGCAATTAGTTTAGCATTACTTCTGGTGTTCGACAAGGGTGCATTTTGTCTCCTTTTCTCTTTAGTTTGGTTGTTGATTATGTTATGCGAAATTCACTTCAAGGGAAAGATTATGGCCTTAAATGGGCTGGAGATACGAAAATTTCTGATTTAGATTATGCTGATGAATCCTGAATATCCCCTTTGTCAAATGATGTTTGATGAGATGAACTCATTTCATTCGAGCTGTTGATGAGACTGGTAGTTTGGTTAAAAACAGAGAGAAAACTAGTGATGAAAATTGGTCAGGCAGGTTGTGATTCAGTTAATCTGAATGGTTGCAGTCTTGAGCAGGTGTCACAGTTTAATTACCTTGGGAGCTATGTAACTGATACTGGTGATGTGCGGCATGAGATTAACAGACGAATAGGTATTGCTGCCGGGACTTTTAAGAATCTATGGAGATTGTGGAGAAATAGGCGTATACACCTAAAGACTAAAATTAGACTGTATAATAGTTTGGTTCTTTCTAGAGTTAGTTATGGTAGTGAAACTTGGATGTTGTGTAAACAAGATAACAGGAAACTAGATGCTTTTGATTCTAGATGGTTACGTAATATCTTGGGTATTAGGTGGTTTAACTTTGTAACTAATTATGAAGTTAAGCAAAGGAGTGCAACCTCCTTTAAGCAGCATATTGTGCAGAGAGAGACTCTGCTGGTTTGGCCATGTTGCCTGTATGGATAATTATAGATTGGCGAATAGGGTTATGAACAATGTGCCTAGAGGCCTCAGAAGGAAGGGGAGACCTAGGATGCGGTGGGCTGACAATGTCAAACAGGACCTTGTTAGAATCGGTGTGCAGTGGCCAGATGCAGCAGATGTAGCTCAAGACAGATATGCTTGGAGAATTAAACTGCACAGTCTGGTTAGACCTCCGTAGCCCATGGCTGCTTGAGGATGATGAGGATGAGGATGATGATTTTCATTTTCCAATCACCCTTTAGTACGAATTACTACTTTTCAAGGGGACAAAATTCGGAAAATGAAAAAGTTTATTTTCTCTAAAACGAGCATCCCCTATTCATCAAAGGCGATATGTTATTCTAGTTTTTCAATAGAGGGGAAAATGAATCATATTCAGAATATTTAGTTGAAGCAATTCTTTGGTTATTATATTGTTATGTTACATGTTTTGTTTATGGCCATTTGAAAGCAACTGAAGAAATATTTTATGAAGAAAGTGGTAAAAATTATTTGTTCCACTCACGAGTCTAGAAAAAAATTGAAGAGGCGGTAGGATAGGGGGAGTTGAGCGACTCAGTCGACCCGGAAAAAAGAAAAAGACGGGAGAGTTGGAGGGCAAGAGACTGTATTTTTACTGGAGAATAACATTCTACCCTTCGTTTTTGAGGTTTTAAAAAAATTCTTGAAAAATGCGTGAAATATGCCCAAGTTTGATCAGTTTGACCTCTATTTCACCTACTAGCATTCTCAATGAATGTGGGTATAACCCCCCCCCCTTCCCTTAGAGATCCGGTTCTGATTCATTCACTCCAAAATGTCGAATTATGAATTACAAAATCCAAAGTATAAGTCTGATATTTATCATCATCATCATCATCATCATCATCATCATCATCATCATCATCATCATCATCATCATCATCATCATCATCATCATGCAGCCATGGGCTACGGAGGTCCAACCAGACCGTGCAATTTAGTTCTCCAAGCAAGTCTATCCTGAGCTACATCTACTGCATCTGGCCACTGCACACCAATTCTAACAAGGTCCTGTTTGACATTGTCTGCCCACCGCATCCTAGGTCTCCCCTTCTTTCTGAGGCCTTTAGGCACACTGTTCATAACCCTATTCGCCAATCTATAATTATTCATACGGGCAACATGGCCAAACCAACGGAGTCTCTCTCTGCACAATATGCTGCTTAAAGGAGGTTGCAGACTCCTTTGCCTAACCTCATCATTAGTTACAAAGTTGAACCACCTAATGCCCAAGATACTGCGTAAGCATCTAGAATCAAAAGCATCTAGTTTCCTGTTATCTTGTTTACAAAGTGTCCAAGTTTCACTACCATAACTAACCCTAGAAAAAACCAAACTATTGTACAGTCTAATTTTAGTCTTTAGGTGTATACGCCTATTTCTCCACACTTTCCATAGATTCTTAAAAGTCCCGGCAGCAATCCCTATTCGTCTGTTAATCTCATGCCGCACATCACCATTATCTCTTACATAGCTCCCATGATAATTAAACTGTGACACCTGCTCAAGACTGCAACCATTCAAATTAACTGAATCACAGCCTGCCTGACCAATTTTAATCACTTTAGTTTTCTCTCTGTTTATAACCAAACCTACTCTACTACCAGTCTCATCAACAGCTCGAATGAAATAAGTTCATCTCATCAAACATCATTTGCCAAAGGGGATAATTCATCAGCATAATCTAAATAAGACATTTTCGTATCTCCAGTCTATTTAAGGCCAAAATCTTTCCCTTGAAGTGAATTTCGCATAACATAATCATTAACCAAGCTAAAGAGAAAAGGAGGCAAAATGCTCCCTTGTCGAACACCAGAAGTAATGCTAAAGCAATTGCCACAAGCCTTACTAACTCTCACACACGACTCAGTGTTATTATAGAGAGCTTTCATTATGTTAACTAACTTATCTGGTATACCATATGATTTCACAATCAACCACAAATTATGACGATCAACAGAGTCGAAAGCCTTTTTGAAATCAACAAAGCTAGCAACCAAAGGTTTCTGAAACTCTAAACATTTCTCAAGAATCTGCCTAAGTGAAAATATCTGATCCACACATCTCCTACCACTTCTGAATCCACATTGCTCATCACGCAATTGACTGTCAACCAGATTCTTAATTCTATTAAGCACAATCATGGAAAGAACTTTCCCTGGAACAGAGAGTAGGCTAATACCCCTATAGTTATCTAAAGTACTGCGATTACCTTTTTTGAAAATAGGGATAACAATAGCTCTGGTAAAATCCTTAGGAACCATGCCTTTATCATAAAAGATAATCAGAATTTCTGTCATCCAAGTGGTAACCGAAACATTTCCAACTCTAAGCATTTCTATAGTAATTTCATCTACCTCTGGGGATTTATGAAGTTTAAGTTTTGAAACAGCCAAAATAACTTCAGATTGTGCTATAGGGCCAACATTAAAGCCACCAATGCATCTATCATCATTGCAAACAATGGGAATAGAACTAACCGCATTGTTTAGAACATCACTGAAATGCTCAGCCCACCTAGCCATGACAGAATCCTCCCCTTCTATAACCTTACCTTGTTTATCCTTCAATCCTTGTATGCCTGTCCGTTTTCTACCATACAAAACATTAACTATCTGGTACATCTCTCTGCTGTTGTGCTGTCTAACTGCTTCCTCGGCTTTGTCAGTCAAACCATCAAGTCAAAGATTCTTATCAACAGCTAACTGATCCTTTACATGTTTATTAAACTCTCTGTAATGCTTTCTATTAGGACTAGTTGGGTATTGATTAAGGATATTCCTGCAGTTCCTTCTTTCTGAAATAAGCTCAAGTGCCTTATCACTTAAATAATTCTGTCTCTTCTGCTCCGTTTTTCCTAAAAGAGTACTGTTAGTGTCCAAAAAAGCCTGTTTAAAATGATCCCATTCTTCCTCAACTTCAGTAGTAAGCATACCATGACTGTCATAATGACTAAGTAACCTATCATGGTAAGCTTTAGCTATAACTGGGTCTTTCAGAGCTTCAGTATTAAAAGCAATTTTTTTAACCCTAGCACAACACTTTTTAAGTTTAAGTTGCAAGACACTTTTAACAAGGTAAGGGTCAGATCCACTTTCAGCTCCCCTATAAGCCTTGGTATTTCTAACATAAGTAGCCCATTTGTTGTTAATTAATATATAATCAATCATATTCCTATGCAGCCCATCAGGTGAAACCCATGTGTACTTATGTAGGTAGGTCACGGTGTTTGTAATATGTGTTAGTTATTCTGAAACCACTGAGTTTACTTACCTGTAGGAGACGTTGCCCATTGCCATTGCAGCTACCAATACCAAAAGGGCCTGTCACCCACCCCAAAGGTCAGAGTCAGTAGCAACTTTGGCATTGAAGTCACCTAGAACAAGGGTAATATCTCCTTTCTTGACAGAATTCAAAATATCCTGAAGTTGTTCATAAAACCTATTCTTCTCATCCTCATCGGCATCCTCAGTGGGGGCATAACAGCAGATAACATTCAGGTCTTTAACGCTTGTCTGAAATTTTGCTGTAAGAAACCTTTCATTAATGCACTCATATCGTAGAAGAGCATCACTAGCGTGTCTGCTGAGAAGCAGACCCACGCCTTGGTGATGTTTATTGTCGTCCCTCCCTGAAAAGAGAAATTTAAGATTATTTTTAAGAATCTGACCTTTTTCTGTCCATCTGGTCTCTTGCAAGCCGAGAATATCTAAATTACAATGGTGGAATTCTTGTGTGAGGACATCAAGAGAAAAAGCTCTGTGCAGAGTCCTCACATTCCAACTACCTATGGAGAGAAAATGATTAGTGGGATGTTTAAAGAAACTATGTTTATTGAGAGAAGGAATGCCGACAATATCAAACAGCCCCCTAATCGCAGACATGGGGCAAAGACCCGTTCCCCCACCACTAAAGGCTGAAGCCATCTACACTGGAAGACTTCCTCCAATGTAGAATTTGACGATGCCAATAGAAGCAAAGAGTTCATGTGCCTGCGATGACCTCTGCTCAGGATAATCCACCAGCTGATAAACATATCCTGTGAATCTATTCACTTGGGGCTGTCAACCCACAAACAAACAGAAAACACAGCGGAAGATTTTCCCTCCACTGAAGCCCACCAGTGCAGCAAAATCAGGATCCATAATCAAGCTCAGAGCCATATATCAGTCCAGTCCAGTGGGTTTATATGGTCAGCAGCAGGACCCTGTGTGGTTGACCACTCCTCAGCAGGGTAGAAAAAAAAAAGAAAAGTAGCCATAGTTGTCCAGATCAGTAGGCCACACTAATGTGGCAGCCCTCCCCTTCCGTTCACTTCCACAAGAGAGTATCTCTTTTGAAAGAGTATCTCTTTTGAAAGGTACTAACGCTCTGCACCACGAGAAGGCGGGGTCGGAGATTAGGTACTAGGCCTGGCCGGTTCTATGCATCATCACAGGGGATTGGTGCATAGCTCTCCTTCCAGCGACTACCTAGCTACCATTTACAGACCATTTATTATATACGTTTTCAAAAAGTTAAAATTCAAGTACATGACGGTGCACATTTACATGAAAAAAGGGGGCAACCCGAGACATTTCTCGCGGGGGGGGGGGATTATCCGATACGCCACTGCCTACAGTTTTATCTATATGTCTGTGTTTTGATGACGTTTGACAGCATGAACGTCGGCAGAATTTTTCCAGAGGGGGTGGGGGGAAGAAATTAATATTAGATACAAAATCCTCATGCAGTCATGAGCTACGGAGGTTCTACTAGACTGTGCAATTTTCCTCTCCAGACATATCTGTTCTGAGCAACAGCTACTTACTGCAATTGACTACTCTAAGCCAATTCTATTAAGGTCCTGTTTGACATTGTCTGCCCATCGCATCCTAGGTCTCCACCTTTTCATGAAGCTTTTAGGCACACTGTTCATAATTCTGTTTGCTAATCTGCAGTTATGCATACGGGCCACATGAACAAACCAACGCAATATCTCTCTGCACAAAATGGTGCTCAAAGGAGGTTGATGACTCCTTCTTCTGACCTCATCACTACTTATAAAGTCAAACCACCTAATATTCAAGATACTGCGCAATTATCTAAAATCGAAGCCATCAAGTTTCTTGTTATCATGCTTACCAAGGGCCCATGTTTTGCCACCATAACTAATATTTGAAAGAACCAAATTGTTATACAGCCTAATTTTAGTCTTTAGGTGTATACGCCTATTTTTCCACACTCTCCATAGATTCCTAAAAGTCCCAGTGGCAATTCCTATACTTCTATTAATTTCATGCAGTACATCACCAGTATCTGTTACATACTCTAAAGATAATTAAACTGAGACACTTGCTCAAGAGTGCAGCCATTCAAAGCACCTGAAGTACCATCTGACAGACCAATTTTGATCACTTTAGTTTTTTTCTCTGTTTACTACCAAACCTACTCTATTACCAATTTCATCAGCAACCCTAATGAAAGAATTCATCTCATCAACATCATTAGCCAACAGGGCCAAATCATCTACATAATGTCAATCAGAAATTGTGAAATCTCTAGACCATTTAACACCAAAATCTTTCCCATGCTAAGAATTTCGCATAACATAATCAAAAACCAAACTAAAGAGAAAAGGAGACAAAATGCACCCTTGTCTAACTCCACTAGCAATGTTAAAGCAATCGCTACAAGCCTTACCAATTCTCACACGACAAAGTGTTATTATACCTGTAGAGAGCCTTGATTGTACTAAATAACTTATCAGATATTCCATATAATCAACCACAAATTATGTTGATTAACAGAGTCAAAAGCCTTTTTGAAATCTATAAAGCTAGTAACCACAGGTTTGTGAAACTCTAAACATTTCTCAAGAATCTGCCTAAGTGAAAATATTTGATCAATACATCCCCTGATACTTCTGAATCCACACTGTTCATCACACAGTTGTACATCAACCAAATTCTTAATTCTATTAAGTATAATCATGAACAGAACTTTACCTGGAACAGAAAGTAAACCACTTCTGCTATAATTATCACAAGAAATCCGATCGCCTTTTTTAAAAATCGAGATAATAATAACTTTAGTGAACTCCTTAGGAACAACACCTTTATCGTAAAAAATATTCATAATTTCAGTTAGCCATGTAACAACACAAATGTTTTTAGCTCTAAACATTTCAGTAGTGATTTCATCTAACCCTGGAGATTTATTCAGTTTTAATTTGAAATAACCAAAGCGACTTCAGAATGTGATATAGGGCCAACGTTAAAGCCAGTAATGCATCTATCCTCATTACAAACAATGGGAATAGAAATAATCACTTTGTTTAGAACATCTCCGAAATGCTCAGCCTACTTAGCCATCACAGAATCCTCTCCTTCAACCACATTATCAAGTTTATCCCTCAATCCCTGTGTATCTCTTTGTTTCTTCCCACACTAGACATTAACTATTTGGTACAATCCCTTGCTGCTGTACTGTCTAACTGCTTTCTCAGCTTTGTCAGCCAAGCCATCAAGCCAAAGAAAATCAACTGCTAACTGATCCTTTATACGTTTATTAAGCTTTTTGTAATGCTCCGTTAGGACTAGTAAGGTGTTGATTCATATTAATCCTGCACTTCCTTCTTTCACAAATAAGTTCCATAGCCTTATCACTGAAATAATTTTTTTCCTCTGTTCCCTTTTACCCAAAAGAGTACTGTTGGTTTCAAGAACAGCCTGCTTAAACTGATCCCATTGTTTCTCAACTTCAGCACTAAGCAAACCACAATTGCCATAATGACGAATTAGCCTATCATCGTATGCTTTGGCTACATCTGGATCTTTCAAAGTTTCAGTGTTAAAAGTAATTCTCTTAACCTTGGCACAACATTTCGTAAGCTTCAGTTGCAAGACATTTTTGACCAGGTTAGCGCGCTTGGCTACTGATCTACGGGACCTTGGTTCGAGCCCCGGGTAAAGCATGGATGTTCGTGTTGCTTTCTGCTGAGGTCCAGCCATCCTCTCAGATCTTCTACTGTGGCATATTAAACTGACAGGCTCCTGTCAGACCTCTGTGGCAAGCAACTGCTTGAGGGGGTATTTATTTATTTATTTTATTTAATGCTCAGACCCTATTTTGGCTCCCCTGTATAATCTAGTATTTCTAACCGAACTAGCCCATTTGTTGTTAATTAAAATATAATCTATGATATTCCTGTGCAACTCATCAGGCACGTGTACTTATAAATGTCCCGGCGTTTATAGTATGTGTTCGCTATTCCCAAATCGTTAAGTTTGCTTTCCTGTAGAAGACGTTCCCCATTGCCATTGTAACTACCAATGCCATAGGGACCTGAAACCCCTGCTGAAAGGTAGCATTGAAATCCTCTAGCACAAGAGAAATATCTAATTTCTTCATAGAATTCAAAATAACCTGAACCTATCTGTAAAACCTATCCTCTTCCCTTCTCATCAGTAAAATCAGTAAATATCGGTAAAACCTATCCCTTCTCATCAGAGTCCTCTGTGGGGGCTTAACAACATGTGACATTCAAATCTTTGATTTTGTTTGAAAGTTTAATAAAATAATAAACAAATACCCTTCAAGCACATGCTTGCCACAGAGGTCTGACAGGAGCGTGTCAGTTTAATACAACGTAATAAAAGGTCTGTGAGGATGGCGGAACCTCAGCAGAAAAACAACACAAACATCCATACCTTACTCGGAGAATTATTTCATTAATGCCGTCATATTCTAGGAGAGCATCATTGGCGTGTCTGCTTAGAAGCAAACCTACGCCTTGGAGATGCTTTTTATCTTCCCTCCCTGAAAAGATAAATTTAAGATTAATTTTAAGTGTCTGACCTTTATCTGGCCATCAGGTCTCTTGCAAACCAAGAATATCTAAATTATAATGGTGGAATTCTTATATGTGAACATCAAGAGAAAAATCTCTGTTCAGAGTCCTCATATTCCAACTATCTATGGAGAGAAAATGTTTAGTGGGATGTTAAAGAAACTATGCTTATATAGAGAGGGAATGCCAACAATATCAAACAGCCCAATAATCGCAGTCATGGGGCAAAGTTCTGTTCTCCCACCACTAAATGCTGAAGCCACCCTGCTGGTAGGAACTTCAGGCACCACCTTTTCAGGTGAACCTTTTCAAGAGCCATATGACCTGTCTGAAACACACTACTCCAATTTAGGATTGGCGATGCCCAACTAGCTAAGTGAGGGTTGAGGTACCTGCGATGGCCTCTGATCAGGATTATCCACCAGCTAATATCAGTTATTGCGTGCCTCTCTTCACTTAAGTCTGGCAACCCACGAGCAAACAGAAAACACATTGGTGGATTCTCCCTCAACAGAGGCCCACCAATGCAGCATCAGTAGTTTATTCACAACCTACGGATTCCCCTTTGCACAGTGCTTTCCCCCTATGTTGCAATCATCCACGTTGCCTTCTGGACTTTGACCCCTATGTTGCAATCGACCGGAAATTGGCCCGTGTTGGTCCACGTTGCCTTCTGAACTTTGACCCTTATGTCGCAATCGACAGGAAATTGGTCCTGGTGCCGCAACTGTCGTGGTATTAATAATTCATAATTAATAATTCATAAGTAATAATTCATAATTAAAAATTCCTCCCCCTTTTAACCCCTGGCGCTATCTAGTGCCTATGAGGAACACTATTTTCCTGAAAACCCCTTATTTCAACTCTAATTTTAAGCCCTCCTTCTCGAATAGTCTCGATTTTCCTTTATTTCAGACTTATCTTTTATTTTAAGCCCTGGATTTTGCAGACCCCCCTGGTTGACCTGTATTTTAAGCCCCCTCCTTCCCTCGGATTACAAGTCTCAGAATAATTCCACAGAAAAGGATGACACAAGTCTCAATTGTAAAAATCAACTCTCAAAGTTGTATTCTTATTAATTAAAACCCTTTCTATTAAAAGTTACCTCTATTAAAAATCTTTTGCTATTCATTTTGCCAGGACTGCTAAACGATTCCCTTTTATTAAAACTCCTTCGGTATTTATTTTTTCCAACCCCGTTAATCGATCCCCTAGTAATTAAACACTCATCAAAATTCCCTCACCTTTATTAAAAATCACTCCAAAGTCGGAATAAAACGTTGTAAATCAGTTTACTCTAGATGCGTTTAATCGGAAAAAAAAATCATTCCATTGCTAACGTGATTCGATACCTCCACGTTAATTTCGGGAAAAAGCCTCATCGGATCCAGGAGAATTGTACGATACGTGTTGACATCCTTCCGATCGCTTATCAGTGGGTAGCAACAGCACTTTCGCCACATCACACGATATGGTGCAATCCTTTATCAGCTGGAAGGTCAAAATATCAAATGTCCAGCGCTTCACTGTGTCTGCATTTGACGCTGATAAGGTTTAAAAATAGATGTTTCCTAGAATCCACATTGCGCAACGGTCAAAGTCGAGTGGGGGAGGGGGTATATAAACATCTGCCTGTTGCGATTTTCACACAGTGCTCTACCAGTTTGCCACCTGCCAGCCCTGCTTGCTCTCCGATCCTTCTCTACCTGCCAGTCCTGCTTGCTCACCGATCCTTCTCTACCTGCCAGTCCTGCTTACTCACCGATCCTTCTCTACCTGTCAGTCCTGCTTGCTCACCGATCCTTCTCTACCTGTCAGTCCTGCTTGCTCACCGATCCTTCTCTACCTGTCAGTCCTGCTTGCTCACCGATCCTTCTCTACCTGTCAGTCCTGCTTGCTCACCGATCCTTCTCTACCTGTCAGTCCTGCTTGCTCACCGATCCTTCTCTACCTGTCAGTCCTGCTTGCTCACCGATCCTTCTCTACCTGAGATGTCCACTATGCGAGAATTTTCCCGTGCTGGATCCTCGACTGATATCAGGTAAATGAATTTTTATTTAATGTTGTCCTTAAGGTGCTCAACTGAATCACTTACTAACGTACAATATAGATTTTTATATTTGTTTCTACCTAGTCTCATTTCATTCTAAATTCATTCATTTCATTCATTAAATTCATTCATTTATTAGTTCTCATTTTATTCTAAATGATAATTTTCAAATTTTAGTTAAATATTAGATTTTTTGATCAAGCTAGCAAAGTGTGCTTTTATTACAACTGTTCAGTTCAATATAGATATTTATATTTGTTTCTACCCTGTAAAGTCATTTTATTCTAAATGATAATTTTCAAACTTTAGTTAAATATTTACTTAGTTTTTTTTGATCAAGCTAGTAAAGTGTAGCATGTTGTCTTTTATTACAACATAACTGTTCAGTTCTAAGATAAAAAACATGTAAAGTACTGCATATTCTGAGACTAAATTATCTATCCAGGTCTGATGCTGGCCCTTCCACTGATGCTGGCCCTTCTACTGATGCTGGCCCTTCCACTGATGCTGGCCCTTCCACTGATGCTGACTGCTTCGAAGAGCTACTGGTGTGGGTGCGCATTCTAGAGGAGGCCGCCAAGAGACCTTCCATAGCTGAGCCCCCTACATCATCGAAGCGTATTTGTCGGCTCCAACAGTGTGGGCGTGAATTACATCAAAGGACAACCAAGCTTTCCTTATCAGCTCGACGTCAGTCCACTGTCGCAGCGGGTATGGGAAATCCCTACGTCCCCTCAACTGATACCAGGTAAATGTAATTTTATTTAATATTGTCCTTAAGGCGCTCAACTGAATCACTTACTAACGTACAATATAGATTTGTTTCTGTTTTTCTACCCTGTAAAGTCATTTTATTCTAAACGATAATTTTCAAACTTTAGTTAAATATTAGATTTTTTGTTCAAACTAGTAAAGTGTACTTTTATTACAGCATAACTGTTCTAAGATAAAAAACATGTGAAGTACCGCATATTCTGAGACTAAATTATCTATCCAGGTCTATCCCCTCCACTGATGCCGGACCCTCCAGCGTTCTGGTCCCCGTCTCCTCTGACAACAGGATACCACTCACTGTCGCTGCTGGTCCCTCCACCGCTGGTCCCTCCGCCGCTACCAGGTAAATGAAATTTTATTTAATGTTGTCCTTAAGGTGCTCAACTGAATCACTTACTAACGTACAATATAGATTTTTATATTTGTTTCTACCCTGTCATTTTATTCTAAATGATAATTTTCAAACTTTAGTTAGTTTTTGATCAAGCTAGCGAAGTGTGAAGTAAATGTAGTTTTATTTAATGCTGAGTTGGTCTTAAGGCGCTCAACTGAATCACTTACTAACGTACAGTTCAGTATAGAGTTTTATATTTGTTTTTGTTTTTCTAACTAGTAAAGTTATTTTATTCTAAACGATAATTTTCAAACTTTAGTTAAATAATAGATTTTTTGATCAAGCTAGTAAAGTGTAGCATGTTGCCTTTTATTACAACATAACTGTTCAGTTCTAAGATAAAAAACATGTAAAGTACTGCATTATCTATCTAGGTGTGATGCTGGCCCTTCCACTGATGCCGGACCCTCCAGCGTTCTGGCCCGTGTTCCTGTCTCCTCTGACATCAGGACAGCATTCGCTGTCGCCGCTGGTCCCTCTGCCGCTACCAGGTAAATGTAATTTTATTTAATGCTGAGATGCCCTTAAGGCGCTCAACTGAACCACTTACTAGCATCCGTCAGGAGTTTAGATTGATGGGGGTACACTTGTCTCGCCAGGTGGGTTATTTGTGAAGCATCCCGACAGTTGCGAAATAAAAACATGTAGTGAGCATTGAGCGATATAGTCCTCGAATGTCTTCCCTTTAAAAACAGATTTTGTAGTATCAGGACAATCGTGATATTTTTATGATGACCCCCACGAATAAACAATTGTGATATGCGTTCGCTGGCTACAGACTGTTCCATCAAGTCATCCAGTACCAGAAGCGTAGGTATGAGGGGATCAAATTCCAGATCCATAGGTAGTCCTTCATAAAATTCCACCGTTTTCTTGAAGGGTTCAAAAGCAGGCTGCCACTCCCCGTAGCAGTGAACGACACGCTGGGGCGGGGGTTCGAATACTTGAGCTGCTTCTTTGATGAGTTTCAGAGTGAAAGTCGTCATTCCACACTGTGAAGGAGCTGCAATTATAATATTTGAAGGAGTTCGGAGAGCCATCGCAACACCATACAGTCGTTAAAGTCTACTCGACACGTGTAATCACGATGCAGTACTGTGGGAAGAGTCGAACCACACGCTCTTTTAAACAGGAAATACAGACAGTGAGCACCGCATGTGTCTCCCAGGGGGTCCTGCAGAGATATTGAAGGATGTAAGACGTGACGTATGCCTAGTCGACTGTAGTATTCTTGCATGGCGACATTGGGACTCGTACCTAGGGGGTCAAAGTGATCCACGTGCATTCCTTTCTTGTAAACTGCTATCCAGTGGGCTCCAGGCATGGAGGACGGATCGGTATTGTAGATAAACAAGGCTTCTGGCTGATTGATTCTGCGAGGTAGTCTGTCACGGGGGAACACACCGAGACTTGTGGGTAACATCGAAAGGACGGATTCTAGCTGATAGGTATTCATGAGCTGTAGTCAAACAGGACTTTATGATCCAATGGGATTTCCAGCAAATTCTGGTATTCGGCATTACAGGATCACAGTGATCGATGCGGATAGCGGCTTGGCAAACTTTAATTCGACTCTCACACTCCCACTCTTTATTAAAGAAAACACTTGATTGCATTCACGTTGCTCGGGTGTCAATTGGAATCCGAACAATGTAAAACCTTCTCCATAGGCTTTTCGCGATAAGTTAATACCACTATCGGATTTCCAGGCATCCACAACTTCCAATAATCCTTGGTAACAGCGGAGATAGCGCCCATTCGCAAAGTCGGGGGCGTAGGACTGATGATCACTGTCAATGTGAAGACTGATGTAGTTTAAGTCGAAATGTTGGAAGTTGAAGGGATTTTTTTCGTACGATCCATTCAGGCTGGTACTTTCCAGCATACCCAGTACCAGACGAACAGGGAGCTGACCGAGAAATAAATTGTCACGATTCACACTCGTCAGTCCCGAAGCAATGGAAAACATACGTAAATCCGTTCTTCGCAGAGGGTACTTGGCACTCTCCGAACCCAGCAGACGAGCGTGTGCGAGGATGACACCCGAAGTGGGTTTGACTTTACGCACGAAAAATTCGGCTTCGTGTATCTGTACTTGGTAAGAGGCGTCCGCTTCACCTGTCACGAGACAGAATTCGGGGTTGGATCTCAGCAAACGCAGTCTCAGGTCGACTTGATTGAGCAGGTAACGATCTTGATTAAACAGGTCGGCGTGGATCCACGAGATGAGTTCGATACCTGTTGGTTTGACGTAGCCCTTGCGCTGATGCCATCCCTCGTTCTCCCGACTGGTCAATTCCATTTTACCGGGGGTGTCGAGGTACCAGAGCGAGGTGCCGAGCTGGCTTCGTGTGGCATCGGTACCATAATTCAATAGAGTCTACAGGTACACCCTGTAGGGGTACAGGGTGTGAGAAGCACTCACTAGGTGATCGTTGAGGAAGACATCTACCTGGCTGAATAGGGCGTGGAAGAAATGATTGCAGGGAGCAATCACTTCCGACGGTGCTGTACCATCGGATTTTACAATTTTCAAGACGAGACGTAGGTGACATCGGGACAGATCAATGTAATCGTCCGTCCCCTTCATGATGAATTCAAGTGGAGCATTACCTTCCAGGGAGGCCACAGGTAAATAATTGACATAACAACCTCTTTCTAATTGTGAGACAGTGGGAGGAACCAGAAACAGGTCCAGTTCTGAATTGGCACAGTCGCCAGAATCAGCGTGAATTTTCTGAATGCTCATGACGAAAACACGTCCTGCACAGTACAGTGTCTCTTCACTTTATGAACCTTGGGATGCTGACGACGGCGTTTTATTCCTTTCCCTCCCTGCAGTTTGGAACTGGCACGTTGCAAGAGGTCGGCGCCCGCTTCTCGGAGTCCCGCTTTGGCTGCAGATTTGAAGTTTTGCCCCTGGGACATATCTGAAACGAACCGTAGCCCACCCTTACGTAGGGTAGCCAGAGCAGGTCGTACGAGAGGGCTGATGAAACGTCCGATAGTGGCAAAGATGCTTCCTAGCCCATCGCCTCTCTGATAACGAGGACCACGGAACACGCCCTTCCCCGTTTGGCTCTTGTAGTAGCTCACGTAGGCATCTGCAGAAGAGGGAACAAATTTAACTCTCATGGCGGAAATGTAACTTGACTAAAACTTTACCGAATTTAAAATGCAGAGGTTCTCCGGTGTCGGTACGAAGGAAGATTCTCACACTCTCGAAACTGTTCCTTGCAAGGGGGTAGTAATCAGGTTGCTGATACACTGCAACAATGGCTTCGTTATTACTGGTTCTGACGGCGGGGTTCACGACACGCAACAGTTCGCTGTGAGTATCACCTAACAACTGAGGCGCAATCAGGTCTGAATACAAATAAATACCATACATTCCTCTGTTCATATCGATGGGATAGTCACCATGGACTTTATTCAGTGGTATATCTAATTTAGTAATTCCTAGCATTTCTCCTAATCCGGGGTTCGATCGAGGAAATTTAATGTAATGCGACTTGTCTGTATCCATCAATATGGTGTGACTGCCTGTTGCTTGAAACGGTAAACTTTTCTCAGCCTGTAGGGTAACATCTGGTTCATTGCATCGAATAATGATTCGGCAGTTTCGTATCGTCCGTGGGGTACCTTTCGTTCTTGGAAACTACCTGGGGGTATCACGTAGAAATAACACTCGTCATCTATGTCGAACGTTGGTGTATTGCAAAGTTTGCTGGCAAATCGTTGGTGGAAGGGTTTGTCAACTTCACCCTCCCCGATACACAGAAGTTTGCCGAAATTCGTTTTAGGAAACATCAAACCGTATCCCTCACTCGGTTTGAATACCCAGTAACCGCTGTTATAGGAAACTATTATTTCTTTTGGGAGCTGGCTGGTGAGGAGAGACAACAGTTCCATTCGAGTTATTTTACCCGGTTTAAGTTTGATTTTCCTGTATTCTTCGGTGGGAGCGTAATATTCATACGTGTCATTAGAACCGTCCACATTGTACCAGCTCAAGGGTAAGTGAACTTCTGCTAGTCCCACTTTCCATTTTCCACTCAGTCTTAGGGGTTGTGCTAGACGAACCGTGAAATCAGTCTGTGAATTGTTTGGGTAAATATTCTGACTAGCCGTGGAGGGTAGGGTCAGGTAGAAACTATCCATTTTTTAGGAATCCACGAAGGTTTGGGATAACCGCGGAATTTGACCAGTGCCTTGTGACCTTTACGCTCGATTATTTTCTCAACAGTGTAAAGTTCGGGTTCTGTCACTTTTTGAAGCTCCGATTTATAGAATGTACCTTTCAACACTTCTCCCTCGGAATCCCGTATGACGTACACAGGGGGTTGTCGCTGTAACACCTTGTCGACTATAAATATTTCTTCGGTCCACAAATGCGTTCCTGCCTTCTTGAAGGTTACTTTTACACTGGCTAGTCGAACCGTGTCCCCCACTTTAAATGCTGGTGTTTCTTTTACTGCGGTCGGATTGCGATAGAGTCGAACCCACACAACGTCTTCTTTGCGTAAGGTCACGTCCTTGGGAGCCATATCGTGTGCACTGTGAACGGTGGCATTGTGTCCCCGTACAACGCGCGGTAGCACGTCCAGGTAGTGGTAGGTGTTATTGCGTGTATAATATCTCCCCAGTCTCTCGCGTAGAATACGATTCCATCTCTCCACCAAAGCTGCTTTTTTGTCAGAGTAGGTGGCAAAGAACCGAATACCTTTCTTTTTCAGGAATTTCTGGAACACTCTGTTGGTAAATTCCGTACCCTGATCCGTATTTAAATTCATTGGGGACCGACCCTTGGAAAGGATTTTTTTGAAAGCCAATACCATTTCTTTCCCTGTTTTAGCCTTCATGGCAACCGCCCACCCGTACCTCGAGAACACATCGATGACTGTTAATATGTAGCGATACCCGTCATTGAAGCGAGTTAGATTTTTCACCACCATGAGATCAGCTTGCCATTGTTCGTCTAACCCTGTGACGTAAACTTTGTTACGGGGGAACTTTCTGCGAACAGGTTTATGTAGCGTGTAGGCAGGTTGCTTTTCTAACCATTCACGGACGAGTTTGAGTGGCAGTCCCGTATTCTCAGCTAACTTTTTTACACTACCGAATCCTCTTTCGGGATCGAAATAATTGGACTCCAAAGTTTTGTTTTCTGCTGCACCCAGGCGTCGTACCCCACCAGGTTTTGCCATTTATGTAGTGAAAGTGTAACACCTGTCACTGTAGGAACGTCACCTATAAACTGTCTGATGTCAACTGTTAAGTTACACACACGAATTTTGTATTCGTCGTCTAAGGCTTTTGACTCTCCACACTGAATATTTTTACTAGGAGCTACAATTTCTAATACAAGCACTGCTATCGTTAACACTAGCTAACACCTTCTTTCTCCTATCCATACCAAGACTAAAACGACATTGGATGAAAAGACAGACACATTATATAAGGTTACAATTATTTATTTAATTTATACATTTCATTTTTTGCCTCCTCGACAATAGCGTTACATTTTAGAGTGCAAACAAAACCAGAATCTACAAAATTCAAGAGACCTCGTTTCCAGGCCGTATCCACAAATACCTGTGCTAGACCATTAATGTCCAACTCACCCAACCACCCTACGATAGTCGGTATTTTTTCTTCTGGTTGTAGTCCATCTAAAGGGATCACACGCATAAGTTCTTGCTGAAAAATATTTACCAGCAGCGGGTAAACACAATCGGGACCGTCGAAAACAGGACCCAGTAGGAAAGGACGAATGGATTGTGAATGTTCCATAATAGCCGTATGGAGTTGGTGATCTTTGGGAGTCCCGCACACGCCATGCACAATGCGCATCACCTCGTCTAAGTGAATAGCCAGCGTGAACCACTGCGAAGCATTCAGTGTTATACAACGTCTCACAACATGGAACTGTAGAGTTCTTTGGTCTGCTGATTCTTTGATGAAGTCGACACAACGTTCGCCATCCACAGTTCGATACATGTAGACACGTAAACCATGTGTCACGTACCATATCTGTTGATCGGGGCCGATTTTCACTTGATCCTCTACGTGGGGGACCGTGGCACACAAAGCCTCCCATTCAGGTATGGAGAGGCTAACCCCTGCAGGTGTAGGGTAGATGAGTTCACCATTTTCATATTTCTTGTAGCGGCGTATGTGCACAGAAAACTTATTTTTGAACAGTGTAGGTACAACGTAAACATCTTCACCGAGACACCACGCCTCTGGATTGCTAGGCTGCATCGTGAACAATGACGCACACAGCGCTCGCTCCCTATTTAACTAGAGAACCGCGCCACCTGGGACGACCAATCAGGAACGATCTGATAAGCGAGTGTTTGTTGGGACATGTTCTCGACGACGATCGATTCATCCGAAGAAAGCAGCTGTTTCGGTTAAAGAGCAGTGGACGTCCTCTCCGGTGTGATAACCACACTCGAACTCGGAAACTTTTGGGAGATCACAATATTTGGGGCAACCGTAAAGTTCGAGATTAACACTGGGCAGATTTAATTGTTCCAAGAGATTTCTTTCCACAGTACCTCCTTTGTAACCCACCACAGTAGCTTCTTCAGTACGTGCAAGTTTGTAAGCATATTTCACGATGTTAGGAACGTGATCTAATGACCACACCTTTTCACGAGGCAGAGGACGAAAGGGTAGGCCTAGCACATGTTTAGATACGTAGTTGACTGTCCTTCTGTCTTTTACTGACAAAGGCTGGTGATGCCGAAGATTGAAACGGTAGACACCACATTTCCCATTCAGAGTTGCATATCCAAGTTCACGCACTAGGAAACGACCATTTACACGGAAACCGTCGAGATCTAGAACCATACAGATGTTTTGCATGGTTGCACTAGTTCGAGTATCTGGAGACGAAAACACTTGATGTCTTCACACAGGCTACAGATGTCTCTGTCGTTTACGCCTCAGAGCCTGAACGACGCTCTGCAGTAGTCCCGGGGACCAGGTTTCGGGTGGCTTCATCACCAGAGGTCCACATAGTCTTGTAGGTGGTGGCGGCGTAGTGTCCTCCACGACAACAGCCCGTAGCATCGGACCACCAATCCCAGGTCGCGGCAACATCTTAATAGTGACGGCCGGAGGTGGCAGCGGCGGTAGAGGAGGCGGCACAATCACAGGTCGACGCGTTCGAAAGTGTTGTGGATCGCTCTCGTAGCCGGAGTCTACATCACTCGTCCAATTATGACCAAAATCCAAGTTGTCGTCGTCGTCCATAACGTGTGGCTCAGAATAAATGTCAAACCTTTTTCAGCGGTTATATACAGCCAGAATCGTGACCGTTATACATCCGCTAACTGATAAACACTTGCGAAAGATATGTCAACACCGTTTGTGCACATCACCGTGACCTTGGGGTTTTTCAAGGTCGTTGGAAAATTAGGAGTCAATTTCCGGTCAATTGCGACATAGGGGTCAATTTCCGGTCGATTGCGACATAGGGGTCAAAGTTCAGAAGGCAACGTGGACCAACACAGGTCAATTTCCGGTCGGTTGTGACATAGGGATCAATTTCCGGTCCATTGCGACATAGGGGGTCAAAGTCCAGAAGGCAACGTGGACGATTGCGATATAGGGGGGGAAAGCACTGTGCAAAGGGAATCCGTAGGTTGTGAATAAACTACTAGCATGTCCAATATCCATAATCAAGCTCAAAATCATAAACCATTCCAGGCTAGTGGGTATAAATGGTCAGCACCAGGACCCTGTGAAGCTGACCACTCTTCAGTGGGATTGAAAAAAAGAAAAAAGTGACCAGATCAGTAGGCCACATTGCTCTGGCAGCCCCTCCCCCTTCAATTTCCTTTCGAAAGAGAATATCTCTTTTGAAAGGTACTAACGGGCTGCTTCACGAGAAGGTGGGGCAGGACATTAGGTGCTACCCTTGTCAGTTCTATGCATCTTCACTGGGGGCTGGTACACAGCTCTCCTTCCAGTTTATGCATAGCTACCATTTACAGACCATGAATATTTCGTGAGAGAAATAATCAGGTGAAACCGCATTCATTAATGAGTGCAGTTGGGATTGCAGTAATCATGCATACATACCTCATAATTGATTACCATAATTTCACTGAAGATGCTGGAAAACAATGAGAAAAAAGAGAACCTTATTATTCAGCAGGGCCGGATCTAAGAACAACGAAACCATGTCTCCCCCGCAAATCTTGGTAGATTGGATTGAGATCTCGAAGTTTTCTTTAGCCACATTACTTAAATAAAAAGTGTATTTAAGAAGTCCAAGGGGTTCGAATTTTACTTTCCGTTGACATAAATAGGGCATCTTATTATTAATGAATTTGCGTGTGGAATACTGTAAATTTCTGTGTGAGATGTTATTTTTGTATAATACTTATAGACATAAATACATAAAGAAGATTTAATCTTTCTAGTTTGATATTTACAAAGATGTTTCCATTTTCTAGACGTGCATCCAATGCAATTGAAGCTACAATTGAAAACGTCCAAGAATTTGAAGATGTTGCCAATCTGCATTGCACCGACACTTCGTTTGCCGATGATCGCAGCAAGAAAAACTTGAATCCCTCGATTCAAATGGATAAAGAGCTTCACTCTTCGAAGCGAGTCAGGCACTTTATCCCAAAGGATGACAATATCAAAAATTATCTTAAATCAGAAAAACCAAGAAAGATTCCTGGGAAACCTTCAGTGCGATCAAATTCAGAAGCACAGGACAGCCTGAAGGACACTAACATTGTAATGAATTGTGGCGTGAAACAAGGGAGAACAACTGTCACTATAAATAATCCCTCGATTCAAATCGATAAAGAGCTTCACTCTTCAAAGCGAGTCAGGCACTCTATTCCTAAGGATGACAATATCAAAAATTATCTTAAATCAGAAGAGCCAAGAGAGATTACTGGGAAACGTGAAGTGCGATCAATTGAACTTTCTCATGAAAATGGACTTGATGACTCAGAAATAAAAGATCCGCCTGAAAAATATTTTCCCGCATACTTAAATTTATCAACAAATTACCGTCTATCACTAAAAGAAATTCAATTGCTCTCACTAGGTTACAACTTTGAACCAACCCTTGAAGTGCCTGTATTTTACGAATTTATCCCTCTAATCGAAGAATTTCTAAAAATTCTTCCAAAGGATCAAATATGCCAAGCCCGAAAATCTCTGAGTGAAGAATATAAAAAACAGTTATTAAAGTTAATAGAAAAAATGGAAGTAAATGAACCTAATAACGATACACTTAACCGAGATATGAAGGAACTGATAAACCAGCTGAAAAGAAATGATAATATAATAATTTTACGTGCCGATGAGTCAGCGCAGTTTGTCATTCTTGATCGAAAAGATTACGATGAAAAATTGCAAGAAATGCTTCATCTAAATTACGAAGAATATCATGGTACAGACCCAACTTTGAGGGCACAAAAAATACTGAACGAATTTAGAAATAACTCCATGCTACCAGATGATATGAAAAAATATTGCACCAAACCAATATATTCAAGTGTGCCACAATTATTCACAAGAATACAACTTCACATATTAAATAAACCTCTGCGGCCCATTATCTCCAGACATTCTTTTCCAACTTATAACCTGGAACATGGACTGGCAGAATACTTGCGGAAAATTTTCCCACCTAATACTTATACTATTGAATTTCCAAAGGAATTTCTAGAAAGATTAAAAACAATACAATTAGAAGAACATCATAAATTAGTAACTTTAAACATTTTGACATATAAAATCCCTACGCAAGAATTAATAGATTTAATACAGGAAGAATTAATGCAGAATGTCACGAATCCAGAAGACATTTCGGAAAAAGAGGAAGTTATTAAGGCGTTGAATTTTGTAGTGAACGAAAATTATTTCCAAATAAACAAAAAAATATACCATCAAACTTTTGGGATTCCCTTAGGAGGACAAATTTCAACAATACTTTTGGACGTTTTACTACGAAGTATTGAAAGTACAATAGCAACCAGAGCTATGTCACCAAAGCTATATATGCGATTTGAAGACAATATATTCATTATCTGGGATAATAGGGAAGGAGAGTTTGATACATTTTGGGATGAATTATTGCCGAGAAATTCTGCAATTAAATTCACAAAGCACGAAACAGAAGCATATAGAAAGCCAACATCAACATCTCCATTTATTCAGTATGATTCACGTCATACAAAAAATTTAATGTGTTATAAGTTATTTGAAAGAGCTTACACACACTCGTCAAACGAAAGGAACCGAGAAGAATTATCTGTGCTTTATGAGCATGTTAAAAATATGGGATATCCTAATAGGTGGATGAGGTTCATCGTATACTGGGTCGAAAATTTTAGGGACAAAATCTTACGAGCACCAAAGGCTCAATCTGAGGAAGAAGAATATGTCTTGTCTATTCCAAATATACGTTGGCTCAATGAAAAACTGCAAACTGAATTGGATGACTGTGAAGTAAGACACTGCAAACTCAGCATTTCAGAAACTACCCTTGGTAAACTTTTAGTAGAGTACGTTGAACCCAGCGGAGGGGTTTACCTCATTCTTTTAAAACGCGAAACAGACAAAAAAGAAAAAATATACATTGGTAAAACGAACCGACAACTAACACAAAGAATCAAAGAACATAAATATCAGATACGGAGAGAAGATAATGCTATTGGATTATACCGTGCAGTGAAAGAAAATTTCGAGCCACTATTTGATGAAACTGTAATAATATGTTCACCACCGACTGAAATACAACTAGAATGGGCAGAAGATATTCTAATATATGCTAATGAAGAAAGGGTGTGCAATAAACGAATCATAAATCCAGCAGACGAGTGGAAATGTTTGCTTCACTATTTCAAGGGAAGATTGCCCAATCAATGACAAAATTAACCAATCAACGACAAATTACGTCTGCAAGTCAAGTAAAATATAATTCTCATTCTTCAACTTCCAATAAAAAAATTAGCTTAAAAAAAGTTCTTTTAGCATATAGACTTTTGTGCCTTGCGGTGTTTTTTTCTTTTCCGGTTTTTCACCGCTTAATTAATTTGAAGGCTAACCGGAAAATGTTTTTACCTGAATGATTTTTCACGAGAAATGTAAACTGAGTATCAATTGAATAAATTATTCCAGCTTTAAAATGTGCTTTTTATATTCTCGTGTGTATTTATTGTAATGTTGGCTAACGAAATGAAAAACTTTTCCTTACAACCAAAAACTTTAGTATCGTTGTTTGTTGTTTTCCGTTATAGCAAAATATAAATTTCGTTATCACGTTACGTTAACGTTATTTCGAAATATTTTTAGTACAAATGCAAAATAATGAAATATATGATATCATTGTTATTTTATGTACAGTCGTATCAGAATAATATGACCACCTATCACAGTATATGTATGGTAGGTGGTGATATTATTCTGATACGACTGTGTATGTATGCAATAGCGTCGTCCAGCAGTTTGCATCAATTCAATCAATCCACTTGTTAAAAAGCAAATGAAAAATTGGAAAAAGAAAACTTATCAATATTAATAACAATTATTAATAACGAAATAAATACATGTGTGTAAAATAGAATTATTGCGGTTATTTGTTGTGCTATTGATTCTAAAAATTGTGGTTAATAATAATGAAATAAAAATTTAATTAGGAGACCCAGTTATGAATAAATAGGATGACGTCGCTGTAAGTATTCTAATAATGTATGTAAGCCATACAATCGAAAATACTGATGACAGGCACGTACCAGGATTTAGTTTTGGGGGAGGGGTAGTCTGTGAATTTAGCATCGGGGAGGGTTCTCAAATTTAGTTTCGAGGAGGTCCGAAAATTCCTTTTTTGGGGGGAGGGTCTCGATTTTAATTTAGGGTGATGAGAATTTAGTTTGGAGGAGAGTCTGAGAATAAGACACAAGCACGTACCAGGATTTAGTTTTGGGGGAGGGGTAGTCTGTGAATTTAGCATCTGGGAGGGTTCTCAAATTTAGTTTCGAGGAGGTCCGAAAATTTCGTTTTTTGGGGGGATGGTCTCGATTTTAATTTGGGGTGATGAGAATTTAGTTTGGAGGAGTGAATCTGAGAATAAGACACAAGCACGTACCAGGATTTAGTTTTGGGGGAGGGGTAGTCTGTGAATTTAGCATCGGGGAGGGTTCTCAAATTTAGTTTCGAGGAGGTCCGAAAATTTTGTTTTTTTTTGTGGGGGGGGGGTCTCGATTTTAGTTTGGGGTGATGAGAATTTAGTTTGGAGGAGTGAGTCTGAGAATAAGACTTAAGTAGGGTGCTCTAATTACTAAAATATTCCACCGGACAAGGAAGGTTAATATGATATTCTGTGATGTATGGAATAAAAATTTATAGTTATTTTCTTTCTATTTTATGCCGGACACTTTTAGTGTCGGGCATAAAATATGAGGCTAAAATAAAAATTTTACAAAGATATCTTTTTCGGATTTCAAACCAGTTAGACAAGTTTGAGATTTCGAATAAAACGACCATATTTTCAGGGGGAGGGTGAACTCTCCACCCACTGGATACGTTCCTGACTGAAGAAATTTCACCAAATTTCTAGTAATTGTTCAGAATAAAACGAAGTATTTTTAATAAAAATTTCTAAACATAGTATGGAATCGTAATTCTTAATGCTACAATGATTTTTGTGCATAGATTAATATTTTTAAAACAAGTTGCTAAAATGAGTCAAGGAAATTTAAAAAAAATAGTGAAATTCTCTTCAGAAATATTAACATTATAAGGTATAGTCGACGAGAATAAAAAAAAAGAAATTTATTCAAAAATATTTTAATAATAAAGCAATCAATTTTATTCTACTATTTTATTCATCATTATAAGCAATATGTCTTCTAATAATTTTGAATCCAAACTATTTATTTGTCAGAGTAAACCATTTAAGCATAGAAGAAACTCTTCCTGTAAATACTTGAGTACTACTAAAATAATTCTTTGCAATGCTTTGTTTTGATTTCTCCATAGTGAAAAGTATTTTCCTTTGTAGAAATTCTGTTTTCTCTCTGAAATTCATTTTATGAAACTGAAATTTTATTTTCTTTCCCCTTCAACTTTTCGGTTTCATCAAAATAAATTTCCAGCAAATCATTTGTTGAGTCTTTTGATGAGACTGAACTATTTTTGTCGCTGCTTTCTTGTAGAAGGGCTAATGCAAAATAATTAAATGAGTTTTCTCTGAAATAGATTTCAAATGGAATAAAAAATAATTTAATGAATAAATATAAGCAAGGAAATTCAAAATGTTATCTATTTAACTTTGTGCAGTCTTTTTTTAAAGGAGCTGCAGAAAAGTGCAAGATACTCGTCGTCACTGCTCGAAACAACAGAATTTCCTTCTCTATTTTTCTCAACATATGACAAGGTGAGGTTTATTGTTAATGGATTTCCAAACATACACAATGAAAATGTTTGGAGGTGGGAAGATCAAAACGAGAATTTCGACAAAAAATAAATATAATAAACAAATACCCCCTCAAGCAGCTGCTTGCCACAAAGGTCTGACAAGAGCCTGTCAGTTTATAGGCCGTAGTAGAAGGTCTGTGAGGATGGCAGGACCTCAGCAGAAAAACAACATGAATATCCATGCCTTACCCGGGGCTCAAACCCACGTCCCTTAGATCAGTAGCAAAGGGTGCTAACCACTCGCCCATGGAACGGTAGATCAGCAGCAAAGCGTGCTAACCACTCGCCCATGGAACGGTAGATCAGCAGCAAAGCGTGCTAACCACTCGCCCATGGAACGGTGGATCAGCGGCAAAGCGTGCTAACCACTCGCCCATGGAACGGTGGATCAGCGGCAAAGCGTGCTAACCACTCGCCCATGGAACGGTTGATCAGTAGCCAAGCGTGCTAACCACTCAACAGCCATGGGCGGCTTGAATTTCGATTATTTTCAATAAATTAATGGCTCCTTCCTCATTCCCTATCCTATACCCAAATTATCCCACTTACATAGTTCCTTTTCTAACTGCCTAAACCGATCAACAGAGAATTGTAATACAACTGGTATTTTCTCACTGTTTACCTTCTGCATGAATGGAGACTTCTTTTCCACTGCAGCTCTTATCTGGCTATCACGAAGCACTTTCTATGAGCTCCAATTACGAAGGTGGCTAAGAGAAGTGCTTTCCAAATTCTTTTGGGATGTGTCAATAAAGAGCTTTGTTTTCTGATCATAAAAGTAAACTGTACATCTGTCTGTTTCACACAAGTTTCTAAGTATATCTTATAAAAGAAAAATCTGAAATGTATCAAAACACAGAAACTGAAAATAACGAAATTAGTTTTTTCGTTATTTGTTACGTTTTATCGTTATAAATATTTTGATATTCCGCTAAAGATATTCATAACGTTATTCAAAAATTATTCCGTTATTTCGGTACGTTACAATAACATTTTCCAACACAGATTTATTGTATTCAAGGGTATGCTATATCAAGTTAACGCTTGTCAGTTTTTCAAATGTCAAGGAATGAAGTTATGAATCAAGTTACACAAAAATTTCATAGCGCCACACCACGTTTAATTTCTTACTATAACACACATTTACTAAATCTACTAAGGCATACATCTCGTTACCAAATCTATTGCTGTATAACACACATTTATTGTCTCATTCTCCGCCTGTTTCTCAGGCGCTGACCAGTGGCTGACTTGGTCTAAAAATATTGGTTGCCAGGAGACAAAGGGGGCTCACCCACAACTAAAGGCTATCATTTTTGACATACTGTCTAATGCTTAAGGGGGCCCACCCACAACAAAAGGCTATCATTTTTGACATACTGTCTAATGTTTAAGGGGGCCCACCCACAACTATAAGGCTATCATTTTTAACACACTGTCTAATGTTTAAGGGGGCACACCCACAACTATAAGGCTATCATTTTTAACATACTGTCTAATGTTTAAGGGGACCCACCCACAACTATAAAGCTATCATTTTTAACATACTGTCTAATGCTTAAGGGGGCCCACCCACAACAAAAGGCTATCATTTTTGACATATACTGTCTAATGTTTAAGGGGGCCCACCCACAACTATAAGGCTATCATTTTTAACACACTGTCTAATGTTTAAGGGGGCACACCCACAACTATAAGGCTATCATTTTTAACATACTGTCTAATGTTTAAGGGGACCCACCCACAACTATAAAGCTATCATTTTTAACATACTGTCTAATGTTTAAGGGGCCCACCCACAACTATAAGGCTATCATTTTTAACATACTATCTAATGTTTAAGGGGGCCCACCCACAACTATAAGGCTATCATTTTTAACATACTGTCTAATGTTTAAGGGGGCCCACCCACAACTATAAGGTTATCATTTTTAACACACTGTTTAATGTTTAAGGGAGCCCACCCACAACTCTAAGGCTATCATTTTTAACATACTGTCTAATGCTTAAGGGGGCCCACCCACAACTCTAAGACTATCATTTTTAACATACGGTCTAATGTTTAAGGGGGCCCTCCCAAAATTAAAGGCTATCATTTTTAACATACTGTCTAATGTTTAAGGGGGCCCACCCACAACTAAAGGCTATCATTTTTAACGTACTGTCTAATGTTTAAGGGGGCCCACCCACAACTATAAGGTTATCATTTTTAACATACTGTCTAATGTTTAAGGGGGCCCACCAACAACTCTAAGGCTATCATTTTTAACATACTGTCTAATGTTTAAGGGGGCCCACCCACAACTATAAGGCTATCATTTTTAACATACTGTCTAATGTTTAAGGGGGCCCACCCACAACTATAAGTCTATCATTTTTAACATACTGTCTAATGCTTAAGGGGGCCCACCCACAATTATAAGGCTATCATTTTTAACATACTGTCTAATGTTTAAGGGAGCCCACCCACAACTATAAGTCTATCATTTTTAACATACTGTCTAATGCTTAAGGGGGCCCACCCACAACTAAAGGCTATCATTTTTAACATACTGTCTAATGTTTAAGGGGGCCCACCCACAATTATAAGGCTATCATTTTTAACATACTGTCTAATGTTTAAGGGGGCCCACCCACAACTATAAGGTTATCATTTTTAACATACTGTCTAATGTTTAAGGGGGCCCACCCACAACTATAATGCTATCATTTTTAACATACTGTCTAATGTTTAAGGGGGCCCACCACAACTATAAGGCTATCATATTTAACATACTGTCTAATGCTTCAGGGGGCCCTCCCACAACTATAAGGCTATCATTTTTAACATACTGTCTAATGCTTAAGAGGCCCACCCACAACTATAAGGCTATCATTTTTTACATACTGCCTAATGTTTAAGGGGGTCCACCCACAACTCTAAGGCTATCATTTTTAACATACTGTCTAATGTTTAAGGGGGCCCACCCACAACTATAATGCTATCATTTTTAACATAGTGTCTAATGTTTAAGGGGGCCCACCCACATCTAAAGGCTATCATTTTTAACATACTGTCTAATGCTTAAGGGGGCCCACCCACAACTATAAGGCTATCATTTTTAACATACTGTCTAATGTTTAAGGGGGCCCACCCACAACTAAAGGCTATCATTTTTAACATACTGTAATGCTTAAGGGGGCCCACCCACAACTAAACGCTATCATTTTAACATACTGTCTAATGTTTAAGGGGGCCCACCCACAACTAAAGACTATCATTTTTAACATACTGTAATGCTTAAGGGGGCCCACCCACAACTAAGCGCTATCATTTTAACATACTGTCTAATGCTTAAGGGGGCCCACCCACAACTGAAGGCTATCATTTTTAACATACTGTCTAATGTTTAAGGGGGCCCACCCACAACTGAAGGCTATCATTTTTAACATACTGTCTAATGTTTAAGGGGGCCCACCCACAACTATAATGCTATCATTTTTAACATAGTGTCTAATGTTTAAGGGGGCCCACCCACATCTAAAGGCTATCATTTTTAACATACTGTCTAATGCTTAAGGGGGCCCACCCACAACTATAAGGCTATCATTTTTAACATACTGTCTAATGTTTAAGGGGGCCCACCCACAACTAAAGGCTATCATTTTTAACATACTGTAATGCTTAAGGGGGCCCACCCACAACTAAACGCTATCATTTTAACATACTGTCTAATGTTTAAGGGGGCCCACCCACAACTAAAGGCTATCATTTTTAACATACTGTAATGCTTAAGGGGGCCCACCCACAACTAAACGCTATCATTTTAACATACTGTCTAATGCTTAAGGGGGCCCACCCACAACTGAAGGCTATCATTTTTAACATACTGTCTAATGTTTAAGGGGGCCCACCCACAACTGAAGGCTATCATTTTTAACATACTGTCTAATGTTTAAGGGGGCCCACACACAACTGAAGGCTATCATTTTTAACATACTGTCTAATGTTTAAGGGGGCACACCCACAACTACAAGGCTATCATTTTTAACATACTGTCTAATGTTTAAGGGGGCCCACCCACAACTCTAAGGCTATCATTTTTAACATACTGTCTAATGCTTAAGGGGGCCCACCCACAACTATAAGGCTATCATTTTTAACATACTGTCTAATGCTTAAGGGGGCCCCACCCACAACTAAAGGCTATCCCTTTTAACATACTGTCTAATGCTTAAGGGGGCCCACCCACAACTAAAGGCTATCATTTTTAACATACTGTCTAATGTTTAAGGGGGCCCACCCACAACTATAGGATATCATTTTTTACATACTGTCTAATGTTTAAGGGGGCCCACCCACAACTATAAGGCAATCATTTTTAACATACTGTCTAATGTTTAAGGGGCCCACCCACAACTATAAGGCTATCATTTTTAACATACTGTCTAATGTTTAAGGGGGCCCACCCACAACTAAAGGCTATCATTTTTAACAAACTGTCTAATATTTAAGGGGGCCCACCCACAACTATAAGGTTATAATTTTTAACATACTGTCTAATGTTTAAGGGGGCCACCAACAACTACAAGGCTATCATTTTTAACATACTGTCTAATGTTTAAGGGGGCCCACCCACAACTATAAGGCTATCATTTTTAACATACTGTCTAACGCTTAAGGGGGCCCACCCACAACTATAAGGCTATCATTTTTAACATAATGTCTAATGTTTAAGGGGGCCCATCCACAACTATAAGGCTATCATTTTTAACATACTGTCTAATGTTTAAGGGGGCCCACCCACAACTATAAGGCTATCACTTTTAACATACTGTCTAATGTTTAAGGGGGCCCACCCACAACTATAAGGCTATCACTTTTAACATACTGTCTAATGTTTTAGGGGGCCCACCCACAACTATAAGGCTATCATTTTTAACATACTGTCTAATGCTTAAGACAGCCCACCAACAAATATAAGGCTATAATTTTTAACCTACTGTCTAATGTTTATGGGGGCCCACCCACAACTATAAAGCTATCAGTTTTAACATACTGTCTAATGCTTAAGGGGGCCCACCCACAACTAAAGGCTATCATTTTTAACACACTGTCTAATGTTTAAGGGGGCCCACCCACAATTATAAGGCTATAATTTTTAACATACTGTCTAATGTTTAAGGGGGCCCACCCACAACTCTAAGTCTATCATTTTTAACATACTGTCTAATGCTTAAGGGGGCCCACCCACAACTAAAGGCTATCATTTTTAACATACTGTCTAATGTTTAAGGGGGCCCACCCACAATTATAAGGCTATCATTTTTAACATACTGTCTAATTTTTAAGGGGGCCCACCCACAACTATAAGGTTATCATTTGTAACATACTGTCTAATGTTTAAGGGGGCCCACCCACAACTATAAGGCTATCATTTTTAACATACTGTCTAATGTTTAAGGGGGCCCACCCACAACTATAAGGCTATCATTTTTATCATACTGTCTAATGCTTAAGGGGGCCCACCCACAACTATAAGGCTATCATTTTTAACATACTGTCTAATGCTTAAGGGGCCCACCCACAACTATAAGGCTATCATTTTTTACATACTGCCTAACGTTTAAGGGGTCCACCCACAACTCTAAGGCTATCATTTTTAACATACTGTCTAATGTTTAAGGGGGCCCACCCACAACTATAATGCTATCATTTTTAACATAGTGTGTAATGTTTAAGGGGGCCCACCCACATCTAAAGGCTATCATTTTTATCATACTGTCTAATGCTTAAGGGGGCCCACCCACAACTATAAGGCTATCATTTTTAACATACTGTCTAATGTTTAAGGGGGCCCACCCACAACTAAAGGCTATCATTTTTAACATACTGTAATGCTTAAGGGGGCCCACCCACAACTAAACGCTATCATTTTAACATACTGTCTAATGTTTAAGGGGGCCCACCCACAACTAAAGGCTATCACTTTTAACATACTGTAATGCTTAAGGGGGCCCACCCACAACTAAACGCTATCATTTTAACATACTGTCTAATATTTAAGGGGGCCCACCCACAACTAAAGGCAATCATTTTCAACATACTGTCTAATGCTTAAGGGGGCCCACCCAGAACTGATGGCTATCATTTTTAACATACTGTCTAATGTTTAAAGGGGCCCACCCACAACTAAAGGCTATCATTTTTAACATACTGTCTAATGTTTAAGGGGGCACACCCACAACTACAAGGCTATCATTTTTAACATACTGTCTAATGTTTGAGGGGGCCCACCCACAACTCTAAGGCTATCATTTTTAACATACTGTCTAATGCTTAAGGGGGCCCACCCACAACTATAAGGCTATCATTTTTAACATACTGTCTAATGCTTAAGGGGGCCCCACCCACAACTAAAGGCTATCCCTTTTAACATACTGTCTAATCCTTAAGGGGGCCCACCCACAACTAAAGGCTATCATTTTTAACATACTGTCTAATGTTTAAGGGGGCCCACCCACAACTATAGGATATCATTTTTTACATACTGCCTAATGTTTAAGGGGGCCCACCCACAACTATAAGGCTATCATTTTTAACATACTGTCTAATGCTTAAGGGGGCCCCACCCACAACTAAAGGCTATCCCTTTTAACATACTGTCTAATCCTTAAGGAGGCCCACCCACAACTCTAAGGCTATCATTTTTAACATACTGTCTAATGCTTAAGGGGGCCCACCCACAACTATAGGCTATCATTTTTTACATACTGTCTAATGTTTAAGGGGGCCCACCCAGAACTATAAGGCTATCATTTTTAACATACTGTCTAATGTTTAAGGGGGCCCACCCACAACTATAAGGCTATCATTATTAACATACTGTCTAATGTTTAAGGGGGCCCACCCACAACTATAAGGCTATCATTTTTAACATACTGTCTAATGTTTAAGGGGGCCCACCCACAACTATAAGGCTATCATTTTTAACATACTGTTTAATGTTGAAGGGGGCCCACCCACAACTCCAAGGATATTATTTTTAACATACTGTCTAATGCTTAAGGGGGCCCACCCACAACTAAAGGCTATCATTTTTAACACACTGTCTAATGTTTAAGGGGGCCCACCCACAACTAAAGGCTCTCATTTTTAACATACTGTGTAATGCTTAAGGGGGCCCCACCCACAACTAAAGGCTATCCCTTTTAACATACTGTCTAATCCTTAAGGGGGCCCACCCACAACTAAAGGCTATCATTTTTAACATACTGTCTAATGTTTAAGGGGGCCCACCCACAACTATAGGATATCATTTTTTACATACTGTCTAATGTTTAAGGGGGCCCACCCACAACTATAAGACTATCATTATTAACATACTGTCTAATGTTTAAGGGGGCCCACCCACAACTATAAGGCTATCATTATTAACATACTGTCTAATGTTTAAGGGGTCCCACCCACAACTATAAGGCAATCATTTTTAACATACTGTCTAATGTTTAAGGGGCCCACCCACAACTATAAGGCTATCATTTTTAACATAATGTCTAATGCTTAAGGGGGCCCACCCACAACTATAAGGCTATCATTTTTAACATACTCTCTAATGTTTAAGGGGGCCCACCCACAACTAAAGGCTATCATTTTTAACATTCTGTCTAATGTTTAAGGGGGCCCACCCACAACTCTAAGGCTATCATTTTTAACATACTGTCTAATGCTTAAGGGGGCCCACCCACAACTATAGGCTATCATTTTTTACATACTGTCTAATGTTTAAGGGGGCCCACCCACAACTATAAGGCTATCATTTTTAACATACTGTCTAATGTTTAAGGGGGCCCACCCACAACTATAACGCTATCATTATTAACATACTGTCTAATGTTTAAGGGGGCCCACCCACAACTATATGGCTATCATTTTTAACATACTGTCTAATGTTTAAGGGGGCCCACCCACAACTAAAGGCTATCATTTTTAACATACTGTTTAATGTTGAAGGGGGCCCACCCACAACTCCAAGGCTATTATTTTTAACATACTGTCTAATGCTTAAGGGGGCCCACCCACAACTAAAGGCTATCATTTTTAACATACTGTCTAATGTTTAAGGGGGCCCACCCACAACTAAAGGCTCTCATTTTTAACATACTGTCTAATGCTTAAGGGGGCCCACCCACAACTAAAGGCTATCATTTTTAACACACTGTCTAATGTTTAAGGGGGCCCACCCACAACTATAAGGTTATCATTTTTAACATACTGTCTAATGTTTAAGGGGGCACACCCACAACTACAAGGCTATCATTTTTAACATACTGTCTAATGTTTAATGGGGCCCACCCACAACTCTAAGGCTATCATTTTTAACATACTGTCTAATGCTTAAGTGGGCCCACCCACAACTATAAGGCTATCATTTTTAACATACTGTCTAATGCTTAAGGGGGCCCACCCACAACTATAAGGCTATAATTTTTAACATAATGTCTAATGTTTAAGGGGGCCCACCCACAACTATAAGGTTATCATTTTTAACATACTGTCTATTGTTTAAGGGGGCCCACCCACAACTAAAGGCTATCATTTTTAACATACTGTCTAATGTTTAAGGGGGCCCACCCACAACTATAAGGCTATCATTTTTAACATACTGTCTAATGCTTAAGGGGGCCCACCCACAACTATAGGCTATCATTTTTAACATACTGTCTAATGTTTAAGGGGGCCCACCCACAACTAAAGGCTATCATTTTTAACATACTGTCTAATGCTTAAGGGGGCCCACCCACAACTATAAGGCTATCATTTTTAACATACTGTCTAATGTTTAAAGGGACCCACACACAACTAAAGGCTATCATTTTTAACATACTGTCTAATGCTTAAAGGGCCCACCCTCAACTAAAGGCTATCATTTTTAACATACTGTCTAATGTTTAAAGGGGCCCACTTCATCAAGGGCCCACTTGCCATCGGGCAAGCTGACACCCTAGCCAGTCAGCCACTTCTTCTTAGAATTGGTATGCAGTGACAAGAGGCAGCATATGTAGCCGAGGACAGATATGCTTGGAGAACTAAATTGGATCTTCGTAGCCAATGGCTGCTTTAAGATGATGATGAAGACGACGATGATGACGATGATTTTATGGGATAAATGCATGTATTACATGATATATAAATATATATATATATGTTATATGGTATAAATACATATAATACATGATATAAATTTACACACGCATATATATATGCCTGATGCATAGAGTTATGTGTGTAAATTGCACAGCCTGGATGGATCTCTGTAGTTTATAGCTGCTTCAAGATTCAAATAGGAGAATTCAGACAATAATAGGAAATTTATTTAATTAATTTGAAACTTCTGTGGCCAATATTACTTTTATTTTTCACCCCTCCGAGTGGATAGCGAGCTTGGCTACTTGTTGAAGGGACCTGGGTTCGAACCCTGCCTAATGCATGGATGTTTGTGTTACCTTTCTGCTACGATCTCGAGTTCCTCACAGACCTACTACTATGGCATATAAACGGAAGGGTCCTGTCCGACCTCTGTGGCAAGCAGCTGCTGAACGTTTTATATATTTATTATGCTAAGAAGTGTTCACAGTAGTCTTGATTTACACCAATCCGACTGTCTACCAGCTTTGATTTCGATTTTGGTATGAAATTATTGTGGATATTTTGTAATGAAAGGTTTCTATTGAAGAAGAATCTATTGCTTGTGCCCACAGTCATCAAAGGGGGGGGGGAGAAGAGGGGAGAACTCTTAGTAGGGAAAACGAAGCAGATTTTCTATGATCTGCCTGATTTTATCGCTGTGTTTGTGGGCCATGATGCATGGTTGCGATCTGTGCGAAAGGACCAAATAATCTGTTTTCACTCAACCTAATCCCTATGTCTGCAGGCTCCTTAAATTTAAGCAACACTATATTGGTCTTAGCAGACAGCATTGCAAAGAATTTAATAAATTTCCACATGTATTTGTGTGAATGAACTTTTGAAGGCTGAAAAAATCTTTGTCTTGTTAGCCTAGCTGACCAAGCAACGAACACAAAGACAGAGATGTATCAGGAAATAAATATTTTAAGTGTGGCGGAAAAACACAATGACATACAGGGACTGAGAGATAAGGATGGCAAGGTCATTGGAGGGAAGATTTCTGTCTTGGCTAGATGAGCTGAGCATTTTACAAATATTCGAAACGATGTATTAGTTTGCATTGTGGATAGATGTATTACTAGGTTTAATGGTGGTTAACTAACATTAAAGCTAGTAATACAGCTCTTTTACACCAGAAGAAATTAACCGAAGAATTTTTTGAACGTTTCTGTTCAAATAAGAGGGAAGTAATCTCCTTTAATACAACGTCGATATCAACTATAGAAGAAAAATTGCCTTGAGCCTGGTGGAATACGAACTCACAACATCCTGGTAACATGTCAGGTGCTCTGACCGCTGAGCTAACTGCCGCCGATCTAAGATGCTCTTTGAAAACAGCGAAGACACTTACCTACAAGAGGCACAGAGTTGTCTCCTGTAGGAAGCAAAGTTTATAATAGCAATTAGAGGAGGTCTTGATCGAGAGTCCATTTAGATCTCCTCTGATTGTTATCAGGAAATCGTGGGTTCGTATCCCACTCAGCTGAAGACAATCTTGTCTCTAAATCTGATATCGACGTTACATTAAAAGTGATTACTTCTCTGATAAAGAAATTAAATTCACTTTCAGTTTGAAGGATTTTGATCATTAGGAAAATAACATCCCTAATCGATGATGGAAAAATGTATGAATTTTGATACAGTCTGTATTCGAATTATATCAATATTATTAATCTCTCTCAAACAATATTAATGCATTTGAATAATTAGCTAAAAAAATAAGTTTCTCCGTGAGTAACCCTCGTACACGTCTGAGAAAGAGTTAGAAATTGATAGTTTAGTTGTAACTCATCATGCAACTGGGAGACGTGGGTTCGAGTCCCACTCTCGACGAAACTCTTTTTTTTTGCAGCTAATTATTCATGAGTTCCATGTTTGCAGTATATCTCCTTTGACACTCTAATATAGATATTAGAATAATTTAATCCCTAGAAAGGTATATACCAATCGAAAGGGTGGGGGGGAAAGAGTTTGAACTTTCATAAAAATCCCCGCAAAATGCAAATCCGCAGTCACCAATTAAAGTATAGGAAAAGTAAAAAAAAAAAGTAAAGTATAAAAAACCCTTGGACTGGATGGATGATTAGGGGCATTCCTATGTGTAGGATGGCAATTCTTATTGAGTGAAAAAGTCGGTAATAGTTTCTTCCCACCAAGTTCTAAATCCTTACTTTGACTGACACTTTATTTATTGAAATGAGAAACGATTTGAATATAGTAGAATAGTATTGAAATCAATATTTGCTACATACATTTTCTTTGCATTTTGACTGAAACTTCTTTTTTTCGCAGGGGGAAGAAAACTGGAAAAGATTTTAATTTCGAAACAAAAATAGTTTGCGATGTTTTTCACTATTTCCTGGAAGGGGATTCTGCGAACACGTGATATGTTGGTGGGAGTAAAGCCCATGGACATTTCTCCTGTCACATACTATTATACTTCAAAAATGTGTAAAAGACACATTCTCTTTAGTTTCCCATTAACTTTTAAAAGAAAAGTTTTTTGTTTTCGAATTTCTTTAGAAACCCCCACAAAATGAAAAGACCATTAAAAATCGATTGCCATAATATTTGTACGCGAATTATAATGAAATACGAGGATAAATAAAACCATTTTCGAAAGCTATAAGGGAATTTTTCAATGTAATTTTAGGAAATTTAACTTTGTGTCGTAGCAAACATAATGATGCGACGGAAGAATTGCAGGATGACTTAAACAGATTTTTCAAAATTCATTGTATGCGTATCTGATTGTGACGACAGAGAACTAATGTATAAAAAAGGACGGAAAGATATGAGAAAGACTTTAAGGTGTGGCTTTTGGGGCAATTAACATATATTTGAATGGATGGGCTTTCTAAGCTGGGAGCCATAATTATATTTACAGGGGTTGGGTTGTTTTACCTCTGAGAGGCACTTTTTTGCACACCATGGGTTAAATGGTCAGGTCACATGGACCCCGAAGGCTCAGAGAAGGTTGGGGGAGGGGACCCACTGGAACAGCTGTTGGGAGACAGATGGTAGTCTCCCGTCAAGGCCATCCAGCGTGTTCTTTAACGTGCACAGGGTATGGCTCTCCCGCACACGGGGCCACGGCTTAACGTCCCATCCGACGGACGGCGGCCTTTCCTAGCCCATCGGTGTCCCCTACTGACCGTGGGCAGGGCGGGAAATTTTGCGGAGATAAATCTCAACGCTGACCCAGCTGGGACTCGAACCTGGGAACTACAGATTACGAGCCTGGCGCGCTACCGACTGAGCCACCCTCGCCCCATATTTACAGGGGAATAGAGGTAAGAGGATTGCCTTTGCAATGTATTTTACCTTAAAACTAAATCTCCTTGCCGCCCCCAGGTTAATTTTTTTAATTAACAAATTTAGTTTTTTCGGTTAATCGTTAGAATGGAGTTGGCTCCTCTTACAACTGAAATAATAAATAAATAAATACCCCCTCAAGCAGCTGCTTGCCACAGAGGTCTGACAGGAGCCTATCAGTTTATATGCCATAGTAGAAGGTCTATGAGGATGGCAGGACCTCAGCAGAAAAACGACACAAACAGCCAAGAAAGCTAAAATTCCATTCGAATAATGTTACCAAGGGATTCATTCCCTGGACGCTTCATTGGCCAAACTGGGGTCTAACGAATGTGGAGCCCTGAAAAATGAAATAAAAATAGGAAATATCACCATACACGACACATCCACACTTTCGCGGAGGTCTGACAATCAGGCCTCTCATTGTGACACGTAAAAGTCATCCGAGTTCAGATCCGGAACCTTTTGGCGCAGCAGCTACGCAAATTAACCGCTCGGACATTGGGATGATATCTTCAAATATAAACACTCAGCGGTCATTAAATTATGACCACTCCATATCATGTTTTCCCAATGGGAAGTTAATTTCAAAGATCTATAGCTCCTAAAATAAGCGTTTTATGAGAAAATCTCGCTGAAGATAATTTAAAGATCTGAATCAAATCTAATTCTCAAATTTTAAATAGAGGTTTAAACTTATCAAAGCAGCAATGTGTTTAAGAAATTTATCAAAAAATTAAACGAATATCAAAGGAATTTTTTGGATACGCTTTTAAAATATGCAGTTATTTTGAAATGATTTAAAATGATGCCTGATATTTCAGTTTCAGATAACTTTCAATGTAACTTCTTTTCTCTAGCATTAAAAATTAAAATAAATACCCCCTCAAGCAGCTGCTTGCCACAGAGGTCTGACAGGAATCTGTCAGTTTATGTGCCACAGTAGAAGATCTGAGAGGATGGCAGGACCTCAGCAGAAAACAACACGAACATCCATGCCTTACCCGGGGCTCGAACCCAGGTCCCGTAGATCAGTAGCCAAGCGCGCTAACCACTGGGCCGCTATTGTTAAAAGTTCAAACTTCCACAACTCGAAATACTGAATCAAAATTTCACAGAACTGATTGAGATCTTTAATTTACCTTTAGTGAAGTTTTCATATAAAATTTTTCTTTTAAAAGTTAGAGAGCCTCATAGTTGTCTTCCTATTGACATAATGTGGGTATGCTGTGGTCATAGTTTAATGATCGCTCAGTAGATATAGACTAGCGTTATTCTTGAAAATCAAGTGAAGTCATAAATACATATTTTTTCCAAAGAAACATAAAAAGATATCAAATGTAGATTTTGGTTTGTTTTCTTTCGAATTATTTTTCTCTCTTAGAGATTACCTGCCATTATGCCACATTTCATTTTGTTCATTTGGCTTTTGAAATATTATTTTCCATATTTCGATGCTTTAGTTCCGTTAGAAACTTTAATTTCAGTAAGTTTACCTGAGTTGTATAATTCAACGCTGACCCAGCTGGGAGTCGAACCTGGGAACTGCAGATTACGAGCCTGGCGCGCTACCGACTGAGCCACCCCCGCCCCTTAGCATAAGAAAGCATTTTTATTAATGATACAGATTTGCTAATGATTTTCTTGGTTGAGATTCTGGTCATAGATCTGTTATTTATGCAATTAATTTTGTTTCATTCACTATATGAATACACTGCCTGGACAAAAGATTAGAAACCGTACTTTATTACCGTAACTGCGATGAAAAGCAAAGGTAGGCAAGGAAGAAGGTCACATGTCACGTCATGTAATATTTAAGTTGTTTTAAATAAAATCGGCACAGCGCCTAGCCAACACTCAACGATGAAATGGAAAAGACCGTTATTATTTTATTTTTACTCTTTAGGGTGAGGAGGGGCGGGGGTGGCTCAGTCGGTAGCGCGCCAGGCTCGTAATCTGTAGTTCCCAGGTTCGAGTCCCAGCTGGGTCAGCGTTGAGATTTATCTCCGTAAAATTCTCCGCCCTGCCCACGGTCAGTAGGGGACACCGATGGGCTTGGAAAGGCCGCCGTCCGTCGGATGGGACGTTAAGCCGTGGCCCCGTGTGCAGGAGAGCCATATCCTGTGCACGTTAAAGAACACGCTGGATGGCCTTGACGGGAGGCTACCATCTGTCTCCCAACAGCTGTTCCAGTGGGTCCCCTTCCCCAACCTTCTCTGAGCCTTCGGGGTCCATGTGACCTGGCCATTTAGCCCATGGTGTGCAAAAAAGTGCCGCTCAGAGGTAAAACAACCCAAAACAACCCAACGGGAGGCTACCATCTGTCTCCCAACAGCTGTTCCAGTGGGTCCCCTCCCCCAACCTTCTCTGAGCCTTCGGGGTCCATGTGACCTAGCCATTTAGCCCATGGTGTGCAAAAAAGTGCCGCTCAGAGATAAAACAACCCAACAACAACAAATTAGGGTGAGGAAGATAAGTTTTTTTTATTTTTAATTTATTTTTTTTAATTTTGCCACTTAAAACACTTTTTTTCTGAACTGCTATATTATTAACTGCTGCTATTATTATATTACTGCTGCCTGCGCTTTCATTTTGACTCTTAAAGATCGGCCTACATTCCTCTCTATCTTCATTGGGCCTGATTTGAAGTAGCTCGTGAGATAGTAGACGCCAGAAGTTTTAATTCGAGGCAGAACTCGTTAGAGTTGATTCTGTGAAAATTTTTGGTCCCTTTTCGAGGGGGGACGGGACGAAGGGAGGAAGGCAAAACCCAAGGGAGCCCAGGACTATCCCCATTTCACAAGTTTTCGTATGACACATGACTCTTAATTGTGCGCCCTCATGTCCGGAACGTATAGTGCAAGAACATTTTTCATTTTTCTACTTTTTTAGAAGGTAAATTTTTTTATACCCTACGACACTCCTTTCATTTCACACATGACTCGATGCAAGGATGTACCGGGGGGGGGGGGGGGGCAATGGGTTCCGACCTCTCCCGAAATTCCGTCATTCTATAAAAAAGCATTCAAACTTGTCTACCTGCTTGATTTAAAAAAATAAATATGAAATTTCATTCCATATAGAATATCATTTTAATATTTCCTGTCTGGTGTATTTTAGTAATTAGAAATCCTCCTCCTCAAGTCCTATTCTCGCCTCCTTCCCTCCCCCGAAACTAAATCCTAATGCATTCGTGACTCTGTGAGCTCCATCAAAGGAGTTGGGGACATGCGCAGATCGAGCAAAAAATAAAAGCCGGGGAGAGGGGGGGCAAAAGATTGGATTTCCATTCCAGTATAATATTTTCCCCCTTCGTATTACAAATTTTTTTAAAACATCATTCAGAAATGCGCGAAATATGCACAAGTTTAATAATTTTGGGCCTCTTTTGCTCTTACTAACATTCTCAAAAGCAGGAGGTGGGACACGACTTCCTTCCCCCCGACATCCTAGATCCAGCACTGGTTGGGAATATGGCGGAACATCCGTTTTGATAAACGCACGGAAACCAACAGATGGCAAGTGAAAAGCAATCGAAAAAGAGGGAAAAAGAAGGAAAATTGTGAAGTTTTCGAAATTGCAGCAGGTGTAAAAACTTTTCACAATGTTTTTTTTTATAAAGAGAAACGTAAAATGGAAATCAACAATAATATGTAAAAAAAATGGAAGAAATTTTTATTTGCCCGAAAATATGGTTGCCTCAAATGGTCACTGGTCCAGATATGATAGGATCACCGGAATATACCCGGATGTTTCGGTAGTCCAATCCATCCTTTTTCTCAACCCTAATAAGAAAAATGCCATATTTTATTTAATTCTCCTGTGTGACATTTGGCTTTTGACAAGTCATCAAATTTTGATGTTTTTGTCAAAAACTATCTTTAAAGGAATAACTTTTAAAATTGTTTTTTTTTTAAAGACTTATATATATACGTATATGGTAGACGTAACCTTTATTTTATGTGTTAGAATGTGTTATTTATATTTATTACAACAGATTAATATTAATTCTTTCGCATCATTTCATAAGTTTCTTCCATTTGAAATATGCAAATGTCTCACTACGCTTACGTGACGTAATAAGTGGATTGTTTTTTAACTATATAAATTGTTAGAAGCGAAATTTTCATTATTATATATCACTTATGTGATGAATCATCAAGTCCATTTTTACGTAACCGATTTCCTTAATTCCAATATGGCGAATGGGTCGCTAATTGCAATAAAAAAGTGAAATACATTTTTTCCAATAGAGATTAATAATTTCTCACTAGCGGGGTCGGATCTATGGGGGCAAAGGGGGCCACTCCCCCCCCTGACAATGCTAGTAAAAGCAATAGAGTGAAATATTATTAAACATATGAATATTTTATGCATTGAAATGGAAGAAAAGATTTTACACTGTCATGGAAATCCAGTCTTTCCCCCCCCCCCCCCCCAATTTAGTTTTTCTAGATCCGGGCCTACGCAGTTGTATATTTACAATCTAACACTTTAATAATTGATATCGATGTTGTCACTGAGTTCGAAATGTGATAATTTATGTCATTTGAAACAGATGCAGTCACGAAAGAAAAGAGATTCGTATGGGTTTTCGTATAAAGCACACAGTTGAATGTACTTCTTTAATTTGATTAAAATTGGTGTAATTGATGATGTCATAAAAACAGGAACAAATATTCCGAAATAATCATCCCTAGTCTGAATCGAAAATATAAAATGATCACGATTTCCGACATTCAAAACAATCATCACCTGTTTCTGAGATAAGAAATACAAAAGCTATTCAGTTAATTTAAGGACGGGAGGGGCTCCGTCGGGAGGGCGCCAGACTCGTAATCTAGAATAAATAATTGTTAATACAATCAATAATCATGTGAAAAATAAAAAAAAAAATCTAAAATCTACTCCACTAATTCCCAGGATAACTAGTTCGAGTTGAAATGCAGAAGTTAAAAGCCTAAGCCTCTTTAGGAATCCTCATGAGTGGGTTTCGATCATTCGCAGTCTTTCTTAGGATTGAAGGGGCGGGGGTTAGCTCATGAGCACCAGGCTCGGAATCTGTAGTTCCTAGGTTCAAGCCATAAGGTCAAATTATGCCAGCGTTGAGATTTATTCCCGCTAAACCCCACCCTACCCTCGACCAGAAAAGGGACATCTATGGGCTTGAAAAGCTGCCGTCCATCGGATAAGACCTAAAGGCGTTTGCCCGCGTGCAGGAAAGTCATACCATGTGCACATTAACGAACACTCTGGATGGCCTTGACAGGAGATTTTCATCTGTCTTCTAACAGCTGTCCAGTGATTCCCCTTCCCCCCATTTTCTCTGAGACCCTGGGGTCCTTGTGACCTTGCAATTTAACTCATTGTGTGCAAAAATTGCTTTCAGAAGTAAAATATCCCATCCAATTTACGATTGATCTCAAGATTTTCAGCTATTCGCTTCTACATCGAGAAACAATATCTGCCACTCTATGCAAAATTCGTCAAGAAGTGATGCTTCAGTTTTTTCCGATGACTGCGTCCTTGAGCAAGATTCTCAGTTTAATTATATCAGGGGATGTGCACCAGATATCGTAAACTGCGATATGAAAATAGGCGTTTATATTGGGACTTTTAAGTATCTGCAGATGTCGTTGAAAACAGGTGTATACAATTAGATATCAAAATTGGACTGCATAATAATTTTCTACTTCCTATTATTTGTTGTGGTATTGAAACTTGAACTTTTTGAAAACAAGATAACAGGAAACTTGATGCCTTTGATTGCAGATGATACGCATTATCTTGGCATTAGGCATTTCATTTAACAGGTCGTTGCAAACCACGGCCCACCACCGCTTTTTGTGCGGCCCCCGGGCTCTGATTGCAACTAAAATAAATTTGTAAAAGAGAAATTGAATGTATAGCGGACAACAATTCCAACTACTGTGAAGCGAACTTTAATTAAAATAATGAATTTCAATAAAATTATTATGTTTCACTTTGGATTATTGATTATATATTTATGTCTTTGGCATCAACCTTACCATTTTCAGTTCCCAGCCGTCCCGTGGCCGAGTGGTTAGCGCGCTTGGCTGCAAATCTAAGGGACCTGGGTTCGAGCCCCGGGTAAGGCATGGATGTGTGTGTGTCGTTTTTCTGCTGAGGTCCTGCCATCCTCTCAGACCTTCTACTGTGGCATATAAACTGACAGGCTCCTGTCAGGTCTCTGTGGCAAGCAGCTGCTTGAGGGGGTATTTATTTTTTTTTATTTATGCCGCCCTTCAGGTAAAACGTTTTCCCTGGCTGGGTTAGGTGACGGAATCAGTATTCACAATGAGCTCATCTTACAAATTCATCATATTTTACAAAATGAAAATGGTAGCAAGAATACCAAAATCGGATTTAAGGATGAAGTGCGGATTGTCAGAAATTGACTTCTTATGTCTTATGCATGCAATTTTTAAGCATATCTAATTATATTATATATAAATCTCTTTTTAAATATGGCGACGCTGTCCGAGTGGGAGAGCGATTAATTTGTTTTGCTGCTGAGCAAAAGAATCCGAGATCTGAACTCGAATACTTTTACGTGTTACAGTGAGAGGCCTGATTGTCAGACTTTTGAGAAAAGTGTGTCTATAGTGTATAGTGATATTTCTTATTTTTATTTCATTTATTAGGGGTCCACCTCAGTTGGACCCCAGTACGGCCAATCAAATTGGGACTTCAAGGAACTGAATTCCTTGCTAACATTATTCGAATGGAATTTTAGCTTTCGTCAGTTGTGAGAGAAGTCAGCTCCATTCCACTGATTAACCGGAATAGAGGACCTCTTTCACACTGCGGGTGGAGAATTGATCCCCTGAGCATGGGAACCAGAAAGGGGATTCAGGTTTTAAGATGAAATTCATTGCAAAAGCAAATTCATTCCCTTCCCCCCCCCCATTAACTTAACCCTGAAAAGGAATTACCGGCTCCCAGCTCTTAAAGCTCATCCATTCAAATACATGTTGCCCAAGAGCCACAGGTTAAAGCCTTGGCTGAAACGTTCCTTCCTTTTACAGCGTAGCGCTCTCTCGTCACAATGAAATATGTGTACAATGCATTTCAAAATGTTCTTAAAATCGTCTTGCAATTCTTGCGTCTTCAGTTATTTTTGCGCAGCAAAAGAGATTAAAAATTCTCAAAATTTTATGAAAAACATCCTAATTACACTTTTCTAAATTTAATTTATTTATCCGTGCATGTTATTATTGTTTGAGTAGATTTTATTGAATTTAATAAACAGTGGGCCATCCCTGATAATGGTGGTTACGTTTCAGATTATGTCCGTTATCGGGAAAGATTCGAGTTTTAAAGTTCCTCGCTTTAAGTTCTCTCTTCCCTTTCGTTTTTCTAAAACTATTTTTAAAGCGAAAATTGATTTCCCATTACTTCCCAGGTTATAAATTGTAATTGGTCCCATTGGTCAACAAAATCTCTTCAAACATACAAAGTTCACTTTAATACAAAACAGAATAGTACCTAAGTATTAAAAATATGACACTAATGGTCAATTACTGTATTTAAATGACATTCTTAGTCATTAGACTACGCATAAACGATAGTTGCATCATTAAAGTTACGTGGAAAAGGCAAAAAATGTTAGTGATACCATCCTTATTATAAATATGAGCATAGGCCTTTGCGATATGATTAATTGCTCATTTAATTCTAATGAATTCCCAGCTCCATGGAAAGAAGCCATCATCTCACCCGTACCCAAAGTTTCAAATCCTTCTAACCTCTTGATTATCAACTTATTTTAATTACATGTGCTTTAAGCAAAATTTTAGGAAAAGTTGACGAGACTCAATTGTCGACTTTTGTAGAAAAATTGTTTGCTGCGTCGGATTTAGGAAAAATCGGTCAACTGAAAGTCTCATGACACTTCTCGTTAATCAATGGGGAATGGCTTTATAGACAACAAAGTGAAGACGGTTGTAGGACTGGTTTCCCTTGACATCTCAAAAGCATTTGATTCACAAATTTAATGCAAAAATAACAATTTATGAATACAAATTTATCTTGCAGAATCTCGGCTATGATCTTAATCTCTCGCCCTCAGCTCCTTCTTGGTTTAAAAAATTATCTGAACGACCCTGTTATCCGAAGTAAATTAAGTACTAGTGAGATCTCTACTTCTCTTAAAATTAATCGGGGAGTACCCCAAGGAACCATTCTTAGCTTCCTTCTCTTTATTCTTTTTGTTAATATCTCCCAGAATTCTCCACTAACTGCAAAATTTTAATATACGCAGAAGATTATCTCCTTTTTTTACCTCAAGTTCTTTCGCTTCTCTAAAACAAGAAATAGAAATTAATAATCATGATGTGCCGTATTGGTATACTAAAACTGAATTCACTGTCAATATCAAGAAAATGAAATTGTTTTTTTTCTTCAACCTCAAATTTTCCCATGCCTGACATAGACCAATGGCAGACTGGGTCTAAAATTATTCGTTGCCAGGAGAAAAAGTGGGCCCACCCACAACTATAAGGCTATCATTTAATTTTTTTTAAGAAATAAATAAAATTTCCAAAAAAATACATAAGTGTTAAAGTGTTTGCGAAATAAATGTATATTTTTTAGTAATTACAGTGTACATATATTCTACATATTACTAGCAGTATGCAGTAGATACTAAATGTAAATACAGATTGTTATAACTGAATTTTTAATTTTTTTAATTTTAAATAAGTGGTGGATATTTTTAAATAGTTTGCTTGTACTGAACATTTTATACATTAACAGGTAGTTCAAAAGCATATTTCATGCAGTCCACAATATTAAGAGCAATTGTTTGAATTCACTAGACGATTGTGCAAATCAATCAATAATTGCTTTTGCATCCAAATTCACCTAACAACAATTCCTTTTCAATGGATAGCAACATGTATGATTCCAAGTTCTCCTCAGACAGCTTTTCTTAGCCTTGTCTTTATGATCTTTAGCTTTGAAAATGTCCTCTCATATTGGACTTGAGTAACTGATAGTGTGTAGATGACTTATAAAGTTCATAAAGGTTATCATATGCCTTGTCATGAAGTCTGTTGGATGCCAGAATTTTCAGTACAAACGATGGGCAAGTGCTACAAATTTTGCTGGATCCAAGCAGAAAAAATCTTTATACAACTTTATGTGTTGTACAAAGCGTGAATCTAGTAACTGGACAATGCGGTCCATTATTAGGTTAAACACATTTACTCGAAAATCAGCTAGAGAATCTGAGGAATTTCTTTCATCATCTATAAGCTCATCTGCCATTCTTTTCTCCTTCCTCTGCTTCTTAACTGGCAATGCTGTTTCTAAAGAGTCAATTTCCAATGTTTGATTTTCATCCATATTCAACTGTGAAATCTTGTCATTACATTTATTTACAAAATCCAATGCCTTGCTGTCAGTTAAATTAAAGTTCCCAGGTTCGAGTCCCAGCTGGGTCAGCGTTGAGATTTATCTCCGCAAAATTCCCCGCCCTGCCCACGGTCAGTAGGGGGCACCGATGGGCTTGGAAAGGCCGCCGTCCGTCGGATGGGACGTTAAGCCGTGGTCCCGTGTGCGGTAGAGCCATACACTGTGCACGTTAAAGAACACGCTGGATGGCCTTGACGGGAGGCTACCATCTGTCTCCCAACAGCTGTTCCAGTGGGTCCCCTCCCACAACCTTCTCTGAACCTTCGGGGTCCCTGTGACCTGGCCATTTAGCCCATGGTGTGCAAAAAAGTGCCGCTCAGAGGTAAAACAACACACAACACAAAGCCTTGCTGTGAACGTTATCAAATGTTCTTCTCTGTTCCTTCAACTCTGTTGCAGTTGAATCTACTAAACTCCATGCAGTCAACGTATCTAAACCACTTGTTTGTAAATAACTTGATAACGGGGCTGTAGTTTCAAATACAGGGTGATTCAGTTAAGAGTGTAAAAACTTCCTGGGAGGGGTAGGTTGCACAAAGACGAATCGAAATCATATAGCAATGCAGGGTCAGTAACGGCATCAACATGTGCTAGTGTACTGAGAGGACGTAAATGAATGACCAGCACGTAAGTGAACAAAATGTTTTTTATTAATCACAAGAGTTACATTTGTGAAATGCACAGAGGTCACAGAAGGCGTTCGAAGTTGTGAACACGAGCTGTAACACAGGCCTGACATCGTCGGCGCATGGAATCACGTACATTCTGGAAGATTCATGGCGTGTGTCGGAGTTCCGAGGCAGCTACGGAGATGGGTGAGACAAGGTCCTCAGCACTTTCAACAGGGGTGTCGAACACCAGTCCTTTAATGTAACCCCAGAAGAAGTAATCAAGGCATGATAGGTCCGGCGATCTTGCAGGCCAATGAACAGGACCACCACGCCCGATCCACTGTTGTCCAAATATCACGTTTAAGTGTTGACGAACTTTATGGCTGAAATGGGCGGGGGCCCCCATCGTTCTGGAACCACATTCCACTGCGCAGTGACTGAGGGACCTGTTGTTCATCCAAAAGTTCCGGCAAGACATCTTCCAGAAATATCCAGTAACTCCTTCCATGCAGACGAACAGGCGTGAGGTATGGGTCTATTAAGTGGTCCCCAACAATGCCGGACCAAACATTTACAGCAAAACGCTTTTGTGCTGCACGTGTTCGTGTAGCATGGGGGTTCTCCACTGCCCATGCATGCATATTATGTGCATTGAAGCTACCTTCCTGTGTAAAGCATGCCTCATCTGTGAACGGCTCAGAAGCAGAAAATTAGAGTTCTGCCGCACTCTTCTGCAGGTACCATTGTGCAAATACAATGCACTGTGGGTAATCATCAGGCTTCAGTATCTGGACACGCTGTACATGATATGGATGCAATTGGATATCGTGCATAATCCTCCATACAGTGGATTGGGAAAGACCGACCCGGTAGACGATTGCTCGAGTATTGGCACCTGGAGTGTCTTCTGTATGATGTAGCACATTCTCCTCCATATCAGGGGTCCGTGCCCATCGTTCCCGACTCCTGGCAGGGCTCTGGAAGGAACCAGTGTCACATAACCTCTGATGCAGCCATTCAAACATGTGGTGGTTGGGAGTACACCTCATCAGGTATCGTTCCTGGTACACATGCGCAGCAGCTCCCCCGTTGCAGTCCGCAGCCCCGTATGCAAGATGCATATCGGTCAACTCCGCGTTTGTGTAATCGGCCATCCTACTACATCTGTGGGCGGTTCACGAATGACAGTTACCTGCGAGGACATTGTGCAGTCCCGTGGCCATACAATGCCATCTACCTTGTCAAACAACGGCATCTACCACGTGAAGATGCTGTTACCGACCTTGCATTTCTATATGATTCCGATTCGTCTTTGTGCAACCTATCCCTCCCAAAATTTGTGCATGCTTAACTGAATCACCCTGTATATAATAGTAAGTAAATGCTGTCAATATGAGGTGGGGGTGGTTCAGTCGGTCTGACGCCAGGCTCGTAATCTGCAGTTCCCAGGTTCGAGTCCCAGCTGGGTCAGCGTTGAGATTTATCTCCGCAAAACTCCCTGCCCTTCCCACAGTCAGTAGTGGACACCGATGGGCTTGGAAAGGGCGCCGTCTGTCGGATGGGACGTTAAGCCGTGGCTCCGTGTATGGTAGAGCTATACCCTGTGCACGTTAAAGAACACATTTGGATTGGCCTTGACATCCCTCCCCCATCCTTCTCTGAGCCTTCGGGGTCCTTGTGACCTGGCCATTTAGCGCATGGTGTGCAAAAAAGTGCCGCTCAGAGGTAAAACAACCCAACCCAACTGTCAATATTGTAACAAACTTTAGAAGACTTTGTAGTAAAACATTTGTTTCTTGTTTTACTTTTGTATCAAACTTGTCTGAATCTTGTATCATTGATAAGCATGTCAATAGATTTACAAAAGTACTGACGTGGCATCATCAAGACGTAAATTATGGACGTAAATTCTATCCATACAGCCATTCTCTTCTATGGTTTTTTTAAGAAAGTTGCTAAATTCTGGAGCAAATTGAAAAAAGAAACTGCAGGCAGGCAACATTTTGTTGTTTCAGTTATCACCAAATTCAAGACATGGGCATAGCACCATATATGAACATGTTGATCAGCCACATCAGTAATTTTACTTTGTAAACCATTATACTGGCCATGGTAGCTTGCAACGCCATCTGTACTATCAGATAAACATTTTTTGGGATCAATTTTAAGATGCTGTAATGTTTCAATCAATAGATCAAAAAGTCCCTGTCCTGTACCATCCCCCCCCGGAGTGGGACCTCCTTGACGAGGGGGGGGGGGGCTTACGGTACCTCTGAGAAGTTGGGCTCGGATTGCTGGCACTCTGGAGTTCTTGAAGTCTGGTGGCCCCCGGTGGAGGGGGCCAGTTGAGGGCTGGCGGACTACTCGGGCTGTGTGGTCCAATTAGCTTGTTGACTCGTCCCCAGCAAAGCTGGGGGTTGCAGCCGAGATTGAAGGGCTCTTCTAAGGGCCTCGGACGGGGCTTGGGGAAACCTGTCTTCTGTTGGCCCATCGGGGAGTACTGCGGATTGAGTTGTGCACCTCTTCGTACACTCGTCCGTGGACTCTCTGATGCGGTCTCTGTGATATCGTGGTGGACGGATGTTCACTGGGGTGGGGGGGGGTCTTCAGCCCGTTCACAATGGAGAGGTAGAAGTTGGAGGCTCGCGGCCTGGGTTGCCCACCATGGCTAGCGGGCTTATCGATGGAAAGTCCAAACTAAGAGTCCCACGGAATTTCATTTGGACTCTATAGCTTTTGCAGTGGAGGAACTTGGGTTCCTCTGTGAAGTGGGGTCCGTGTTGCTGTGGTCTTGTTAGCCCTGGTAGGCTGACATCTTTGTCGTTGTCGCTGGAGGGTCGCGGACCAGTTTGGCCTGTGCTTGTCCAGCGTTCCCCGACGTGGCTTCGGCATTTTCAAGGCCGAAACGGCGAAGCGGGGCTGTGGTTGCCCGGCTCGATGGAGAGGACGAAGTTGGAGGTCATGCCGAAAGGGTGTGGGGGCACCTGATTAGGTGTGGCTTATCGACGGAAGTACCTAGGAACCTCTGCTGCACAGGACTCTAAAAGTTAGGACTTCTGTTTATTTTTCTGGCTCAAAATTCAAAAGACAAGATCTTTTATTTTATATATTGGCAAGTTTCTGGACAAAATTCAGTTAGTGTTGGGCATTTCCTAGGCACCACTCAAAATTTCAAAAGATCCCACTCTCACTGCACATCAATGATTATATCTTCAGGCAGGCTATTAAAACCCAAACAGTGCTTTTCTCTTCACAGGGTCTTCTCCCGCTGTAGGCAGGTACTATGTAAGGCAAGTTTTAACTGTAAGGAACCTTTTTAGTCGATAGTGGTTTCTGTGACTTCTCCCATATGGTGATATGCAGTCAATGTATTGCGGTGCAGCGGGGCTGTCACGATATACTTCGTTGTCCTGTACCATCATTACTTGTCACAACTGAAAGTAGTCCTCACAGATAACACTTTTAAGCACATACCGAAAAATAATGCTAAACTGATTGATGGATACCTTGTGTTGAATCAACTTGAATAGAAAAATATTTTTCTTGATAAACTTCATGACTAATTCTTTCTTGTATCATATTCTTCATAATTTGAATTAACATGTTATAGTTGTTTTACTCAGGTATGTAACAAGTCCAACACGGCCTTTACTTTGAGCCTTTTGTAACGCTCCACAGATTAATAACTGTTTAAAGTTTTGGACTTTTTATCTTATCCAATATTATTCAAACTCCGGATAGCTTAATCGGGGCCAGGCAGTAATAATAATTTGCCAAATAAGTTGAAATAGGGTTTGGTAAAGAATTGCCAAGTTTTACTTATCGAGTAAGAATTCAAAAATAATTGTAAAGTTTAAATATTAAATACAATCAAAAAATAACTCACGTTGCTCAAGAGAAAAAATAGCAAAGATTCAAAAGTTTCTAAAACAAACAAAGTTTGTTTCCAAAATTTCAACTCACCAACATCAAATGAAAATGTCGGCTACATCTCGACACTCAACTTCAACTAACTCCTACTCAATTCTCTGCTTCCTTCTAACTTCATCTCTAACTTCTAACTTCTCTTAAATCTGTGACCTAATGTCACTGTTATATCGGTGTTGTACAAAAGCCTTCATGTGTGATGTAGCACGCCAGTAGTTTAGTCCCAACCGACGCTACCCAACGCACAGTGCTTTCCCCTCTATGACTCACCGGCAACGCCCACTTCTGCCGCTTATTAATATCCATAATTAATAATTCATAATTAATAATAATCAAAAATTAACCCCTTTATTAAAACCCTCTTTATTAAAAAATTACTCCCCCTCTTTTTAAAAAACCCCGTCCTCCCCCCATTTTTAACTCGTGGCGCCATCTAGTAACTATGAGGAATACTATTTTAAATAAACCATATTTTAGCTATAATTTCCCGATTTTTGACTTCCCCATTAAAAATTCCCCCTTTTTAACCACCTGGCACCATCTAGTGACTACGATGAGTACTTAAAAAAAACTTATTTTAGTAGTAATTTTTCTCAGACTCCTCCCCTTATTAAAAAATCCCCCCTTAATAAAAGCTCCGTCACTCTTTATTAAAATTCCTGCAATGCTGTTTCATTATTCTATTTAACTGAATCGAGAAAGGTAAAAGAATCTGAAAACTGTACGATATTAGTGTAATAATGTTGTAGATTTCATATGAGTGGTGGCTATGAAAGAAATCATCTCGTTTGTAAAGTGTTAGAGCTTCTTCTGTAGCAAGTGTCTGATAACATGTTTATTCTTGCATGTGAACACCCACACACTCACATGCACACAGAAACAGACATGAAGATGTATACACACACACACACAGAAACAAACATGAAAACATAAACATATGCACACGCATGCATGGACACGCAACACACGCACGCACACATACAATTAACACAATTACAGAGACGAAACAAGTATGTGACAAGATACGAAGAAAAATCGCATTCGTGTATGCCTAGAGACACACACTTGGAAAGGCATCCGTTGAATATGTATAATGCCATACACCACACAAGAATATACTATGCATAAGATCAGAGAAACCGTACATACATAATCTTTACACATTCATAGGTTTATGTAAAATTAAACAGGATTTTTATTCTGCTTGAAAACAACTATTGTCTTCCGTTCACTCGAATCAGACTTAAAGTTAATGCAGTCAACATACTATAATCGCTATGACTGTTCATGCTATTGTAAGAAACTTTCAAAAGACAATTTCTATTGAAGGTCTGATCAAACGATTCACGGTGGTTGAGCGAAACAGTGACCTTTACCGATAGATGGCGCTGGTGAAATGCCCAGAACACAGAAAATCGTTTTTTTAACTGTTGCAGTGTTCATCTTCCTTCGAAAGTTCTATCTTTTGTGCTCATAAGAATAGTATATAGATATTAGGAGACACAAGAAGGAGACACGTTTTATGTTTCAATGAGTTCACAGTGCTGTTTATGTCAATATTCTTCTCAAGTGAATGATTCACATACAGCTGAAATGTAATATTCACAAGCTTACACAAAAAGTGAATGTTGCAGACTTGCATCTTCACTAGAAATGATCGTTGTTGTAACAAATTGTAACATTAACACCCTAATACTTTAAAAAAATGAATGGTTAAAGCATTGTTACCAACCTTCTTGCTGGCACAGGGCGCCCTCTGTCGGACAGATCTGTCTGTTTCGAATGCTTACGTTACGTTTTCTTTTAATGTGAGAATGCTGGGTAGGGTGTTTTTCTTTTGCTTCTCTATCACTTCTCCTTTCATTTTCAATCTTCTCTTTCTTTCTGAAATGTGATGATTGAGTTTGAAGTGTGAAAGACTTTATGCGTTAGTTCCTGTAAACGGTTGAACCGCAAAGTATTGTCTATCGGTTATGGGGGCCCTCAGAATCGAGAAGCATTATGCTTATGGAATTTACTGGAGTAATGCTACTTTCTATAGACAGTGTTGTTTCAGATTTCCAAACAGGATACATATCATTGTCGAAAAACTTGTGTTTGCCAGAACCACTTTCACACGAACATAGTACCACTTGTTCTAAGAATTCCACACTAGTATAGAAATATTCTCATGCAGGAAAAATAACTAAACCGATTCTCTGACAGAAAAATAACTAAACCGATTCTCTATTCATCTTTGATAGTTAAATGAATCATTTCTCAAGCATCGAGGATTCTCAATTTATGATAGTATAGAGAAAACAAGCGAGGAAGGCAGTCCCTGTCTATATTAATGTTGTAAACCCTCAAGCATAGTACATTACGTTTCATATATTTTTATCAATCAGTCCATTCACGGTTTTAATGGCTTTTTTGGTTCAAATCTTTATTGTCTATGGGAAATGCATGAACCAGGTTTGTTTTTTAGCAAAGTGCATGGTCATATCGTTACTGTGAGAAAGATCGTCCCCTGCCCATTTTTGCATCGAAGTCACCAGCGAACTGTTCCACAGAAACGGTGCATTATCGTGGTTGGAAAAAAAAAAATAAAAGTTGAATCTTAAGTGATAACTCCCCCGAATATCATTTGAAAATTCGTGGATGTTAACGCTATCATCTAACAAAGGACGCAGGGAATAATGCTAAAGATTTCGTATTATTTCATATCACACTGGGATTTTTACACATTTTACGAAACTCCTATTAAGTTTTTACGCTGAATTATACGTCACACACATTTCTTATGACATTACCAATTTTCTGTATGTTCCCTTTCTAATGTACGAAGTCAAACATATTCTCCCTGTACCCATACTTCCTTTAATTACGCTTCCTTGTAACATCAGCTGACCGCATGGAGAATGTGATAACTTATCCCCCTAAAAGATCCGAAGGCAGCATACATGGAGCGGTATGGTTGATCTGTTCTGATAAAGTGCAGCATTTTCGTCATGTCATTATTTAACTTATCCATTAGTGTTCAAAAGATCTTTGAGGAAGATAAAGCACGGAACGACTGCTCTTCTCAAAGTAAGTCGACCATATCTAATTATTTTATGTTTCCACGGCTGTCCCATAGGTGAGCGCGAGGGGCGTGGGTGAGTGGTCTGTGACCTTTGCACGTCACCAGTTGGCCAGCCCGGCCAGCCGCGCCGATCGTCTTCCGCCGGCTGGGGGGGGGGTTGGGCCGACGCTCGGCTGCCTTTCCTGCCGTCACGGTGGCGATGCGTAGGGCGCCCTCTATCTGGCTGACCCGTATAGCGTATCGCGACCGAGAGTAGCGCTTGTTTCTTGGCGAATGTTTGTGTTAATTGTTTTTTGAATTATTTCTTTTTAGTTGTCTATTGTAAATGTGAGAATGCGATCAGGATTTCTTTACTGTATCTTTCCTATTCCTTCTCTTTTCGTTTTCAATCTCTCTTTTTTCTGAATTGAGATGATTGGTGTGTGAAATAACCGCCGAAGAACTTACGTTACGTTTTTTCGGCGGTTGAAGTAAGAGAATGCAAAGATAGGCCGAGCGGATCGGTTCTTGGAGCCCAACTCTTTTAGAATCGTGAAGCAATTTGTACTTTTCATGGAACTACTGAGAATCTTGCTGTTTTAACTATAAAGAGTGAGTTTTCAGATTTTAATTTCCAAACATAGAGAAAATGGCCAAGAACTATTTTGCAACTATCGCAGAACATCCTAATCAGCTTATTAGAGATTTATTTAATTATGATGTGGGCCCTTCACGCAAATTCAAACGACCAAAATCTCTACTTCATAATCAGGATTAAGGAAGGGATCGATGGCAGATGGCGCCACTAGTACTGACCCCAGCTGGAGTCGAACTTTAACTTATTCCTTATTTGTTACTTACCTTTCTCTTACTTCTCCCTTCCCACTTTCGCCACCCCCCACTCTTTTCAACTCATATTACGGTTCTACCGTCATTTATTCACACATTTCATTCATTTGGCTACTGGCGTTAGCTAAGATTAAGCAGGTATAGTTCCCAGGCCTGGGATGCTGCTGTCACTGTATGATCTTTGATCTTTGATTTAATGGCGTATTTACCTTTATGTAGCTTGTCAAGCAAAATTTTCTGCGTAGGTGAGTTGTTGGTTTTGAGATTCACGGTTTTGAGGAGGTTGTTCGTCAGATTATGGTGAGTCTCTTTCTTGTGTGATAACCTGTTTTCTGCGTTGCTTAGCAACTGGTGAAAACTGTGTATTGCTCATCGCTGTCTGTGAGTGAACTGTCATCGTTCCATTCAACTGTCATTGACATAGAACTGTCTTGGTCTGAAAATGTCAAATCACAATAATAATTTGCCACTTACTCTTTGACTCTGATTCCTTCCTCACACAGGAAATAAATCCCTTTCGTTTACTTTAATTATCATCCGATGTCTCACGCTCGTCACTTCTTACGGATCTCCGAGATCACCTTACAATTTTTTTTTCAAGAATAGCTGTGGTCACAAGTTCTAGTGTGACTTTAACTGAACGGGGTCCTTATCCTGGTTTTCGGAAAAGGAAAGGGGGACGGGAGCCTTTTTTATTTTATGCGGCCGATACTTAATTTCTTGCGCAATGGCAGGAACCCGGATTTGGATCCCTCTGCCCTCAAGGGTGCTAAATGTTTTATGTTTTTCTTTGGTTATGGCGAAAAGTTTGCATTTGTGTTTCTCTTGAAGCCCCACACACATCTCAATTGTGCATACTAGGAAGGGGGAAGGACGCCGTTTAATAAGACTTGGGAATTTACCCTAGCAAGCACACCCCATTCCAAACGCGTGTGGGGCAGTGAATGCTGTGTGAAAGTTGATTGAAAGATGTATATTTTTGAGGGACAGCTGGCAGAGAACATTATGTTTCGCTGAGGCTGTCTCGCTGATCACATTAAATTAGTTTAACCTTATGCCGGAGCTAGTGTCTGAATCTTAGTTCGACGGCACAAGGGATTAAGAAAAACTCAAGTGAAACTGATTTTAGATATAATTTGCTTTCGAGAGTTTTTCCTAATTATAAAGGAGGAGACATAGACGTAATGTAAGCTTTTCGATTGCAGCCCCCTTTAAACCGAGCAAATTCGCGCATTGCAGTGAAGCCAGGGAGAGGAGCAAGGGATTAAGCCAATAGCCCTTCGCTATGCCCCTGCCTCTTTATCGATGTCCATCTCGGTGCTATTCTTTCGAGTGGAAACTGGTTCCATCCACAATTCTTCTTTTTCACTATTGTCACTTGGGATTATTTTCGCAGAGCGAGGGTTAAATGTTACTTCACTCGTATTTTTATGCTCAATTTCTTCCTGTTCGTCGTCGTTATTAATGGTTGGAGTGCTTATATTCCTTCGTTCGTTTCTTTCTCTCTCATCGCTTCTTCTAACACTTCCATGAAGGTTCAAGCTCAGCTTTTTTCTTATATATTTTTTCTCTTGTAGACACTTGACCCCGAAGTGACCTTGATGTCGTCATCTTCGGCACAGCCTGATGACCCCTCTATATTCTATTGTGGCAGTGAATTTACCAATTCGTATAAAATTGCCTGTCTTCTTTCATCTTCATTTTGACTCTCCTAGATCTGGCTTTTATGTTGGCCATTCCTTCTTCTTGTATGTTTTATCAACTATGGATGGAACTTCGCCGTAACTATTCAAAGTTTTGGCAATATCCTCGTTTTTAATGTAGAAGGTCAGCTTGGAGACAGTGACAATTTTTATAGAGAGAAAATTTTAATACTTTGAACACTCTATAAAATTTAGTATATAATAATAAATTGAGATTTATGTGCGAATGCATGATAACAAGTTCTATATAATTATATAATATGTAATTGTAGCTATCTTCAAAAAATATCAAATCGCGTTTCGTACTTGTAGAAAATGTCAACAGATGGCAGCAGGCACTTCTCGTATCAGTTATGAAGAAACAACTACATTTTAAGAACAAAGTGCAGAAACCTGTATACATCGGTATGCTCCAGGGATCTGCAACATACATTGACTTATATGTTCGCAAGATTATTGCATGTGTTAATTTTAAAAATTCTGCAAAATTACTCAAAATAAACATACCACGGCTTTCCCAGCTATCGTAAAATGCACTCCTGAACGGGATAAAACACTCATTCAATAACTTTAGGGTCAGCTACCACTGTACGGAAATAGCCATGGGTGTTAGAGAGTTTGAAACACTAATTAAAGCACATTAAATATTTCAAGGGTAAGAAAAACCACAGCTGCAGTGGGCTAAAATGATTGCACTGCGCAGCTCGCCCCTTACAGTTTTTTTTTTTTCATGTCTGCACACCACTTTGCTCGTTCAGCTTAGGCACAATTCCGCAAAGAGGCGCCACTTATGCTTATGCGAAGTAATGCGAGGCTGGCCTTTTTCTCCTTAGATCATCTTTGACAATATATCGCATTAGGGGTTCTCAACGTGGGGTACACTGGAAATTTTTTTGGAGTACGCCGTGAGAGCTCAAAAGTCACTAGATATGTGTTATATATATGTTTTTTTTATTCCACTGTTATATTATAACCATAGTTTTATCTATTTATGCAAGGGGTACGCCAGTTACATACACATTTCCAGGGGGTACGTGAAGCATAAAAGGTTGAGAACCATAGCTAGAGAGAAAGGTTTTATTCGTATTCTTGCTTTATTCGTCTAAAAATAATAGCTTTCAGAAAAGCACCTTTTGTTCTGCTTTGCATATTTAGGGAATTGGCAAATATGTTGGCATGGCCCATTATTGACGATCATTCGTTTCACATCACCAGTGAGTGGATCTTTGAAATTAATTTTATTGTCGTTTTCCGTAATGTTTGAAATGTTCTTAGTACTGTTCGTAACCATAGCAGTATCTAGTCAACTCTTCCTTCTCTCACGTGATTCTTTCACCCGCGCTAATGTAATCGCACATGTAACCGACCCATAGATGTAGAAGCTCTCTTAGTTCGACATTAATTTCACTTCGCGTACAGAGAAAAATTTAGATAATTGTTCACCTCGTTTATTAAAACAGTTATATCCACCAGATGGCGCTCACTTTTGTGTGTAGCATAAACCAATCTATTTATATAATACTTTTAAATTCATAGAAGAACAGAAACTGAAATGAGTTTTCAATGACCAAAGCGGTGCTAATTGAACAATTTGTTTTAAAATTTGTATACAGACTAGCCTATTTCAATAATTTACATTTGTACTGAAAGCAACCCGTTTCTTAATAATTTAAATTGCTTGATTTAAAATCGGAACAGAATTTATGGTATCGTTTCTTGGCCTCCTATATGTCATCAGTGAGGTTGTTGGTGATGGCCTCGAAGGATGACCAGTCTGGCGTCTGGAGGCTCTCCAGCCAGCAGCGTTGGAAGTCGGTGGCGCGGGATGAATCGCAGTCTTCCACAACTTCGAGCCAAGTATCTTCATCGGGAGCAGTAGGCAGGTTCATAGTGGGAACCTCGGTAGCAGAATCAGGAAAGTCCAATCGGGCAGGGGTGATGCAGTGCGGAGCAGCAAGGGGACGATAGGTCCCGGAGTTGTCCGAAGGGAAAGCAGCCGGTCGATCCTGGCGAACTGGAGAGTGACGTTGAGCTGCAGGAGTTGAGGGAGTTCTTGAGGAGAAATCGACGGGCCGGTGGGCATCATGGGAGTCCGTCGAGCCGGTGTGTCTCGCGGAGTCGAACTGGGAAGTAGTGGAATTGGAGATCGAGTCCGGAAGGGAGAGCAGACTGGTGTTAGCAGCGACGGGAGGCAGGTCCAGAGGAGACGTGCAGGCAGTCAGGTTATTGGCGGTTGGGCTAGTAGCAGCAGGGCTGAGAGTGCAGTCGGGATGGAGAGCAGGAGGGGCAGTCGAAGGTAAAACCGGAGTTGTTTTGCGGGTCCTGGCTGTTGAGCGGAAAGCATTGATGGATGAGGAGGTCCGTCTTGGTGGAGGACCAGATGAGTGCGTTGGTGAACGGCGTGTGGAAGATGGCACTAGGGGAGTGGCAAAATCCGGATGGTCGATTCGGAAGTGCTTCCTAATTGCCTTCACGTTGTCAGCGGTAGTGGGGCACAATTTGCATTGCAGGAAGTATTTGTATGTTGGGTGCTTTAGCCTGAGGTGCTTGGTGAGGTCACTGTGCGTTTTATAGAAGCCAGCCACTCTGATACCTGGCCTGGAGGAGCATGACGTGCAGCTGTAAGAGTCAGAAGGGAACAGAATGGGATAATCCAGAGTACTGTCGGAGTCTTCCATGGCGGGCGAGAGATGGCGCCACTATATGGATGCTGCGGTAAACCGGAAGTGCAGATCGTGGGAGCAGCGCTGTCCGGGAAGGTCGGTACGGATGCCTATGAAGAGCGCCGACAGATGGCGCCACAATACGGCCGCAGGAGCTAGCGAGCGACGGGCGCTGAAGACTGCGAGCGTCGGTCCGGAAGTGTGGGTCGTGGGCGGCTAGCCCAGCGCTGTCCGGGAGCGTCGGTGACTGCTTGTCGAGGTCACTGACGGGTGGCGCTAGTTGTCACGGCAGAACTTTTGCAGACGCACCGGCTACCGTTCAAAAAATAAATAAGTCCAGATAGACTATAAACCGTGAGAAATACGGAGTACTTTGCCATTCAAAGCAGAGGCAGGACAAGCACACTTCCTCTGCCGGCAAAAAAGACGCTTCCCCCCGGTAAGCCGAACTCTAAATTACGTTCAGAGTTCCTAAGAAAATTTAAGACATGCTTACCAGAGGGGATCGCTCCTGGTTTTGGCTCTTCATCTTCTTATTTTAATTTTAATTAAGTGAAATTAAGCTGATAAGAACAGATACTACACTTTGATCGATTACCGAATCAACAGCAAGAAAACCTTGGAAAAAATCCTCCAGCCACCCAATCCTTTCTGCACCATCGCCACCGAAGTTCTGGAATCACACTTCGCCAAAATTTACTCCTCAAGGGCATCCACTGCTGAGGACTTCCCGCGCTGGCCTTTTGACGACCCCTGCCAGGACTCTACCCACGCCCTGCAGGCACCGTTCTCTTGCGAAGAAGTCTCCACCAGGCTGTCCAAAACCGCCAACACTGCCCCCGGTCCTGACGGCCTGTACTACAAGGACTGGAAGAAATTCGATCCGGACTGCACCTTGCTCACTTACATCTTCAACAGATGTCTCCAGGCTGGGAAGGTCCCAGCATCTTGGAAGAAATCCCACGTCATCTTGATCCACAAAAAAGGTGATCGCTCGGACCCCAACAACTGGAGACCAATCTCCCTACTGAGCACAATAGGGAAGATCTACGCTGGCCTCCTTAGCTCCCGTCTTGGCACTTGGGCAAAGGCTAACGACAGGCTCTCACAATGCCAGAAAGGCTTCAGGGAATACGACGGCTGCTCGGAATCCACCTTCATCCTCCAGCAGATTATCGACTCCGCTAGAAGATCTGGGAAACAAGCCTGCATCGCTTGGCTTGATATTGAAAACGCCTTCGGTGCCATCTCCCACAGCTACATTCTGAATGTACTGGGGCAGATGAAAATCCCTTCTCCCTTCATCAACATCATTGGAGAACTCTACAGGGACTGTTTCAATACCATCCGGTCGTCTGCGGGCTGGACACGAGAGCTGCTGATGTCATCTGGGGTCAGGCAGGGTTGCCCTCTGAGTCCGCTACTCTTCAACCTTGCCTTGGAGCCAATTATTAGAAGCATTGCCTCCCTGGACAAATTGGCCTTCAACCTCGGCAACCATAAATACTCCTTGCTTGTCTATGCCGACGATATGGTTGTCACCAGCAATAACCCACCAAACCTACAAGAAATGCTCAACAAAATTCATCGCAAAGCCATGGCCGCTAATCTAAATTTCAAGCCCTCCAAATGTGCCACCATCCACATCGACTGCAGGAAACAACGCAGAGTTATGGACACCGTTTTCTTCCTTGACGAAACTCCCTGCCCAGTTCTTTCGGATCATCAAACCCTCAAATATCTGGGCACACCAACAGGCTTCAGGCACGACACCACCCCTCTTGAGAAAATAGCATCAATCAAGGAAGACCTAATCAAACTAAACGATTCACCCCTAGCCCCATGGCAAAAATTCCATGCCCTGAAGTCTATCATATTACCACGTCTGGATTTCTCCTTTCTCAATAGTTATATCCAAAAGAAGCATCTCAAAGAGCTGGACAAACTTATTCGGAAATTCTCCAAACTTTGGTTAAATCTCCCCTCCAGGGCCAGCGCTGAAATTATTTTCCTGCCAACCAGCAGAGGAGGAATGGGCGTCAACATGATGTCGGACCTCATCGACATCTCCACAGTCGCCCATGGCTTCAAACTTTTGGCCTCGCCGGACCCGCTGGTAAAATCCTTGGCCTCCGACACCCTACACATGGTAGTCAGGCGGAAACTTGGTTTCCACCCCTCCGCCGACGATAAATCCAACTACCTGAATGGCCTTTCAACTGGAGCTCTGCTTAGAGATGGGGGCGACATCTCATCCCTTTGGACTCAAGTTCGCTCCTGCTCGAGGAGACTGCAAAAGAGAGGCATCTGCAACTGGGTTCTCTCACCCTCCAAAAATGAACTCCAGATCCAGGTCAACGTTCCGGACTCCCGCCCCATCTTCTTCACACCTGCCAGCACCAAGCACCTAATCAGCTCCCTAAAGGCAAGCACAGCATTCACCTACTTTCTCCGCCTCTCCTCGAAACGGGACCAGGGCAAAACTGCCCCCTGTTTTGCTGCCAGCACCTCCTCCAACCATTTCACCAGTGGAGGCTCCTACACCCGCTTCTGCGACTGGAGGTTTGTCTTTCGTGCGAGACTGGGTTGCCTCAACCTCAACGGATGCTGCCGCTTTAACTGCACTGACCGGAGGTGTCGACGTTGTGGCTTTGAGTCGGAAACAATACCTCACGTACTCAACCACTGCAAGCCGCACGCTGCAGCCCGGCAAAGGCGCCACAACGAGATTGTGGAGAGACTATGCAAGGCACTTCCCAGAGGTACTAATGACCTCCACTGCAACAGCAGGTTCCCAGGCATAGAGGAAAACTTAAGACCCGATATCGTTTTCACGGGCCCAGATGGTGCAGTCCACATCATTGATGTCACCGTCCCTTTTGAAAATGGTATCACCTCGTTCTGGGAAGCCAGGAGCAGGAAGATTGCCAAGTACCAACCTATTGTCTCTCACCTTAACTCTCAAGGCAAGGCTGCGTTTGTGGACGCAATAATCGTCGGCTCTCTTGGATCGTGGGACCCTGCCAACGACCCCGTCCTCTCCAAAATGGGTATCTCCCCCAACTATTCAAAGCTAATGAAGAAACTAATGGTATCTAAAACCATTGCCTGGTCACGGGACATTTATATAGAACACGTTACAGGTACCAGACAATACAGAGATACTTAGCCTCCATCTATCTCCTGTATGTGCTTCATCTGCCCTCTACTTTTTATGGCCCAGCTGTATTTATTACCTGCTCCCCTCCGTGAGATGTGGAGCACTTTTATTCTCACTACCCCCCTAGTTTAGGGGTCGCTAGTTTTTTGCTACTAACAATGTACATAGTTTCCTAATGCTATCTTCTCATTGGTAGTGCGCTTCGCCTCCGCAGCTTACATTGCTGGCACCTACATCTGACCACCCACTGAACGATGCCACCTCATCAACCGGCGAGATGCTTTATTACCTCAACCTCCTCACATCAAGAACCATCACCATCCTTCCGGCTATTATGGACTCACTGTGATGAAGTGCCACCACCGGTGCCCACTGGACCGCCCACATCGAAGCCTACCACCCTTGCTGCTACCATTTTGCCTACGGTTTGGCTAAAGAACACAGTATCCTCTCATGTTGTGCCTACGGGCTGAAGAGCGCTGTAACCTTTGCTTTTGTTGTGCCTCCGGGCTGAAGATAGCTGTATTTCTACATTTATTGTTGTGCCCACGGGCTGAAGACTCCTGTATGATATTCACCGATTCTCAAATCACTCATATCTATCGACTATTGGCTTAATAAAGAGTTTTTAAATATGTTCTCGCCAGCTTAATATCTGACGCGTCCTCTATATGGGGTCGTGATATTAAGCGTATTTTTGGAACTGGATGGAAGGCATTGAGCTTGCTCAACTTCTGTCTTCTGTCACAGGTTGGCTCGGTATTGCACAACCACCGAGATCGGCTCACATTTAATAAATGAAGAATAGAAGTAACCTGCGTTAGGGTAATTTTCAATCGGTAAATAGGCGTCCAAAAAGATGCCGCGTGAGTTTGACCGCAATCAACTTTTTTCCCAATATCCATCATAACACAAATTTTGAATCTCCACAATAAGTCTATGGATTGTTTACACCTTACAGGAGTACACCAAAGCCTCCGCAACGGCAAGGCTCGACTCTTTTGAGGACTGGTGCACGGATTGGAGAGTGCAAGTTAACCCTACAAAAAGTATTGCAGTTCTTACGTCACATAAACGAAATCCCCATCATGAAAATTTCTACCTATTTGATAAACAGATAGTGTGCAGCGATCATGCCAAATATCTATCACAAGCTCAAGTGGGATGCCCATGTACAGAACGTTATTAGCAAAGCCAGAGCACTATACTGCAAACTATTCCCTCTGCTTGGAGGAAAATCTCATATCGCAACATCACATAAGGTGCTAATTTATAATCAGGTAATCAAACCTATCCTTCTATATGCTGCCCCCATCTAGGGTGCATGTTCGAATAAAAATCTTGCAAATCTCCAATCTCTACAAAATAAAATCCTACGATCTGCTGTAGCAGCTCCCTGGTTTGTCAGGAATACTATCATTCATCGAGATCTAAATTGTGAAACAATTCTCCAATACATCAAGAAAATGGCCAAGAACTATTTTGCAACTATCGCAGAACATCCTAATCAACTTATTAGAGATTTACTTAATTATGACGTGTACCCCTCACACAAATTCAAACGACCAAAATCTCTACTTCATAATCAGGATTAAGAAAGGGATCGATGGCAGATGGCGTCACTAGTACTGACCCCAGCTGGAGTCGAACCTTAACTTATTCCTTACTTGTTACTTACCTTTCTCTTACTTCTCTCCTTCCCACTCTTCCCCACCCCCCACTCTTTTCAACTCATATTACGGTTCTACCGTCATTTATTCACACATTTCAATCATTTGGCTACTGGCGTTAGCTAAGATTAAGCACTTATAGGCCCCAGCCTGGGACTGCTGCTGTCACTGTATGATCTTTGATCTTTGGGAGAACTGTGACTGCTATCTCAGAAATGGCAAAAGAGGTCTGGGTTGGAATCCTTTTCTACGTATATCCCCGACATGCCTCTTTGAAAATAAATGTCTATTTTTTTTCCATTGTATGTAGGAAATTAGATTCGGACTGACTATATTGTTATCTTTTTTCATGATATATTTTATGTTTAAATATAAATTTGGTCGATGGGCCTTATTATTGTTATTATTATAGGATGTGGTACATATTAATTTGCTTGAGAAAATTAAACAATATGTTCCAAATAACTAATTTCTTCTTCCGTAATGGATAATTAAGTACGTTTACTATGTTAGATTCTGTGATTCCTAATATATCTATTTTTGCTATGAATTCAGCCCTTTCAGTTTGGTATTTTTTGCATTCCATAATTATGTGTTCTGTATTTTCTATTATATTTTTAATAGCGTTAAAAATTAATTTTATAGCTTTCAGCTTTAATTTTTAGTAATTTATATATTTGAGTAATTTATTTAATAGCGTTAAAAATTAATTATTAGCTATAAAAGCGTTAAAATTAATATAAATAATATTTTTTTTGTTATCCGATGGATTTTTTTTCTCCCAACCTTACATTTTTTTACTTCTAGCGTTCCTGTCTGGTAGTTCTTATCAGGGAACTTATCTAGCTCTGAGAGCAGAGAGCGGTTTATAGGAAAAATTTCAACGCATGCACAGTGAGGAACCGAACTTCGATACACCAGATTACAATCCTGCTGCATTGGGTCTTAGTGGTAGTGGTAGTGGTGGTGATGGGGGGGAGGGTATTTTCCCTATCTCTGGTTCGTTTACTTCTAGAGTATCTCAACTCATTTCCTGTCTGATAGCGCGGACGTTCATGAGTCTCAAGCCTGGAGGCGGCCATTTATAGGCATTTGAAGGATTTTGTAGTTAAACGTGCATTTTGTACAACAAAATCCTTTGTTTGCCCCTACATATGCCTTCATATGGGGGACTAAATGTGTCAGGGGTATGCCTTCCCAGAAAAAAAATGGCTGGCTGTTGGAATTAAAAAATATAACACCTTCCCTGATTGGCCAATGACAGAAATCCAAGAGATGAATCCAAGAGGAGCCACAAGGGCTGTTGCAATAGCAAGTGTTCAAGAAACACTATTAGAGGACAAAAGAGTGGTCCTCAAAGACCATTAACTTTGCTCTCTTATATTGGTTCATGACCAATGGATCGTAGTTGATCAGCGATCTTATGATATCATATGGATGATCACCCACTGTATCAAAAAGTTCTTCGCAAGCTTCTTGATATGAGTATATATGTGGTCAGTGTCCAGATCTCTGTGGATATGTTTGTTTTTGACAAACCATGGAGCACTGACCACTGATCTGAGGACCTTATTTTGAAAGCTTTGGAGCTTTCTGATGTTCGTGTCTGTAGTATTAACCCCACACAGGTGAGGCATATGTAAGAATAGGTCGCAGAACTGTGTTAGAAAGGAAGAGTTTCTTCTCCGGAGGCAGTTTGGAGCTCCATCTCATCAGTGGACTGAGCTTACATTTGATAATGTTAGCTTTGGATAGCACATGGGCGATGTGAGCATCCCATTTCAATATACAGTGCAATACCACTCCTAGGTATTGCACAGTAGATTTCCACTGAGTTTCAATTCCAAATATTTTAGGACAGTCTGAATCCTTGAGCCTTTTCCGAGAGAAGAGTACTGATTTTCTCTTCTCTGCATTGATCTTTATCTTCTATTTGGAGTACCATCGCTCTACCTTGTCCATCCCAGTTGCAGTCTCTTGAAGGCAGTCATGATGAGATGAAGCTCAGGGAGATCATACATATACAGATTGAATAAAGTAAGGCCAAAAAGGGAGCCTTGTGGGACTCCTGCCTCAATGTTTCTTACTGAAGAGAAACTATCACTTATCTGGATGCTGAAAGTTCTTTCATTAAGGTAGGATTTGGTTATGATGGTCAAACCCGTTGGGAATTTGGCTTGGATCATTTTAAAAACGAGGCTCTCGATCCAGACCTTGTCAAAGGCTTTAGCGACATCGAGAAAGGTGGATGCGACGGTCTCATTCTTGTTAAGCGCCTCAGCCACTTTTTCTACTACTCTGAGTATCTGGTGGACAATAGAACGCTTCTGCCTAAAGCCAAATTGCTCTTCTAAAATCAGGTTGTTAAGCTTCATATGTTCTAATATACGGTTTAGGATGATCCTTTCAAAACGTTTCCCCATGCACGGAAGTAGGCTGATGAGCCTGTAGTTCTGTGGGAAGGTTTGGTCTTTCCCAGGTTTAGGAATCATGTTAATTATGGCTTTTTTCCAAATTCCTGGAAAATGCTTGATTCTCAGAAGAGCATTGAAGATAGTGCAGATGCTAACTATGGCTGTAGGAGGAAGTTTTTGAAGCATGGCATTTGTAACGCCATCATATCCAGGGGCCTTTCTTGGTTTTAGGTTTTTAATGGCCTCACGAACTTCAAGTCGAGTTGTAAATCTAATGGGCGAGATCACCATCTAAGAGAATCGATTGAGAGTGTTTTCAATCACCTCTGAGATGCTTTCATCTGACAGGTCACAACTATCCTGAAACTGATTTTCTAGTGTATTAGCGAACGGTTCCACCTTATCGTCATTGCTATACACAAGTCCATTCATTCCATGAATGGGGAATAATCAGTTGGAGGTTTTTTCAGAGCCGTTGTCATCCGCCAGATAGATTTGCCTTCAGTTGTCATACAAAGCAATTTTCTGTCCCATGACGTATCTATAGTCACGAATTTTCTCACGGAGAGTTTTTTAGTTCTTTAAGTAGCTCATGCGTTTCCGGTTTGCGGTGTTTCTGCCAGTCTCGTCTGACTTTGTCCTTAAGTGAGATTAACTCCAGGATGTCCTTAGGGAGCTCATTAGGATCCGCTAATCTTGGCTTTGTCTTGCTGGCCAAGACATGGGCATTCCTAATTTTGTCAATAAGGCTGGAGATCTCTCTTTCAATTAGCATAGGGGATACTCTCATTGACTAAGAATCATTTCACCCAAGATCACCTCTCCCAGTTGGTGATCTTGGGTGAAATGAAGGTTTCAGATCCCTCATTATTAATTTTAATGAGTACTGGCTCATGGTCAGAGCTGAGCTCGTGTAGTACTTGAAGTTTGTAAGAGAGACAGAAGTGGGCAAAAATAGTGATGTCCAGAATATCTGGCTTATTTAGGGTGTTATAGGAGAAGTAGGTGGGCTCCCTTGGTGGTCCCATCCTTATGACCGCCACTGCCCCCATAACCAAGTACATTTTGTTTCCCTCTGACAAGTCGTTTTGAAGGCTATTCCCCTTCATTATCAGTATTACTGAAGAGGAGATTTTCCGAAGGGCCTTCAGAATTAAACACATTAATTCATGACTAACGGAAGTGTTGCAAAATCTAGTTAATAACTGTGCAACAGCGAACATTGAAATCGCAGAAGTATTCAACAAATTCAGAACCATTATTTCTCTTGACGTTGAAGAAACGACGCATGGAATCCTTAACAGGGAAAATCCAACTTGCGACAAAGAGGAAATAAATATTCATCGACTCGGACACCTCGTAAAGAAAATCTATAGAAGTATTCCGCCGTTTATATCCCAAATTATATCATCTCAGCAACTCTCACGGTCTGTGGAGCAGTCAAAGACAATGAACAAACACAAGCAAGAAGAGTTCAAGCACATCATAACAGGGTTGGGTTGTTTTACCTCTGAGCGGCACTTTTTTGCACACCATGGGCTAAATGGCCAGGTCACATGGACCCCGAAGGCTCAGAGAAGGTTGGGGGAGAGGACCCACTGGAACAGCTGTTGAGAGATAGATGGTGGCCTCCCGTCAAGGCCATCCAGCGTGTTCTTTAACGTGCACAGCGTATGAGCTCTCCCGCACACGGGGCCACGGGTCAACGTCCCATCCGACGGACGGCGGCCTTTCCAAGCCCATCGGTGTCCCCTACTGACCGTGGGCAGGGCGGGGAATTTTGCGGAGATAAATCTCAACGCTGATTCCAAGCCCATCGGTGTCCCCTACTGACCGTGGGCAGGGCGGGGAATTTTGCGGAGATAAATCTCAACGCTGACCCAGCTGGGACTCGAACCTGGGAACTACAGATTACGAGCCTGGCGCGCTACCGACTGAGCCACCCCGCCCCATCATAACAGGGACAAGAATAGCTTCCATGATACTGAAACAAGATACAACAAATTATTTCCGAATCAGCGCTTTTACAGCAACTAAAATCAGAATTGATTATTATAGTCTGCAAGAGATGTCGCGTTAGTGAACACTTTGTAATCAATTGTCAACAAAACATCAAAAAGCTAAAACCAAAACATTTGAAGACATTACAGAAAAGGGTTATGTTGTTTTACTTCTGAGCGGCACTTTTTCTGTACACAGTGAGCTATATAGCCAGGTCACAAGGACCACAAGGGATCACAGAAAGTTGGGAGAAGGAAACCCATTGGACAGCAGTTAGTAGACGGAAGCCTCCCGACAAGGCTATCCAGCGAGTTCTTTAAGGTACACAAGGTATGGCTTTGCTACAAAAGGGCCCTTCTCCCCTGAAAATAAAGAGATGCGTGAATTTTGCAAGGAATCTTTTACACTTCAGCTGTCACTTTTAATTTTCTTCTAACCCAATGTTATAACTGGACCAGGGTCATTCGTAGAGTTGACTACATCAACAAAATGGCGGGTTACAATCGACTGCCTGACGTTCAAGTTGGTTTACATTGTAACTTGTTTTAGAGATTTACCTTAACTGGCATAGTGGTTAAGGAAGCTAGCAACTGTTCCATCAAGACATACTTTGTGTTATCTCTAACTGAGGCAGTGTTCAGCAGTGACCATGGTGTCAATAGGATAGAAGGCCTGTAAAAGCTAGGAGAAGTTTATAGGATTGTTTTCTGTCCTATGTGTTGCAAATAAAAAGAATCTACCGAGTTTATGATTTTAATTGACGAGGTGTTTGTATTGTTTGTTTGCATATGGCAAATTTCTTCAATGTAGTGAAGCCACCTAATTTGAAAAAGGGTGAAATGGCTTCGTTTTCTTTTCTTTTGAAAAGAAAAAACGAATTATTTCGCGCTTTTTCATTGTTGTTGACTTTTTAGAAAATAACGAGATTTCTGATTTCGAAAAAAAAAAATCATAATTTGCAAAGTAAATAACATTTGTAGTCAAGAAGAAATTTTGATCTGTTTGGAAATTTAAAATCTGAAATATTACAACAGTCTATAGAAGAAAGCTTTATTTCAATATTTCCAAAAGTGAATGTACTAATTATTTCATGATTCTGAAGGAGAGGGCTCCCAGAATCGATTCGCTAGACAGTACTATGACTTCTCAAACTTCAACCGTCTTTGGGACGTAACGCATAGAGCGAATGCCTGTAGGACGGTTATTTCACATCAAACATTACTGAAGAACACAATCAGCTCATTTCGGAGGGAAAGAGAGATTAAAAGGAAAAGAGAGAAGTGATAGGAAAGGCCTCCTAAACACACTCTCACATTATTTTATTTTTACATTTCAATAGATGTTAAAACTTTTCATATTAATAAATGGGATATAATACTGCATTTTATAAAAAAAACAATTTCACATCCTCTTCGTTAGTTGGATACACTGTCAAAAGATGGCAGCACATACTTTTCAAGTCAAAATATACACGATTGCTTTGTTACGATCAGAATGAAAAAACGCATATTACTCTAACAATTTTTCAGTGAGTTCTGTACTAAAACACGAATTTTACATAGGTACTCGCTAAAGCACACATTCCTTACCGATGTGCAGTGAACTGCATATGATAATGATTTTTTTACCGAACATGCAATGACCCGCAAACTATTATTTGATACCGATGTACAGTATTGAAACGATACCAGGGAAACTGCTGTGCAAAGTCAGCAATTGTGTATTTTTGACATGAAAAGTATGTGCTGCCATCTTTTGACACTATTTCCAATTAACCAAGAGGATGTAAAATGTAATTACGACGAAAATGCATATATTACTCTAGCAATGTTTCAGTGAGTTCTCTACTAAAACACGAATTTGACATAAGTACTCGCAAAAGCACACATTCGTTACCGATGTGCAATGAACTGCACATGGTAACGAACTGCAACTTTTTTTTTACCGAACATGCAATGAACTGCAACTTTTATTTGACAATATGCTGCACATGTGGGTGCTTTACTACACTGGGCACAAATAAAAGTCATGGCCACATAAATCCAAATCGTTCTGACACTACGCAGTGCCGGGCCAGGGCCCATACCTGCTTCATCTGAATCGTGCGATTGAGCAATTGATTGTTAAAAACCAAAACAGTTTATTGCTGTGGCAGATATTGCCTAATAATGAATAGTTGTGTTTTATAATAAAAGAATGGAGATAATAAACTGTTTGGAAAATAAAATCCGAAAACTCACTATTGGACTTAGAAAGTGGACTTAGAAATAGCAAGCTTCTCAGTTTGTCCATGATAAGTCTAACATGCTTCGAGATTCTAAAGAGTTTGGCTCCTTGAATCACTCCGCTTGACCTAACTTTGCATTCTCAGAACTTCAACCGCCGAAAAAACGTAAGTTCCTCAGCGGTTATTTCACACTCCAAACATCTCATTTTAGAAAAAAAGAGAGCTGGAAACGAAAAGAGAAGGAAGCAGGAAAGAGATAGGACAGCATTACTACTTGCATTCTCACATTACAAGAAACTATAAGTAAACTATAAAGAAAAACCAAACACGCCTGCACAAACGTAAAGGAAACAAGCGCTCAAAAATCTGTAGCGATACTCTATATGGGTCAGCCCGATAGAGGGCACCCTGCACATCGCCACCGTGCCTTGGGAAAGGCAGCAGAGATCCTCCCCCAACCTTCGGGGTCCATGTGACCTGGCCATTTAGCCCATTAGCCAAAAAGTGCCGCTCAGAGGTAAAACAACCTAACCCACATGCCACGGCATTACGTCCCATCCGAAGGACGGCGCCCTTTCTCACCAAGGGCAAGTGAGGGTTTAGCGGATGAAAATCTCGTCCATCGCCCTCCTCTCTGAGAGATTAATAGAGCAATATGTAGTTATTTGGAATTTCTTTCATATTTTGACTTTGAAATCATTCATTAAGCGTGGATTAAATGATATATTAATTATATAATGGAAAGTTCTCAAAAAGTAATGGATATGCTATTGGAATGATGTCTACCGGATGGTTTAGTGAAAAGCTCTGACGCCACGTCAAGGCACCATCCATGTCAGAGTGTTTTGCTCTAACCTGGAGAAAACCCCTCCACACTTTGGCAGCTAGTGTGGAAGAAAAAAGAGGGACCGTGATGCTAAAAAGCATCAATCAGAATTTATATTCTGTTGAGCGAATTTATTGGAATTATTTTCCGACAGATTAAATTAAAAAAAAAATGTTATATAATACCTTTGGAAATGTGGGAAATCTGGCAACGGCAGCAGATTTAAATGCTATTTTACTTTCAAAGTTAGGGAGCAGTAAAAGGCAACAATAGATTTGAGGAGCGATTATCGTTTCCCGTAGTAATAGCATGATACATATTTTTGCCACTAGCAAGCCCCCCTTTTGGACGTTCGTCTTGATATTTGGCATTGCAATTCGGACCACACCCAGAAACATTATCTGAAAATTTGCAGCCTCTATGTTGAATTCCCGATGAGTTATGGCTGCCACAGACATCGTCTTTTGTTATATAGATTAAAATAGGCAAATAAAATTGGGAATTTTTTTAAAATCCACGACTTTCCTATATAACAGACTTTTATTTGGTACGTAGCATATTGCTAGTAGTCTTAGAAGAACCATTTTGGCAAACATATAGAATTGAAAAACCAACAAATGATGAAAAAAATTCGAAAAAAAAATGAAAGATATTATCGGAAACTACCACTATATTTATTATACAAAATAATATAAATATATTCATTTCATTCTATGTTTAGGTTTTTCTATTAGAGACATTAGTAAATCACGGATATATCTCTTTTTGATATATCTATAATTTAAACAAAATAGATTTTATTCCGAATGTATCAATCGTACATTCCCTAGTGCAGTGTCTCGCAAACTTTTTTACTCTGCGGCACACTGAATCTAATTTTTTTTTTCGCGGCATACCTAAAAGAGAATTTTTGGTGGTTACGTAAAAAGAGGAAGTTTTTGTCGGTGCACACCAATTTCCCAGGGTCGGCTTCGGCAAAATTCCGCAGAGCGGCGCCATGTACGATTTCTCCTTAGACCTTCTTTGGGAAGGCTACTTCAACATAATATTTCTTTGCAATGTGTATCAATTTATTAGAACTGAAGTGCATCTCTGTTAATTTTGACGATATCAGTTTTCTTATCATATATTATTTTCTCTCCAAACACTCCTTAAGGAATCAATAACTACCACTATGGTTTTTGAGCGATATTAATATCTATTAATATTTCTAGTTTCACTTTTCATGAATACAAAAACATTTATGTACAACGTTTTTTAAGAAAGCAGCAGCGGGCTCGAACCGGACACAAGACCCAGTGTGACTTGAACTGAACGGGGTCCTTGTCCGGGTTTTCGGGAAGGGAAAGGGGGGAGGGAGCCTTTTTTATTTTATGCGGCCGAAACTTAATTTCCTGCGCAATGCAAGAACCCGGATTTGGACCCCTCTTCCCTCAAGGGTGCTGATTTTTTTATGTTTTTTCTTTGGTTATGGCGAAAGGTTTGTATTTGTCTTTCTCTTGAAGCCCCACACGCATCTCAATTGTGCATGCCAGGAAGCGACGCCGTCTAATAAGACTTCGGAATATTTCCTAGCAAGCACATCCCATCCCAAACGCGTGTGGGGCAGTGAATGCTGTGTGAAAGAGTGAAAGTTGTTTGAAAGATGTGTGTTTTTGAGGGACAGCTGGCAGAGAACATTATGTTTTGCTGAGGCTGTCTCGCTGATCACATTAAATTAGTTTAACCTTATGCCCGACAGCTGAGTGCCTGAATTTCGGCTGAGTTCGACGGCACAAGGGATTAAGAAAAACTCAAGTGAAACTGATTTTAGATATAATTTGCTTTCGAGAGTTTTTCCTAATTACAAAGAAGGAGGGAAACATGCATAAAAATTGAAGCATCTAAATTTGGCTAATATTTAATTGAATTCCATTTATTTTAATACTATATAATGGGAAATAATTTATTTATTGCGGCGAAATTACATTTAAATTTTTATGATTACTTCAAATTCGTTATTGTTGTTATTACTGTTATGTATAATTTATTATTATTACGTTAAGGCACCATCCACTTCAGAATGTTTTGATCTAACCTAGAGAAAACCCCTCCAGACAGGACAGATGAAAAAATATATTTAATTTAAAAAGGTGACGGTAGTTATGAAACTCTATATTTTAAAGTATCAATAGTTGTTAAATCTGTTCAAAGTTAGATATATTCCCCAAAATTTAAAGGGAACATTTCTTTACGTTTGAGTAAATTTTCCAACATTGAGCTAAATGGCAGTTGGGTTGTTTTACCTTCAAGCGTCATTTTTTGCCATAATTAGCTAAATTGCCAGGTCATAAGGACCCCGAAGATTCAGTGAAGGTTAATGTGTTTGTTGAACATCTGTTAGAAGACAGTTGATAACCTCCCATCAAGGTCATCCAGTGTGTTCTTTAAAGTGCAGAGAGGTATGGCTCTGCTGCACACTGAGCCACGGCTTTATGTTTCATCCGACGGACGGTGGCATTTCCAAGACCATTGGTGTCCCCCTACTGAACGACGGAAGGGCGGGAGTTTTGCGGAGGTAAACCTCAACCCTGGCCCAGCTGGGACCCGAATCTGGGAACTGCAGATTACGAGCCTGACGCGGTTTCACCTGAACCACCCCTGCTCAGTAAATAGCAGTAGCTAGGGACGGATTAACGTAATGCTCGTTTAATTGCTCCTATAATAGCATATTCAATTAGTACAATCACTTAACCACAGCAACATAATAACCACTTTCTCAAGGAGTGCCGGATAATAGTTAACTAGCCGGACTAGTTAATAGCGCTTGCTGACATGACACTCCTCATGACAAAGAGGGGCGGCGGTGGCTCAGTCGGTAGCGCGCCAGGCTCGTAATCTGTAGTTCCCAGGTTCGAGTCCCAGCTGGGTCAGCGTTGAGATTTATCTCCGTAAAATTCCTCGCCCTGCCCACGGTCAGTAAGGGACACCGATGGACTTGGAAAGGCCGCCGTCCGTCGGATGGGACGTTAAGCCATGGCCCCGTGTGCGGGACAGTCATACCCTGTGCACGTCAAAGAACACGCTGGATGGCCATGACGGGAGACTACCATCTGTCACCCAACAGCTGTTTCAGTGGGTCCCCTACCCCAATCTTCTCTGAGCCTTCGGGGTCCATGTGACCTGGCCATTTAGCCCATGGTGTGCAAAAAAAGTGCTGCTCAGAGGTAAAACAACCCAACGTTAAAGAACACGCTGGATGGCCTTGAAGGGAGGCTACGATCTGTCTCCCAACAGTTGTTACAGTGGGTCACCTCCCCCAGCCTTCTCTGAGCCTTCGGGGTCCATGTGACCTGGCCATTTAGCCCATGGTGTGCAAAAAAAGTGCTGCTCAGAGGTAAAACAACCCAACGTTAAAGAACACGCTGGATGGCCTTGAAGGGAGGCTACGATCTGTCTCCCAACAGTTGTTACAGTGGGTCACCTCCCCCAGCCTTCTCTGAGCCTTCGGGGTCCATGTGACCTGGCCATTTAGCCCATGGTGTGCAAAAAAGTGATGCTCAGAGGTGAAACAACCCAACGTTAAAGAACACGCTGGATGACCTTGACTGGAGGCTACCATCTGTCTCCCAACAGCTGTTCCATTGGGTCCCCTACCCCAACCTTCTCTGAGCTTCGGGGTCCATGTGACCTGGCCATTTAGCCCATGGTGTGCAAAAAAGTGCCGCTCAGAGGTAAAACAACAAAACGTTAAGAACACGCTGGATGGCCTTGACGGGAGGCTACCATCTGTCTCCCAACAGTTGTTCCAGCGGGTCCCCTCCCCCAGCCTTCTCTGAGCCTTCGGGGTCCATGTGACCTGGCCATTTAGCCCATGGTGTGCAAAAAAGTGCCGCTCAGAGGTAAAACAACAAAACGTTAAAGAACACGCTGGATGGCCTTGACTGGAGGCTACCATCTGTCTCCCAACAGTTGTTCCAGTGGGTCCCCTCCCCTAGCCTTCTCTGAGCCTTCGGGGTCCATGTGACCTGGCCATTTAGCCCATGGTGTGCAAAAAAGTGCCGCTCAGGGGTAAAACAACCCAACCCAACAACTCAAGGAGGGCCTCACTTTTAAGTGGAAAAATACCTGAAAGTTATTTGAAATGTTCGAATGGAAGAGAGAAAAAGGCAGAAAGATGAAAGAATAACATAACGACATGTTAATAAAAGAGCATTGTTTTTGGAATCCGGCAACAAAACCGAGTCATTATTCCGCGAACCGTGGTATACGAATGCAATATTCCGCGAAAAGTGGTATGACATTGCAGCATTTTTTGCAAAGGAGATTGCTAGCATTGATAAGAGCAATGAAATTTACATTCAAAGCCATTTTAACCAACGGTGAGTTACACTTTGATAAGCAATTAGAAACCTTTAACCGCTTAAATATTGTAGTTCCCAGGTTCGAGTCCCAGCTGGGTCAGCGTTAAGATTTATCTCCGCAAAGCACCCCGCCCTGCCCACGGTCAGTAGGGGACACCGATGGGCATGGAAAGACCGCCGTCCGTCGGATGGGACGTTAAGCCGTGGCCCGTGTGCGGGAGAGCCATACCCTGTGCACGTTAAAGAACACGCTGGATGGCCTTGACGGGAGGCTACCATCTGTCTCCCAACAGCTGTTCCAGTGGGTCCCCTCCCCCAACACTGTCTGAGCCTTCGGGGTCCTTGTGGCCAGGTCATTCAGCCCATGGTGTGCAAAAAAGTGCCGCTCAGAGGTAAAGCAACCCAACCGCTTAAATATTTAGAAACGAGACTGATATTTGAAATTTATTATTCTCATACGCTACGAAATATAAAAAAATTATATGCATTTCTCTCGCGACATATATCTTCCATAAACTATTTTACCATATGAATATAGTTTTGTATTACCGTATGAGAATAGTTTTGACGACAATTATATTTTTGATTTCATTAACAGTTCTCTTCTGTGGCAAACAGCTGCTTGAGGCGGTATTTATTGATTATTCTGTAATACAGTAAAGTGTGAATCTGTAGGTGTTGAATTCGGCACTTCAAATGTAATGCCAAACTTAAGGTCTTTGTTATCGGGGAGTTTTCGAAGGCCTAAAGGACAATCCACAACTTCCCCTACCATCTAAGTCAAACGGAAAAATGATTGATTAGATATAAAATTGCGTAAATTGAAGTCAGAGAAAGAATTGATTTCGTACCTTGTTGCCGAAGAACAGAGTATGTTGCTGTTCAGGTAAGTCCAGCACGATCCTTCCTAAATGATATGGCTGAGGTGGAAGATGACCTTTCGATGGAAAGATGTTAGAAGAGGATGTCGCCTTGCACTGAAAGGAAACTAGCACCGGATAATCTAAACAATTCATTTTTTAGCCCAATGAACCAAATTGACAATGTATTCTGTTTGGTATTGATGGCATTCTTTCGAAACAATCGAACGCTCGATATGAATTTGTGAGAATATTTGTGACGTATTTACACGAGAATTTCTAATATTTTTCGTTACCTCTTAAAGTCATTCCTGATCTTGCTACAAAAAAATAAAAATTAATTTCAGATGATTAATTTCAAAGTTATGCTTATTTACTTATGATTTCTAGTGTTGATTGGTATAACCCACTGTTACTAAAATTAGAAATAGATTCTTCTTCATCAAACAACACTGCAATTTGTCTTTATCTAAAAATATATTGAAAATATTTTACTTTGAAATATTTATTTAAAAAATGAAAAAGAGGGGGGGGGGGCTCAGTCGGTAGCGCGCCAGGCTCGTAATCTGTAGTTCCCAGGTTCGAGTCCCAGCTGGCTCAGCGTTGAGATTTATCTCCGCAAAATTCCCCGCCCTACCCACGGTCAGTAGGAGACACCGATGGGCTTGGAAAGGCGCCGTCCGTAGGATGGGACGTTAAGCCGTGGCCCCGGGTGCGGGAGAGCCATACCCTGTGCACGTTAAAGAACACGTTGGATGGCCTTGACGAGAGGCTACCATCTGTATCCCAACAGCTGTTCCAGTGGGTCCCCTCCCCCAACCTTCTCTGAGCTTTCGGGGTCCATGTGACCTGGCCATTTAGCCCATGGTGTGCAAAAAAGTGCCGCTCAGAGGTAAAACAACCCAACACCACAATTACGAATATCCGTAAAGTCCAGACATTCCAAAACAAATACATCCGATTCGCTGCCTCCTGGTTTGTCACAAACACAGAGATCTCGGCATCGGGCATATAACCCCCTCAAGCAGCTGCTTGCCACAAAGGTCTGAGAGGAGGCTGTCAGTTTATGAGGAAGTCTGTGAGGATGGCAGGACCTCAGCAGAAAAACAACACACTCATTACATGCGTTACCCCGGGCTCGAACCCAAGTCCCTTGGTCAATAGCCAAGCGCGCTATGCACTCGGCCACGGGACAGCTATCGGGCATATAACACACATATTAAGCATCTCGCGAAAAGATTCATCGCAGAGGTTGCGTTGGGTTGGGTTATTTTACCTCTGAGCGGCACCTTTTTGCACACCATGGGCTAAATGTCCAGGTCACATGGACCCCGAAGGCTCAGAGAAGGTTAGGGGAGGGGACCCACTGGAACAGCTGTTGGGAGACAGATGGTAGCCTCCCGTCAAGGCCATCCAGCGTGTTCTTTAACGTTCACAGGGTATGGCTCTCCCGCACACGGGGCCACGGCTTAACGTCCCATCCGACGGACGTCGGCCATTTCCAAGCCCATCGGTGTCCCCTACTGACCATGGACAGGGCGGAGAATTTTGCGGAGATAAATCTCAACGCTGACCCAGCTGCGACTCGAACCTGGGAACTACAGATTACGAGCTTGGCGCGATACCGACTGAGCCACCCCCGCCCCATATTTGGAAGTAAATCATCAAATGATGTATACTAAACCAATTGAAGAAATGCATAAATCTTCTAGAAGGTGAGGGGAAAAAATATTGAGAATTTCGCAAAACTGGAGTAAATAAATTAATTCATATATGATAAATTAACGGATATTACTTGATTATTATTAACGGAAGAAATACATAAAACTACCAGAGAGAAGTGGGAAAATATTAAATATTTCACAAAATTGGGAGTACATGAAGCTTTTAAAGTGAGGAAACATTCGCATAAAATTAGCCTGACTGATTTAATGAAATCATATACTAATTCAAACGAAAAAATGTTTTAAAACTCCTAAAGTTGAAGGAAAAAATATAAAGGAAATAGAAAATTAAGAAGGGTAATGATTAATTTAAGTCATTATATACATAAATACATATTATTTTAATTAACTTTTCTATGAGTGATGGAAATAAAAGTTAGGAAATTCAGTGATACATTTTTATCATATACTTTGAACTAGATGAAGAAATATATGTGCTTTCTTAGAAATAAGAAAGGTTCATTTTATGTATGATAGAGAGTAGACAAGATTAGGGATTCAATTAAATCCCATGAACAAACTAATTGTTGATATATCCAGAAAACATAACACAAAAGCTGCAGAGTAGTGATTCAGATAAATGGTATACACTAACACATAGACTATCAGATATGTCAATAAACAAGCATGGGAGGTATTTAAAAATGGTGATTCAGATAAATAATGGGGATTATATGATTGACATCTTTGCCTTGTCATAATTAGAATGTTTATCCCTCATATAAATTTAAGTTTTTAGTAACACTTATCAAATTCAGCTAAGAAAAAAAACCCAACTATTCATAATATTTCAATCACATTTAATGGCATATACATTCTCAATCTAGGTATTAATGAAATGCCAGCTTGAACGAAATCATTTTAACATTCAAAATGCAATGACTATAAAGTCTAATTACTTTACCACTGAAATATCAGTGGTATGTCAACTCTAATCTAAATCAGTTTAGCGCTAAAATATCAGCGAATGTCAAATTTAAGTCATTTTACCATTTTATAAGCGAAATATGAACTATAGAACCGAATCATTTTTACCAATTAAAGATCAACGAAATGTTAACTATAAACTAAATCATTTTATCACTAAGATATCAGCGAAATATGAACTTCAAAACCAAATCATTTTATGACTTAAACATCAGCGAAATGTGAACTACAAACCAAATCATTTTATCACTAAAATATCAGGGAAATATAAACTATAAACCGAACCATTTACCACTTAAATATCAGCTTAATTTTAACTATAAACCAAATCAATTTAGCACTAAAATCTCAGCGAATGTCAAATTTAAACTAAATCACTTTACCACTCAAATATCAATGAATGGTCAACTACAAACCAAATCATTTTACCACTAAAATATCGGCAAATTACAGTTGATATATAATTTTAGCACTAAAATATCAGTGAAATATCAGTTGTAAACCAAATCATTTAATCACTAAAATATCGGCGAATTACAGTTGATATATAATTTTAGCACTAAAATATCAGTGAAATATCAGCTGTAAACAAAATCATTTTTACCACTAAAATATAGCGAAAGGTTAACTACAAACCAAATCATTTTACCACTAAAATATCGGCGAATTACAGTTGATATATAATTTTAGCAGTAAAATATCAGTGAAATATCAGTTGTAAACCAAATCATTTTACCACTAAAATATCAGCGAGTTGATGAGATGAACTCTTTCATTCAAGCTATTGATGAAACTGGTAGTAGAGTAGGTTTGGTTATAAACAGAGAGGAAACTAAAGTGATGAAAATTGGTCAGGCAGGCTGTGATTCAGTTAATCTGAATGGTTGCATTCTTGAACCGGTGTCACAGTTTAATTATCTTGGGAGCTATGTAACAGATACTGGTGATGTGCGGCATGAGATTACAGACGAATAGGGATTGCTGCCGGGACTTTTAAGAATCTATGGAGAGTGTGGAGAAATAGGCGTATACACCTAGAGACTAAAATTAGACTGTATAGTAGTTTGGTTCTTTCTAGGGTTAGTTATGATAGTGAAACTTGGACACTTTGTAAACAAGAAAACAGGAAGCTAGATGCTTACGCAGTATCTTGGGCATTAGGTGGTTCAACTTTGTAACTAATGATGAGGTTAGGCAAAGGAGTTTGCAACCTCCTTTAAGCAGCATAGTGTGCAGAGAGAGACTTCGTTGGTTTGGCCATGTTGCCCATATGAATAATTGTAGATTGGCGAATAGGGTTATGAACAGTGTGCCTTAAGGCCTCAGAAAGAGGGGAAGACCTAGGATGCGGTGGGCAGACAATGTCAAACAGGACCTTATTAGAATCGGTGTGCAGTGGCCAGATGCAGTAGATGTAGCTCAGGACAGACTTGCTTGGAGAACTAAATTGCACGGTGGCACCTCTTCCGATTCCTACTCAGAACATCTGATGATGTCAACCATAAACCAAATAATTTTATCATTCAGATATCACTGAGATTTCAACTGTAAAACCAAATCACTTTCCTATTAAAATTTTCAAAATTCCATTTATCTTGGGAGTTCTTGAAAGCGACGTTGAAATTCTGATCGAAATTATTTTCACAAAACATCACTTCGTACAAAAGTATGAATTGCTGTTGCAACCAATCACATAGTACATCCAAGTCGAGTCGTGGTGGTTAGGCCTAACAAAAGTGCCTCACACAAAAATTATGTGCACAAACTATCATCTACAAATCACTTTACTGATTACACCTGAGGACGTTAAACACTCTAATAACAATTCATGTTGTATTCCACTGAAAAACGTGTAATATATATCACTACAAATGTTAAAAAGTTCAAAAATGCCGTCCAGCATTACATCGTGGCCAGCAAGTGAGACGAAAGGCTCACGGGACGCTTGCGCTGCTTTGTGACGCAGCCCATAGGACAGCCATTGTTGTGACGTATTCCCAAGGTGGTTGGTTTCCATCTCTAGGTGTATTGATCCAGCTGGGATTCGAACCTGGGAACTACAAATTACGAACCTGGCACGCTACCGACTGACCCTCCCCCCTCACTTTCCCTTGTGACTTGGCATTCAGTCAATTGTGTTAAGATAAAAGTGCCGCTCGGAAGTCAAATAACCCAACCCTAAAGCAAAGTAGAATTTAAAAAAAAAAGTCGAAAAGTGAATAGAAATTTGAATAAAAAGTGTTTTTTTATGGAAGAAAAAATTCTTCGATTTCATTACTCATTTTATTATTACGTTTGCAACAAATCTTTTATAGAAATTCACTTGTTTGCTACTGATTCTCTCAGGATGTGTGTGCTACCAAATGTTAAAAAATGGGGGTGGACTGCAAAATGTTTAATAATCGGATTGCTCTAATGAAAATAAAATCTGAATGATGTAAAAAATAGGAATATTAAAAATATTGCATTTTTTTATTAATTTTTAAATGAAAATGTACATGTAATTATGAAAATATCACTGTCATGTCCCCCAAATTTTATGTGTATTTATTTATTGCTGTATTTTATTATTGTATATATTTTTATTTGTTCTTGTAAATGTTTGTTTTCGGGTCTAAAGCTGTTCCGTGTAAGTGGTGACGAATGCCAGCAGTTGTTTATGGCCGTAAATGACTAGCCTAGGGCGCTAGTGCAGTGAGGAGGCTAGGCAGCAGATTGGAAGCATTAGTTTTGGTGTGAGCTGTCGAACGAGTCGTTTCGATACGCGTCAGAAGGACGCCGCCATACTCGAAAGGAAACCCTGGAAGTGAGGGTGCAATTCCAAAGGGGAATCGAGATTCTGGTTTTTTTTATTCCTGTGGTTCAGGAGGAACCATGGTATAGGCAAAGGTTGGTTATCCTTTCGCCGAGTTTGAAGTCTGTCAAGTGAGGATTCGCAAAGTGTTCTCCACCTCATTATATTATTGTTTGCAGCAGTGAACCAGCAAAGGCCCACGGAGTGGAGCTCATTCCCAGCACGTAGCTGTATATAATGTAAATAAAACTGTGTGGTCCCTATCTAACTCTCATGCAGTTAATTGATGGACAGTTCCTATTTGATTAATGAGGATTGATATTGAGGCATAAACCCGCGTACCTGTCCTTTCACCGAATAGGTGAAGTTATTATTAAGAAACAATCGCATCGTCCTCCAGCGGCCACGACATTTGGCTCAGTCTCCATTGATCTGAGAAGGGAGGACATCACATCTGACCAAGTCGGACAGGATCCGAACCCAGGTCATCACATCTGAATTAATCCTGCGGGATCGGAACCTTTTTTTTTTGGGGGGGGGGGGGGTTACGACAATCAAAATGTAATATTTTTTAAAAATTCCATGTTGCTTCATTATTAATAGATACATCTGGTGTAGCGAGTCCAGTGCTTACCGTAACCTGGGTACTAAGCCAGTGGGAGTGCCCTTCTATAAGTGGTTGTATGAAAAACTAAGACAAACCAATAGAGCTTCTAGGTTTTTTCCGTCCTTTGTGTAGGGTAGTCCCTTTTTAATATATATATATCTGCTCATTGGCAATCTCTAGTTTCTGTTCCACTGACTCGTTTACATAATTTTAAGAACCGTTCGAGGTTCAAGCAAAAATTTTAACAGAGATTTCCAGCCACGTGCCAAAGGAACGTTTATGACTGATTTCAAAGAAACTGAATTTCCCCCTTTTTCTTTGTCAGCAACAAAGCCACTCCCTTTTCATTGGCGACTTGCTTTGTCCAGAGTTAAGCGAAAACATAATCCGTCCTCTAGTTGCTTTCACGAGTTTCATAAACAGGCTCCTCTTCCGATTCCTACCCAGAACACTTCATTCAATTAATGACTTGATCCTTCTTTAAATTTTCTCACTTCAGTTCCCCTCAACACTGCTTGAGGTGATCTGCCAGCATGCCATTACCTTCCTTGTGAACTCCTCCTTCTCTCACGTGATTCATTCACGCGCGCTAATGTAATCGCACATCTAACTGGCCCATAGATGCAAGAGCTCTTAAGTTTGATATTCTGTCTCTGGGGGCTCCCATTCCACTCTGGGTGGCTCTCATTTCCAATCGCGACCCTAATCTGAAGTGGAAAAAAGCCTGGGACAATATTTGTAATTCTGGAACAATTGCTGAATATCGTGTGGTTTGCGGCTCACAATGTCCTTCCGACTCGTACAATTCTGCATAGCGGAGTAACCTTTATCTCCGATAAATGCGATATTTGTGACGAAATCGAAGATATTGGTCATATTATGTTTTACTGCCCATTTGGGCAGGGGTTTGGAAAGACATATGTAAATGGATGAAAATCCAGAGCCTCACACTACGTGAGGTCCTATTTCATCAAGTGTTGTTGGGTTGTTTTACCTCTGAGCGGCACTTTTTTGAACACCATGGGCTAAATGGCCAGGTCACATGGAACCCGAAGGCTCAGAGAAGGTTGGGGGGAGGGGACCCACTGTTGGGAGACAGATGGTAGTCTCCCGTCAAGGCCATCCAGCGTGTTCTTTAACGTGCACAGGGTATGGCTCTCCCGCACACGGGGCCACGGCTTAACGTCCCATCCGACGGACGGCGGCCTTTCCAAGCCCATCGGTGTCCCCTACTGACCGTGGGCAGGGCGGGGAATTTTTGCAGAGATAAATCTCAACGCTGACCCAGCTGGGACTCGAACCTGGGAACTACAGATTACGAGCCTGGCGCGCTACCGACTGAGCCACCCCTCGCCCCATATTTCATCAAGTGTCAATGACAGAAATAAATATGTCATCAATTTAACACTGGCCACGATCAAGGTCTTACTTTGGAAGTGCCGGTGTTACAGGCAATTTAATAATGCCCATTGGAGCCCCAATAGTACCTTTCATGTTATTACTAAGTTATCTTAGACGTAAAATTGACAGGTTTAAAAAAACTGTTTTGGAAACAGTGGAAAGACTTCCTTTTTCTTCTTTAAATATAGTTTTCCGCGGCGTGCGTGCCCAAAATTTATCTGTGTGTCCTTCACAAGACACTTGTGTACTTAAAATTGTTTTTTGATTATGTTTGTGACCTGTAGATAATTTTGTTTATTGTATCAAAGTGACTTGGTTGAATCGCGTTGGCACGGGCAACTGCGATTTTTTTAAGTCCAACATTTGCTTCTCGGCCACGGAGATGTTTGACATCACTGGCGCTGATCCGTGTGACCGTGGTCGTCTACCGTGAGCTGGGAGGAGTCATCGCTCGGAGCGCTAAGCCAATGATCGGGCTTGAATCTGCTCCGAGCTACGCCTCCTCCTGTTTGACTGACGCTTCTCTTTGCTGCCCTATGAACTTCTGCATGCATTGCTAGGTTTTAAGAGAAATTTTACGTAAACCTTTTCCCATCACAACTTATCACTTTAAATTGGCAGTTTTATCAGAATGGTACACAAAACTAAAATTATTACATTTCCTAGTATATCATATGATGCACCCTAAAAATATCCCATCCACCCTATTCAAAATAAATATATTACACTTATTCATCACCATTTCCATTGTCTTTGTTGCAACATGGAAAGTAAACAAGCTGGGAGCCTTAATTATTGAATTCCAAGAATGTTTACCATATTTTTTTTCCAAGAATTATCTATTACATTACTGACAACCGAATTGTCAGCTGCAAAATTAGTCTTTATAAATATTTAGTCACAATTATTCTGAGAGAGTCGCAAATTGTAAATAAAAAAGTAATGAACACCTGATTTGAAAAATATTTTAATATTTGAAATATATAATTTTTTACTTGAACACATCTTGGCTCTAAAATAAACTATATTCTATGTTAAGAATTAGAACTTGCAGAAGTGTCATTAACAGTTTGTTTTTGCCCTGACTGACTAAGATGCTTAACAACATCAACCCAATTCCATCCTCTTGGGTGTTCTCCCCTGGAGTCCAGTTTGTCAGCAAGTCTCCTTTTCTGTTGCTTTGTGAGCTTTGGTTTCTTTTCTTTCTTAGTTGTTGATAGCATCTGGGAAAAAAGACAAACTTAAATTACTTACCTACATTTCTTTTACAATTTTTACATATTACTTTTGTTTCAATAGATTTGTCAATGAGCATATACAAATTACACAATCACAGTCATCTTCAAAATCAAGAAAAAAAAAGATGCGTATATTATCAATTTATAATATCATGATATTCATCAAAAATATATATTCATTATCAGCATATATCCAGAAAATTCTAATAGGGGAAGGTTTTGATGTTTTTGAGTATAATGGTGGGGATTTTAAATTTTATTTACTTTTTAATTTGGTGATTCCATTTATAAAAAATAAAAGTTAGGGTGAAGAACATCCCCAAGGAGCAAATGCTATATGCAGATGTATCTATTATCTCTTTTAAGGGGTGATCATTGTTCAAGAAGTATAATTTTTTTTATACTTCTTGAAGTACAGGGTGGTTATAATTAAACTGACAGTACTCAGAGTGATGTAGAGAAGGATCTACTCGACGGATCACAGCGAAAAGTGGTGGATACCTTAATGAGAACATAGGGTAGAGAATTTGCGAATAAAAAAAAGTTAGTTTTAGTACCACCAGGTGGTATGGGTGTGCTAAAAACGTGGTAGAACATGCTAATTTCTCATGATATTGCAGCCAATCACACATGAGAGTCGCATGAAGAACACTATAAAATGTGATGTCTCCATGTAATTGCTAGAAGGAACCATAGATATCTGCAAGAAGGACCAAACTTTGCTAGTGAAACTTTTTTACAAAACGGCAGTAATGCTGCATTGTGCAAATATTGTCATGTGAAAGATATAAGGGTCTTTGTCACTAAATGGGCTGAAGAATATGATACAGATATTCGAAGAAATAGGCAAGTTGGGTGTGGCTCTGGGTAGAGGCCAACGTCCTGTTGCAGAAAGCAATGTAGAAAACGTCACACTTACCATTGCAAAAATCCGGTCACAATCAGAGCTACCCATAATCAGTGCAAAACAGGTATACGGGCAACTGTAACTTCTGTGGTCAACTGTCTGAAAAATTATACGGTCCATCCTGAAATGGTATCCTTATAAAATTCAAAGGATCAGCCGCTGCAACCATGTGACTCTGAACGGTGCACCGACTTCGCTTTGTGATTTCTGGCAAGGATGCAGCTTGACGACATGTGGCCTTTGAAAGTCTTATGCACCGATAAGGCATATTTTTCCCTACATGGTGCAGTGAATATGCACAACTGCCAAATATGGGATAAAAAATTACCTATATAACAATCTGCATGCTGTGCCCCTACACTCTGACTATGTAACTGTATGGTGTGGGTTTACTGCAAACTTCATAATGACCATTTTTCATTGAGATCATGTCTCAAGGCCTCGTGTGTCAATCGGTGAATGGACCACATCAACAGATCTTCTCCACTGCAAGATTATTCCAGCTTTGCAAGAAAGAAATTGCTTACACTCCATAACCTTCATGCAGGATGGGGCACCATCCCATATTGCACATACGGCAACATAATTGTTGCGTACCACATTTGGTGAGGACAGAATAATTTCTCTAATGTTTTCCAATGCTTGGCCACCATGTTCCCCCAATCTCAACCTATGCGATTTTTGGTTCTGAGGTTATTTGAAATGCTGAGTTTACCAAGGCAATGTTGAATCGCTTGCTGAACTGAAGGCAAGAATAACACAGCATGTTGCAGCCATTCCCCAAGACATGTTTCAAGCAACTGTGAACCATGTCATATTACATTTCCAGCACATTTTACATATGAATATTCATATACTGATAATATTGATTTGTAAAATAAAAGTTATGTTTTTTTAACTTGGTATTTTCTTTATTTTGCACACCACCTGGTGGAACTAACACTAATTTTTTTATTCACAAATTCTCTACTCGATATTCTAATTAAGGTATACACCACTTTTCGCTGTGATCCGTTCAGTAGATCCTTCTTTACATCCCTCTGAGTATTGTCAGTTTAATTATAACCACCCTGTATAATTAAAAAGTATATGCCTAAAAAAAGTCACATTAAATATACACCATTGCCGGATCTCCAAATAAATACTAATTGCAGTACATAGAAAATATCATGATTAATTTACATAAAGATCATCTGTGTAACACTGAAATTCCACCATTTCTGATGGCTTGGAACCTTCTGCTGCACGAGCAGCACAGTGAAAAACAAAACCATCGATAGGAGATTCTTATTAAAAGCTGTAACATCAGGAGGTATAGCGCCAGATGAAGCCCCACTTGTGCTGGAGAGAAGCATATTGTCACGTTCCTTAAATTGTCCTGTTAAGGTTTGTGAATTTTAATGTTTTTAAATTAAAACTTAGTTCGTTGAATATTTTTAAGGTGCTTACTGGTACCAGTGATTTCTATTAAATTAAAAAGAAAGTAAGTTAAAGCTTTTTGAGCTATTAAGTTCTGCAATATGAGTCATAAGAAATGCAATCTATGCAATCAGTATTGGTTAGTGATAAACGACTTTATGGATAGTGTCTGCTTATTTAAAAACTACTGGTATCCAGTATCAAAATATCAAGCAATACGTCAGTGCTATGCATCAGCATCGGCCACCAGTAAGAGAAAATCATTGGCAGCCAAATTAAGATCTTCGATGCAGACCCCTTGCAAGAAAAACATATGGATAAAAACGAGACTGGCTGAGCCAGCATAAGAAATTTTGGAGACAACTAAAATAGTAATATTTTCCACCTATTTACTTGGGAACTTTTTGCAAGGATTAAAACTATCTTTAAGTGAAATTATACCATGGCAAAAATACCTATGGCTTGACTGCTTAAATAGTGATAAGTTAGATGCAGAATAGTGTTGCTCAGGAGATATTAATATTGTTACAGCATAATCATGTATTAAATATTCAAAAAAAAAAGCCAATCAATGGGAATTGCACTATTTTTCTTATATAACATCCCTGGAATGAGAAGTAATTTCAAAACTGATACAGGAAAAAAAATCTCTAAATTTCACTGACATTGGTCAAGTGATAAATAATAAACTAAATAAATACCCCCTCAAGCAGCTGCTTGCCACAGAGGTCTGACAGGACCTCAGCAGAAAAACGACACATACATCCATGCCTTATCCAGGGCTCGAACCCAGGTCCCGTAGATCAGTAGCCAAGTGTGCTAACCACTCGGCCACGGGATGGCTATTCAAGTGATAACATTATTTTAAAACTATGTGAAAATATTCCAAGAAATTCAAACTACTTTATTTATTTTTTATAATTGATTTACATCTGTTTTCCTCATGGAGGTACAGATTTTTGCTTTGACCAAGACAAGGATAACCATTAAAGAAGCTTCCACTTTGAAATTATTAAACAATGAGAGCAAAAGTGTGCATTTCACATTAAATAGGCAAGCTGGTTCCATTCAGCAGAATCAGCATTGGCAAAGAATAGCATTTTGAATTAAGGAAACAATTACACAAAGCAATGAAATTGAAATGGAATACTGTTTTTGTTCTTGATATTTCCAAATGTTTGATTCTATTATTTATATATATTATATTGATGATTATTATATTATATTATATTGATGAGTAGTTCTATTATTTTAAAAGCAAATATTCCTATTATCATGACCAGACCAAGAAAAAAAATTTGAGGGGCAAGTGAGGAGGCAGCAAGTGAGTGTGAATCAAAATGGACCAAAATGTCATTCCATGTTTGTTTTTTATCTGGGTCTGATCACAAGAATATTTGCTTTAAAAAATAACAGAATACCAGAAATTAAACACTTGGAAGCATCAAGTATGAGAATAGCATTCCAGGTTTATCAGTGCTTTGTGGAACTGTTTCCTATAATTCAAAAGATCATGTTTTGCAGTGCTCAGTTCTGCTGATTGAAACGTGCTTGCACATTTCATGAATTATACTTAAAATTAAAAAAAAAAGTTTTTTCCAAATTTCTCAGTAAGAACAGTAACCACCCTAGTTTTTAGACATACCATAATTGAAGCATTCTATATAATGAGATTCAAATGGTTAAGAGTGGAATCCCCTAATAAAAGGTCACTGGTACTATAACCAGTAGAACCTTGTTTCAAAGCTGACATGGATAGTAAGAAGCATTCAACCTACAGTGTAATTTTGTTTTGGAATGTAGCCGCTATTTGATGTAACTTACTGCCATGCTTAACAACTGAGAATGGTCCAAGTTTTAGTGTTTCTATTATCACATTTTGTTCTTCATTTACTATTTCTTTATATTATTCAGAGCTGCCAACTATTCCAATTTTTTATATTTTTGGTTTAAAATCCGAATATCCAAATTTGTCATTGAAAATCCGATTTTTGGGGTTTTTCAATTTTACTCTTACGAAAATCTTCTCTCAAATTTTACAGAATTTTTTCCCTTTTTCCCAAAAGTGGAATGTTAATGAAAAGGAAGAATTGTTTCTGATTTAGCTATTTTACTTACACTAAAGATGCAGCTGTTTCCCCACTCCTTGATCTATGCTTGTTGTGGGGCTCACCTGCACATCAGTCAGAGGAAATCTATGACTCCTGCTAGCCATATATATGTCGCAGGGAGATGCTGAAAATAGGGATTTGATCAAATCCCTAAGGTATATGATCAATTCACGGAAGATGTTAAAATAACAACTCTGTGGGGTGATTTCCCTGAAGAAAGTAAGTGATTCGATCAAATCCCTTAACTGTTTTAGTGAAAAGATGAAATAAACAAGTCAGGACTCGCACAGCTCTATGTTTCGCTTGTTACCACTCCCCTTTACCTCACCGCTCCCCTCTGGCGTCCATGCCGGCCAGCGCCCAAACATTACGCGAGGAAGGTTGCGCGCATTTTTATTATTGTTTTCTATATTTCGAGTTTTATCAAGTACCTACCGTAGAAAAATGAGTTCAGATATAGAAAAAAATCAAACTCTGACCAAATTTGTATCTGAAGAACAGTTTAATGAAACTATCAGGACGTTTTTGAACAAGCGGCATGAAAACGAAAAACCTTTGTGGACTCGCGAAAGGATAGAAGAAGCTGTCACAATCATTGAACAATTTAAATTAACACCACTACTTAAACATTTTTCCCAGAAAGGTAAAAAAAGGACCCTTTCTAGTGTCCAAAGTAGTGTCACATGAGCTAAAGATTCATACTCAAGAGATTGACCACTTGACGGATTTGTTCTCACTTGGCCTCCGCTCATTCGGGGCGTTTCATTATAATTCGGACCATGGAGTCACGTGACCTGAAGATTCATACTCAAGAGATTCATCACTTTACAGTTTCGTTCTCACTTGGCCTTCGTTCATGAAGGGTGTTTTGAATAATTCGGCAGGCGGTGTATTGTAGATCAAGATACATTAAGAATACCTTAAAAAGGCAATTCGGAAAGGAGATAATAAGAGGTGAAAAAGGCGATTCGGAAAAAAGCACAATGTACCGGCTATTAAATAAAAATATAAATAAATACCCCCTCAAGCAGCTGCTTGCCACAGAGGTCTGACAGGAGCCTGTCAGTTTATATGCCACAGTAGGAGATCTGAGAGGATGGCAGGACCTCAGCAGAAAAACGACACACACATCCATGCCTAATCCGGGGCTCGAACCCAGGTCCCTTAGATCAGTAGCCAAGCGGGCTATTACAATTCCGTAATATCCGAAATAATTTGTGTTTCAATGACTATTGTTGTATTAACTATTCTACATTTAATAATGCTATTTTTAAAAATATCAGCTTAAGTACCTATTTCTTTTGTTAATTAGTTTCGAATAAATAATTTGTGTTTCAATGACTATTGTTGTATTAACTATTCTACATTTAATAATGCATGGTTTACTAAATAAATACTTTTAATATCTAAACAATATTATTTCATCTTTTCACTAAAACAGTTAAGGAATTTGATCAAATCACTTACTTTCTTCAGGGAAATCACCCCACAGAGTTGTTATTTTAACATCTTCCGTGAATTGATCATATACCTTAGGGATTTGATCAAATCCCTATTTTTATCATCTGCCTGCGACATATAGACAGAACACATGACAAAGTTCACAACTAAGTCACGTTACAGAGTTGAATTGAAGATCATAGATTGTTTCTAAATAGGTATTTATTGAACCTATATCCAACTATCCCAGCTCTGGTTAACTAAAAGTTAGGTGTATTATTTAAAATAGGAAACTTCAGAGTCAAGGAAATAATACAGATTAGAGAATTTCCCTGATCTGTGGGGCATGATTGACATTGCAACTTGAATGGGTCTCGTGCATGTCTATTGCTATCTGGGTTGGACTAATGGGTTGATAAGGGATTAACACTTTTCTTTCACTAGAGATGAGTCAAGATAACAGCTGAGCTACTGCTCTGAACTTTGCAAATAATAATCAATATGTTGGTACATCTGCAGTTTACAGCCATCAGTTCACTAGATGATGCCATGAGTGGTAACTGAACGTTTTTAAGGTGTATAAAGTGAATAACATACAGTATAATAGCTTTTTATTGTATCGAACTATTTATTGGATTGTCTTTTGGTATGTTTCATGTGGCCTTTGGTTCTTTATTTCTTTCTTTTTTTTCAGGTCTAACCTTAGTATGAATGTGAATAAAAGTTGAAAGTTTATTTTTGGAAAAGGGACAGGCTATTCATATAATTGTATTTATTTTATATGCAATTTGGATTTGATTCCCATATATGTAGCATAAAGATATAAATTTTGCCTCAGGTAATTACTGAAAGGTGTAGATGATTTATGCTATTTATTTATTGCATATTCCCTATTATTGCATTAAGGGGGAAATAGGATGATTTCTTCTTTAGCAATATGCTCTGTTTAAAATGGTTGTCTCCAATGAGATTATCTTGTTTTATTTTTTAATCATGCAGGTGGTGGTGCATTGTTAATGATAATTCATGATTTTTAGGCTTGATATCTCTAATGGTTCCGGGAGCTTTTTTATACTGCAGATTGGCAGTGAGTTGTTTAGGATAATTTGCATTTTTTTAGGCTTTTTCTCTGATGGGATTATTTACTTTTGGCGGCTTTTTATACTGAGGATCAGTGGCAAATTGTTTACAAGTTGTGCTTTTTAAACTTGTTGTCCCTGATGGGTCTGTAAATGGTAGCTAGGTAGTCACTGGAAGGAGAGCTATGCACCAATCCCCTGTGATGATGCATAGAACCGGCCAGGCCTAGAACCTAATGTCCAACCCCGCCTTCTCATGTTGCAAGCCGTTAGTACCTTTCAAAAGAGATACTCTCTTGTGGAAGTGAACGAAAGCAGAGGGCTGCCAGATTAGTGTGTCCTGCTGATCTGGACAACTATGGCTACTTTTTTTTTTGTTTTTCTACCCTGCTGAGGAGTGGTCAATCACACAGGGTCCTGATGCTGACCATATAAACCCACTGGACTGAATTACAGCTCTGAACTTGATTATGGATCCTGAATTTGCTGCACTAGTGGGCTTCTGTGGAGGGAAAATCTTCTGCCGTGTTTTCTCTTTGTTTGTGGGTTGACAGCCCCAAGTGAATACATTCACAGGATATGTTTATCAGCTGCTGGATAATCCTGAGCAGAGGTCATCGCAGGCACCTGAACTCTTTGCTTCTACTGGCATCGTCAAATTCTACATTGGGGGAAGTCTTCCAGTGTAGATGGCTTCAGCCTTTAGTGGTGGGGGGAACTGGTCTTTGCCCCATGTCTGCGATTAGGGGGCTGTTTGATACTGTCAGCATTCCCTATCTCAATAAACAAAGTTCCTTTAAACATCCCACTAACCATTTTTTCTCCATGGGTAGTTGGAATGTGAGGACTCTGCACAGAGCTTTTTCTCTTGACGTCCTCACACAAGAATTCCACCATTATAATTTAGATATTCCCAGCTTGCAAGAGATCAGATGGACAGATAGAGGTCAGATTCTTAAAAATAATCTTAAATTTCTCTTTTGAGGGAGGGATGACAATAAGCATCACCAAGGCATGGGTCTGCTTCTCAGCAGACACGCTAGTGATGCTCTTCTAGGATACAAGTGCATTAATGAAAGGTTTCTTACAGCAAAATTTCAGACAAGTGTTAAAGACTTGAATATTATATGCTGTTATCCCCCACTGAGGATGCCGATGAGGATGAGGATAGGTTTTACGGACAACTTCAGGATACTTTGAATTCCGTCAAGAAAGGAGATATTACCCTTGTTCTTGGTGACTTAAATGCCAAAGTTGGTACTGACTCTGACCTTTGGGGAGGGGTGATAGGCCCTTTTGGTATTGGTAGCTGCAATGGCAATGGGCAACGTCTCCTACAGGTAAGTAAACTCAACGGATTCAGAATAACTAACATTTATTACAAACACCACGATATACATAGTACACATGGGTTTCACCTGATGGGCTGCATAAGAATATGATTGATTACATATTAATTAACAGCAAATGGGCTAGTTCTGTTAGGAATACCAGGGCATATAGGGGAGCTGAAATTGGATCTGACCATTTTCTTATTAAAAGTGTCTTGCAACTTAAACTTAAAAAGTGTTGTGCTCGGGTTAAAAATTTTATCTTTAATAATGATGCTCTGAAAGACCCAGTTATAGCTAAAGCTTACCATGATAGGTTACTTAATCATTATGACAGTCATGGTTTCCTTACTACTGAAGTTGAGGAAGTATGGGACCATTTTAAACAGGCTTTTTTCGAAACTAACAGTACTCTTTTAGAGAAAAAGGAGCAGAGGAGGCAGAATTATGTGAGTGATAAGGCACTTGAGCTTATTTCATAAAGAAAGAACTGCAGGAATGTCCTTAATCAATTCCATACTAGTCCAAATAGAAAGCATTACAGAGAGCTTAATAAACGTGTAAAGGATCAGTTAGCTGCTGATAAGAAAATTTGGCTTAATGGCTTGGCTGACAAAGCTGAGGAAGCAGTTAGACAGCACAACAGCAGAGAGCTGTACCAGAGAGTTAATGTTTTGTGTGGTAGAAAACGAACAGGTATACAAGGATTGAAAAATAAACAAGGTAAGGTTATGGAAGGTGAGGATTCTGTCATGGCTAAGTGGGCTGAGCATTTCAGTGAGGTTCCCATTGTTTGAAATTATGATAGATGCACTGGTGGATTTAATGTTGGCCGTATAACACAATCTGAAGTTATTTTGGCTGTTTCTAAACTTAAACTTCATAAATCCCCAGGGGTAAATGAAATTACTACGGAAATGCTCAGAGCTGGGAATGTTTCGGTTACCACTTGGATGACTGAAATTCTGAATATCTTTTATGATAAAGGCATGGTTCCTAAGGCTATGTTATCCCTATTTTCAAAAAAGGTGATCGCAGTTCTTGTGATAACTATAGGGGTATCAGCCTACTCTCTGTTCCAGGTAAAGTTCTTTCCATGATTGTGCTTAATAGAATTAAGAATCTGGTTGACAGGCAATTGCGTGATGAGCAATGTGGATTCAGAAGTGGTAGGGGATGTGTGGATCAGATATTTTCACTTAGGCAGATTCTTGAGAAATGTTTAGAGTTTCAGAAACCTTTGGTTGCTAGCTTTGTTGATTTCAAAAAGGCTTTCCACTCTGTTGATCGTCATAATTTGTGGTTGATTGTGAAATCATATGGCATACCAGACAAGTTAGTTAACATAAGGAAAGCTCTCTATAATAACACTGAGTCGTGTGTGAGAGTTGGTAAGTCTTGTAGCAATTGGTTCAGCATTACTTCTGGTGTTCGACAAGGGTGCATTTTGTCTCCTTTTCTCTTTAGCTTGGTTATTGATTATGTTACGTGAAATTCACTTCAAGGGAAATATTTTGGCCTTAAATGGGCTGGAGATACGAAAATTTCTGATTTAGATTATGCTGATGATTTAGCCCTTTTGGCAAATGATGTTGATGAGATGAACTCTTTCATTTGAGCTGTTGATGAAACTGGTAGTAGAGTAGGTTTGGTTATAAACAGAGAGAAAACTAAAGTGATGAAAATTGGTCAGGCAGGCTGTGATTCTGTTAATCTGAAAGGTTGTAATCTTGAGCAGGTGTCACAGTTTATCTTGGGAGCTACGTAACAGATACCGGTGATGTCATTTCATTGTTTGTTTAGTGATATGCACTTGTTAGAAATATCATCTTCAATGAGATTATGGATTTTTATGAGTATTTTACATTAAATAATGAAAGTTTGTTTGTTAGTGATAATAGGCTATTGAAACAAGTAGCCTCAGAGGTACTGGCCAACGACATTTGTCATATAATGATATGCACAGTTAAGAAAATATGCCTTAGATAGTACTACTTCTGATGGTTTTCTTCTATTTGTGGAAACAAAATTTTATGCTTAGGAATAAGTGTTCATCATTATATTCTTTACTCAGCCTATTCTCACTGTATAGCCTCATTACTAGTAGTAATATGATTGTTCAGGTATTATTTGTAGAATTTTCCAAGAAGCTTAATATTCTTTCTACTGTGATATTGAAATGCACTTTTAATTATTTTAAATTGCAAATTTAGTGTTTTTTATGGAGGTAGTTTTAAAAAACTTGGTATAATTCTGGAAAAATTAAATTTTTTTATTGCCATCAAGTGCTGTTAGGAGTCTAGTTTTCCATCAAAACACAATACATTAAAAAACAAATATGTCTGAGGGCCATAAACTACAGGTCTGCTGTGCTGTCGATTTACCTACACAAGATTGCCGGCATCCTATCTTCCTTTGAAGTGAATATGAACTCAGTGACTAATTGCACTATCAATATGCTTTAGATATTTTTTAAATTCTTTAATTTATATTTTTTTGCCACTAAAATCACCTACCTTCAAAAACTTTCATTTGATATATGACTCATAAGCATCGACCACATTTTTCCTCCCTTTTGTATTGTTTGAGGTAGGCCACAAAACTGGAAGATGTCACAAGTCTTAATTTGAAATATGACTTGTTAAAACCCAATCCCACAAAAATCAGCCTCCCTTTTATTGGGGGGCCATCCCATGGCCGAGTGGTTAGCGCGCTTGGCTACTGATCTAAGGGACCTGGGTTCAAGCCCCGGGTAAGGCATAGATGTGTGTGTCGTTTTTCTGCTGAGGTCCTGCCATCCTCACAGACCTTCTACTATGGCATATAAACTGACAGGCTCCTGTCAGACCTCTGTGGAAAGCAGCTGCTTGAGGAGGTATTAATTTTATTATATTTATTGGGGGACGAGAATAGTGGGGGAAAATTCAAAACAGTTTATGTATTACAGTCATTATATAAGCTTTCATTTAACACCTAGCTCATAACTGTAGGCCCTCGCATTCAGAAGATAATAGCAGAAATGACTTTCATATACCATTTTTTAGGAGGGAAAAAGCATTGGGTGTTAATTTTTTATAGCCTATGACACTTCCGTGTCACAAGCTTTCATTTGACACATAAATCATTGTTTCTCCATCACATTCGAAATATATGGCGGAACAACTGTTTTGATAAATCCACAAATTGACAAACCAACAAATGTCAAGTGAAAGGCAATAGAAAGATAAAAACATTAGATTAAAGTTTCACCGTAAATATAAAAACTTACTTTAGAGCCAGTAAAATTGAACGTGAGAGCAATAGAGAGAGAGAGATTCTAATTGTAAAACTACCTGATCATCTTGCAATGTCCTTTCCTCTACAACTGATGTATTTTCTGAACAAACAACCTTCTCTGGTTGAGCCTCTGTTAGTTCTGAAGCCTTTTCCTTGGCCCATTCCAACAAAGTATAAGTCATCGGAGTTCCAAGCTGCAGTTCTGCCTGAAAGTGATAATAACAGTAAATTTTCATTTATGCCAAAATCAAATACAAAAAAAATTTTTTTAATGTAACAATATTTACAGTAACTTCTAAATATTATCCTACACTCATTTAGTATAAAAAAATTATTTTAATTTAATATTTTTAGATATGGCTATTATTCACTAGCTTGAATTGTTGGTAAGAATTTAGCTCTTAGTAAAGGTACATTTTTCATTTTTTGTCATTAGCCTTAATAATTTGAATATACTTTCAATGTGACAGTTTGTAGTTGTAAATTTCCTAAGCATTCAATTTGTTTTTGAGTTTATGATAAATTCTTTCGTACAAACTATCTGTATAAATTTTGATCATATCATTGGCATAATTTTGGATCTATAAATAGATTCATATTTCTTTGGAGACCTTTACTTTGCAATATCATTTTATTAAATGTGTTAAAAAATCAGATTCTCTCTCTAATTATAGCACAGCTGTATATGATTGGAGAAAATGATTTTCCCAAAAGGAATATAATTTTCCCCAACCATATACAACTGTGCTATTTTTACAAATTTGATTTGCTATATGAAGCTCCTCCAGAGGCTACTATAAATTACTCCTAGTTTGTACACAGGCTTTCTCATAGAAGAACATGACCCACTAAAACTGAAATAAGGTTTGCTGATTAAGTTAGCAAGGGCATTTAATTGTTCAAAGCCTTTTAACACTGATAAAAAAAATGTTTTGCTGCTGCCTTGATACCCATACTTGGAAGGCCACTGGAATTAGGAAAATCCTTGCATACAGCTAACTTTAAACCTTAATATGGGTGTCACTAGGGTGAGGGGAACATGTCTAGTGCCGACTGGTTAAGAGGAGAAGGATTTTAGAGGCTGGATGATACACATATGCATCATGTAGCATCTAGAGAATTATCAGCATGATACATATATGCATCACACAGCAACAAACATATTAAACTCTAAAGCAGGATCAGAAACTGGTGATTCTAAGCACTCTAAAATATGGCTCTTAAATCAGGCTATTGTTCTCTTCATGCTTTTTGGTTCAACACTCAAAGGTAAAAAAATTTTCCTTAACCCTTCCCAGGTACGGCTATTTTTTTCACTCTGATCAGGCAAAAAATTAACTTTAGAACTTTTTTGCCAAATAACTAATGAAAGGAATTGTGGCATGTTACATGCCAAATTAATCAGCATTTAATTCTGGATTTTCTGAAAATAAAATATTTAACAAAAAAAAAGACAACAAATTTTATTTTAATAGGACTTTTTTTTTAGAGTCACATAGTAAAAAGATGCATCTGGCAACATAAAAATTTATTTAAAAAACACTAATAGACAGAAATGGTTATAACACACATGAATAGAAAGGCTATTTATTTCTGAAAAACAAAAAACAAAAAAATTATTTTCTTGTTTAAACATTTCTTCTGTTTTGTAATTTTTTTGTTTGTTGCAGAGTCCAGTAAACAAGTCAATTTTAGAATATTTTTAATAAATAACTAATCAACAGAAATAGGTCATGTTATATACCAAATTAAAAAGAATTAATTCTGAATTTTATTGAAGCAAAAAATTTAAGCATTGTAATAATATATTAATTTAATAACACTTTTTACAGGATATACCAAAAAAAGGCACATATTTCATAATTAATTCCAAAATCTTCCATTTTTAAAAATAGCAGTTTTTTTGTTAATTATCAGGAGATTTTAGAAACTTTAAGGAAAAATTTGTTGATAATAGTTCAAATAAAACTTCTGAGCTTAAATCAGGTGACTGCTTCAATACAGAGTAACATTAACAAACAAATAGCAATATAGCGCTTCTAAAATATGGCAATCAGATGGCTTTATCAAATTATTTATATTGTAGTTTAATAAAATATGCATCAAATGAAAAAAGAAAATATTATTTTTCAAGCTTCAATTATGTATTTTTAAAAGATATATGTAAAATAATTTTCAAATGGCAATTTTTTTAAAAATCAGTTTCATGTGTTGTACAAAAAAAGTTTATAGATGTCCTTGAACCTGAAAGGCTTAATAATTACCAGACAATAGGTTAAAAACACTGATGCAATTCAGAGCTCTAAATACACTATATATTTGAATAAGCTGGCCAAGAAGACACAAATTCAAAAATCACACTGATGAATGGCAATTTTTCTTAAATAATTCTTTTCAATAATTCTTTTTGTATACACATGAATATACCTATTTGAAAACTATACATTATGGTTTTATTTTTCTTAGTAAAAGAAAATAATTTGTGGCTTTTTTTTTGCTGTTTTAGCTTTTGACCAAGAAAGGTTCCCAATCCTTGTTCTAAAGGCGTGAGACTGATCTGCCTTTTTATGATACATTTTATCAGCACACCATTTCTGTTCAAAATAGGTAGCACAATTTTTGATTTCACAAAAAATACAGTGAATCTAAAATATTATAAACTGTGATATATGATTCTATCAAAAATATCACTTTGGATTTTGACCACAGGGTGAAACCAAAAATTTAATTATGAACAATATATATTGGTTTCCATAAATTAAGGAACAACCTAAAAACCCAGTTTTTCTCAAAAACCAATTGGATCTGCTGCACGTGAATCAGAAGATATATGTACATAAACACTGCATATAATAACAACAGCTGAAAAATGGAATAACACTTTCAATTCTCAAAATTATATATGAATATAGAAACATGGTAAAAAGGTTGTCAACTGATATAGCCCAGGTGGTTCAATATGGAGTGTGGTCACCTCTTACAGGTATGCATGCCTTGTAGCAATGCCTCATGCTGTTGATAAAACTGTCCAAAAGTGCTGTGGATAGTGATTTCCATTGTCCTTCTAAAGCCAGCAAGGCTCCAGAAAACATGGTATAAAAAATATGAAAATATGGTAAAATATAAGCTTTCAGGAACAGGATCAAGTTCTGTATGTGCTTCCAACAGGCTATGTCACCAGTTGCAGGTACAGAGAACAAATATTTGACCCCTTCATATGACTCTATGTGGGTGCAATAGGTGATACCTTCCTCTTACAGGATGATAATGCCCACCCACACCATTGTTACCATGTCAATTATTATCTGGAGAACATTAACAATATGGAATGGCCAGTGCAGTCTCCTGACCTAAATCCTATAGAACAGGCATGGATACTTTTGGGAGTCTCTCAATGTTGCCTAAGATCATCCTATGAACATTCAATTGGATTTAGGTGAGGAGATTGGGCTGGCTACTCCATATGGTTAATAATGTTATTCTCCAGATAATGATTAACAAGGTGACAATGGTGTGGGAGGCATTATCATCTTGTAGAAGGAGGAAGATATCTATTGCATCCAAATATAGCCAAATGAAGAAGTCCAAGATTTTATCCTTCTACCTGCGACTGGTTGTGTAACATGTTGGAAGCACATACAGATCCTTCCCCAAACCACGATACCACCACCATAGGTGTCCCATTTACAGATATTTGTTGCATGATAGTGTATTACTGGTTCCTTCCATATCAATTGATGTCATGAATCACTGTGAAGGGAAAATCTCAATTCATCCATGAAGAGTATGCTTCAATTGTTGGAAAAAAAGATTGCATGTCTACCTTTCATGCCATTGCTCCTGGGCCCAATTAACATAATGTTAACTATGATGACATAAAAAGAATGTTCATAGTGTTAATTAGAGGAGATCTTGATTGGCGGCTGGTAGCTCAGTGGTTCAGAGCACCTGACATGTTATCAGGAGATCGTAGGTTCGTATCCCACCCGGCTCAAGACAATTTTTTCTCTAAAATTAGAATTGACGTCAAAGTGCTGATTTATTAGTGAATGTTGAACTGTCGAGTTTATCTCATTATTTATCATCATTGGCATACTTGTAAGACATGCTTTCCATCTATATGGCAAATAGAAAGCACTTGTGGCTAAAATTGTCTGAATAGCGCCTATATGTGACATAAAAGGAATGTTCATAGTGTTAATTAGAGGAGATCTTGATCAGCGGCCGGTAGCTCAGTGGTCCAGAGAATCTGACATGTTATCAAAAGGTTGTGGGTTCATATCCCACCCGGCTCAAGACAATTTTTCCTCTAAAATTAGAATCGACGTCAAAGTGCTGATTTATTAGTGGATGTTGAACAGTCGAGTTTATCTCATTATTTATTAACATAATGTCTGCACCAGTTTAGATGGTCTCTCCTGTAGTGTCATGTTAGGGGCATGCACACCACTGGCCATGTAGTGTACAAGTATACCTCATGAAGTGGCATATGCCAGCAGCAGGCATTGCTGTTCCATTTGATGCTGCAAGCTCTGATCATAGTTGACATCCTGCTCCTCTGGGCACTTAACACCAGACCCCCTTTAAGGTTGTTGCCCATCATTGTCCACCACTGTGAAATTGTTGGAATTTCTGCCAATGAACAATGATATGTACCATTGAACAAATCACACTAAGCCACCTAGGAATATCTGCTTGACTTTGGCCTGCCTCAACCAATATACCTATAGCTTGCCACTGCATCTCCCAATAAATAATATCTGGTAAACATACCCAACAAATTCATCTCATTCCTTAATTTATGGAAACCAGTGTAGTTACTCTATATTGAGTTTCTGATCAAATTACCACCTAAGGCTATAATTTTTTTTGTCCATGCCACTATTTGCCTGCTAAGTTATCATTTGCTAAACTGACATAACCCATGCAACACAAATTGAACTAATAATGATACAGAAAATGCAAATATTTTTAATACCTATTCAACCAAAAAGAATCATTTAACTCTTTAAAAAATAGGTTTTTTCCTACCTCTTGGAAAGCAAATTAATTAACAAGAAAGCAAATTACTGCTGTCAATGTAACCTTCTTGACACTCTCCAAATTTGAAATTTCTAGCATAAATACCATTTACAATATTGAAGTTTTGTAATTTCAAACTTTGTCTATCCCAAAAGAAATTTTCGCTTATCTCTTTAAAAAAAATTGCATGTCTACAAAAGGACGAAAGGGAAGCCAATTCATGTTTTCAAAAAACAAAGTTCATTTATTGAAAACAGATTAAATAGGAAAGCACTGTTCTATTTAACCCTTCCAAGGTTAAATAGAATAATGCTTTTCAACAAAACAGTGTTTTTCAGATTCTTCAGAATTTTATTTAAAAGAAATCATTATTTCATAAGTTTATATCAAACAATAAAAAAAACTGAGCTGTCCCATTTATGAGTGGCCAGCATAGTGATTATTGCAACTACTTGACTATTGATCAAAGGGATATGAGTTTGAGCTCTGGGTAAGGCATGAATGCTTGTGTTGTCTTTATGCTGAGGTCTCATCTTCCTCACTGATCTCTTCTATGGCATATTAAACTAACAGATGCTGTCAGACCTCTGTGGCAAGCAACTGCAGTACTTTGCCAGGAAGATCCTCCAAGTGTAACTGTCAAACAGATGGAACACCAGACAAAGAGCAATAGTTAATTGCACAGTTACTTTGTGCAATAATAGCATTTATTTTAAACAGCCTCATAAAAGAATAAATATCCCCTCAAGCAGTTGCTTGCCACAGAGGTCTGACAGGAGCCTGTCAATTTATACACCATAGTAGGTCTGCAAGGATGGTGGAACCTCAGCAGAAAAACGACATGAACATCCATGTCTTATCTGGGGCTGGAACCCAGGTCTCTTTGATCAGTAGCCAAGTGCACTAACCACTTGGCCACGGACACACAAACAAAAAAAATCCTTCGGTTTCAACATTTTATGCACTGTTCTAACAAAATATTACAGAATTTCCATGTTATGCCAATAGGAATCTATTTTTGAAGCTCTATAACTTCTAAAACATGCATTTATTGATAAAATGTGATAAAGATCATAATCAAATCTATTTAAATCTTGATTTTCCACAACATTTATACGGTAATTAAAGAGTTATAACAATAAATTGTTTTACAAAAATCACTTACAATTGTCAAATACTAAAATAATCATTACACAAACTTCAAAAACACATATTTTATTAAATGGTTCGTTATAATACTTAATAAGTTTAAATAATGTAGGAGGTAAATTCTTATGATGCAATACTGTTGTAAATTATTCTAGCTTTGATAACTCTTTAAATAGATTTATGATCTTTAATTATACAATTAAAAAGACCTTCTTGCTCAAAAATTATTTTAAAAAAAATCTTTAATTTATCTACAATCATATTTTCCATTAAATGGACATTTTAAAATGAAAGCACTTTGAAGTTAGATTCCCATTGACATAACATGGAATTCTCTAATATTTGGTTGAACCAAAAGTTCATTTGGATTTTTCCAAAGAGTGTCACTGGATGTGATCTGCACAGCCACATGTTTTAGCAGCTATAGTGTGTGCTTTCAACAGAGGACAGTTGCTAGTGTGTTCTGAAAATCAAATCATTGAGATAAGTGTTGGAAAATGTTATTGTAATGTAATGAAATAACAGAAAGCTATTCATAACGTTATTCAAAAATCATTAATGGAATTTCAAAATATTTATAACGATAAAACGTAACAAATAATGGGAAAAATTATTTTGTTATTTTCACAGTTTCTATATGATAAGATACATTTCAGATTTTTCTTTTATAAGATATACTTAGAAACTTGTGTGAAACAGATAGATGTACAATTTACTTTTATGAGCAATGAACACACTCTTTATCAGCATATTCCAAAAGAATTTGGGAAGCAGCTGCCTTAGCTACTTTCATTGTAATTGGCAGTCAGAAAAAAGGATTTGTGATAACCAGATAAGAGCTGCAATGGAAAAGTCTCCATTCATTCAAAAGGTTTCCCTTTTGAATCAGTCGAAAATCCCAGGTATATTGCAATTCCCTGTGATCGGCTTAGACACTTAGAAAAGGAACTATGTAGGTGAGATAATTTGGGTATAGGATAGAGAAGTGGAGGAAGGGACCATTAATTTATTGACAATAGTTTAAACTTTTGGTTTTGATCTTCCCACCAAACCTTTGACTTCCCCTCCCCCAAAACATTTGCATTGTACACATTTGCAAATCCGTTAACAATAAACCTCACCTTGTCATATGTTGAAAAAAATAAAGGAGGTAATTCTCATGTTTCAATTGAGTAGTGACAACACATATCTTGTACTTCTCTGCAGCTCCTTTAAGAAGAGACTGTACAAAGTTAAAAACGTTTCCGATTTCTTTACTTATATTTATTCATTAGATTATTTTTTATTCTATTTGAAGTCTATTTCAGATAAAACTCATTTAATTATTTTGCATGAGCCCTTCTACAGGAAAGCATTGACAAAAATAGTTCAGTGTCATCAAACGATTCCATAAATGATTTGCTGGAAATCTATTTTGAGGAAACCAAAAAACTAGAGGCAAAAGAAAATAAAATTTCAATTTCATAAAATAAATTTGAGAGAGCAAACAGAATTTCTGCAAAGGGAAATATTTTTCACTATTGGAAAAATCAAGACAAATCATCATCATGTATCGTTAGAAAGATAAAGAATTATTCTAGTAGTACTCAGGTATCTATAGGGAGATTTTTTTCTATTCTTACATGGATTCTTTCTGACAAAAGAAATAATTTGGATTCAAAATTATTAGAAGACATTTTGTTTATAATGATGAATAAATAGCAGAATAACATTGATTGCATATCAATATTTTTATATTAAAATATCAATATTTTTTCAATGAATTTTTTTTTTAAATTTTTGTCAACTATGGATTATAATGTTAATATTTCTGAAGGGAATTTCACTTTTTTTAAAAAAATTCCTCATGTCATTTTAGCAATTTGTTTTAAAAATATTAATATGTGCACAAAAATCATTATAGCACTAAGAATTACAATTGCATACTTATGCTTAGAAATTTTTATTAACCCTTCCAGTGACCAGCCTGAAAAACAGGTTTCCATCCAGAGACCAAGCTACTTTATCCCTATGCTCAGCCAAAAAAAACTTTAACTTTAGAACTTTTTTGCCAAATAACTAATGAAATGGCATGTTGTATGCCAAATTAATCAGCATTTAATTCCAGATTTTCTGAAAATCAAGTATTTAACAAAATAGACAATATGTTTTATTTTAATAGGACTTTTTTACAGTCATGCAGTAAAAAAATGCACCAATAAATAACCACTGTATTAAGTTGCTCCCAATATTTAGAGGAAAAATTGTCCAAGCTCAGTGGTCCAGAGCACCTGACATGTTATCAGGAGGTCGTGGGTTTGTATCCCACCCGGTTCAAGACAATATTTCCTCTAAATATTTGAAGCAACTTAATAGAGTGGTTATTTATTGGAGTACCCAAAATGAGTTGAGTTCATTATTTGTAGATTTGCATACTCGTAATACATGCCTTCCATCTGAAAGGCATTAATAAGCCGCTTGGAGTGATATTGCCTGAACACTCCCTACATATTAGGAAAGTAGGTTGAGAATGTTCATAACATCAGTTAGAGGAGATCTTGATCAGTGGCTGGTAGCTCAGTTGTCCAGAGCACCTGACATGTTATCAGGAGGTCGTGGGTTTGTATCCCACCCGGCTCAAGACATTTTTCCTCTAAATATTTGAATCAACTTAATAGAGTGGTTATTTATTGGAGTACCCAAATTAGTTGAGTTCATTAATTATTTGTAAAAAATGCATTTGGCAACATAAATAAAAATTTATTTAAAAAAAAAAACTAATAGACAGAAATGATTACAATGCACATGAATAGAATGACTATATATTTCTGAATAGCAAAAAAATTACTTTTTTGGTTTTAAGTAAATATTTTTCTCATTTTGTAATTTTTTTCTCGGTACCATACTTTGAGAAAATTCCAGGCTTTTAGCCAACTGTGCTGAGTCAAATAAACAAGTTTACTTTAGAATTTTTTTATAAAATAACCAATCAATGGAAATAGGTCATGTTACCTACCAAATTAAAGAGAATTTAATTACAAATTTTATAAAAATAAATAATATAAACAAATTTGCAAGCATATTGATTTTAATAAGCCTTTTTCAATGTGATGTGGTGAAAAAAAAGATTGCACTATACACTTAAGACTTCATTTTGGAAAACCTGATGAATAAAAATAGTTAAATTATATATTTATCAAAAGGAAATTTCCTCCCGAATAATATAATATTCAACCTGAAATATGATTTTCATTTCTTTTAATGATTCTTTTCAGTATCGTGTATTTTAAACACGGCCAGTGCTATACAATGTTACTTGGCCTTCTCACATTCATGGGATTTTCTGAACTAGTTATGAAATAGAAAAAAAAACTTCCTTGGCTGCTTTTTTTACTAAACATTATGAATTTTTTCTTTGGGTGTTGAAGTTTGGTGATCTTGGCTAAGTGCAGAAAGGTTTGTGCACCAAGGACCAGCCCTTCCCAAAATTGCTCTCCCAAACGATGGCCGATTTCCATAGCAAGGAAGTCTATTTTGCTTGCGTATCCAAGACATTCAATTTAAGAAAATGGTACAAGCTCAAAGTTTTTTTTTTATTAAAAAAACAAGAAATAATAAACGAAAAATTACATATAACCTAATGGGATGTTAAATGAAATATCCACAACAACTTTTAAGCCAGCATCCGATCTAGCATACTTGGAAAGATCGATAAATCAGCCAATTGAAGGTCACTAACTAACAGAACTAAAAATACAGAAATGAATTTTCTTTCATATCCAAGACCTCATTTATTTTCAGAAAATGATATTATATCAAAGTTTTACTGGAAAAGTAATAAATAATAAAATAAAAGTTAACATATAGCGTAATGCGATGTTAAAATATCCACAAGTTGTAGGCTAGCCATACGATATAACTATGAAAAAAATCAATACTTATCAATCAGCTAAAAGATCTCTAATTTCCAAAAATAAATTTACTGAAATGAAAACTAATTAAGATTTAAATATAAAAAAAATACTAACTTTACAAAGAGTATCCAATATGCTGCACCGGAAACGGTAAAAAACACTTATAGCACATGAAACTGAGATGGCAAGTGTCAGCCATCTCCATCTTGTTTGCCTCAGTGAAGCATAATTAATTAGATGCAGGTGGAACCTGAATTTCTAATAAGGATATGTTTACTTTCAGCTTCAATTTTAAGAGTGGGAAAGATGCATGGAATGCTGGGAAAAATGATAAAAACTTGGGAATACTGAAATAGGTTTATGACAGAAAAAAGAGTGTGAAATGAAAAAAAAATATGGCAGCATGTACTTTGCAATTACTTCCAAAATCTATCATTCTAAAAAATAGTTTTTTTTGTTAATTTTTAGTAGATTTTTGAAAATTTAAGGAAAAATTTGTTAATTATAGTTCAAATCAAACTTGTGAGCTTAAATCAGAAGGTTGCTCAGCAAAAGGAACGTTGACAAGCAAATCGGCAATACCATTTAAAGTGCCTTCTAAGAAATGGCAATCAGATAGCTTTATCGAATTATTTATATTGTAGTTTAATAAAATATTCATCAAATTAAAAAACAAAATATTATTTTTGGAGCCTGAATTATATATTTTTATAAGACATATATTTAAAAAAATTACAATGGCAATTTATTTTTAAAAAAAAATCGATATATTTTTGTTGTATTAAATGCGTATACAAGTCATTGGCCCCTCAATTCAGATTCTTCCAGCCGTCCCGTGGCCGAGTGGTTAGCGCGCTTGGCTACTGATCTACGGGACCTGGGTTCGAGCCCCGGGTAAGGCATGGCTGTTTGTGTCGTTTTTCTGCTGAGGTCCTGCCATCCTCTCAGACCTTCTACTGTGGCATATAAACTTGACAGGCTCCTGTCAGACCTCTGTGGCAAGCAGCTGCTTGAGGGGGTATTTATTTATTTTTTATTTATCCGTATACAGACGGCTTTGGACACTAGAAGAGTTAATAATGCTCCATTATTCTGAGCAATTCCTAGAAATTTGGTGTAATTTCTTCAGTTAGGGATGTATCCAGGGGAATGGATGGTTCACCCCCCCCCCCCAAAAAAAAAAAAAAATCCTGCCATCTTATGCAAAATCTCAAACTTGTCTACCTGGTTTAAAATCCAAAATAGGTCTTTTTGCATAATTTTTATTTTAAACTCATATTTTATGCCTGACACTAAAAGTAGATATAAAGAAAATAACTATAAATTTAAGTAATTAGGACACCCTACTAAAGTCTTATTCTCAGACTCACCCCCCAAACTAAATTTTCAAACCCTCCCTGATTCTAAATTCATGAACCCCCCCCCTTCCCCTCCAGAAACTAAATCCTGGAACGTGCCTGTCTTCAGTATTTGCCATTGTATGGCTTACATACATTAGAATACATACAGTGACATCATCCTATTTATTCATAGCTGGGCTTCCTAATTGCAATTTTTATTTCATTATTATTCTTAAATCACAATTTTTAAGAATCAGTAGCAGAAAAAGTAAATGCAACAATTATATTTACACATATGTATTTATTTCGTTATTAGTAACTGTTATTAATATTAATTCATTTTTTCAATTTTCCAATTTTTTATTTTGTTTTTTAACAAGTGGATTGATTGAATTGATGCAAACTGCTGGATGACACTATTGCATACATATATAGTAAAAATGATAATATATTTCATTATTTTACATTTGAACTAAAAAATATTTCGAAATAATGTTAACATTATAACGAAAAACATAACAAAAAACAATACTCAAGTTTTTGGCTGTAACAAAAAATGTAATGAAATGTTTTTCATTTCATTTTCCAACAATGGTGCAGATTAAGTGAGTGATATTTGCATAGGGTCAATTTGAAAATAGAAGATATAAAGGTGCATTTTTGCCATCTTATGCTCTTTTTTTTTCGGATGGGTAAAAACGCAACACAAAATGGAAAAAATATTTATGCAGTACACAGAGATGATGCTATTAATGCCCCAACATGTCAGAAGTGGTTCTCAAAGTTTCGAAACAAGAATTTCTCTCTGAAAAATGCCCCATATTCAGGAAGGCCCTCCATAGTTGACAACAGCCAAATCGTCACATTAATCCAAACTAACCAGTGCAGCACCACAAGAGCGATTGTTGAGAAATTAAAAGTATCACAAACGTCAATTGTAAGGCATTTGGAGCAGCTTGGATATGTGAATCAGTAAGTGTGGGTGTTGCATTGATTGAGCAGGGAAAAAATTTAATGGACTGTGCTCTAATACAGATTTGTGTTTAAAGAGGGATGCTATAGATAATCATGTTTTAAGAAAATGTATTCTATGTATCATTAGAAAGATAAAAACAGCATTTTGAGCTTGGACACTAAAGGGTTAACAACCTAGGTTTGATGTGACGGTACAGTGTCAAGACAATTCATTTTTCTTGTATACTGGAAGAAACCAAATTTCCTACTAATGAATAAAGTGTAACCAATTTGCTGAAAGTGAACTGCAATTGCCTTGACATTGTTTTTAGTTAAACAGTTTCTCAAAGAGTATGAAAATCTATGAATCAGGAATTTTGGTTCATGCAACTAGTAGAACTATACATTAAAAAAAAATCAACTTCCATTTTATAGTAGAATCATTTTTCAACAGAGTAACTGAAGTTTATACTAAGAATCAAAATTATGCTATCATACCTTCAAAGCTCAATTGTTTACTCACCTCTTGTTGCAGTCTAGAGAGTATTAGCTCTTTCACCTCTGGAATACTGTAAGACAACATAAAACTACATTTCTTGAAAAAAAATCTAAAAGTCATGCACCACATCAAAAATGTAATACATTTTTATATATATATCAATACATTTTTTATTACAGTACTGTAAGTTACAACGTTTAAGCATAAAACACCATTTAAATAGGGATGATATTTTATTTAGATTATTGCAATAATGTTATATGCAGATATGGATCTGTGTATAACTTTCGTTGAAATTCCCATGTTAACACATCGTCATTAATACCATTTAAACTTTCTTTTATGGTTAATGGTCTTCCACCATGCTCTCAGTCCACCTATTCAGCCTTGGTAGGATGAGGGGCATCCCCGTGAGTCAGCTGCGACAACACGCCTACTCCACTACGACAATAGTCCTCCCCCCATCAGTAACTCACCTGTCCTGTCACTACCCCCCCCCCCCTGAAGTGGGGACCACCTTGTCGTGGTGGTGGTGGTGAGGGGGGGGGGGGGGCTATGGTGCCTCTGAGAAGTAGGGTCACCTCGCGGTCCTCTGGCGTGCATGCAGCCAGCAACTGCACTGGAGATGCCATGAAGTGGAGGGTCCATTGAAAGGGCTTAGTGCACCAATTAGACGGACTCATCCTGGCATCAGAGAAGGTTAGGTTGCAACCCCAAAGTGGGAGGAGGTCTGTATGCTGTGGGGTGGCAAGTCAGCTCTTATGGAGAAGTAGAAGTTGAAGGTTCGCGACTGGGAGTGGGATCCCCAGTTGACAGACTTATCGATGGAACAGCCAAACTAAGAGTCTCCATACGAGACATTAGGCATCCCAGATCAGAAGGCAATGAATAAAAAAGGTGGTGGAGGAGCCTAGGGTGCCTTTGAGAAGTTGGGGTCCCTGCTCAGTAAGTGTCCCTGGCGTGCCACAGTAGGTCATAGCCCCAATGGATGTCCCTGGCGTGCCACAGTAGGTCATAGCCACAATGGTATGTGGGTTCTGCAGGCTGGGTTTGGGGCCCCTAGTCTTGCATGCTCTCCGCTGCAACCGCTGAGAAGTTGGGGTCAAGGCTGGCTGGTACTGCTGGGGCTCGAAGGGAGGCAGCCTTGATGGAAAGGACGAATCGAGGGCCACGTTGAACGGGAGTGGGATCCCCTATTAAGCTGGCTTATCAATGGAAAAGCCTCTGGGAGTCTCCACCACATTAGCTCCCTCCAGTCCAAAAAGTTAGGCAGGTTTATTCAGTGATTGGCATTCGAAATTTAAAATTTAACCAACAAAGTTTTGGTGTTGTATATGTTTGGCATTTTATTAGAAGGAAATTTCACTGAAATGTTTGGCTATTATATCTAGGCAATGCGCAAAATTCAAAAGTCTCATGCTACACCTCAATGATTAGACAACCAGACGAATCTGATTCTATCAGCTTATACGTCTTGCTCATTATAACAGGTACTTTCTCCGCAGTTATGTTATTTTTAAAGTGAAGGCATGCTTAGACAGTAGATGGGTCGAACGTGGCACCCTCTGTATAATGTAGTACTATCTTGAATAGTGGAACGTTTGGGGGGTGTCATGGAATTATATTTCGTGTCCTGTCACTAAGACAGAAGCCAAGAGAAAGACATAACACGAACTACTGCAGGCAGGTGTTGTATAACCCAGAGGCAACTTTTTATGTTCACACAAATGTACAAGAACCCCTGCTCTTTTTATAGATGAGACTGTTAGACATCCTTACACAAAGCAATTAAAGACGACAGAATGAATCGATTTGTTGCCTAGGTGAGAACAGATACAATGACACAGCTTCATTTACAGTTTGACAAGAAAGGAGAATTGCATTTCCAAATAAATCAATACCATTTAATATTTCCAGCCCTTTGCTAGACCTTCCTTTCTCTGTTCAGATGATCATCTGGGAAGTTGGATCAAAACTAGCCCTGGAAATTTCGGATGCAAACCTCCCATTGACTGTAGTGCTCATAATACAAGGATGAGTTTAAAACAAGAGAAAAATACTGAAAACGCCTAAGATCATCTAAATACTTTTGTAAGAGGGACCATTACCACGTTCCATTGTAAGAGGGCCTATTATATTTAGGCAATGAGCAAAATTCAAAAGTCTAACGCTACACCTCAATGTTTAGACAACCAGACGAATCTGATTCTATCAGCTTATATGTCTTGCTCATTATAACAGGTCCTTTCTCCGCAGTTATGTTATTTTTAAAGTGAAGGCATGCTTAGACAGTAGACAAGAAATTGATTTGATATAGAAATGTTGTTGGTTGACTTTAGTTTATATAAATGATTTTATTCATATTTTTGTACTAAATTACATTGTTTTTAGAATTAGAATCATTATATACTATTTATTTGAACTCATGTTCAGTTTTTCATTGAAGTAAAATATAATTGAATACCATCAGGTCAATTTACTTGAATACCATTCAAGTAAAGTGAGAACACTGGGAGGGAAATAGATAATTAAGAAGGGAGACGAGTGGAGATGAGATTGAGCAAGTGAACAGAAGAGATCGCTGCAACCAAGTGTCATGACCAGCTGACAGCTCAGACTGCTAGTGGACTTTGCCACACTCCTGCCCACCCTGACAGTCACTGCCCGAGATCATCTGTCATACTATAGGGTATGATTTGAATCATCTCATCTATCTTAGTATGGCATAATGTTATTTTTATACAGTATATGTATCATGTGCAAGAGATAGTGGAGAAGTTGATATTAAGAATTGTCATGATTGAGTTGTATTGTTACAATAGTCTGACCTGCAGATTTATGTTTAATGCCACAAGGATACTTTCACTTTTGTTCGATGCTTTACTATTAAACACTTATTTCGTTTACTAAATGTGGTCTATATGTATGTATCAATTGGTAGTAAAATGTTTACGAACCAGGGTTTTGAGGCCAGGAAAATCAGATTGCAGAACTCAGCAATTCCAACTTTCTTGGAATCACAATGAATAGAATTATTTTAAGGTTTTAAAAAGTTAAGCTCCCCTTCTGTAGAGCAGAAGAAGGAGGACACATAATTTGGGGTATTCTATAACACCTAACTCAACCAAAGTTTTCATTTAACATGTAACTCAACATCATGGTTCCAAAATAATTTTCACAACATGGTCCCATTTCAATTTTTTTTTAGAGGGCAGGGGAGGTGGGAAATGGGGCAGACATAACTTGAGAAAACCTACAATCATTATTATTAGATCTATGATACACATGCTTTCACTTGAGATATAACTCAATAAAATTATCAAAAACATTACTTGTTTTGAGGGGGAGGAAGAAATGAGTGGGACAGAATTTAAGGCAACTTATGACACTTCACTCTGTACACTTTCATTTGACATATAACTCAATAGAATGGATCGAGACTAAATTTATATTTACAAAATTGCTGCTTTTTGGAGGAATGATTGCATGGGCATAATTATATATTCTTATGACAGATAAATGTGCTACAATGAACTATGATGAGATATATTGTCTTGATGCTCACATGAACTATAGTGTGAGGATTACATCACCGACTTCGAACGAAGAACCTAATTGAAGAAAATTAATTGAATGAAGAACCTAATTGAAGGAAAATAAGAACCTTATTTTTATAAGGGAGAAAGAATTGTATGAATAAGAGTTGGAGTGTGAAAGGAAACATAGTTAGTCTCAGTTTATGCACGATAAGATGGTCTAAAGAAGAAGTGTTTTATGTGGTGTGCATGGGGAGATTAAATAAATTTACTTTGTGATCATGTTAGTAAACTAGTAGAGGAAAAGAAGAATTCTTCGTTTGAAGCATAGTGATCAACGTCTGAAATTTTATTTGAACGTTTAACGTTATTAAATTTAAATTATTTTAACGTCTGAATTTTTATTTGAACTCATGTTCAGTTTTTCATCCATTTAATTCATAACATTTGGTATTAGGAGCAGGATAATTTATAAAATGCCTTTGACTAAAAGTATGGATGAGTTAATAAAATTAATAACTAACATTAAAGGTGAAATAGCTGTCCAAAGAAGTGAAATTGGTGAACTTGCTAGTCAAAATAATGACATAAACAGCAAAATTGGAGATCTGGCTACACAAAATAATAAGTTGAGAGAAGAAGTAGCTTCTCAAATTAAGATTACTGATCAAAATAGTGATTTGAACAGAAAATCAGTTGAAATCACTGACCAATGTAAAGACATTAAGACCGAACTCAACAATGTGATAGTCTAAAGGTTGAAATTGCATGGAAAATTGCATGGATTCAGCATTAGACCCAGTGACAGCCTACTCATCTATAAGACAGAAGAGATCCCTCTGCTTAGTCGTATATCTGATTCTTTATCAAGTGTGACAACAATATTAGTGACAGAAGACACAGAAATCCCAGCACAAAGTGAAATTATAGTCCGTGGACATTGGGCGGAGACTTCTGGGGCTTTCCGATTGGCAGTCACTGAGGCCTCTGGTAGTGGAGCTTTGGCTCATGGTATCCTGGTTGCAAAGACTTTAGTCGGTGTAGATAAAGAACAGATTCCTATCAGAGTGATGAACTGTAACAAAGCAATAGAATATTGAAAAGGGTTGAAGAATTAGCAATATGTGAACCTGTTATTTGAGAAACAAGTGTAAACACAATAGAAGTTACTGACTCAAACCAACACCATACAGACATCCCCCTCTCACCTTACTGACTTGTGGAGAGAAACAAGGAAGATATTAACTGAAGACCAAGAACCTATTTAAAGAGTTTTCCAACATTTTTTTCTGCTACATCAAATGTTTATGGCCATACTAACCTGACAGAACATAAAATCAACACTGGTGATTCTCCTTCAATCCATCTACCAGCAAGAAGGCTTCCATTGGCAAAACAGGAGGAGACAGAACAACTCATAAGGGACATGGAAGCTCAAGATATTATAGAACCATCATCGAATCCCTGGATATCATCAATGGTTCTTGTCAAGAAAAAAGGATGGATCTACCCAATTTTGTGTGGATTACCGCAGATTGAATGATATAACAAAGAAAGACTGCTTTCCTTTACCCGGGATCGATGATACAATGGACACCCTATCTGGGTCAGAATGGTTCTTGACATTAGATTTGAAGAGTGGCTATTGGCTAGTTGGCATATATTCTGAAGACCATGAGAAAACAGCTTTCACTACAGGAAATGGACTTTGGCAGTTAAAAGTGATGCCATTTGCATTTACAACACACCTGCAATGTTTGAACGACTAATGGAGTCAGTGCTCAAAAGTCTGTCTTGGGAAGTCTACCTGGTTTACTTGGATGACATCGTCATTCTTGGAAAGACTTCTGATAAACATTTAAGAAATCTTCATCAAGTGTTTGAAAAACTTAGGGCAGTCAAGCTAAAATTGGAACCAACTAAGTGTAAATTGTTCCAGCAAGAAGTTCATTGCCTTGGTCATGTCATCACCACATCAGGGATTAAGACTGATCCTAGTAAGATATAAGTTGTAAGAGACTGGTCTCCACCACAAGATGTTCATCAACTTCATAGTTTCATTGGACTTTGCACCTACTATAGAAGATTTGTCAAGGGTTTCTCCAACATCACAAGGCCATTACATTTTCTGACAGAAGAGGGCCAGCAGTTCATATGGACTACCGAATGTGACGTAGCCTTCCAACAGTCGAAGCAGGCTCTTATCCACAGCACCAGTGTTAGCATATCCACAAACTCGAAAACAGTTCATAATAGATACTGACACAAGTACCATGAGAGTTGGTGCTGTACTTTCACAACAAGATGGACAAGAAAGAGTTATTACATATTTTAGCAAAATTCTATCCAAATCAGAACTGAATTATTGTTACACATAGAGAAGCAATAGTAAAAGCAATACAATATTTTCATTATCTCTGTGGTCAAAAATTTCTTATCCGTACTGATCATGCTGAACTCAGGTGACTATTAAACTTTAAAAACCCTGAAGGACAAACTGTTAGGTGGATACAACGTTTGCAAGAGTACAATTTCTCCATTGAGCATGGAAGTGGCAAACTACATAGGATGTGATGCCCCCTCGTTCACTTTTACTTTACCTTAACCAGTTTTGCTTAATTTACGTTATATTTATCATTTTGGGGATTTTTATTTCATTTTTGGCATCACAGCGCTCGTTTCCAAGAGCATAGGAGTTGCACATGCACAACTCCGAACTTTCGATTGTCACCCGCTAAAGCGCATGTACAAGGACACGCCCCCTCTTGCATCATAGCTTGCACGCTCGTCGTTTTATGCAAATGTCTTTACCGGTGCAACAGCCACGTGTTGCTAAGCCTGTACTGTTAAAACTGTGATATGTTAGTCACAGGAATTAGTTGAGTTTTTGAATAGTGAGAAGTAGTTGGTGAGGAGTTGAAGTTAGAGCTTTTGAGAAGTCAGTTGATGAGTAGATATAAATGATGTAGTATCTTCTTCATTGCTGTTGTTGAGTGTTTAAAATAATTTTGGAAATAAATTTGTTTGTTATATAAACCCTTTTTGAGTCTTTACTATTTTTTCTCTTGAGCAACGTTAATTGTTTTGACTATAAGTAAAAATAGAAGTTTGACAATCATTTAATTTTTGAATTCTTACTTGTTAAGTAACGCTAGCTGGTATTCGAACTCTAATTGAACTTTATTTTTGGCAATTTGTTAATTATTGCCTGGTGCCCGACTTAGCTATCCGGAGCTTGAATAATTATTGGATCAGAGAAAGGATCCAAATTTAAAAGTATTATAAATCTTTGGCCCGTTACAAGGAATGCAGATCCCCTTTCAAGACACCCATGTATTGGCAACTGTAAGCATTGTTATAATGCAGAGTTGAAATATGGTACTAAAGATGTAATGCCCATAAGACAAATAACATTGACACAATTAAACAGTGATACTTCTAACATCTGGAGCCCAATAGAAATTAGAAAGGCCCAACTAAACGATGAAGATATAAGGCCAATAATGAATTTGATTGAAAAATCTGATATAAAACCTAATTGGTGCAAATCTCGAAGTATAGTCCAACTACCAAAAGTTACTGGGCACAGTGGAACTCCTTAGAAATGAAAGACGGTGTATTATACAGAAGACGGGAGAATCCCACTGGACGACTGATCCGTTGGTAAATAATCCTTCTTCGCTCCCGAGTGGAACTAGTGATGAAAGATCTGCATGATAGTGCCTTTGGAGGACACTTCGGAGTTAATGAGACATTAGCAAAAACCATGGAACGATTTCATTGGCTGAAAAGTAGGGCAGACATTGAAAGATGGTGTAGGCAATGTGAAGCCTGTGCAGCAAAGAAAGACCCTAAGACTAGGGCTACAGTGTGAAGATAACATCACCGACTACTTCGAATACAGAACCTAACTGAAAAATAAGGAAGAAAGAATTGTATGAATAGGAGTTGGAGTGTGAAAGGAAACGTAGTTAGTCTAAGTTTGTGCACGATAAGATGGTTTGCGGGAGATTAAATAAATTTACTTTGTGATCATGTTAGTAAACTAGAAGAGAAAAAGAAGAATTCATCTTTTGAAGCATAGTGATCAACGCCTGAAAAGAATTGGTCTTGAGAAACGACTATACTTCGCTTCAGTTTTAGAGTACTTGAAATCTAAAACCATAGAAAGAAGTCAATTGGTTTATAGTTACATTTAGTCTGTTTGCAAGAATTGGTAAGATTATTCTCGATAGGTTGCAGATTTGTTTTTCAAACATGATTGTACTGCTCATCAACTGATATAAGCCATATTTTATGATTTGAGTGTAAATGGTAATAAGATACTAAATTCTTTTGAATATTTATTTTTATACTGATGTAGAAATGCTGTTGGTTGACTTTAGTTTATATAAATGATTTTATCCATACTTTTGTACTAAATTACATTGTTTTTAGAATTAGAATTGTTATATACTATTTATTTGAACTCAGGGTCAGTTTTAATCCATTTAATTCTAACAATATATATATATATATATTCCCTTAAGCAGCTGCTTGCCACAAAGGTCTAACAAAAGCCTGTGAGTTTAATACACCACAGTAGGTCTGCGAGAATGGTGGGACCTCAGCAGAAAGACAGCGCAAACATCCATGCCTTACCTGGGGCTCGAACTCAGGTCCCGTTGATCAGTAGCCAAGCGTGCTAACCACTTGGCATAATGGTAGCAAAAAGTAAGAAGTTATGTAAAAAGAAAAGTGTTATGTAATAATGAGAAAACAGGGTATCAAAATACATTTGAAAAGTTACACAATCTTCAGACAGCTCCTTTTAAAAAATTGGTGTTTTCAAAAAACTGCATTTCATACAATTTAATCAGGAATTAGTTTGATTTGTGGACAAACAGGATAAGCTGGATGTGCAAATATGCCACCACACTTGAACAGAGGCTTGAAAGGGGCAGCCTTCAAGCATCCATATTCTAAAAATTATTAAAACACAAACTGTAAAATTGATATAATGCTCACATACATTGAGATGTCAGTTTATTAGGTACACCACTCCTTGTCACATAAATGGTTCATTCCAACACATAATATGTCCTGACTGAAATGGGCAGTAAAAATCAGGCAGACCACCTCTTCGAGCGGCAATTAGAGTTGGATTGAGCATCAGAATGGGCAAAATGAGCAACGAGTGATTTTGAGTTGTGGCATAATTGTTGGTACTAGGGGTGCCAGTTCTAGCATCTCTCAAATGGCAATCCTTGTGGTCTTCTCATGAACAACCATTTCAAGGGTTTACTGAGAATAGCATGAAAAGCAAAAAACTACTAGTGATTGCCGATCCTGTGGATAAAAACAGCTAATGGAACAGAGGGGTCAAAGGAGACTGGTGAGAGTTGTGTAACAGATGAGCCACAACCAGGCAAATCACAGCAAAATTAAACATTGAAGTGCAGAAAGTCATCTCTGAATACACCACATTTTGGACCTTGTCGCAAATGGGCTAAAACAGTTGCTGACTATGTTGAGTGCTGATGTTGTCAGTGAAGAATATGAAAGTGCATCATTTCACCAGTGGCATAGAAGCATCAACACTGGACCATTGACGACTGAAAACAGGTAGCTTAATCCAATGAATCAAGGTTCCTTTTTGCATCATGCTAATGAAAAGATCAGCATTTGGCACAAACAACATGAGGCCTTGGAGGCATCTTGTCCAGTGTCAACAGAACAGGCCAGTGGTGGCATTGTGATGGTATAGGGAATGTTTTTCTGGCATACATTCATCATCATCATCTTCATCCTCAAGCAACCATGGGCTACAGAGGTCCAACCAGATCGTACAATTTAGTTCTCCAACCATATCTGTCCCGAGCTATATCTGCTGCATCTCTCCACTGCACACCAATTCTAACAAGGTCCTGTTTGACATTGTCTGTCCACCACATCCTAAGTCTCCCCCTTTTTCTGAGGCCTTTAGGCACACTGTTCATAACCCTATTCGCCAATCTATAATTATCTATAAGGGCAACATGGCTAAACCAACGGAATCTCTCTTTGCACAATATTCTGCTCAGAGGAGGTTGCTGACTCCTTTGCCTAACCTCTTCATTACTTACAAAGTTGAACCATCTAATACCCAAGATTACTGCAAAAGCATCTAGAATCAAAAGTATCAAGTTTCCTGTTATCTTGTTTACAAAGCATTTAAATTTCACTACCATAACTAACCCTAGAAAGAACCAAACTATTATACAGTCTAATTTTAGTCTTTAGGTGTATACACTTATTTCTCCACACTCTTCATAGCTTCCTAAAAGTCCCAGAGGCAATCCCTATTTGCCTGTTAATCTCATGCTGCACATCACCAGTGTCTGCTACATAACTCCCAAGATAATTAAACTTAAACATTTGCTCAAGGGTGCAACCATTTAGAGTGACAGCTTGAATGAAAGAATTCATCTGATCAACATCATTTACCAAAAGGGCTAAATCATCAGCATAATCTAAATCAGAAATTTTCAGATCTCTAGACTATTTTAGCCCAAAATCTTTCTCTTGCAGTGAATTTCACATAACATAATCAATAACCAAACTAAAGGGAAAAGGAGACAAAATGCACCCTTGTCGAACACCAGAAACAATGCTAAACCAATTAATACAAGCCTTACCAACTCTCACACATGACTCAGTGTTATTATAGAGAGTTTTCATTATGTTAACTAACTTGTCAGGTATACCATATGATCTCACAATCAACCACAAATTGGAACAATCAACAGAGTCGAAAGCCTTTTTGAAATCAACTAAACAAGTACCAAAGTTTTATGAAACTTTAAACATTTCTCAAGAATCTGCCTTAATATCTGATCTTACACATCCCTTACCAATTCTGAATCCACATTGCTCATCACACAATTGCCAGTCAACCAGATTCTTAATTCTATTAAGCACAATCATGCAAAGAACTTTACCTGGAACAGAAAGTAAGCTGATACCTCTATAGTCATCAGAACTGCAATCACCTTTTTAAAAAATAGGGATAATAATAGCTCTGGTAAAATCTTTAGGAACCATGGCCTTTCTGATAAAATTATTCAAAATTTCAGTCACCCATGTGGTAACAGAAACATCCCCAGCTCTATGCATTTCCAGAGTAATTTCATCTACCCCTGGGGATTTATGTAGTTTAAGTTCAGAAATAGCCAAAATAACTTCAGTTTTTTATAGGGCCAACAATAAAACCAGTAATGCATCTATCATCATTACAAACATGGGAGTAATCTAACCATATTGTTTACAACATCACTGAAATGTTCAGCCCACCTAGCCATGACAGAATCCTCATATTCTATAACTTTACCTTGTTTATCCTTCAATCCCTGTATACCTGTCTGTTTTCTACCAAACAAAACATTAACTATCTAGTACTGCTCTCTACTGTTGTGCTGTTTAACTGCTTCCTTGGCTTTGTCAGCCAAGTCATCAAGCCAAAAATTCTTATCAGCAGCTAACTGATCCTTTACATATTTATTAAGCTCTCTGTAATGCTTTCTATTATGACTAGTAAGAATTGATTGAGGACATTCCTGCAGTTCTTTCTTTCTGAAATAAACTGAAGTGCCTTATCACTCAAATAATTCTGCCTCCTCTGCTCCTTTTTTCCTAAAAGAGTATACATTAGGCCCCTGATATCCACCGAAGGATATCTGAATGCCACAGCATATTTGAATAACATTGCTGATCAGTTTATCCCTTCATGGCTACAGTATATCCTCTTTCAGATGGACACATTCAGCATGATAATGCACCTATTCACAAGGCATGTATTATCATCAAATGGTTCCAGAACTCATGCTGATGAGTTCCTTGCTTCATCGGCTTGCACAGTCCCAAGATCTAAACACTAATGAGCATCTTTGGGATGAAGTGGTAAGGTCTATTCACAGCAAGACTGTGCAGCTGATTTTTAGCAAGTATGCAACACAATCATTTCTGCATAGTACAATTTTCCTGCACAATGTATCCAGCATCTTGTAAGTTTCATGCCCCAAAAAAACTGGGCTGTTCTGCTGGCCAAAGGAGACACAACACCAGGGCAGCGCTAAGTGGGCGTGCCACATGTGCACTGCACGCTGGTGGCTAAATTTGGGGGCAACAGAATAGTCGACAAAAAATCCTTTAAAAAAAATACATTTTTGTGTAAACACTTCACAACTTAAAAAAATTGCATTTTGTATTAAATGTATCATTTTCTGATTTATAACAACTTCTCGTAAGTTTTTTGCTCATAAATATCTGTTTTCTTCTTTATTTTCATTTTCATAAAACAAACACACATTTTTAATTTCCTTTCAACAACAAACAATGCAGACCGGAGTTTGCCTCTGAGTAGCAAAGAGAAAAAAAATCACCCTCTTAGTAATTAAAGTTCTGGGATGTGGAGACATGATGACCATAAAAGAGCTGCAAGGGGGGGGGGGGGCAGAAATAATCAGACGGAACATGATAAACCCTGCAGAAGAATGAATACAACAGTCTAAATAGGTTGGAAATGTGGGAACAGAGCTATCAGCTTTCATGGATTTAAAATACCAAATTTGTTACCATTATTCCTTGGGAATCTTTTAAACATATGAAAAACTAATGGCTACATGGAGAAGTGATTTAGTAGATTATTTTATGAAAGAATGCAACCATGATGTCGTTTGAGGAACACTGCTGGTTGCCCAAAGGTGTGCCTATAGCAAACTTTGTCGCTTGTTTGTTGATAGCGGTTCCCTTTAATCTTGAATGACAAGGTGCTTTTACTAAATGGTAAATTTGTTTCCAGAAACTGGTTTCCTTAGGGCAAATATAATGACAGTGACCTCATGACTCATGGGAAGCTGTGGGGTGGGTTTGGAGTGCTGTATGGGACTGAGGAGAGGTTGTCATTAACCCATAAGATACATGTTAAATAGGATAGGAACCTATCAGTTGTGGTAGCTCTATTCCTCATAACTTGAAGTTAAAAAGTCAATGTTATACAAGAGATCATCCTGCAACAAGACAATGAGAACTATAAAGACAGCATGAAGATAAATACTTAGACTTTTCCAATTTTTTTGCATGGATTATTTTTGTACTCTTTTCCTTTTGCAAAAACAGGGTGAATGTTTTCACGAAACTGTTACTGGAATTTATGCTATTGTTACAGTGACCACTCGTCCTATTTTTTTTAGTAGTACTCAACCCTGCTGAGGAATGGTCAACTTCACAGGGTTCTGGTGCTGACCATTTATACCTACTAAACTGGACTGGTACTGCATAAATCCCCAGGGGTAGACGAAATCACCACTGAAATGCTTAGAGCTGGGAACATTTGTGTTGTCACATGGCTGACTGAAATTTTCAATATTTTTTTATGATAAAGATGGTGTTCCTAAGGATTTTATTACAGCTATCATTGTCCCAATTTTTTAAAAAGGTGATTGCAGTTCTTGTGATAATTATAGGGGAATTAGTTTACTTTCTGTTCCAGGTAAAGTTCTTTGCATGATTATACTTAATAGAATTAAGAATTTGGTTAATGGTCAACTGGGTGATGAACAGTGTGGATTCAGAAGTATTAGGGGATATATTGATCAAATATTTTCACTTAGGCAGATTCTTGAGAAATGTTTAGAGTTTCAGAAACCTGTGGTTACTAGCTTTATAGATTTCAACAAGGCTTTTGACTCTGTTGATCGACAGAATTTGTGGTTGACTGTTAGATCATATGGAATACCTGATAAATTAGTTAGTGTAATGAAAGCTCTCTATAATAACACTGAGTTATGTGTGAGAGTTGGTACATCTTGCAGCGACTGGTTTAGCATTGCTAGTGAAGTTAGACAAGGGTGCATTTTGTCTCCTTTTCTGTTTTGTTTGGTTATTGATTATGTTATGTGAAATTCACTGCAAGGGAAAGATTTTGGCCTTAAATGGTCTAGAGATTTCAAAATTTCTGATTTAAATTATGCATATAATTTGGCCTTGTTGGCTAATGATGTTGATGAGATGAATTTGTTCATTAGGTTGGTTAATGAGATTAGTAATAGAGTAGGTTTGGAGATAAACAGAGAAAAAACTAAAGTGATGAAAATTGATCAGGCAGATGGTGCTTCAGTTGTTTTGAATGGCTGTACTCTTGAGCAAGTGTCTCAGTTTAATTATCTTGGGAGTTATGTAACAGATACTGGTGATGTGCAGCATGAGATAAATAGAAGAATAGGGATTGCAGCTGGAACTTCTAAGAATCTATGGAGAGTGGTGGAAAATAGGCGTATACACCTAAAGACTAAATTAGGTTGTATAATAGTTTGGTTCTTTCTAAGGTTAGTTATGGTAGCGAAAATGGACCTTTTGTAAGCAGGATAACAAGAAACTTGATGCCTTTGATTCTAGATGCTTAAAAAATAAAAAATAAATACCCCCTCAAGCAGCTGCTTGCCACAGAGGTCTGACAGGAGCCTGTCAGTTTATATGACATAGCATAAGGTCTGAGAGGATGGCAGGACCTCAGCAGAAAAACGACACATACATCCATGCCTTACCCGGGGTTCGAACTCAGGTCCCTTAGATCAGTAGCCAAGCGCGCTAACCACTCGGCCATGCTTATTCTAGATCTTGGGCATTAGGTGGTTTGACTTTGTAAGTAATGATGAGGTTAGAAGAAGGATTCATCAACCTCTTTTGTGCAGCATATTGTGCAGAGTGAGACTGCATTGGTTTGGCCATGTGGCCTGTATGCATAACTGCAGATTGGCAAACAGAATTATGAACAGTGTGCCTAAGGGTTTCAGAAAAATTGGCCTAGAGTGGCCAAATGCAGCAGCTGTAGTTCAAAAGAGACGTCTGGAGAGGAAAATTACAGTCTGGTTGGACCTCCATAGCCCATGGCTGCATGAGGATTTTGTATGTTTGTAGTAGTCTTTATTTCCAGTCATATTACATATGATACAATATAACTATTTACAAGATATTTTTGGAAATATGCAACACCACAAGAGTTCAAAGATTTGCATGTTGGTTAGCAGGTTAAAAAACACATAAATGAACATTAAAAGCAACATTCTTAATATATTACAAAGTTAATACTTTCTATCATGATTATATCAATATCGTAAAAAGCAACAGATTCAATTCAAAAACTGTAATTGCAACAATTATTTCATTTAAAATTTTAACATCTAAAGAGAGATCAAAAGAAAGAAGAAAAATATTAAATAATTAGAAATTAGGAGCAGTCCCCCCTAATTTAAAATTTTTTTTTCTATATCCTCGAAATCATAAATCCAATTTTTTATTTTTCTTGAAACGTATTAACATTTAAAAATTTATATTTTAAAGGATTATCCCATATTTTAGAGCATTGTCCTATATAATTAAAAAAATTGGGAAAGACGTTTTTACCTATCTCCCAATTGCTTTTCGCTTGGCATCTGTCTGTTTGTGGATTTGTCTAAAGAGTTGCACCACTATATCTTTCAAACACGATGGAGAAACTTAATGATTTATGTGTTAAATGAAAGCATGTGTCACGGGGAGTGTCATAGGCTATAAAACGTTGAGTCTCCATGCTTTCTTCCTCCTAAAAAAGGGAAAACATAAAACCATTCTTCTGCTATATCTCCAGAACACGAGTGTCAAAAGTAACAAGCTATATGTCAAATGAAAGCCACTGATGCAGGGAATGTCATAGGTTATTAAAAATCGAGCCCCCTTCCTTTCTTCCCCCATAAAAAGGGGGGGGGGGATATGAAAACGATTGTTCCTCCATATCTCCTGAATGCAAGTGCAGAAAGTAACACACTATGTGTCAAATGAAAGCTTGTGACATGGTACAGTACTGTGCAAATTAGTTGGGACAAGTGAAGGAAAGCCAAGTCCCTTCCACTGCAGAGTCTAAACAAGTCTAGAATTGTCTGTTGTGTTACTCTGCTATTATTTACACTTCCACTTTAGTCGGAATTGATATTTCATAGGCTGAGGATGTGATTATGTAAGTAGTTCACAATTTTCATTGGACGCTTTTTTTATTAAATACATCATGGATATCATGCCTCGTAAACAAGCTAAAATAATCGCTTTAGGCGAAAACATTTCACTTACTGCTAGGCAGATAGCAAAAGCAGTTGGCATTGGGAAATCCAGCGTTTCACGGATCATGAAGCTGCATAAGGAGACAGGGTCTGTGGAGACGTCCCCTAAAGGGCATTGTGGAAGAAAAAGAAAAACCATCCCTAGAGATGATAGTCTAATTCTAAGAATTAGTATCATAGACCCAAAGAAGACCAGTGGAGATATCAAAAGAGAGATTCTGTCTCATGGGGTTAATATAGATGCTTCCACCGTACGTCGTCACCTTCTGGAGTGTGGCCGCCGGGCTCGACGCCGCTCCAAAGAGCAGCTTTTGACACCCGCTATGAGCAAAAAAGGCTATCCTGGGCAAAGAAACATCGAGACTGGACTGTGGAGAATTGACAAAAAGGGATATTTTCTGACGAAACCCATTTTGAGGTGCATGGTTACAGACCAGATTTCATCCGCTGCTCGCATGGAGAACCTCTTCGATCCGGCCACATCCAGTAATCCCCCAAATACAAACCCAAGGTCATGTTTTGGGGATGTTTCACAGCTTCTGGGCCACAGATGCTTCACCCCATTGAAGGAATGATGGACAGCAAAAAGTACATAGGCGTTCTGGAGGCGAAAATGGTCCCAACACTGCAGAAGCTGTTTCCTAATGGTGATGGGGTATTTCAACAGGATCTGGCTCCATGCCACAATTCTAAGCTTGCTAAGAGCTTCTTTACCCAGCAACATTTGAAGGTATTGGAATGGCCAGTAAATTCACCCCAATCTAAACCCCATTTAAAATTTGTGGGCCATTATTAAAGCACGCATATCTAAGATAGATTGCACGACGAAAACCAAAATGATAGAAAGTGTCATGAAAGTGTGGTACCACGACCCTGAAGTGAAGGAGATGTGTGGAAAGCTAGTGGCATCAATGGTTGAGAGGGTGAAAGAAGTAATTAAAGCTAAGGGGGGGGGGGTCACATTCATTATTAAACAAATAAATATTTTAGTTGTGTCTTTGTTACTGCATTTTCCTATTGTCCCAAATAATTTGCACAGTACTGTAAGCGTCATAAGCTATAAAAAAAAATTGACCCCCATATATTCTTCTCCCTAAGTAGAAATATGAAAAATATTATTCTGCTGTATTTCAGAATGCGCATGCTGAAAGTAACCAGCTGTAAGTCAAATAAAACTTTGACATGCAGGAAGTATCATAGGCTATTAAAAATTAACCCCTCTAAAAAACGGGTTGGGTTGTTTTACCTCTGAGCAGCACTTTTTTGCACACCATGGGCTAAATGGCCATGTCACATGGACCCCAAAGGCTCAGAGAAGGTTGGGGGAGGGGACCCACTGGAACAGCTGTTGGGAGACAGATGGTAGCCTCCCATCAAGGCCTTCTAGCGTGTTCTTTAACGTGCACAGGGTATGGCTCTCCCGCACACGGGGCCACGGCTTAGCGTCCCATCTGACGGACAGCAGCCTTTCCAAGCCCATCAGCTAAAAAAACGGGAATTAAGATCAATTTACTTTATCTTTCAAATACGATGGCCTACAGTTATGAGTTAGGTGTTGAATGCAAGCTCATAAAATCACTGTCGTAAACTATTTCGAATTCCCTCCCCCACTATTCTTCTCGCACCCCTTATAAAAGTGGGGAGGACAGATTTTCGTTGGGTTAGACTTTAATGAATAACACCTCAAATTAAAGCTTGTGACGTCTCCAATATCATGGGCTACTTCAGACACAATTCCAAAAGGGAGGAAAAATGTGGTCGATGTTTCTGAGTCATATATCAAAGTTTTTGAAGGTAGTTTTAATGACAAAGAAAAAATATAAATAAATTAAAATAATAATAAAAAAAAAAACACCTATCTTCATATAGGGGCCCTAAAAAGTAGAAAATAAATCTAAAGCATTTAAATATTGGGTCATTTGGCATGCTTGGCTACTGATCTAAGGGACCTGCCTGGGTTCGAGCTCTGGATAAAGAATGGATGTTTGTGTCCCACTGCTAAGATCCCACCATCCCCACAGACCTTCCTACTATGGTATATAAACTGACAGACTCCTGTCAGACCTCTGTGGCAAGCAGCTGCTTGAGGGTTTTTATTTATTTATTTATTTATTGAGATTTCACTATTTTTTGATAAACACTATATCATTTTATATACTGGTTTGCATCCCCCCCCCATCAGTGTTTTGTATATCAATGTTTAGAAATATTAATGTTTTTTTTTTTTATGAAGAACTTTTCTTGCATTCACATGGCCAAAGTGCAAAACAGAATGGCCAAAAAACGTTCATTGACCATAAATCTTGAAATATACCACATCAAAATTCCTTTTAATGAGTTGTTTTTGTAACTTGGGGACAGTAGGAGAAGAGGGCAAGTCTGCCACTTTCAAAATTGTAGGATGGCTAAAAACTAAGATTAAAATTCAATGACTTTTCATAATTTTTTTATTTTAATCTTCGATGTTATTCTATTGCATTTGGTTTTAAATTGTGCTGGAATTAAATAAAAAAAAATTTCCCTATATTTCTCTCACTTCCCTTACCATTTATTTTATCCTTTCCTCCCATAAAATGTTTCTTCCTGTATGCCTCTTCTGATTTTTACCCTTTGATGTGCCAGGCAAGGAATAAACCAAAAACACGTTTTTTTTTACGACTTCGTTCGTTCACTGAGTTCAGTCTTGTTTTATCTAAATATTTTGATTTAATTCTTTGTGGGTAAAGCATTGTATCAAAGTCGAAAAAAAAAAAATCATACTCCAATGTCAATAAGAGGATTAAATGTAAAAATTTCTCTGCAAAACTGTATGCTGCACTTTAGATAAAGTAAGTATAATTATTTGCATTTTAGCCTGTTTTAGAATTTTGAATTGCTTAAAAAAACTAAGTACACACATATAAATTCAAATTCCGGGTTGTGCTAGATTGGAGGCCGGTTTAAAAGTTGTTGCGGATATTTTATTTAATATCCCATTAGGTTTTATTTAATTTTTATTTTATTATTTCTTGTTTTTTAGTAAAAAAACTTTGAGCTTGTACCATTTTCTGAAAATGAATGTCTTGGATACAGAAGCAAAATAGATTTCCTTACTATGGAAATCGGCAGTCATGTAGAAGGGCAATTTCAGGAAGGGCTGGTGATTTGGTGCACAAACCTTTCTGCACCTAGCCAAGATTGCCAAAATTCAACAACCAAAGAAAAAATTCATAATGTTTAATAAAAAAAAAAAGCAGCCAAGGAATATTTTTTCTATTTCATAACCAGTTCAGAAAATCCCGTGAATGTGAGAAGGCCAAGTCATGTTGTATAACACTGACCATGTTTAAAATATACAATACTGAAAAGAATCATTAAAAGAAATAAAAATCATATTTCAGGTTGAATATTATAGTATTCGGAAGGAAATTTCCTTTTGATAAATATATAATTTAACTATTTTTATTCATCAGGTTTTCCAAAGTGAAGCCTTAATTGTATAGTGCGATCTTTTTTTCACCATATCACATTGAAAAAGGCTTATTAAAATCAATATGCTTGGAAATTTACCTATATTATCTATTTTTATAAAATTCGCAATTAAATTCTGTTTAATTTGATATATAACATGACCTTTTTCTGTTGATTGTTTATTTTTTTTTTTTTAAATTCTAAATTTTACTTGTTTGACTCAGCATAATTGGCTAAAAGCCCAGAATTTTCTCAAAGTATGGTACCGAGAAAAAAATTACAAAACAAGAGAAATATTTATTTAAAACCAAAAAAAATAATATTTTTGTTATTCAGAAATACATAGCCATTCTATTCATGTGCATTGTAATAATTTCTGTCTATTAGTTTTTTTTTAAATAAATTTTTATTTGCATTGCATGATGCATTTTTTTACCCCATGACTCTAAAACAAGTCCTATTAAAATAAAACATGCCATGTTTTTTGTTAAATACTTGACTTTTAGAAAATCCAGAATTAAATGCTGATTAATTTGGTATACAACATGCCATAATTCCTTTCATTAGTTATCTGGCAAAAAAGATCTAAAGTTAAGTTTTTTTGGCTGAGCATAGGCAGAAAATAGCTTGGCCCCTGGATGGAAACCTGTTTTTCAGTGTGAAGACTGGAAGGGTTAAACAAATAGGTTTTCATTCTTGAAATTTAACTTTTACTGAAAATAAATGTGGAAAGAGATTTTCATCCAGAAGAATTTCAACAACCTAAATTAAATAATATCGAAGTTTCCTAAAAAAAAAAAAAAAGATTTAGTGGTTATGTTTTATTCCTGAGAAGTTAAGGAACAAAAATTCTGTTAGTCAATATAAACATCGATGCCTACTATTTGGAAAAGTTCTTCTCAAAGCAGTGTGCTTCATCATAAATGGTAGAGAAGATTTTCAGCTTCGTCATGGTTTTTGAATGCTCTCATTCTCTCTCATTGTTAAAAAGTTATGGATAATAGCAAAACAGATTGACATAAAAATAAGATGCATTTCTTTTAGTTCTCTTCACTAAGGTTACAGGGTTGTCCATACATTGTGTTACATGAGAGCCTCAGATGTTCAAAGTTCAGCTCTGCATATATCATACCATAATACAACTAAAGATACCTGAAAACGAAAAATTTTAACTTATTATTGAAAATAAGGTAAAAAATGTTTTTTCATAATAATAAATTAAAATATTTCCGATAACAAAAGGAAACGTGAACCACCTTCTCCCAAATTTTCATTTCTTTAAAGAGAAAAAAACATATTTTTTGGTACACCTGATTAACTAATTAATTATCTAATGTAAATTAATTTTTCAATCAATTTTTCCAGAGGAGGGCTCTCCCCCCCAACTGGTGTCCAAAACTAATGACTCATAAGTAGGGCGGTCAAATTATTTTTGTATGCAGGCAGCCAACTTTCTAAGCATGGCCATGCACAACACACTATAGATAGGTGTACCTACTAAACTGGCATCTCAGTGGGCTGGGGCAGGAAGATATCAGGTTTTACTTTCATTGAAGCTTATTACTAATTGCCTACTCTAGAAGCAAAGAATAAAACCACCCCAGCATAAGTTGATGGCCAAAAGCATTGTTTTCGGCAGTGGCTGCTTCAAATGCTGGTGTGCAAGATATGCCAGATTCATTTCCTGGATACATACCCTGTACACATTGTGTTCAAAATCAAATATTTCATGTTCACATAGGATTCTTGCAATTTCAATTTACATAAAATACTAATCTTAATATTATTTAATAGCTAATCAATCCAAAAAGATATATTTTCTTTATTATTATCTATTTCTCAATACTGCCAAACTAAAAGATGACAAAGTGTATTAACTCACAGGGAACTATATTCAGAGTTCAGCAAGTTCATAATTTTTTCTATGGAAAGGGTGGCTCAAGATAAAGATCTAAATCAAATCTACCTAATCTGATTTTTCAACAATATTCATTTAAACTTAGAAAGTTATTGAAGCTGAAATATTTAACTTATTCTGCAAAAAAAAAAAAATCGAAATCAGTGAATATTGGCATAATCATTATTCAAAGTTCCTAAAATAGGCTTATACATTTAGTGAATTATTTAAATTAAATTTTTGCATGGAAAAATGTGACAGGATACATTAAAGATCTCTATCAAATCAACATCTTGATTTTCAACAATATCTTCTTTTTTGGTATTTAAAAAGATAATGGATACTGGACTATTTAACATTAGCACTGCCAGCTGAAGTAATTGATATGAGAAGTTAATTTAAATAATTACATAATAATAATAATAATAATTAAATAATTACAAAGTTTTTAAAGTTACAAAGTTCTAAATTAAACTGGTTCTATTTTGAACCAAAATGTCATTTCAATATATGATCTTTTCCACCGTTTTAGCTCATTTTATAGGACCACACTGATTATTCTGAGTTATAAGTATCAGTAACTTCTTAAATAAGCCTTTTATGAGGCAATGTTATTGTGTGGCTAAAAATAAAGATTTCATTCAAGTCTATTCAAATTTCAATATCCAACAACAATTATTCAGTATTTAAAGAGTTATGGAAGTTTGAATACTTAACAACAGAATGTCATCTGTAAGAATTTACTTTAGAAGTTAATTAAAATTAGCAATATCAGCTAGCAATGCATAGCTACAAAATTCCTTATTTTCTAATGGCTCATCAACTAGAAATTTCTCATTCTCTAAATTTTTGCGTTCATTGGCAATACTAACCCCGGTACATGACTACTTACTACATCCTCACGTTCGTTAGACACAGTCTCACAACATATGAGAAGCCACTAAAATTTCATTATCTATAGTTTTATTTACTAGGGATCCTATATGCAAATCTTCATGCTCATTAGCAATGCCGTCTAATAACACATGATTAGCTATTAACCCTTCCAGTGTCCAGCCTGAAAAACTGGTTTCCATCCAGAGATCAAGCTATTCTCAGCCAAAAAAATTTCAATTTAGAACTTTTTTTCCAAATAACTAATAAAAGGAATGATAGCATGTTATATGTCAAATTAATCAGATTTTTTAAATCTTGATTTTCTGAAAGTAAAATATTTAACAAAAAAGAAGACTAGTTTCATTTTAATAGGACTTTTTTAGAGTATTTAGTGAAAAAATGCATCTGGCAACACAAAAATTTATTTAGAAAACGTTAATAGATAGAAATGATTATAATGCACACGAATAAAAGGGCTATTTATTTCTGAATAACAAAAAAAAAAATTCTATCTGTGGCTGAGTGGATAGCAAGCTTAGCTACTGATCAAAGGGACTTGGGTTCGAGCCCCGGGTAAGGCATGGTTGCTTGTATTGTTTTTCTGCTGAGATCCCGCCATCCTCACAGACTTTCTATTATGACATATTAAACTGGCAGACTCCTATCAGACTTCTGTGGCAAGCAGCTGCTTGAGGAAGTATTTATTATTTTTATTATTATAATATTATTAAGAACAATTTTACAAAATAATTATATTTAGAAATTAGGGTAAATAATTCTCTTAATATTCATCAGTTTTGTAAAAGTTTCTTAGAATTCCTTTCAATATCCATTATTCAATATTTTGGCAATGTGCCATTAAGTTTATTCAAATAACAAATGGGGTAAGATGTCATTAACATTTGAAATTAAAATTTAAATTCTATAGTAATCACTGCAATTGATTTTCCATTATTTAAAAGTTATAAAGTTTGGTTATTTCACCTATGAGCAGCACTTATTTTGCATAAAATAGGCTAAATGGCCAGGTCACAAGGATCCCAAGGCTCAGAGGTTAGGGAACCCACTAGAGAGCTGTTGTTAAGACACAGATGGCAGCCTGTCAAGGCCATCAGCATACACAGGGTATGCCTTTCCTGCAACAGGTCTTGCTTAACATCTCATTCAACAGACAGCTACCTTCCAACGGAAAGCCCATTGGTGTCATCTTTCTCACTGAGAGCACAGTGAGAGTTAACAGATATATATATTAATGATGGTGCAGTTAGGACTTGAACTTGGTTCTTGGTTTATCTATGAACAGCATTTTTTTGCACACAATGGGCTAAATGGCCAGGCCATAAGGACTCCAAGGGCTGAGAGGGAACCCACTGAACAGGAGATAGATGGTAGTCTCCCATGAAGGCAATCCAGCATGTTCTTTAATGTGCACAGGGTATGGCTCTCACACACAGGGCCACACCACTTATGATCCATCTGGTGGATGGTGGCCTTTCCAAGCTACCGTCCGTCGGTTGTCCCCTACTGACTGAGGGCTGGGAGTTTTACAGATATAAATCTCGACACTGGCCCAGATGGTACTCAAACCTGAGAACTACAGATTACAAGTCTGACATGCTACCGAGTTAAACCTACTCCCAACTCTCACACACAGGGCACCAGTTATGTGCCAGGATTGTAATCTGATTTCAGATTACAATGCTGGCACACTACTGACTGAGCCACCTCCCATCCATCTGTTAACAAGAGGAAAATCAGTTTGCAGGAAAATAAATTTTTCAGAAAAACTGAAATTAATTTCAAAAATTCAGTATACCAAGTAATTTTTCTCACAGAGTAAAATTTTCACATATTGTAAATTCAATTGAAAGAAAAACTAATGTAACTTTAGGTTTACCAATTTGAAGTAAAATTTTTTGGCACTTTAAAGGGAGACAATGAATTTTTTCATAGGGACATCTGATAGGCAATTCAAAGCTAAGAATTTTTAATTGTTGTTTTAAAGCAATTATCTACTTATATTATACACCAAAAAAGATATTGCCAAACTTACAAAATTATGAGACCAGACATATTGAGGAATCAACATACAAACTTGGGCAAATTTTATATAAAAAACGTTTGCCTTAAGAAAGAGTACACAACAGCAATAAATGACAATGCTCTGTCATTTTCAATTTTCTAATACACTGCTGGTCATTAAAAGTGCAACACCAGGAAAGACAAGATATATCAAAGCCATATTTAGTGAACACATAGCTTATGTTATACGGATCAAATGATTACAAATACAACTCAGTTAGACTTGTGGAATACAAAGAAATCAGTATCTTGTGTAGCCACCATGAGTGGCAATAACTGCTGCTACATGGTCAGGCACTGAGAGGATAAGATGTCGGGAAATGTGTTTGGGAAATGTCAGTTCATGCAGTTTTGATATGCAGCCAAAGTTCATCTGTTGTAGCAGCTGCTGGGGTCTGGTGTGCTAGTTGTTGTGAGATCATGGACCAGACATGTTCAATTGGGGACAGATCCGGTGCGTTCACCGGATCTGTCCCCAATTGTGTGACCATGACGATGAACGGGAATTGTTGGACGATGCATTCCACATGTGGTTTGGCATTGTCCTGTTGGTAAATGGCACCAGAGAGCCCCTAAAGATAAGGTACAACCACAGGCTCCAACATCTCAGTGATGTAATATTGGCTGTTCAAAATACCGGTAATGGGTACAAGGCATGTGCGTGAGTGGAGTGAACCCAATGTTCATGGCACCATTGCAGTCGCATACGCCTGTGTTGTAGAGTCAATGGTAGCCAAAGCAATGGATGCCTAGCAAAGATGCCCCGATGCTGCAAACAACATCAAACTGTATGTGCGGACACTAGTTGATGTGCAACACACCCTAACTGTTGAGCTAAGGTGTTTGATGTGGCTGTATGATCATAACTATTCGCACGAGATGTCTGTCCTCTCATTTGTTTGTGTGACAGGGCCGTTGAGATCCCTCACATCGGTGAGTTAGTTCCTCCTCTACCCACTGATGCCTTATTCTCATCATTGTGGCAGCATTCTGTCCAACACAAGCACTGATGCCTCAATACGTTAATCCACCTTCCCATAATCCCACAATTTTTCCTCGATCAAAAAAATAAACAGCCACTGAGATGCCAGTTTAGTAGGTTTACTGGTCGTATGGCTGCCATGTTCTTTAACGAAGCATACTTGATCCTTTAGTGCGCAAGAACTGTGAGAAAACACAATTCCAGTGCTTTACACTGGCTCTTTGCAATTTCCTATTATACCACTTCCAGGGGGCGCTACTGTCACACATGATGTGCGTATGTGCTGCATTTTGAATCATTTATATATTCTCCCATGGGCTACCCACCTTGCATATTTTGGAAAAATCTGATGAGTTCTTCCTGGTGTTGCACTTTTAATGGCCAGCAGATTTAATTTTAATTTCATTTTTCATTTCTTAATCACTAAATTGTTTTATATATAATTATTTGAAGTTTAACTGATGAAGATATCTCTTCCTTACTCTTATTAATAAAAAGCATTTACTGCTTACATTTGTTTATTGTAAAAGGCATCCAAGTTCAATGATGCTGCATTATTTGGATACTGGTCACCCCATGATATTTCCAACAAAAATGACTTTGGGTCTCCGTGTTCTCCTATCTGTAAAATCAAACACATCTAAGAATAAGTAAAATTTATAATTTTTTCCCACTGTTATTTCCTACTTGTAATGATTTATAAACAAGCTAGTAATATAAAACATGCTAAATCTGCCATTTCTTCAGCTTTATTATGATCAATAAATATTTTGTGGAAAAAATTTCGCCGACATACGGGACTTGATCCCACATCTTTCCAGAAACATGCCCGAGTATTCTTACCAATTAAACTAATGGAGGCTCATCTTTTTTCCACTAATTTAAAACTTCAAATCTTTCACCAATGATTTTCGGCGCCATCTATGATCAACGGTGGCAACAATTCTTTTTATATTGCGCTGAGTGAGATGGAAATAAATGATAGTCTCTTCACGCTAAATAGCGTGAAGAGACTTATTTTATTAATGATTTAAACATAGGTGACAATCACAGCGTTACCTGGTGACATTTTAACATCAATATATTAATAAATATTTTGTGGAAAAAATTTCGCCGACATACAGGACTTGAACCCGCATCTTTCCAGAAACATGCCAGAGGAATTGTTGCCACCAGTTGATCATAGATGGTGTCAATGGTTGGCACCGAAAATCATTGGTGAAAGATTTAAAGTCTTAAATTAGTGGAAAAAAGATGAGCTGGCATTAGTTCAATCGGTAAGAATACTCTGGCATGTTTCTGGAGAGATGTGGGTTCAAGTCCCATATGCAGGTAAAATTTTTTCCGCAAAATATTTATTGATATATTGATGTTAAAATGTTACCCAGGTAACACTGTGATTGTCACCTATGTTTATTATGTCTTTACAATAACTTGTTCACTAGTTGGTGATTAGTATATCTGACTAATATCATGGTGGGCAGGGCTGGCACTAGCTAATTTATTTCCAGTGCAAAGTTGGATATCTTGCCACCCAGAGCAAACTTGAATTCTGCCACCCCTTTCTCCAAGTCTGATCTTAGATATTAATGATCTATTTAGCTATATTTAATTCATTTTTAAAAGTAATTTAAAATTATCTGCTGAAAAATAAGTATACTTACTCCAGTGAATCTTATTGCAGCTACTGTCCTCAGTTTGTTTGCAAATTTGCCACCCAGTTCAGTCACACCAGTCGCATGTGCGGTAGCACAGCCCCTGATGGTGGGCACATGTTAGATCCTTAGATATGACACAGGTGTTTGTGCTAAATGAGAAGCAAAGACAAATTGCTGAAGCTCCTACATTCTGCTGCATTTTTCTGCATTCCATTTTTGACTTCCAAGAGTTTTAACCTTTTAAAGTGGTGGAAACTTGAAAAATTGCCTTTTACTATGTGTTTTCTTGCTGTTAACCACATTAGAGTATCCAGGTTACAATTACCCTCTTAAGAATTATTTCCAATTCAATCTGGAAATTTAAAATCATAATTCAAAACAAAGATTTATCTTTGATTTATGTATTTAGAAAAAAATTGATAAAATCTGTAAATAGCCCAGCAAGTGAGATAATTTAGTATAATAATAAATCTGATTCGTTTGTTCCAAATTAAACTATTCAGGAATTAGATTATCATCCAAAAGAGCCTTTTTACCTATGGTCATTCCTTTACTTTTAAACACTTCTGTTATCCTTTCAAACATGAACCTTCAATTATATTTGGTCAGAGAAGATTCAAACCTTTTAGGAAATACCATACATCACAGCATGCAAATGATTTACCATATTGTTTGATATATAATTTTAAGCACAAAACATTATATGGTTAGTGCTCCCAGTATAAGTCAACCTTGGTAAATGTCAATATAATCTTACTTAAATGCATTACTAAAGCTTAACTTCCAGACTTCGAGGAGTTAAGGGTAATAAGATACCTTTAACTCCTCCATAGATCCATAGATCTTAAATTGCCAACCCCACTACCATAAGCAGATTGAATGATGGGTTGGTCTTCCAATAAGATCCCATTAGTAAAAATCATAATACAGGGTATAATTTTTTAAGTAAATGAAAATGTGCCCAGATTAATTTGCGCACTGTCAATAAAATTTGGTTTAGATAGAATGTTTTCTTCTCATGTGATCTTAATCACAAAAATTTAAATTGCATTAAATTCTAGCATGGTATATAATACAGAGAAGTTCATGTAAAGAGAAGCAGGTTTTTGAGTGGGAACACTGTAATCTCCAAGGCCTTATAATTTAGGTGCTTTCTAAAACATGGTGCAAGAAATAAAAATTTGAAATGATACACTTCTACAATTATTCTAGTGCAGATTTTTTTAAAAATAAGTGTCCAAGAAGATGATATCTTAATGAACAATTTCAAAGAGAAACTGAACTTGATAAAAGTTGAGGGTGCACTCCTAAAGGATAAATTAAGATATCAATATACATTCCCCCCCCCCCCTCCCATTGGAATGGAGGTAATATTAATGAAGATATTCCTAATCATTTAAATTCTCTTCATCATGATATTAGAAGCATATTTCAATTATTATAATAAATGTGGTTTAATAATTTTAATCATAGCATTAATTAGAGCAAAACCATCATGTGACATAGATATAAAGAGGGGGGACCCATGGCTGGCATCCATTTTTATAACAACCACTTGAGCTCAGACATCCTTAACCTCACCCTGTTCCCAACTAACTTCAATTTCTATTTTTCCATTTTGCCATCCACCAATACAATTTCCATTTTATAATTCCTATTTTTCCATTCTTGGAATAGATTTAGTACACTAATAAATGAAAAGGGAATTATAAAAATTAAAGAGAATGGGGATTTTCTTGTGCTAGGAGCAGCAAAAATAATACAATTTCAACTTAATTTTTTTTAATGAAATAACAATGAAAATCTCTTAATTTGAATTTGCATTTACCCCTGATTTTGGTTGTACGTGATTCACATATGAAAAAAGGCAAGTGTAATAAACTTATTGATAAGTGTGTGAAATAATAGTTCATTCAATAACATAATAATTAATATTCATTAATAATAATAGCTCCTGCTATATCCTGAAAAATACTAAGTAGAAAAAAAAAGCACCACTGGTAACAGTTGTCAACTCTTCAAATAACTGTACTGCTTGCAAGAAAACTAGGTGTTAGAGAAAGCATGCTGTGACATTGATGGAAAAATCAATGCTCTTAGCACATTCACCATGACTCACCAGTGGGTCACACTGCAATTTCCAACAGGTGGCATGACTCTCCAGCAGATAATGTTGCATTTCCCATTGATGAGTCACAGTAAATGCAAATTTGTATTCTGATTTAGGGAAATCCATCACGTAAAACAGTGTTTCTATTATAAGTTCCGACACTTGATACAAAATGCACTGATGCAGCATACTAATATTCACTGATGGGGTATACATGTTAAAGGAAATGAAAATATTGAATGACATACATAAGAAAAAGGAATTAGTGGCCAATCTTGAGGAACACATATCAGACTGAAATGCTGGAAAACAACCCAAACTCTATATTTTCACCAGAAATGCTATTTTCACTTGTGCATTAAAAGGGGCCAAAATTAACCCTAATTAAAGAGTTTTTTAAGGCAGCCACCAGTTTGTGTAGTCAGTTTATGGAAAAAGAATATCTGGTTCTATGGCAAAAGAAAATAATTTAGGAATAAATCAAAACACTTGGAATGGAAAATATTAAGGTTCCATTGATTTATCTTTAGAATGTACAAAGAATGCAAGTTCTCAATGGCAACATGGATAAAACTCCAATAAACTTAACCAATTGCAAAATTATGGCATTTTGGCTGACAAAGCTGACGAAGCAGTTAGACAGCACAACAGCAGAGAACTGTACCACATAGTTAATGCTTTGTGTGGTAGAAAATGGACAGGTATACAGGGAGTGAAGGATAAATAAAGTAAGGTTATAGAACGTGAGGATTCTGTCATAGCTACGTAGGCTGAACATTTCAGTGATGTTATAAACCAGGGGTCTCAACATGGGGTACATGGTAAAATTATTTGGAGTACACCATGAGAGCTCAAAAGTCGCTATATCTAGTAACAAAGTTGCCAAGTTGGCATTATTATACAATAACTATAGTTTTATCTATCTATATAAGGGGTATGCCAGTTACATACACATTTCCAGGGGGTACGTGAAGCATAAAAGGTTGAGAACCACTGTTCTAAACTATGTAGTTAGTTCTACTCCCATTGTCTGTAATGATGATAGATACATTACTGGCTTTAATATTGGTCCTACAACACAGTCTGGTTATTTACTTCTGAAATTACTTTTTAAATGTTTAGAGCTGGGAATGTTTCAGTTACTTCATGGATGACTGAAATTTTGAACATCTTTTATGATAAAGGCATGGTTCTTAAGGATTTTACCAGAGCTATTATTGTCCTTATTTTTAAAAAAGATGATTGTAGTTCTTGTGATAACTATAGGAGTATCAGCCTACTTTCTGTTCCAGGTAAAGTTCTTTGCACGATTGTGCTTAATAGAACTAAAAATCTGGTAGACAGGCAATTGCATGATAAGCAATGTCGATTTAGAAGTGGTAGGGTTATGTGTAGATCAAATTTTTCACTCAGGCAGATTCTTAAGAAATGTGTAGAGTTTCAGAAACCTTTGGTTACTAGCTTTGTTGATTTCAAAAAGACTTTTGACTCTATCGCCATAATTTATGGTTGATTGTGAGATCGTATGGTATTCCAGATAACTTTGTTAGCATAATGAAAGCTCTCTATAATAACACTGAGTCATGTGTGAGAGTTCGTAAGGCTTGTAGCAATTGATTTAGCATTGGTTCTGGTGTTCGACAAAGGTGTATTTTGTCTTCTTTTCTCTTTAGTTTGGTTATTGGTTATGTTATGTGAAATTCACTGCAAGGGAAAGATTTTGGGCTAAAATAGTCTAGAGATCTGAAAATTTCTGATTTAGATTATGCTGATAATTTAGCCCTTTTGGTAAATGATGTTGATCAGATGAATTCTTTCACTCGAGCTGTTAATGAGACTGGTAGTAGAGTAGTTTAGTTATAAACAGAGAGAAGCCTAAAGTGATAAAAATTAGTCAGGTAGGCTGTGATTCAGTAAACCTGAATCGTTGCAGTCTTGAGCAGTTGACATAGTTTAATTATCCTGGGAGTTGTGTAACAGTTACTGGTGATGTGAGGTATGAGATTAACAGACGAATAGGGATTGCTGCCGGGATTCTTAAGAATCTATGGAGAATGTGGAGAAATAGGTGTTATACATCTAAAGACTAAAATTAGACTTATAATAGTTTGGTTCTTTCTAGGGTTAGTATGGTAGTGCAACGTGGACCCTTTGTATGCATGATAATAGGAAACTTGAAGCTTTTGATTCTAGAGGCTTATGCAGTATTTTGGGCATTAGGTGATTAAACTTTGTAACTAATGATGAGGTTAGGCAAAGGAGTCGGAAACTTCCTTAAGGCAGCATATTGTGCAGAGAGAGACTCCATTGATTTGGCCATGTTGCCCTTATGGATAATCATAGATTAGCGAATAGGGTTCTGAACAGTGTGCCTAAAGGCCTCAGAAAAAGGGGGAAACTTAGGATGCAGTGGACAGACAATGTCAAACAGGACCTTGTTAGAATTTGTGTGCAGTGGAGAGATGCAGCAGATATAGCTCAGGGCAGATCTGATTGGAGAATTAAATTGCACGGTTCTGGTTGAACCTCTGTAGCCCATGGCTACAGAGGTTCAACCAGAAACAACGATCTAAGACAGAGACTAAATTACTAATTAAATTATTAGAGATCTAAGACTAAAAAATTACATCTACAGAGGTCCAAAAATCTAAGATTATGCATTATTTGCATAAATGACTAAAAATTTTAGAAAAAACTAAATAAATGAAAGATTTAAGCATTAATGGAAATATAATGAACTTATTTATATTAGAATAATAATATAATTTGGGAAAAATGCCAAAAATACTTGCTTTTTTAAAATTTTTAATGAAGTAAAAATTGAAAAAACACAGTAAAATTTGGAATATTTAAAAAACGTTTAAAAACTTTAACTACTATTTTATTTTTATTTAAATTTTTGCCATTTTATTAACCACAATTAAATATTCTTTCTTTTGGCATATAACACAAGTATTTCCCTCATTATTTACTTCAGGATGAGGTTATAAAGTTGTGCATTTTATTTTCTGAAAACACTTCAAAATTAACTTGGCCACCAGAATGACACCAGTTTCAGAAACCAGACACTTTAAGGGTTAAAAAGGAAAGGAAATTTATTCAAATTAGCTTCCATCTGCAAATCAAATGTCAACCTTTAGTAGAAAATGATGCAAAAATGTATTCTACTTTCCAGCAAAATACCTGTACAAAAAATAGTGCATTTAAGAACTATCATGTAAACAAACCTTTCTCTTGATAGAAAGGATTTGGTTGTTCTACCTCTTGAGTGGCACTTTTTTTTGCCCACAATGAGCTAAATGACTAGGTCGCAAAGACCCAAGGGATCAAAGAAGGCTAGAGGAAGGGAATCCATGGACAGCTGTTAGGAGACAGATGATAAGCTTCCTGTCAAGGCTATCCAGTGTGCCCTTTAACATAACAGATGGCTATCCTGCACACAAAGCCACAGCTTTATGTCCTATATGATGGACAACAGCCTTTTAAAGCTCACCAGTGTCCCATTTTTTTAAACAAGGGCAGCTTAGGGGTCAGTGGTGATAAATCTCAAAGCACACAGAGTTTGAAATCAGATCTAGGGACTGCAGATTATGAGCTTGGCATGCAAACGGCTGAGTCAATTCCTCCCTACTTACACACACCTTCGCAGAAATGTCCAAGGAACTGAAAACACTCACTCTCTGCAGATGATGATCGTAAAGTTTTCAGTGTATTGAGAAATTCTGATGAACTTCATTTTGTACTTTGGAGATTCCTTGATAAATATGCATATAATTTTTCACAATTTATTGAAATGTACTCTTCCAGTAGCTTCTTAGGTTTTAAAACTGCTTGAATGGCATCGGCTCTTTTTTTCACTTAAACTGCTGGATCAATTATCTCCTAATTCCAAATCAGGGCTGTTATCGCTCATTATTGCATGAAGCTAAATTGCCTCAAAGTGCAATTTTCTTATGGCACATTGTTTTACTCCTATACTATGTATAAAAATACCTTTTTCTTATCAAAGGCTGCCTAGTATAAAAGAGTGATTTACCAGTCCCTCGACTCTTGCCTTGACTAGTACAAACTCCATCTTACAGCTGTTACGCTACACGTGTACAAAGAAGGGACACAACTCCATTCTTTGCCCTCATGTAGCATATCTGTTGTTAACTGGACGAAAAATTTTCATGTCACCACAGCTGTAGTTAACAGTCTTGGCATCGTTAACACTCATTAATGTCAGACAGCATTTACTACTTACAATCGTATCTTCTTACTAAGCTCAGGAACTATTCCAAGTTGATACATTATCTGGGCACCATTCTCAAGAATTAAAACTTTTAACATAATTAATTCAACTACAGCCATCTTACAGCTGTTATCTGTGCCAGCCAAGGCAAGAGCTCGAGAGCTGGCAAATCACTCTTTTACACTAGGCAGCCTTTGATAAGAAAATGTATTTTTGTACATAGTGTAGGAGTAAAACCATATGTCATAAGAAAATTGCACTTTGAGGCAATTTAGCTTTATGCAATAATGAGTGATAACAGCCCATCTCAAAAATAGTTGTTAATTAATTTTTTGTAAATATTGCCAATAATCATGTGTTATTAAATTTTTATAAGTGTGATCTTAATTTATTTTTATATCCAAATCAGGGCTTTCAGATTCATATTCAGTAGCAGTATCATATTCTGGGCACTGTTGTTGAATAATTTATTCATCAAATCTTTAAACATCCTTGTAATTTTTGTCAACATTGGCAATATGTCTGTAGCTCTACCATCTAATACTCCATTTTGTAAATCTCATTGGAGATAGCAGATCCTAGCAGATTTGTCTTTCTGTTATGTTAATTGTAATTGGCTGGACATTTCTGCAACACCATGCCATTTTGTTCTTTTAATGCACTAAACAGAAAGTTTAAAAATTTTTTACTGAAAGGTTGTATCCCTTCATCCCAGCACTTCTACAGCAGTTTTATCTACTTTAAAATGCCTAATAGTTTGCATAAGTTGTGGCACTAAAGTATTATCAACAAGGATATTAAAGCAATTTAAATCCATTAATATCCTCACAATTGAATCATACAGACTTAAAGATCACTCAAACACTGCTTCAAATACTATTCCATCTTATCTTGCAATTTGAAAAAAAAGATTGCATTTTTTTGTGTGTGATCCTAACCTATCTTTGAAGCACAGACTCTCTAAATGATGTAACCATTGCTTAGCCTAACACAGCAACATACATATCTGCACTTGCATCTGAGATAACTCTAATTGGTTTGTGACTCGTTGTGCTTTTAGTTGCGATAGTGAAGAGAATGGATATAGAGGAATAATGTAGAAAAAAAATTCAGGGAAAAATAAGTACATATTACATATTAATTCCTAGGAGATAAGAAATTTTTCCTGGGATTCAAGATTATGAATTTTCTTTGGTTTCCCAGGAAATTGGCACCAGGAATTCCCAGGAATCACCCTGCACCTCCAACATAATCATCAGCACCAAATATTTTTTTTTATTTTTTCACCTGTAATTACTGTGTTTACTTAAAACAGCTTTTTTCAGACCTTTTTTTGTGTACAGAGCAAGTCGAAATATACATTGCAATAAATATTACACTCCCTTATGCTGTACAGTATTGAGAGTGTGTAGTTTTGTTGGTCCCTAAACACTTTTTCCATAGACCATAGTCTTGCAGATTTGATGTTTGCACCAATCTTCAGGAATATAGACTCCCCCCCACTCCCTCTCTAGCACACACAAGACACAATTGGCAAGGTCCTATGTATTCCTTTGGTCTACCAGAAATATTAGGAACTGAAAAATATATCAGTGGAGATTACAGCGAAAAAAAAAAAGAAATAATTTCTAACTAAAACCAAGACTGAGACAAAAAAAAAAGGTTTGTTCACAAATTGAAATATATATATATTACTGGGGAATAAAATTAATATTCTCTTTAAAATTACAATATTTCAAGAGTGAAAGCGTTTATAAAATAAATTTACCAAATAAAATTACACAACCCTAAATGGATTGCAGATATATAGTGGGTGGTAGCCAATGTATCTGAAGAAGACTGCACAAACAAAATTAATATTACATGGCTACAACAATGAGTGTAATTTTGAGGTCACAAAGGGATAAAAAATTTTACTACAAGTACTAAAATTTTTTAGTACTATATTATTCTGGCTTTCCCATATTTCTGATAATAAATTATAGTTAATAACCATAAGAAACCACAATAACCACAATAACTTACAAAGTTTAAGTATATAAACATAATTTTTTCTTTAAAAAACATTTTCAAAAATATTTTTTAAAGTTAAACATAAAAATTTTCTTTGGCAATTACTTAATATGAAAAAAATACAACAAAAATTAATGGAAAAATTAAAAACACCCTTCTTTCATGATTTTTTGCAAGCAAATTTTTGAAAAACTTCTTTGCAATCCAGCTCCTTCATTTCTTTGTTCTCTATAAAATGCAATGAGAACACTGCAGATTGTGAGACTGTATAAGTTGGCTATAAATGACACTATAAGTACCTATAATTTCACACTTTCAAAATTTCCACACATCCCCCTCCCCTCACAATGATGTCAAATTTTAAAAACATTCGAGGGTGAAATAACTGAGGAAAAGAGAGAGTACACAACTATTTATTAATAATTTTACTGGAATACAAATGCTAAAATAAGGAAATGTAGTGGCAGAATTTACTGATTTTCCCCTAAGAAATTCGTGCCTTTTAGGGTCAGTCATACAACTAACAGTTTAAGAAATAAAACATTCCAGCACATTCTCCTAAATTTGATATACAGAGCATATGAGACAGAATAATGCCACAGTGCCTGGAAGGATTATCACATTTCCTTCATGACACTTTCTTTGGGTTGAACCAAAAGTTCTTCGAATTTTAGGCAAAAATTCATACTCATATATTAAACAGTAAAAAAATACCTTTAATCAATAACAAATCCACCATTTTGTTCAATTATCTTAAGCCATCTGTTGGACAGCTTCATTATTTTGTTGGTGCAGAACTTGGTTGGTTTTTTGATTGAAGAACAGATCAAGGTGGTTTTTGATGGCCTCCAAAGATTGGAACTCTTTACAGTTCAAACAGTTTTGCAGCAATTGGAATAAACAGTAATCTGAGGGTGCAAGGTCAGGAAAATATGGTGGCTGGCACGAAACATCCCAACCAACTGCAACAATTTTTGCTAGGATGTCAAAGACATATGTGGTCTCAGGCTATCATGATAGAACCCAACTATTCCATGATTCACCAATTCCCAATGTTTTTCGTCAATCCAATTGCAGCAATACTGATCTGAATTAATTGCTTGGTTGCTTGGCAAGAGCTAATAGTGAAAAATTGCTTTCCAATCCCACCACACACAGAGCATGACCTTTTTTGGATGCAGGCTGGCCTTGGTTGCAGTAATGGAGGCTCACTTTGCTTACTCCCTGATCTTTTTTTTTTTTTTGGACATTGTTGTAAAGGATCCATATTTTTAATGCCTGCCACTAGCCGCTTCAAAACTGGGTTGTTTTCATTGCAATGCAGGAGTGAATAAAAAAGAGACACGAGCCATTAAATTGTTTTTGCTCAATCGATGCGGCACTCACACAGTGTACCAATTCATGTATCCAAGCTGCTCCAAATGTCTTACAACAGATGTTTGAGATATTTTTAGTATCTCAACAATCTTCCTTCTGGTGCTGCACTGGTTAGTTTGGATTGAATGTGATGATTTAGTTGTTGTCAACTGTGGAGGGCCTTCCTGAACATGGGGCATCTTCCAGAGAGAAATTCCTGTTTCAGAACTTCAGGAACCACTTCCAACATGCTCAGGCATTTAGAGCATCATCTCTGTACACTGCACAAATATTTTTTCCATTCTGAAAAAAAAAAAAAGAGCACAAGATGACAAAAATGCACTTTCATATCTTCCATTTTGATATTGACTCTATGTGAATATCACTCATGCAATCCACTCGATTTGTTTTTCAGAATACACTAGCAACTGTCCCTTGTCAAAAGCACACACTATTTATAACTGCTAATGCATGTGGTGTGCAGATCATGTCCAGTAACATCTCTTGGGAAAAATCTGAATGAACTTTTGGTTCAACCCAATATATATCTACAAACAAAACCAGTTGCAAGAGATTAAGTTATGATACTGCAACACAGTTCCAGATCGTGGTAGGATGTTTATGATTTGAGCACAGTGGTCCAAAGCAGAACACACCAAAACCATTATGCGGTAGATGGAAGTTAATTTTGAACATTTCATTCAAAATTAGGAGGAGATAGCAAAATTATACTAAAATAGGCTTTTTTGTGTGTATGTGTGTGCAAAAAACAGATAAATATGCAAAATTAGACAATTTATCACTTTTGGCCTGAACACTGGTCTCTAGGAATCACTTAGCTGTAGGAAACTATCAGCAACCTTTAGTTCATAGATTTGCATTTTTCAAAAAAGGAATAGCCAAAAAACCAGAAACTAAATAGGAAATAATACATTTCAATTTTGAATGACAGATCTTTTTTGCTTGGAATATTAAATAACCAAATCATTTGTTTTAATTTCATGGCAGTTAAAATTAATCATTACTCATTTACTTCTTTGTAGCAAACACTAAAGCACACTAATTTGTACATACCATATATTGAAAACTAGTTGGGGATAGTTCTTTGAAATTCTCATCTCCATCATAAATTGATCTTAGAACTTCTAATTCCTCCTGGAAAGCAGTAGATAAACAAACTGTAATGTAACAGTAATAAATAAGCAAATTGCTTAAATAATATTTAAATATTGCATAGATATGTGTTGCAAACACCAAGAAAAAAAAAATATAGTACAATATGCCTTTAAATAAAGCAAAAGAAAAATATAACTTGAAAATAACAGAACCTAAATTAAAGCATATGAGCTTATTATGCTCTTCTGAACTAGTGGATTAAAGTTTATTATAGACAATAGTGAATGTTGATTGTTAATGTATGTGCACTTATATTGCTGCTGTATATAATGTCACTAATATTGTCTTGTAGTGAGGCATGTACGACGGGGCATTCGAAAAGTTTTTGACATGCATCTGCAGAACAAAAACAAATGCTTCCCTCAACGAAACTTTCACTGTTCTTCAAAGTACTGCCCTCCAGCATCTACACAAAGTTGCAGGCATCTTTGACAATTCTGGAATGCTTGGTGGTGCTCCTGTTGGAGAATACTCCACAACTCTGAATGAATGTACTTTGCAAGGTCTTACACCCTTGCAAAAGGCTTCCCAGCAAGTCTCATTTCAATTTTTGGAAACAACCAAAAATCACATGGTGCAAGATTGGGTGAATATGCAGGATGAAAGCTGTTTGATTTTTTCCTGCTCCAGATAGACCGTAAATTGCCACATTTTGGCACTGACATTGTCATGAAGAACCCTTGACATGCCTGATGTTGGGGGTCTGGCACTATTCGTCTAATGCCAACTGGTCCACTGCAATTCATCTAATGTGGATGATTCATCTAAAGGACAATTCGTCTAAAGGTATGATTTGTCCAATGGGGCAACTCATCCAAAGCTCATTCATCAAAAAGTGCAATAGCCAAAGACAATATGTTATCAGGGCCAGATCTGGCCCCCCTCCCCCCGAGAATTCTAGAAAATGTAAAGGAGAGGAAAAACTGATAAACTTATATATATATATAGTATGCATTTTGCAAGAAATTTTTTAAAGACCTCCAACAAAACAGAGTAGAAAATACTACTGTGAATCAAGAATTTATTTTTTTTTATTTGTTTTTAACAAATTTTCTTGAAAGCAAAACTTGCTAATGTTATCGCCAGGTCTGACCGCTGTCCATCTGTCTCTACACTCAGTATCTCTGGAACCAATTAATCCATTTCGATGGTTCTTCTTGCGTTAGATGGAGGAAAAGGCCGAGTTTGAACACCGATATTCTTATACATTTGTCTACGCATGCAATATTTCTGCAACTAATTAATTGATTTCGATATATTTGCGTTCAATAAAAGAAGGATCTAGTTTTGCATGCACATATTTTTAGTTCCTAATAATGAAAAGGGGGGGGGGGGAGAGATACACCTAAAAAAGCTATTTCAGCTTTAGTTTGGACCATTAGAAGTGAAATATATCAAGGAATTGTGCCCTTTGATCCACCCTTGGAAAATGAAAATTTCTCTTTTTTGTGTAAAACATTTTTTTTTTCCATTTCCTCATAAAATCACAACTATTTTTATGTTTATTTAAATATGCCTAAAACTTTTAAATATTCATTGCAATGGAAAATATGATAAATGAATGAATTAAAAAACACATTGCAGAGTGGAAAAAACTACACAGTTTTTGTTAATGTGCGTCACGATATTACTATTTGTTATCTTGACAAGGAAACTAGAGATCATTACGATTAATATGCCGAATAAATTTACAGTTCCTTGATTGTGTGATTCCTTACTTTTTTTGTTTTTACATAGGGTTAAAAAAAAAGGTTACGCAGTTCACTGTTCTACAGTATGTGTTACGTCACCATACTTATATTATGAGCAGCACTAACAGTTTTATTTCAGAATAATCCTACCATGGTATTCCATTACCATGCTTTTTCTATTAATTACTGAAAATTAGCAATTTGTTAATTAGGTGTATACTTATTTTCAATTTATTTTGAACCATGGAATTTAGGTTGCATTAAAAAGGAATGATGTAAAATAGAGTCTCCGGAAAAAGAGCTGGAAAGGAAAAAAGACCACGGTGGGGGGACGCAGTACCTGGTAAGTGGTAAGCAAACCTCATTACCTTCACATTCTACCATCAAATATCAAATTTCTATCATAAACACATAGTGCAAAATATTCAAAAAAGTTTGCAATTTTAAGCATTTTTCACCTTTAGAGGGGGTAATTTAAACATTTGAGTGATTCCAAAAGTGTGAATAACAATATTTCGTCAATACCTATCTAACCCAAAAAGGATTTTTAATTTAGCTGTAATAACAAAAAATTTGAATCTATAGACTAATCATATGACAGACAGACAACATTAGCTTGTTTATTTTGAAAATGAGAAAAGAAAAAATTAACCTGTTTTGTTTCTCAGCTTCAACACCGTTTTATAACTATATGTAAAGAATGGCAAATATATTATTTCTGTGTATATAAAAAAAATTCCCCCTGTCAAGTAGCAAACATTTTAAAGTGTATTTTAGTGAAATGGCAAATATATTATTTCTGTGTATATAAAAAAAATTCCCCCTGTCAAGTGGCAAACATTTTAAAGTGTATTTTAGTGAAATTTTTTTCTTTCATATATACACTAAGTTTCTTCTTTCAACAAAGGGAGAAACTATGAAAATGTTTTCAATATGATCATTTCTCAGCTCATTTCTTGCTTTTGACTTGGAAACTTACTGCATTGCTACAAAATGGGTAACTGAGATAAAAAAAAAGAACGGAAAGTAAATAACAGCAATGAAGACTTTGTATGTACTTTTGCCATTGTTTTGAAAGTTTTGTGCAATGGACTGAACTTTTCAAAGCGAATTATCAAAATAAAAAAGAGAAAACAAAGGAGAGAAAATGAGCAACAATGATTCCAAAAACTGCTACTACCAATTTTAATTATTACTATTATTCACATCCATCATGTCTTATTCTCTTAAGTATAGCAGAAAAACTACAATTTGAATCCCATAAAGAAATAATGACAACAAAATAAAGCAATGGCTTAAACTTTTAGTATGATGGTAAATTATAACTAATGATGAGAAATATATGCATGACATAAAGATAAGAAGAAAAAAAATGATACTACAGATGTTCGAAAAAATTTTCAATATAATAAATTTTATCCTAACCGATATTTCACTAAATTATCGGTGAATCTTTCAAAATCGAACCTTATATTAATGACTGTAACCGAGAAAAGTTGTAGAAAAAAATTGAGGTGGGGGAGGGGGAGTAACACAATCGTGCTGGAAAAAAGTTAAAGAGGAGGAAGCCAAGAGACTGAAAATGTGTTACTGTGTAACATTTTATTCTCCGTTTTCAAGGTTTTTTAAAAACACCTTAAAAAATGCATGAAATATGCACAAATTAATAATTTTTTGCCTCTATTACTCTTATTAGCATTCTCAAATGGCAGGATGCCCCCTTGCCCTTCCCCCTAGATCCAGTCCTGGGGTAAAATAAAAAGGAAATTGGGGCTCAAACACTTTCTGAATAGTTTTTATATATGTGTGTGTGTGTGCATTAATCTAGAAATAATTTTGACCTTCACACGAAAATCGTAAATCACCTCGGAAACCCTTTCCTAACTAACATTCTAGTTAATCCACCAATTTGACCAATCATGATATTTCATAAATGAATATTGGATGAATCATACCATTGGATGAATTGGTATTGGATGAATCATACCATTGGATGAATCATACCATTGGATGAATTGGTATTGGATGAATCATACCATTGGACGAATTGGTATTGGATGAATCATACCATTGGACGAATTGGTATTGGATGAATCGTACCATTAGACATTGGATGAATAGTCCATTGGACCAATTGGGATTGGACGAAATGTCCCTTTTGAATGAATCGGCATTTGAGTAGCATTAGACAAACTGTCAGAACTGTCAGGGACCGGTTGTTGGATGCCAATTCTTCATCTCCTTAACCATTTTGGGCAAAACCTTGACATGCCTGTTGTGAACACTGCTCCTTTATCTCCTTAACCATTTTGGACAACACATTGCTGGTGTGGTATTGGCCATTTAGAGTAACTTTTTCAGGTAAGGTGTCCATGGCTACCACTCCTTGGGAATTGAAAAGAATTGTGAACATCCTCTTCTTTGAGCAAAAGTTTTGTCAGAGGATTTAGAGAAGCAATTCATCTCCTGCAACCCAAACACAGTTGTCAATTTTTCTGGGAGTTGTAAAGAATAAAACCATGTCTCATCACTTGTGATAATGTCTGCTAACCATTTGGAGCCACTATACTCAACATTGCCAGCATCTCCTTGCATGAATCAACTGTAGCTCTTCTTTGCTGTTCTGCCAGTTTGTGAGGTACCCATTTGGCAGAGATCTTTCAGAACTTTAAATGTCGATGAATAATTGTTTCTGTACTGCCAGTCGATATAATGACATATAAAACTTATTACCTGAAGGTGATATATGGGTTTTGTTTAATTAGTTCATGAATAGCAGCGATGGTTCCTAATTCACGGCTTCCTTCAGTCTTCCTACACTAGGGATCTTTGAAGTTTTACTGTCCTTTTCTGAATTTAAACATCCATCCTATAACAGTGCCATATGAAAAACATGATCCCCATATACTTGTGATAAATCAGCATAAATTTTTTTCATGTCATCTCCAAGCTGCATCCTTGTGAAATTTAAAACCTTTCCCCATCTTTAGCAGGCTCCATAGCAACAGTTGCACATACTTCACAGACCGAACTTTACATGTAACCAGTGGAGAGAGAAATGTTGATACAATCTATGTTTTCAACACTTAATGATAAGCTTAGACCACTGTCAATAATTGTCATTCAAATAAAGTCATTGCTTGTTAATTTTGGGGGAACGAATGCAATCTACAGACATCTGTCAAGAACCTTCTGAAAGTCCTCTGTACATATCTTTAAATCCTGTAACTTGTTTAGTTAGCATATAAGAATGTAGATAACTATCGTGTTTATGTGAAATTAATTGTAGATTTAAAGTTGTTCTGTCTGTGGTGGGAGAGAGGAGGTGAGGGAATTGGGGAGCTTCAATCTGAAATAGTTAGGAGGAAAAGCTGAGCTGGATGTAATTTGTCTGGTGACTTGGAGCACCAAGAAATACAGCTCTGGTGTGTGGGCAATATACAGGATACAAATGCAATGTACAGTACTAACGTATGTGTTGTGTTTTGCATTTTATGGAATGCAATCTCATGGCTGTTCCAGGTTCAAACTTATATATATATAAGAGAAAAAGAATGCACACATAATTTTGCTTTGTTTTTTCAAAAAAATAAAGACTACATTTTGAGAAATTGATGGTCAAAGATCAAAACTGTATTATGCTTGAAATTTTGAAAGTTTCAAATTTAGGCACGTTGCACTATAGGAATGAGTGTATTATTAGCTTTTGAGTCTAACATGAGCTCTTTAATTCAATTAGGAGAGGAATCACGAGTTTTTAAAATATCATGTGTCAAAAAATATCAGTATTTCTTAACTTTGGCCTCTCATCACTGAAGAATTATCTGATCTAAAGCCTATAATTTTGCTTGTATACTTACTTCTGATAAGCACACATGATCATAAAATTTTGTTAAAATCAGTAGTAAAGGGTCAAAAGTAATACTTTTTAGAATGATTTAATATGGAATGACCCACAGGTTATGTTTCAGATCATACCTCAAATGGTAAGAATGCTAAACTTCTCACAACACACTGTTTAGTATTTATAATACTAAACAGCTTGTGGGAACTTTAGGGATTGTGGGTGCACAAGCTGTTTAGTAGGTTCTTAAACTGGTTGTTGAAATAAAAGTTAGTTCATATATAGATGCTAACTGAACAGTCTTCTTTTTCAAATTTATTAATACTACTACAGCAAATTTATTAATACTACTACAGTTCAGCTTTTCCTCCTAACTATTTCAGATTGAAGCTCCCCAATTCCCTCACCTCCTCTCTCCCACCACAGACAGAACAACTTTAAATCTACAATTAATTTCCCATAAATGACACAATATGACACATAATGCATTTTTGTAGTGACCACAGAATGTGTTTTGTGCTCATCAGTTGGCATTTGCACAAGTATATGGCAGAAAAAAGAGAGCAGCTCTTAACTTTATAATCCACTGACACCATCACCAAACTTATACTGTACATGAAGTGTATACTGTATAGTGAAAATTGCACATGAAGTTTAAACTGACACTGTTCCAATAGTAATTACCATGAAGATGGGGGATGGATATTATATCAAAATAACATAGTTAATCAAAAGATAAATTATTAGATTTTCTGCTCAGTTGGAATCTATTGGAGGAAAAGGAGTACTACTTATGCTAGATGTATCTAAGTCTGATGTTTAAATGATTTTCTGAAGTACTTTTTTTAATGCATTTGGAAATTATGCTTCTGCTCAACCAAGCAAACAACAAATGGGAGGCTGTCATCTGATACAATCCATCAGATCTAAGGTGAAATAAAGTTAATTATAGAAAAGAATGCTTTTTTTTGCCAGTTAAATTTTTTTTTAACACATGCATATGGGTTATGCACTGAAACATACTATTTACCTGCTTGTACAAACCAAGTACTTTTGACTATACTCAGCAGCCATTTCTGGATTTTTCATTCCCCTCTCTACAGTGAAATAAAAGTATAGAATAAATTTCTTACCTCTTGTAATTCTTTGCAGGTCATTTTCTGTACTGTAAAATGGTTATAAACTGAATTTCTTGAATGGGTTGAGCAAAAACTGCATTCATACCTGAAAAAAGAATAAAATTTTCTTTAAGTATAAATGCATTTCATATAACACTTTGGACACAACTATGGCAGTTAAAGCCATTTCATTTTTGAACCCTTGAGCAACAATCATTGCACAAAATACATTACAATGATGGAACATTGAAGTTGAGCTAATTTTTGCTTACAAAATCTAAACTAATTATTAACATATTAAATATATATTTAATTCACAATTTCACTGTTTCTGTAAAAGTACATATTAAAAATCCAGAAGTGAAAGTTCCAAATGAGCAGTGCCACTCTGATTAGCATACATTAAGATTTGCAAGGCTTGCCTAGCTAGCATAATGTACAAAGGCCACTTTTACCTCTTGATAGTAAGCCCAATGAGAGACCTATACAATTCCTTTTCTGATAGTAAAGGAAAGTAAGTTGTCACCATCTTGTGAGCTGTAGCATTTATTTCAGTAGTTTTAATTTTAAATTGCCAAAGTAATGATAGACAACAATATTGCAGCCAGTCACATTTTTTGCCATTCCAAATAACAGAAGCAGAATAGAGTTATTCAAAAATCCTTGAAATAGTTTGCCATTACAGATTTCTCACCATTGATAACTTTGTCAATATCATATTCAATCCCTACACATCATTCAGTTTTCCTCACAAACTATTACTATCTGGTAAAAACTCTCTGTTGTGCTGTCTAGTGGCTTTCTCTGCTTGCCAGCCAGGTTGACCGAAATGTTTTTACCTTCCAACTGATCCTTTAACAAGGCTGCATTAGCCCTTTAAGTATCGAAAGCTGGTTAATCAGTTTTCAAAAATCAATACAAATGAACTTGCAACATTCTTGTATGCTTACCTACCATTTTTTTTCCTTTTAATATTTATATGTTTTGTTCAGAACTAAATGTTCTTTCTTTTAGTATGTGAAATAAACTGTTTCATTCATTAGTTGTATTGTAATGAAGCTCAGGAGATGAGTTGCATTTTTTGAGGGGAAAAAATACCTGACACTGTAAGAGTTAAAAAGAGCTAAATGAATATTAAGTCCTTATAATGCTGTGTTATGTCAACTTTTCTTTTAAGTTTATTCATTTATTATGTTATGAGGTATTTTTACTTGCATTGACTCTTTTATTTGACTGAACAGAGTTGACAAAGTCTTGGCATTTCTCAAAGTATATCACGGAGAAAAAAATTACAGAACAGACTAAATTTCTTGCTTGAAGTAAAAGATTAATTTTTCTGCTTCACAATAATTAACCTTTCTGTTCATATGCATTATAATTATTTTTGTAATCAATCAATAACATATACACAGATTACCTGTTGATACAGAAGTTATTAAATCAATAAATCATTTTTGCAGAAAATATGAGTGTCAATTTGTGGGACTCGAACATGTTTCTCCAAATTTGTGCCAGAGTATTCTAACCACTGAACTAGAATCAACTCTGTCATCCACTACTGTGACTGATAGTTCTCCCACAATGTGTTGCTCTTGGCACCATCTATGATCAGGGAAAGTGACTTCCAATGTTGCACTGAATAAGATGTAAATAAGACAATCACTTATGCACAAAGCATTACTAATGAAATAATCAATCAATAATAAATGCACAGATTACCCATTGATAGAGAAGTCACTATCTCAAAATATAATTTTGGTGAACAAAATGAGTTTGTCAATTCGCAGGATTTGAACTTGCATCACTCCACATTCATGCCAGTATTCTAACTACTGAATTAGAATCAACTCTGTAATCCATTAATGTGACTGATAGATCTCCCTTAACGTGTCACTCTTAGCACCATAAGGCTTAGCAGGGTAATCTATGTATATAACCATACTAAGGCTTAATAAAGATATTATTATTATTAAAAAAAATACGATGTAAATAAGATAGTCACTCATGCTCAAAGCATTATTAATGAAATAATCAGTCAACAATAAATGCAAGATTACATTGGCAGAGAAGTTATTACATCAATAAGTAATTTTTGGGAAAAAATGTGTTTGTCAATTCGAATTTACATCTCTCCACATTCATATCAGTGTTCTAACCACTGAATTAGAATCGAAATAGAGAAATTAGAATCAAATAGATTTATCCATTATTGATGACATAAATCTTCAGAGTGATGGTACATTTCTGGTTATTACAAAGGGTGGCTTTTACAACTTATTGCTGAGGATATTTGTTTTTGCATTGGATTAGGTTATATGTTAATTTTTTATCTCATAATGAGATAATAGTTTCGCTTTGTCATCTGTCTGTAGACATCAAACATTTTTGTTTGTAGAAATAAAACTTCTTTTTGTGTTGCGTAGGAATTGATGACATATTATGATATACATTTTCTGAATCTCCCTAAAGCTGTAATTACGTCCTCTAGCAGTGAAAAAGTTGAAAATTTAAAAATTTTAAACGAATACTGCAAATGATGTATTTATGCTAGAAATTTGAAATTTTAGTGGTGGAATGTGAAAGTCATTAAATTTCCATTAACAATGAGTTGGCACTAGACCTCAGGGGAGTGGGAAGCCCAATTATTTTCTTTTACCAGATATTTGTTTTTAGAGAAATGAAAAATTCTTTTTTGGGTTAGATAGGAATTGATAAAATATTATGATTTGTTCTTTTGGAATTTTCCAAAAAATATAATTGCAGTGGAAAAATTTGAAAATTCAAAAATTTTAAGCGAATACTGTAAATGATGTATTTATGCTAAAAATTTGAGATTCTGGTGGTGGAATTTTTATTGTCAACAATGAGTTGGTGCCTTAGACCCAGGTGGGTGGGGGTGGAAACAATTTGATTTAGCAGATAATTGTATTTAGAGATAAATTGAAAATTATTTTTTGGGTTAGATAGGAATTGATAAAGTATTACAATTTGCATTTTTGGAATCTTTCAAACACTTTAATTGTGCCCTCTAATGATGAAAAAATTTGAAAATTCCAAAATTTAAAAAGAATATTTCAATGGTGTATTAATGGGAGAAATTTGAAATTTCACTGGTGGAATGTGAACTTCATGAAGTTTCCATTCGAAATAATGAAAGTGATAATTAGAAAACTCTATTTTAGTTGGATTGGTACTAATGAAATATAATTGGCATTTTTCAAATACTAGGGTAATTTTAATATCTCTACAGACAACTAAATATAGAAATGGCAGAGCTGCTATCAAATTTTTCAAATAATATGTATATAATAGAAATTTGAAATTTTAGTGGTACCTTTTCAAGAGATATTCCACTGACAGCAATAATCTACCCATTTTTCTGAAAGAGGTGTGAAAAATGCAACTCTTTAAATTTAGGAATTAAAAGACATACATTTATGTTGTATAATTACTAATAATATATTATTTACATTTTTCCCATCATCTGCTAGCTCAAATTAAAACTGTTAAGGAGTGAAAGAGCAGGTAATGGAAAAACTTCATTCTCTTTGAAAATAAAATTTTGATACGCATCCGAGGTGATATGCATTCTTCTGGTTTATTTCTTCATTTTCCAATCCAAAAAACTTTGATCTTTTGTCATTTCCTGAGAAATAATAATAATGAGAATAAAATGGAAGAAGAAAAAACCACAGCTGCACTTTCAAAATTATGGCCCAATACTTCCAGTTAAAAAAGATGTAACTTTGGCAAATTTCGTGTTTATGGAAAACATGTATAGATGAATCTAATGTAGCCATGTCATTGTGTTACAGGAAACAACTCGGTTAAGGAGCAGACTATATATAGAACATTAGCTGCACTAATCCAATTCTTTGAACTCAGTTAATGATAGTTTGAAAGATTGGCAAATATTTATCTTCTGATGAAGTTGAGGAATATATTGAAAAGGAAAATATTATTAAGCTCTGAAATATCAATTCTTACACTTATGTTAAAAATAATCTTCAGATTTTATCCTTTTCAAAAACTGAAATTTATTTTGTCATAATAATTGCTCTATTCAGCATTTTTGGCCAAGTGTGTAAGCTTAGCGAACTTTATTTTCATGGTTTTAGCAGTATAAGTTTTATTCAATGACAGAGAACTATCAGTTATTTTAATTTAATAATTCCATTTATGATAACTCTTCACACCTCAAGAGAGTTTTCAGTTTCAATTATCCAGCTGGCATATTATCACACACAGTATTACATTTCCTGTTATGTCTTTAAAACAATACATTATATTCTATGAATTAGAATTTTAACCTTTACCATTCCAGGCCTGAAAAACTGAATTGTACCCTGTGGTCAGCTTTTTTTTTAACTTTGCCAGTCAAAGAAAAGTGAAATTTAGAGCTTTTTTGCTAAATAAATAATGAGTGGAATTATGGCATGTTAGAAACCAAGTTAATGAACATTTTTATGGAAGTATCACTCTTACGTCGATCTAATGTTTTTAGAGGAAAAATTGTCTTGAGCCAGGTGGGATAAGAGCCCATGACCTCCTCCTAACAACATGTCAGGATGGTCGTGGGCCCAGAACACCTGACATTCAGGAGGTCGTAGGTTCGTATCCCACCCGGTTCAAGACAATTTTTCCTCTAAAAAAACTGGATCGATGTAAGAGTGGTACTTCCTTAATCTGGCGAACCAGATAAGTCGAGATTATTCAAATTTAATCAATTGTATACTTGTGAATATATTTTCCATCTTCATGGCATGCTTATTGTCTGCCACTTGAGGCTTGATTGCTGGAACAGTGCCTACTTGTGACAGAGTGGAATGTGTACTGTAGGTAGAAATGTTCATATCATCAATTAGAGGAGACCTTGATCGGCAGCTGGTAGCTAAGTGGCCCAGAGTTCCTGACATCTTGTCAGGAGGTCATGGGTTTGTATCCCACCCGGTTCAAGACAATTTTTCCTCTAAAAAAAATTTGGATCAATGTAAGAGTGGTACTTCCTTAATCTGTGAACCAGATAAGTCGAGATTATTCAGATTTAATGAACATTTAATTCTGGATTTTAAAAAAATAATTATTTAGCAGAAAAGACAATTTCATTTTAATAGTGCTTTTTTTTTTAGATATATAGTAAAAAAAAAACATCTGTCAATGTGAGTAAGAATTTATTTTAAAAAGAAACAAACTAATGGACAAAAATAGTTATAAATAATTTTTGTGGAAAAAATCAGTTTGACAATTTGCGAGACACAAACCCGTATCTTCAGTTTCATGTCATTACTCAGACATTGCCCTGGCAACACAAATAAAGCTGCATTTCATTTACTTTTATTATAAACTGTTTTTATTGATATTAATTAATATTATTTAACTCTCCAGATTCAAGAGTTTGAACCACATGGATGAGCTCATATTTGATGTATTTACAACTGTGCTCAATGGTGAATAGTTTGGCCTAAATGTATAGTGACCAGACGTCCCGCTTTTGGCAGGACAGTCTCGATTTTTAACAATTTGTCCCATGTCCCGCGGCGTTTTAAAAAAGTCCCGATTTTTGGAAAGAATGCACGACAAGCTAGGGAACGGCGGGAGAACGGGAAGGGAATATACGGTTTTCGGCAGCCATGTGGCTATTTTGCCAGGATATGAGTTTTATATTATTTTTGTTAATTTTATAATGTTAAACTTTAATAATAACAAATAATTGTTGAGAACTGATTATCGAGAACTGCTTATCAAAGTTCGCATTGTTGATCAGTTGTTAGAATTCGACCACCATTGTTTGGACTTAATGAACAATGGCATTTTTTGGTATTGGCAACGATGAAAACATTTTGTAACTGTCTCTCAGATGATACATACACATCATACTGCGTGCTAGTGCTAGTTAAACAAGTGATGTCAACAAATCAGCTATTCAGATAATTTAGGTAAGTAATTTATTTATTTATTTCATAAATACATAAATTTTCTTGAATTTAGCAGACAGTACTCGTATTATTTATATTTTATAGTGGCGGCAAAAAGTCTAGCGCCAGCCTTGTAAGTGACACGACTTACATTACGGCAAATTCAGAGGAAAAATAATACAAGTTAGTATTGTTATTATTTAGAAAGAAATATAGGATTAAAATTAAAATAATTTTTAAAATATAGTTACTTTATAACAATCAAATTAATTTAATTTATAAACTAACAATAAAATATGTTCATGTAATTATGTACCTACTTACTGTGTTTTTAAGCAATATGTATATAATAATTTATAATATAATTTAAAAATTTTTTTTAGATTTTTAACATAATGAGTAAGAAAAGAGGATGCAAATTCAACGATGATCTAAGAAGTGAATTTCCTTTTATTAAAAAAACCAATGCGATTACATGGTAATGTGAGAAATGTAATGGTGAATTTTCTATTTCGCACAGCGGGAAGAATGATATTTCAAAGCACTTGGAGACACAGAAACATAAAAGATATTTAAATACTGCTGCATCTTCCTCCAAAATATAGGATTTTTTTCGGAAAACAACTTATGGAGACGAAGAAAAGAAATTAGCATTAGCAGAAGGACTTATGTCTTTTCATGCTATTAATCACATTCATTCCTTCAGATCTATGGACTGTACATCACAAGTTGTCAAAAAGCTATTCAACAAAAAATTTGCCTGTGCTAGAACAAAATCCGAGGCAATTGTGTGTAATGTGCTTTCCTAATATGCATTTTCAGAATTAAACAAAAATCTAGAAAAAATTAATTTTATATCCATATATTTTGACGCATCTAATCATAAGGATATAAAGTTATTTCCAACCATTATTAGATTTTTTGATTCGGAAACTGGAATAAAAATTTGAATTTTAGATTTCGTTTCTTTGCCCGGCGAAACTTCTGAAATAATTTTCAGTTCCATTATTAATATTTTGGAAAAAAACAATTTAAAACATAAAATGATTGCATATTGTGCAGACAACACGAACGCATATTTTGGAGGAAAAGCGAGAAGAGGTACAAATAATATTTTTTATAAATTAAACAAAAACCTTAATCAAAACATTATTGGTGTTGGTTGTGCAGCGCACATAATACATAACACCATTCAAACAGCTGCTGACTTGTTGCCCGTAGATGTGGAAAATATTGTTATTAAAATATATTCTTATTTCTATATATACACTGTGCCCATTGAAATTCTTAAAGAATTTTGTGAAACTGCGGAAGTCGAATATCAGAAAATACTTGGATACAGTAAAAAAAGGGCTGGTTAGCTCTTTTGCCAGCTGTCGAAAGAATTTTGAAAATATACGATCCTTTGAAATCCTACTTTCTATCACAGGATAAATGTCCTAGAATTTTAGGAGAGTTTTTTGAAAAAGAATCTTCAAAAATTTGGCTAGAGTTTGTACACAATCAAGCAGCTCTTTTTCAAAATGCTATTAAACTTATTGAAGGTGACAAAATTTCGGTAATCGAAGTAGCAAATGAAGTTAATAATTTAAAATTTCAGTGTCAAGAGCGGTTAGAAAATAATTTTCTTCCGTTAACTATCCGTAATAGTATAAGCCAGCTAGAAGAACAAGGTGCAATAAATCGTGCAGATATCATGAATCACGTTAAAAAGTTCTATAGTAACTGCATAGATTATTTAGAAGAGTGGACGGTACATTACAATGATATTGAACATTTTCATTGGGTTACATTAAAACAAGAACTTAATTGGAATGATGTGCAAAAATCATTCCATCATATTACTCATAATTTCCCATACAGTAATATTTCCGAAAATGATCTTTTTAATGAGGTATCATTATTAAAAAAATATATTGATAAGGAAAAGGTTAAATCTTGGGCATCAGCAAAAATCACAATAGAGAACAAATGGTTAGAAATATTTCATCATTTTGAAACAAACCATGTTCCATACAATAATGCACAAAAATTGTGGAATACGCGCTGTCCTTACCAGGAACTAATGCTGCGACTGAATGCGTTTTTTCTACGGTAAATAAAGTGTGGACATCAGAAAAATCACAATTAAGTGTTGAGACTTTGAACTTTGACTTTTTTTTATGTGTGAAATATAATTTAACAAATACTTGTGAAAAATTTCATGACCTTTTAAACAACGACAGCAATCTACTAAAAAAAAATTCACTCAAATGAGAAATATGCCAAAGAATAAAATAATACTATACATAATTTTTTTTAATGTATTATATATTTGTAAATTGTACTTATGTTGAAATTAAAAAAAATATATTACAATACTATTTTTGCATTCTATGAAAATTTTTGTTGCTCCATATAGACCAAATTTTTAATCAAGACCCCCCCCCGGTCAATGGTGTCCCGCTTTACCAATGTTAAAATCTGGTCACTAAACCTAAATGTTTACATCATGTAATATAATTTGTTTATTTACCACAATATCTTTACCCCACCATCTAAAATCCCTGCTGAGGCTGACGATTCTAGGTACATTATGCAATTTATGGCACTCAGCCTAAATTGTATCAACTATTTTGATGGTGCCACAAGTGGTAAATGAAAGTACATAAGGTGTGTAAAATAATGCAAGTTAACCTTCCATTGTCCACATCATCTGTATATCATGAAATAATGAGCTGGAAAAAATTTTTTCAGCTCATTATTTCATGAGTTTCATGTCTACAGGACTTATCCTGTGATTCTTTACTACTCATCTGTATATGTTTGGAGAATCTGAATTGAGAGCCAAGGACGTATGTATCCGTTTTTAGTAAAACGAAAACAAAAATTCATTTTTAAAAAAATAAAAATTGCCATTGTAATTTTTATATATATATATCTTATAAAAGCATATAATCCAGGTTTGAAAAATAATATTTTGTTTTTTAATTTGATGCATATTTTATTAAACTACAATATAAATAATTTTATAAAGCCTTCTGAATGCCATTTCTTAGAAGCACTACACGGTATTGCCGATTTGCTTGTTAATGTTCCTATTTGCTGAAGCAACCTTCTGATTTAAGCTCACAAGTTCGATTTGAACTATTATCAACAAATTTTTCCTTAAATTTTTGAAAATCTCCTAAAAATTAACCAAAAAATTTTTAAAAACAATAGATTTTGGAAGTAATTACAAAGTATGTACACCCATATTTTTTTTTCCATTTCACTCTTTTCTGTCATAAACCTATTACAGTATTCAGACGTTATTTTTATCATTTTTCCCAGCATTCTATGAATCTTTCTCACCTTAAAATAAAAACTGGAGGTAAACACATCCTTCTTAGAAATTCTGGTTGCAGCTACATTTAATTAGTTATGCTTCACTGAGGCAAACAAGACGCAGATGGCTGACACATGCTATCTCCATTGCATGTGCTATGTTTTTTATAGTTTTGGTTCATCATCCTCAAGCAGCCATGGGCTACAGAGGTTCAAACAGACCTTGCAATTTAGTTCTCCAAGCAATTCTGTCCTGAGCTACATCTACTGCATCTGGCCACTGTACACCAATTCTAACAAGGTCCTGTTTGATATTGTCTGCCCACTGCATACTAGGTCTCCCCCTTTTTCTGAGGCATTTAGGCACACTGTTCATAACCCTATTCGCCAATCTATAATTATTCATACGGGCAACATGGCCAAACCAACGGAGTCTCTCTCTGCACAATATGCTGCTTAAAGGAGGTTGCAAACTCCTTTGCCTAACCTCATCATTAGTTACAAAGTTAAACCACCTAATACCCAAGATACTGCGTAAGCATCTAGAATCAAAAGCATCTAGTTTCCTGTTATCTTGTTTACAAAGTGTCCAAGTTTCACTACCATAACTAACCCTAGAAAGAACCAAACTATCATACAGTCTAATTTTAGTCTTTAGGTGTATACGCCTATTTCTCCACACTCTCCATAGATTCTTAAAAGTCGCGGCAGCAATCCCTATTCGTCTGTTAATCTCATGCTGCACATCACCAGTATCTGTTACATAGTTCCCAAGGTAATTAAACTGTGATACCTGCTCAAGACTACAACCTTCAGATTAACTGAATCACAGCCTGCCTGACCAATTTTCATCACTTTAGTTTTCTCTGTTTATAACCAAACCTACTCTACTACCAGTTTCATCAACAGCTCAAATGAAAGAGTTCATCTCATCAACATCATTTGCCAAAAGGGCTAAATCATCAAAAATAAAAACAAATACCCCCTCAAGCAGCTGCTTGCCACAGAGGTCTTACAGGAGCCTATCAGTTTATATGCCACAGTAGAAGGTCTGTGAGGATGCATATCTACATCAGAAATTTTCGTATCTCCAGTCCATTTAAGGCCAAAATCTTTCCCTTGAAGTGAATTTCGCAAAACATAATCAATAACCAAGCTAAAGAGAAAAGGAAACAAAATGCACCCTTGTCGAACACCATAAGTAATGCTAAACCAATTGCTACAAGCCTTACCAACTCTCAAACATGACTCAGTGTTATTATAGAGAGCTTTCATTATGTTAACTAACTTGTCTGGTATACCATATGATCTCACAATCAACCACAAATTATGACGATCAACAGAGTCGAAAGTCTTTTTGAAATCAACAAAGCTAGCAAGCAAAGGTTTCTGAAACTCTAAACATTTCTCAAGAATCTGCCTAAGTGAAAATATCTGATCCACACATCCCCTACCACTTCTGAATCCACATTGCTCATCACGCAATTGCCTGTCAACCAGATTCTTAATTCTATTAAGCACAATCATGGAAAGAACTTTACCTGGAACAGAGAGTAGGCTGATACCCCTATAGTTATCACAAGAACTGCGATCACCTTTTTTGAAAATAGGGATAATAATAGCTCTGGTAAAATCTTTAGGAACCATGCCTTTATCATAAAAGTTATTCAAAATTTCAGTCATCCAAGTGGTAACCGAAACATTCCCAGCTCTAAGCATTTTTGTAGTAATTTCATCTACCCCTGGGGATTTATGAAGTTTAAGTTTAGAAACAGCCAAAATAACTTCAGATTGTGTTATAGGGCCAACATTAAAGCCACCAATGCATCTATCATCATTGCAAACAATGGGAATAGAAATAACCGCATTGTTTAGAACATCACTGAAATGCTCAGCCCACCTAGCCATGACAGAATCCTCACCTTCTATAACCTTACCTTGTCTATCCTTCAATCCCTGTATACCTGTTCGTTTTCTACCACACAAAACATTAATTATCTGGTACAGCTCTCTGCTGTTGTGCTGTCAAACTGCTTTCTCGGCTTTGTCAGCCAAGCCATCAAGCCAAAGATTCTTATCAGCAGCTAACTGATCATTTATACATTTATTAAACTCTGTAATGTTTTCTATTAGGATTAGTAGGTGGTTGATTAAGGATATTCCTGCAGTTCTTTCTTTCTGAAATAAGCTCAAGTGCCTTATCACTCAAATAATTTTGCCTCCTCTGCTGCTTTTTTTCCTGAAAGAGTACTGTTAGTTTCAAGAAAGGCCTGTTTAAAACAGTCCCATTCTTCCTCAACTTCAGTAGTAAGAAAACCATGACTGTCATAATGACTAAGTAACCTACCATGGTAAGCTTTAGCTATAATTGGGCTTTTCAGAGCATCGTATTAAAGGCAACTGTTTTTAACCTTAGCACAACACTTCTTAAGTTTAAGTTGTAAGACACTTTTAACATGATAATGGTCAGATCCAATTTCAGGTCCCCTATATGACCTGATATTCCTAACAGAACTAGCCCATTTGCTATTAATTAGTATATAATCCATCATATTCTTTTGCACCCCATCTGGTGAAACCCATGTGTACTACTGTATGTTACGGTGTTTATAATAAGTGTTACTTATTCTCAAACCATTAAGTTTATTTACCTGTAGGAGACATTGTCCATTGCAGCTACCAATACCAAAAGGGCCTATCACCCCTCCCCAGTCAGATTCAGTACCAGCTTTGGCATTGAAGTCACCTAGAATGAGCGTAATATCCCCTTTCTTGACAGAATTCAAAATATCCTGAAGTTATCCGTAAAACCTATCCTTCTCATCCTTATCGGCATCCTCAGTGGGGGCATAACAGCAGATAACATTCAAGTGTTTAACGCTTGTCTGAAATTTTGCAGTAAGAAACCTTTCATTAATGCACTTATATCCTAGAAGAGCATCACTAGCGTGTCTGCTGAGAAGCAGACCCACGCCTTGGTGATGCTTATTGTCGTCCCTCCCTGAAAAGAGAAATTTAAGATTATTTTTAAGAATCTGACTTTTATCTGTCCATCTGGTCTCTTGAAAGCTGAGAATAAATTATAATGGTGGAATTCTTGTGTGAGGACATCAAGAGAAAAAGCTCTGTGCAGAGTCCTCACATTCCAACTACCCATGGAGAGAAAATGGTTAGTGGGATGTTTAAAGACAGTATGTTTATTGAGAGAGGGAATGCAGACAATATCAAACAGTCCCCTAATAGCAGGCATGGGGCTAAGACCAGTTTCCCCACCACTAAAGGCTGAAGCCATCTACACTAGAAGACTTCCTCCAATGTAGAATTTGATGATGCCAATAGATGCAAAGAGTTCAGGTGCCTGCGATGACCTCTGCTCAGGATTATCCACCAGCTGATAAACATATCCTGTGAATCTATTCCCTTGGGGATGTCAACCCACAAACAAACAGAAAACACAATGGAAGATTTTCCCTCCAAAGAAGCCCACCAGTGCAGCAAACTCAGGATCCATAATCAAGCTCAGAGCCTTAATTCAGTCCAGTGGGTTTATATGGTCAGCACCAGGACTCTGCGTGGTTGACCACTCCTCAGCAAGGTAGAAAAAAAAAGAAAAGTAGACATAGTTGTCCAGATCAGTAAGCCACACTAATCTGGCAGCCCTCCCCTTCCGTTCACTTCCACAAGAGAGTCTCTCTTTTGAAAGGTACTAACAGTCTGCACCATAAGAAGGCAGGGTCGGACATTAGGTGCTAGGTCTGGACGGTTCAATGCATCATCACAGAGGATTGGTGCCTCTCCTTCCAGTGACTACCTAGCTACTATTTACAGACCTTATTGGATACCCTTTGTAAAGTTAGTATTAACTTTTTTATATTTAAACCTTAGTTGTCATTTTAGAGTTAATTTTTGAAATTAGTGATCTTTTGGCCGATTGATAAGTAATGATTTTTTCATAATTATGCTACATTGTATGGCCAGCCTACAACTTGTTGTTGTGGATATTTTAACATTGCATTAGGTTATGTGTTAATTATTATTTATTACTTTTCCAGTAAAACTTTGATCTAGTATCATTTTCTGAAAATAAATGGTCTTGGATATGAAAGCTAATTAATTTCTGTAGATTTACTTCCATTAGTTAGCGATCTTTCGATCGGCTGATTTATTGATCTTTCCATGTTATGCTAGATCAGAGGCCAACTTAAAAGTTGTTGTGGATATTTTATTTAACAGCCCATTAGGTTATATGTAATTTTTCTTTTATTATTTCTTACTTTTTAGTAAAAAAATTTTGAACTTGTACCATTTTCTGAAAATGAACGTCTTGGATACAGAAGCAAAATACTTTCCTTACTATGTAAATCAGCAGTCATGTGGGAGGCCAATTTTGGGAAGGTGTCCCCTTCACTAAACTCCAGTAGAAAGTCCCCCCCCCCAAGAAAATATAATTTTTTTTAAATTACGAATTTTTATGTTTATATTGAATGATTTTAAAGGCAACCCCCCCCCCCCCCCCTCAGTCTTTGGCTGTGCCACATAAACGATATAACACTTTTTTTTTTTGCTTTGGTGTCCCAATATTAAGCCTTGATTGCATAGTCTGATCTATTTTTTCACTATTTCAATGTGAAAACATCTTATTAAAATCAATATACTTGTAAATTTGTTTAAATTATTTATTTTCATAAAATTCATAATCAAATTCTGTTTAATTTGGCATATAACACAACCTATTTCTGTTGACTGGTTTTTTTTTTAATTCTAAAGTTGACATGTTTGATTCAGCATAATTGGCTAAAAGACTGAAATTTTCTCAAAGTATGGTACAGAGAAAAAAATTACAAAATAAAAAAAATATTTACTTAAAAACCAAAAAAAATATATTTTTTGTTATTCAGAAATATATAGTCATTCTATTCATGTGCATTGTAATCATTTCTGTCTATTATTGTTTTTTTAAATAAATTTTTATGTGTTGCCAGATGCATTTTTTATTACATGACTCTAAAAAAGTCCTATTAAAATAAAACATATCACTTTTTTGTTAAATACTTTATTTTTGGAAAATCCAGAATTAAATGCTGATTAATTTGGCATACAACATGCCATAATTCCTTTCATTGGTTATTTGGCAAAAAAAGTTCTAAAGTTTTTTTTTTTTGGCTGAGCATAGGGAGAAAATAGCTTGGCCTCTGGGTGAAACCTGTTTTTCAGGCTGGATACTGGAAGGGTTAAAAAAAACAATGTACAGTATGGTAATGTATTTCATCATATTGAAAAACTTACTAGATTATCTGTTGGTATGTTTTGTGTGGCCTGTTTCCTGATTTCTTTTTTCAGATTTAATCTCTTAGTTGAATAACAGTTACAAGTCTTTTCAAGGAATAGGGGAGCAAATTTTGTATTTTTTTTTAATCCAGTTTGGATTTTATTTCCATATATATATACATAGCATAAAGTTATAAATTTTGCCTCATAGGTATATAATGAAATGATGCAGACAATTTATGACATTTGTTAATGCACATTCTCTGTTATTGTGTTAAGCAGGAAATGTGAGATGATGAGAGTGTTCTTTCTTTGGCAATATGCTCTGTTTAAAATAAAATAAAAAAAACAAATACCCCCTCAAGCAGCTGCTTGCCACAGAGGTCTGACAGGAGCCTGTCAGTTTATATGCCAGAGTAGAAGGTCTGAGAGGATGGCAGGACCTCAGCAGAAAAACGACACATACATCCATGCCTTACCCGGGGTTCGAACCCAGGTCCCGTAGATCAGTAGCCAAGCGCGCTAACCACTCGGCCACGATAGTTGTCTCCAATGAGATTATCTTGTCGATGAATTGTTTATGATAATTCATGTTTTCTAGGCTTGCCTCTGATGGGATTATAGTTCCAGGAGCTTTTTATATCATGGATCAGCAGTGAGTTTTTTACACTTTTGTTTTTTAGGCTTCTGAATATATATTTGTTTTTGGGAGGGGGAGTAAAAATATGAAACAAAGGTTCATAGTTTAGTAGTATGTTCAGGTCAAAATGGTCGTCTCCAATAATTCTATTCTGGGGTTTTCTTAAATTGCAGTGAAGCAGTTCATATTCATTCAGCTGTTATAATAACCATCTCTGATTAGATTAGTGTTTTCTACAATTTTTTTTTATTATGAAATAAACATTTATTTGTTAGTGATAATAGGTTGCTAAAACAAGTAGACTCCAATGGTACTAACCAACATTCATCGTATAGTCCACATGTACAGTTAGGAAAATTTGCTTTAGATACTATTACTTCTGATACTTTTTATTTTCAGAACCATATATATGCTTAGTAGTAAATGTTATCATTATATTCATCTTCATTTAAGCCTTTTCACTTTTAATAATATAATTCTTTAGGTTATTTTGTAGAACCTACTAAGAAGTTTAATATTCTTCCTAATGTGATATTGAAATGCATTTTTCATTAGTTTAAATTATATATTTGGTAGGGTTGTTTTACTTCTGAACAGCAATTTTTCTTGCCCACAATGGGCTAAATGGCCAGGTAACAAAGATTCCAAGTGCTCAGAAAAGGTTGAGGGGGAATTCACTGGACAGCTGTTGGGAGACAGATGGTTGTTTCCCATCAAGGCCATGGAGCGTGTTCTTTAATGTGCAAAGGGTATGGCCCTCTTGCACATGGGGCCACGGCTTAATGGTCCATCTGGCAGACAGCAGCCTTTTCAAGCCCATCGATGTCCCCCACTGATTGTGAGCAGGGATCTCAATGCTTGCCCAGCTGGGACTCAAACTTGGAAACTGCAGATTACAAGCCTGGTGCACTACCAACTGAGCCACCCCAGTATTTGATGGAGGGTTTTTTGTTACAGAAGTAGTTTTAAGAAATGATTTTAGTAAAATTCTTCAAGAAAAAATTTATTTATTCATTGCAATCAGTCACCACTAGGAGTAGTTTCATCGAGATGCAGCACATTATAGTGTTGTGTTTAAAAAAATACGATGCCTGAGCACCATAAACAATAGGTCCGTCATATTCTATAACAGAATGATACAATTTTAAATTTTTGTGACTTATCTTTTAAGGTAAGTGGATAAAATAAATAGAATATACTTTTTTCTGTGGAACATAAAACTGTTGTTTTATCATGAAACTTACTAATTTTGTTCTGATTTAAACAATTTGGAAAGGTAGATGAATAAAACACCTGCTAATGCCTTCAATTTCATTTTATCTGCATAATTTATGAATTTTGTTCTTTCACAGATATAACTCAATTCTACAATTTGTCCATTTGTTTATGCTCCAAGTTTCATCTACAATCCAGATCTACCAACCTTGCAGGACAAAATATACAATTCGGAAGAACAAAAAAATTACAGGAATTTGAAGCATGGCAGTAAGGCTTTTAGATGGCATTTTTTCAATGCAACATGATAATGCATTGTGTCTCTATGGAATGCTTGATTTCTGGACACTGTTTCAATAACCTATTATCACTAACAAATGAATGTTTATTCAGTAATGTATAAAAAATATTTGCAAAAATCAATAATCTCATTGGAGATGGCTATTCTAACAAGCTCATATCACTAACAATGAACTGCCTTTATGAAACTTAAGAAAACACTACAAAAAATTATTGGAGACAACCATTTTGGCTTGAACATACTGTTAAAAAATGAACTGTTTCACTCTTTTTACTCACCCCCGAGAACAAAACAATATTATAACAAGCCTAGAAAACAAAATTATAAACAATTCACTGCCAATCTGCAGTATAAAAAAGCCCCAGAACAGAATAATAATTATCGTAAATAATGAACCACAGATCCCCAGTATAAAAATGACAAGAGAACTAAATAATCCCATCAGAGACAAGTTTAAGAAATATGAATTATCATAAACAACTCACCACTGATCCTCAATATAAAAAAATAAAAAATAAATACCCCGTCAAGCAGCTGCTTGCCACAGAGGTCTGACAGGAGCCTGCCAGTTTATATGCCACAGTAGGAGATCTGAGAGGATGGCAGGACCTCAGCAGAAAAACGAAACACACACATCCATGCCTAATCCGGGGCTCGAACCCAGGTCCCTTAGATCAGTAGCCAAGAGTGCTAACCACTCGGTCACGCTCCGGGAATTAAATAATCTCGTCAGAGAAAACAAGTCTAAAGAACACGCATTATACTACACAATTCATTGTTGAACCACAGTATAAAAAAGCCCCCAGAACTAAATAATCCCATTGGAGACAACTATTTTAAACTGCACATATCACTAAAGAAGAAATTGCCCCATTTACCCCTTAACACAATAATAAGGAATTTACTATTAACTATATATCATAAATCATCTGCAACTTTCAGTACTTACCCGTGGCAAAATTTGTACATTTATCACTGATCCTCAGTATAAAAAGCCCCGGGAATTAAATAATCTCGTCAGAGAAAACAAGTCTAAAGAACACGAATTATACTAAACAATTCATTGTTGAACCACAGTATAAAAAAGCCCCCCCAGAACTAAATAATCCCATTGGAGACCATATAATTCCATTTAATCCCATATGTGTATGGGAATTAAATGCAAATCCTGTGGCAGAGTTGGTTAGCATGCTTGGCTACTGATCAAAGGGATTTGGGTTCGAGCCCTGGGTAAGGCATGGATATTTAGGTTGTTTTTCTACCGAGATTGACCTTTTTCACAGACCTCTTACTATGGCATATAAACTGGCAGGCTCCTGTCGGACATCTGTGGCACAGCTGCTTTAAAGGGATTTATTTTTTTTATATGAACAGCCCAGAAATAAATTCCTAATTTTTATTATCCTTAGGTGATTGAAAAAAAAATCAAGACACAAAATATGACAATCCAATAAATTGTTCAATACGATAAAGGCATACGTACATTATTACATGATGCACATTATTCATTTACATTAGGTTACACACCTTAAGAGCATTCAGTTACCACTTATGGCACCATCTAGTGAAGGCCCTATCTTCAAGTGTACCTATACATTGATAATTAGTTACAAAGGTCAGAGCAGTCTGCCAATCGTTATACACAAGCACAGCCTGTAGTATTAGAGTTTGGGTAGTTTTACTTCTGAGTGAACTTCAGTGACAGAGATGGTGGCCTTTCCAAAGCCACTGATGTCTTTTTTTCACACTGAAAGAATGATGAGGTTTAACATAGTTAATTTTAATGCTAGCCAGTTGCAACTAACCTGGGTACTTCACAAGTCTGGCATGTTACTGAGCCATAGAAAACACAATAAACACACAAATAACATAAGCATAACTATTATGATGGGATCGATTTTCACTCTAAGGGAGAGCATAGTTGGAAGCAATAAATTATCCTGAAGCAGCTGCTGTCATAGTGGTCTGACAGAAACTTGATAGTATAATATACAATGGAGATCTATGAGGAAGGCGAAACCTCAGCAGAAAAACACCAGATGAAAAGAAATGTATGTGACTTACTCGAGGTTCGAAAAGCACTGTCAAAACAGCAGAATTACTTGCGGTGAAAAAATAAAAATGATAAGGCATGGGGAGATATTGATTTCAGAATACAAGTCAACCAATAAAAAAGCAAATAGTTTTTAAAACAATTACATATAATATTACGTAGCTATCCTTACTTTATCAGTCAATGTTTTCATAAACGACTCTTCAACTTTTACACTGAGATAAAAACAAAATGCAATTAAAATCACATTTTAATTTCACATAGCTACACAGAGGAAATTCTTATTGCTGCGGTGCGGTTAGAATTTCTCCTTTATAGGAAGCAAAATTCCATCTCTTTACCGTAACTAGCATTCTCCGAACAGAATTTTATTTTTGTCTGATCTTAATAACCGTGAGCATGTTGGCCACCAAAATGGCAACCTTTCAGTTGGTATTCACATTTTGCAAGTTTCATTTCAATATCGTTGATCAGAGTCTTTTTGTTTTGCTTCGTTTGCAAGGTATTACAGCCATGATAAAATCTGACACCTGTAATAATTCCTCCGATAGAACTGTGAAAGAGAGCAATAAATCTTTACAAGCACTCGATATTTGACCCTTGTTTTTCATTGATAGCCTATTGGTAACCAATCCTGATGGCCGAGTGGTTAGCACCCTTGACTACTGATCAAAAGGACCCGTATAAGACTATAAACTTCTTTCTCTGGGATCGTCACCAAGTGAACTACCGCTGGTAGGAAAATAAATTGGTACGTTATTTACCTCTCATGTCAGGATGAAGAATACTACCTGCGACATAAATATGACACTACACTTACGTAATTAATATATATATTTATTAACATATGTACAATGGCCTCACAAAGACCTACACAGCGAGGCTAAAACTCAGTCTGAGGTGGTAGTCTCACTTCGTGCCTCCAAGACCTCTTTCGTCTGAAACGACCGGCGAGAGAAACCCGCTCTCCACTCCATCACGTGACAGGATAAGGTCACAAGTAGTCTCCACCCACCGGCGGCCCCTCAGCTGACAGTCGATTCCTACAATTGCTGGCCACCCGAGCCCAGGGCTTACTTTCCACGAAACAGGAATGCTTTGCCTGGCGCTCATTGTTTCAATAGCCGCCTGTTGTCGTTTGGAGAGGGGAAGCCATGGGATGGAGCAATGGTCACGACAATCAGCTTTACCTCCTCCTTGCTTAGTGACTCTGACAAAGACATTGATCAGACCTCTGTGTAAAGCAGCTGCTTGAGAGAATATTTATTTTCATTTATTTATTTCTAATAAGCAGTTTTAACGTGGCGACTCCAAGTCAGTTTCGTCGAAAGCAGTTCTTTTCTTTAACCATATTTATCATGTCCTGTGGAAGCAAAATGTCATATGCAGAATTTCTTCTGCAAGATGATTAATGTCTCTAGAAATTTTGGATTTACTCTGAGCATTTTCACTATGTATATTCTGATGAAGCGAAATTTTAAACTTTTCCAGTTAACAGTAAATTGATGCTTAACGACAGAAGTGTTGCGTAATACAGTGAATATCACAGGGTTATTGTCTGAAGAGAGTTCATTTTTTCCCTGTAGTTCGTAATGAAGGTACATATTTTTATGCCTCACCATATCCAAAACATTAGGTGTAGTGATTTTACATTTTTTTGCCCTTCTAGAGTTCCAAACTGTGTTTGCAGTTAACCTGCAACAATGGGGATTCTTGATTTTGAAAAAGGAGATCCATCGGATTCAATTACAAATAAATTTGGGGGTTTATAGAAGATTCCCAAATCCAGCATTCACAAGTATAATTGCTGTTGTCTCCAAATGTTTCAAATTAGAAATTATAGTTTTAAAATGGCAGAGTATTTTTAGCGAATACTGCCGTTCCACCTCCTCTATTGTGCAGCCGATCTGTTCGGAAAGACTTAATAGTTAGGGATTTTTATTTTATCGTAGGGTTTAAGATTGGTTTCACAGATTAAAGCAAGTTCATCTTGATGTTCAGAAAGAAATGTTTTAAATTCATTTAGGTCTTAAATCCGATGGCATTCCAGTATGCCATTGAAATTTTGTCTTCGGTAGTCTTATTTGCCATTTTTAGAAGTTTGTTGAGGTAATCTAAACTTTAAATATTAGTGCGTGTTTGTCTGCGCTTGTTTTAGTCATTTTAAATTCAATTAGTTCTTCAGAAAAATAAGCAAATCATTGAAGTTAGCAAACAGCAAAAATAGTTCTTGAAACTGGCCAGAAAGACCAATAAAATACATTACCTTACCTTCCTGAACACATGTCGCATCAAATTTTTTTTCAGTGGAACTCCAAAGTTGTTTCTTTGATTTTAGCTCAACTGCCTTTGACGCTACTTCAGGAAATATTTGCTTTTACTTGAGATTCTGGTGTAGGAAAATTATTCGTGGGGTTTATAGATTTTCTAGGTTTATAGAAAGGCTTAGGATACTTTGAGCAACCCTTGTAGTTCGCAGTGTGTTCCCCTTTAACAGTTTGCACAAGTAGGAGGTCCATCCTTTGGCGCACTCTAAGGTCAAAAGTGAATTTCCACATTTGACACATCTGGATGCGTAGAAGCAACATGTCTCATGTTGGTTGAAGCGCATTGGAAAAGCATCTGACATTGAGATGGACCAGGTCTTTTCCTATACGATTTTACATGAATTCTGAGGTTAAATAAAATTTTAATATTTAAAGATCTTTTCCTTTCTCACTTTTTGTAAGTTCTACAAGATAAACCGGAATAGTTTTTTTTTGCAGCTCCTTTCGTAAATTGGCTGATTATAAACGCATTAAAGCTTATGCAAAATAGTTCATCTTTCACTTCAACTGTTATGGTGTCTACTGGAATGATTTTCAAAACAAAGATTTTCTTCTTGTTTTAACTGACATGTATGGAATTCCTGTCTCTTTGGAGCAGAATAGTAAATGACTTGTAATCTGACGGGATAGACAGTTGAATTCTAATCGATTTCTTCGAAACTTTAGTTCAGAAAGGTCCAGTAGCAATTTGTTTAGGCAGTTCATGTAACGCGAGCCATTTCCCAGTGAGTATAACAATAATTGGTGGGATTCTATCATAGGGGTTCTTTTTTGTAGTATCACATAGTCCTGGCAAACAGGTTTCTTCATTCATATCTTTCTAATTTTGATCTTCAATATTGGTAATAACTGACAGGCTCCTGTCAGATCTCTGTAGCAAACAGCTACTTGAGAAGAGTACTTATTTTTTTAATTTATATTTAAAGATGAAAAACGTACTGTGCAGAAGCACAAGAAATGCGAATTGTCTTTGATATGAAATGCACCTAATTCTCTTCATACTGAGTGTTCCGTTTGAAAGCATTTCAAAAGCACATTTATTATAGAACTCTGTAAACTTATCTGTTTCCTAATAGCTTCCGCTCTTTACCGCTGATACATTTAATCCATTTCCTTTTCTCATACTACTCATATTTGTTCAGCTAACTTAGCATTGATACAGTTGCATCCCCCCTACTGCTACCACCATGCTGATATAGATGTTTCTATGTTTGAACCCGCATTCTGTAGTTTGACCACTGTATGCAGCTAAATTTACACATCTCAAAAAAACGTCAAGCAGCTGCTTGCCACAGAAGTCTGACAGGAGCCTGTCAGTTTACATGCCATAGTAGGTCTGAGAGCATGGCAGAACCTCAACAGAAAAACAACACAAACGTCCATGCTGTGGGGGAAAAATTCGCTTTATCTTTAAAGAAATATTGCGATTCGATTTTTTGGCAGTTTCCATCATTGAGTCAAAGTTCAAACAAAAAGCAATAGGAATTGCTTAAAATTGAAAGAGAAAAACCTTTTCTTTCAGTATTATCCAGGTAGATTCACTATTAGATATATTTCATTTTAATGACGTTCCCCTATTTTAACAATTTCATAAACAGGGCCAGTCCGATAGTTGAGACTGAGACAACAGCCTGAGAGCGCTGCTTTCGAGAGGCACCAAAATTCGGATAAAGCAAAATTCAAATTTATTATCAGTTATCAAAAATAATGAAGCGCTCAAAAATATTTTTGATTAATCGTTAAATTTAATACGAATCTTTGCATTTTTACCTGGCGATTCCATCGTACTGCTGTTTTATAAGAAAAATATGTATCACTCGACGCCTTTCAGCAACAACATTGGTTTGGCCATGTTGCTCACGATAGTTGCAGATTGGCAAACAGGACTACAAGTCGGATTGTTTTACCTCTGACAGACACTTTTTTTGCACACCATGGGCTAAATCACAAGGACCACGAAGGCTCAGAGAATGTTGGGGGAGGGGACCCACTGCAACAGCTGTTGGGAGAAAGGTGGTAGCCTCCCATCAAGTGTTCTTTAACATGCACAGGGTATGACTCTCCCACACATGGGGCACGGCTTAACATCCCATCCGACGGACGGGGGCCTTTCCTAGTCCATCAGTGTCCCCTACTGATCATGGGCAGCACGGGGAATTTTGGGGAGATAAATCTCAACGCTGACCCAGCTGGGACTCGAACCTGGGAACTACAGATTACGAGCCTGGCGTGCTACCAACTGAGCCACCCCTGCCCCACAGGATTATGAACAGTGCATCTTAAGGCCTCAGAAAGATGGGCAAGTCAAACAGGACCTTGCTAGAATTGGGCTACAGTGGCCAAATGCAGCAGCTGTAGCTCAGGACTGACATCTCTGGGAGGATTTCCGTATCCCATGAGGATTTTGTATGCATGATCATACTTTTTCATATTGGGATAATTTTTTATTACCATAAACTGATATTTTCCTTTTAATTGAATTTGTGAAAATGAAGCATTCTTTCATAAAAGTACAGAGTGAATTTGCTAGAATGAGAAAAAATTTTTCGTTATACTGAATTCGTTATATTGATATTTTACTATATATTTAATTATTTTATTTAACGAGATGTTATATTACTATTTCCAATTATTTTGCTTTTCCAATGGCGCCACATCATTTGGATCTACTGGGGCACACACCTCCTGCATGAAATTTCCAATTTCCCTTTTCATTGTGAAAGGAAAACCTACATTAGAATTTTGTTAGAAACGAAAATTTCATATATTTTATATCTGAGCAAATATTTTAATCAGAATATCTCAGCCATGGCTACTATCGATTCAAATTTTGCTCGATTGTCAGTGAGAAATGGATTCGCGATTAATTGCAACTTTTCGTTATAACTGGAAAATTGTAATGTAGCCCCATGCCTTCTCTTTGACCTCACTGTGATAATTTTTTCAGCTGGTGTGGTAGGTGTTGGCAGTATTCCAGGCTCATAATCTGCAGTTCCCAAGTGTGAATCCCATCTGTGCCAGCTTTGAGATTTATCTCCAGTAAACACCGTCTGTTGTGTCAGTAGGAAGCATTAGCTTAGAAAGGCCGCCATTTGTCAGATGGGATATAGAGTAGTGGCCATCTGGCCAGGAGCTATACCATGTGCATGTTAAAGAAAACGCTGGATGGCTTAGATGTCTGTCTCATAACAGCTGTCCAGTGGATTCCCTTCCCCAACCTTCTGAGTCCTCGTGACCTGGACAATTAGCCCATTGTGTGCATAAAAGTGCCACTGAAGTAAAACAGCCCAAAGGCTTTCAGCAGCAACAGAAGCAAGAAACCTTTCCAAAGAGTCAACAGAATCTGGGCTAATTTATGCAAGCCCATCGTTTGCACTGTCAACTGAAGTGGAGCATTCTTCGTGTACTCCAAGCTTTAGTTCACTATGATGCTCCATCGCCGCTAATACATCTAGTTTTGCAAATTGTCATTCCTTCTGTTGTACCACACACATGTAAGGATTTACGCAAAGAATATATAAGGAGCAGAATGAAAGGCTTCTTGTATCTGGAGCTGAATCGCTACTACTGTCTGTCAGTTCCAGATACATGCTCTGCTGTGAAATGTGCTTTATAGGGGCAAGGCAGCAAACCGGTTGTTGGTAGTCTTCTTTATTCAGCACTATCTTATCATTAACTGTGCCGTCTTGTGGCAGATCTATCAGAGTGGTTATCTGGGATTTATAATAAGATGTTGGTAGTCTAGGATTGAATTGTCTTTGCGCATGCACGATCTGTGGCTTTTCAGCACGTTGCTCCTGAAACAGAGCGAATATGAGGTCGAATTTCAAGTACGTTAAATGTTTTTTTTTTCTCCTTCAGTACTTTTGATATATTTGTTACTCCAAAAATAAATGTTAGTAAAAGCTTGATTTGTAACGATATAGATGTAGTTTTCCAAATGCAGTTTTCCTTACCAGATGCACGAGGTTTACCTATGGATATAGATGGAGAACTTTATGGCGCACTCCAAATAATAAAAATAAATACCCCCTCAAGCAGCTGCATGCCACGGTGGTCTGAAAGGAGTCTGTCAGTTTATATGCCATAGTAGGTCTGTGAGGATGGCAGGACGTCAGCAGAAAAACATCACAAACATCCATGTCTTACCCAGGGCTCAAACCCAGGTCCCTAAGGTCAGTAGCCAAGCATGCTAACCACTCTGCCACAAGACGGCACATTTAATAAGAAAACCTGCCAGTTTTCAAAGGTTTATGTTGTCATCGCAGGTATAATCAGGCGACCCTGCCATGTTGAAATACGTTATACATTATTTTACAGCTTCAGTATTTATTTCATTCTCTGCAAACTTCTTTTTTGTTTGAAACGATAACTGAAATGAATTTAGTAATATTCATGTTTTTCTTATAGCATATATTTTATTTTGTGCTTTTTGTAACTTTAGCGATAGCTACATCCAGTTACGTTTTTGGCTGATGAGGTACTAATTAGAATTTTTTTTTTATTACACTCCCACTGTTTAAACTTTTTTTTATTAATAATGAATACTTTCAACAAAAATATCGGTGTTTCTCCACTGAACTATTCTGAAAATAAGATATATAGAAATATGATCATAATGAAATGCAGTGATAAGAACGTTACACTAGTGGTGCCATCTAGTGAGCAGCATATAAAACTTTAGTATTTCGGTTAAAAAAATGGGTTCATCATTCAAGTCTAGAAGTAAAAATTAGACAAATACAATTTAGAGACAACACATGTTGATATAGAATAAACCAACAACTGCGGATTTATGAAATTATGAGCTTTTATGTATATTGAAAGTTAATTGCAGATGTTACTGAAAACTGCATTCAGAACATAAATATCTTTAAAAAAAACTAGTTCTACAATTGTGAACTACAGTGTAATATCAATATGACTTCCATGCAAAAGATAATTATGTGCATACCCAAAATGCAATCCATAACCCAAGTATTACTCATTTAAATCATTCATTGTGGTCATTCCTTTTTCACTTTTTGCTTTAGAAAGAATAGTTGCTGGACATTCTCTTATATCACTGCTCAAGTTTACCAAACAGTTTTCAAAAAAAATTTTTTTTTTGTATTACCACCTCATATACCATATACGTGTTTTTTGCCTTAGGTTAACTTACAGTTCCCTGAAATTTATTGATAATAGTTTTCAGTGAAAGGTTACTCAATAGAATTCTTCATAAAAATATAACTGCAGAACTTTATTACTCAGCTTGTGCTAACAAATGGTTGTTTGATGTCATCTTGCAGATTCTGCATGAATGAATCTCACAGATTAATGAGGATTGGTGACTTTCATTTTAAATTAGGATCCACTAAAAAAACTATTTTTGAGTCTTCTCTAATGTATGTTATGTCTGAATAATCATAGAACTCATGAAGAACAAAACTATCCATTATTAACCAGAGAGTTCACACAAAAGTCTATCACTACAGGTACTATCTCTCACAAAGTTAATGTAAAGCTATGTTGTAGTGACTACCTACTGAATTTATAAAGATTTTACTTTTTAAAAAAAAAAAATCAATATTTTTTTATAATTTGAGTAGTTTGTGATTAAGTAACAACATGATTTCTAAGTGATTAAAATTATGGTAAATTTTAATGTTTGGTAGCATCATATAATTATAAAAAAATTCTCTTTTTAATTAGAATAAATTATTTGTTAAACTTTTCATAACCTTATTTCATGTCAAAGAGCAAATATTTAAATTGAGAAAATGTATACTTTTTCCATCAGTGATGGTATATACAGGCAACTGAAAGTTTATGGTTATATGATTTTATCTGTACTGGAAATTTTTCCACTTGAATTCTTACTTTGTTTCAGTATTTATTGTATAAAAAGATTTCTAAATCAAGAAGTAAATTTTCACATTGAAATCTTGGATGTCACCATGATGTTTCTATAAGATGCAGAAAGTATTGGATATATCACCAAAAATGCCCAATATTGATACTTAAAATTCTCTCTCATTGAGCAATAAAATTTTTAAGTTTATCCTTCAAACTATTTCCATGTTAAAAGTTTTTAGGAGAAAACTCAGCTTTCTGGAGCAAGGTCAGCTTCCTTCAGTGAAGTGAAACGCTTCTGAGTTTTCTCTTAAAAACTTTTAACATGCAAATAGTTTGAATGGTAAACTTAAAAGTTTATATTGCCCAATAACATCATATCCCACATTACCAATCATGTCTGGTAAATTTTTTTAATAGAGGTAGCTGATAAAAGCAGCTTTGCTTCAGTTATGCTTCTAGTAATTAAAAACTTTTGTGTTTGCCTATGTGAGTTCCAGTAATCAATAATAAGCTCTTTTCATATAATTCTTTTTTTATTATTTTGGTATGGAAAATATGGTCTTAGGTGCCACAGACTAATAATTTAGGTTTAAAGTGTGAATTTCACCCTTTCATGTGAATATACTAGCATAGACTATCTTGAAAATGAACATCCTTAAATTGCTTTTTGCGATAAGGGTAGGAACCTACAGAGTGCAAAACCAAACAGTGTACATTCTTCATAATGTTAACACTGATACTTTCATAAATTATACAGTTTTTCTTTTCATTTTTAGTACTTACAGACATATAGAGCCCAATTATTAGAGGATCTCCATGTTATGCTAACAAAATGAAAATTAGAAACTAAGTATTGTAAAGAATAAACTTTCTGTGGGAATGTTATTGAAGCAAATGAAAATCTAAATAAAGTCTATGAAATTCTTTAACTTCTGCAATTTAATTCAATATTTAAATAGTTTAACAACAAAATTTGTCAATTAAAAGCATTTGGCTCAAAGGTTATTCAAATGTAATTGTTATATCAAATTGTTTACTAAAGAATTTCTGCATTAAGGAATGTGTCTAATCATTCAATTGTACTCAATATGCACAAAATGCTTTGTAGTGAAATGACTGCTTTAAAATATTCCAGTTTTCATAACGCAAATACTTAAAGCTGCTAAAATTCAAGATTTAGTCCTGATTTACATCTTAACATATCTTCAAATTTATTTCATTCCTTCAGCAAAAAAAAACTTAAAGATATTGAGTTCCTAATGTGGCTTTCTGTTGTAATAACATAGGAATTTGGTAGAGATATGTAGATTTTTATTTATATGATTGTACTTTTTTTTAATAAAGGTTTATTCTTGTGTATTACATTAATCTTTCCCCAATTGGTCAAATGGTAAGCATGCTTGGCTCTGAAGCAGAGAGACCTGGGATTTGAAGTTTCTATAAAGCTTCTTTGTTTTCTATCTGCTGAGTTCTTCACTGGTCTTTTCTGTGTTATACTGATAGGCTTTTGTGTGAACTCTGTGGTTAATAACTGTTTGAGAGGTAGTTTTGTTCTTTATCAGTTCTATGATTATTCAGACATAACACATTAGAGAAGACTCAAAAATAGGTTTTTTTAATTGATATCTGTATGGATAGTATGAACCAGCTCAGTTGAATTGACACACAATTACCAAGTTGTTGGAAAATTGACCAGAATTTTAAAATAAAACTGATTATGGAGAATGTTCGAAAAAATATTAAAATATACCAAACATGGACATTTTTAATACATTTAAGAGTGCTCTTTGTTTGTCTTTAGCATGGAAGTCTTACTGAGGTTTCATTACGTGATTTCTTTAAGTCTGTTAGAAAAATTTAGTTTTTATTGTCTCAAAAATGCAAAATTTTACCATACTACCTTAATATCCTAAAGTATGCATCTGTGTTATGTTGTAGCTAATAATAATCAGCACAGAATAACTTATGTTTAGCTCATATCTAATAATATAAGACGAAACAGTTTACTTTAGCAACATGAATGTTGTTTAATTAAAACAAGTAGTATACACCAAAGTCTATTTTAGTATGGAAAAGTAACTCAAATTTATAAGTGTATTACTTTTATTTGCATCATGATTTTACAACCATATCCCTGGCTACTTGGAATATTGCAATCAAAGAGCCTAGCTGTACTTTTTCATTTGTGCCACAAGCCAAGCGATCCCTGAAATATGAAATGCAAGTGATTAAAAAAACTTTAGAAATCTATAATTACTATATTCATTTTTAAAAACTAACAATTTGCAAAAAAAAAATAACAAAACATAGCTCAGTCGGTAGCATGCCAGGCTCGTAATCTGTAGTTCCCAGGTTAGAACCCCAGCTGGGTCAGCATTGAGATATGTCTCTACAAAACACTCTGCCCTGACAACAGTCAGTAGGGGACACCAATGGGCTTGGAAAGGCTACTGTCCATCGGATGGGATGTTAAGCCATGCCCCCCCCCCCCCCCCCCCCCCCCCCCCCGTGTGAGGGGGAGCCACACCCTGCGCATGTTAAAGAACATGCTGGATAGCCTTGATGGGAGGCTACCATCTGTCTCCCAACAGCTGTTCCAGTGGGTCCCCTCCCACAACCTTCTCTAAGCCTTCGGGGTCCTTGTGACTTGGCCATTTAGTCCATGGTGTGCACAAAAGTGCCGCTCAGAGGTAAAACAACCCAACCCAACATAATGTTTTGGCTCTTCAGTGTATTTCAGCACTATTGGATTTAGCATTATGTAAATTGATCATTTGAGCTAAAATGAATTTACGACTTTGAGTTTTCAGCTTTTTATAAGAGTTATTTATCATCTGGCAAGTATGAAATATCAGATATTTGCTATTACTGTCATTACACATTAAGTTATCCAATATAACCAAAGACGACTTCTTGCAGCATATTTCATAAAAATGCACACGATTATATAGAAATTTGTATGAAAACAACTGAAAACAAATGAATTCCGAATTACATTACTAATGTTATGAGAAATGGAATATTATACAGGGTGTCTGAAAAATAATGATGGGTTTCAAGAACCAATATGCAGGAAAATAATATATTCAACAAAGCACTACTTTAATTGAAAGCATAGGTCAAATTGGTATTCCACTTTTTGCCATACACACTGCAGCATATCTATTTACTTGCTCAGTTGCTTCTATTCTGGCTGTCAAATGATTCAGGTCTAGAATTTTGTCTATATAAGCAAAATTCTTTACAAAGTCCCATAAGAAAAAATCGAGGGGTATGAAAATCAGGGCTCCTTGGTGGCCATAGAATTGAACACCCATTCCAACACATCTGTCATAAAAATGTTGCACTAAGAACTTCCATAATATCTCTTGAGAAATGTGATAGTGAGCCATCCTGCTAGTGGCCACCCATGAAACTATTTGAGTGGGTGAAATTACAGGTATAATATTCAATGCAATACCTTTTGTGAATTAAGGGACAGCACTTCCCCAAAACCCCACCACTATTTATTGAGATTCACTTACTATCTGTCAGAAGAGCAAGTAACTTTACACAAATTTTTCCAATATATTAGTGTTTTAAAGTGTATTTAACCACTGGATACTGTGCATTTTCCAAGTGATGGTACAGAAGTGAAAATTAAAAAAACCTGAATATGTGGTGACCTTGCATATTTATACATATGTTTTATAGCAACACATATGCATTAATATTTCCTTAAGTTCTACAAGAATGTATATTACTTTCCATTAACCTTTCAATTAGAATTAACAAAACCTTCAATATATCAGTCTAATGACAATTTTTTAATGGTCCAAGACTAATAATTTTTAAACTGTATGTATTTAGGCTAATCAGACTTTTCCAATTTTTCAGTATGAAAAAACAAGTATGCCCCCTAACAACAAGATCTTTTCTGTGGCATGTAGGAAAATAAATTAACTTCCCATCTTCAAATTGGGTGAAATCATTTGAGTAAATAAATATGGTATTTCTTTTTAGTGATTAATTTCTTACAAACTTCTGTATCTCAAAATTATACGTACATTTTCTATGGAACATGCTCGAATAAAAGACGTCAACAAGTTATTCAGTGATTCTTCTCTAATTCATTAGTGGTTTTATTCTGAAGTAAAATCTTCTGTTTTTATTATGCCAAACTTCACACAAATTTTTTCAATATATCAGTGTTTTAGAGTGTGAACCATTGGATATTATGCATTTTCTAAGTGATGGCACAGAAGTGAAAACTAAACATTGCAGGGTGTCTGAAAAATAATGGGAGTTTCGAGAATCAATATGTAGAAAAATAACACACATATTCAAGAAATTTATCGATTATGTGTATTATTTTTCTACATATTGATTCTCGAATCCATTTAAATTGAAAGTGTACATGAAATAATTGTGAACATGGTGTACTGGTCACAAACCTGCATATATCCAATACACTTCTTGCCACATAAAATAAATAAAAATAAATACCCTTTCAAGCAGCTGCTTGCCACAGAGGTCTGACAGGAGCCTGTCAGTTTATATGCCACAGTAGAAGGTCTGAAAGGATGGCAGACCCTAAGCAGAAAAACGACACAAACAGCCATGCCTTACCCAGGGCTCGAACCCAGGTCCCTTAGATCAGTAGCCAAGCGCGCTAACCACTCGGCCATGGGACAGCTTCTCTTGCCATATACACTGCAGCAAATATCTTTTTACTTGCTCAGTTGTTTCTCTCATTCTGGCTTTCAAATGATTCAGGTCTTGAATTTTGTCCATGTAAACATAATTTTTTACGAACCCCACAAGAAACAAATCAAGGGTATTAAATAAGGGCTCCTTTGTGGCCAAACACTTGGACCACCAATGCCAATCCATCTATTAGAAAATGTGTATAGCAAGAAGAAGAATATCAATTCAACATATGCAAGGTCACAAACAGTACACATATTCACTAATTATTTTCAAAACTATTTGAGGTAAGCTTTCATTTAAATATTACTTTCTTGAATATGTATACTATTTCCCTACATATTGGTGCTTGAAACCCCACCATTATTTTCTCGACCATATAACTTATAAGAGTTAAAGGATCTGCTGGTAGCGTGTTGGTAACAAAGAATTGCCATTCCACAGTTTAAGAAAACCCCACTACAAAATTATCTGAGATAACCATTTTAACCTAAACATATAGACTCCGCCCTTTTTACTGACCAAAGCCTAAAACAACATACGACTCCGCCCTTTTTACTGACCAAAGCCTAAAAAATAAAACTGTAAACAATTCATCACTGATCCACAGTAATAGAAAAGACCCTAGAACTATATAATCCCATCAAAGATAATAAGCCTGAAACAAATGAATTATCCTGAATAATGAACCAGATCCACAGTATAAAAAAGCTCCCAAAATAAAATAATCACATCAGAGAAAATAAGCCTAAAAGACATGATCATAGACAATGAACAGCCATTTGCATTATTAAAAAATACCCAGAACACGATAATTGGAGGCAGCCATTTTAAAGGGAGTTTTTTAACATACATCTTTAAATGGAGAATTTAAACATTGCTAGAGTAATTATAAATAATACGCTGAAAAAAATTGGTTTTGCTGTGAGTGGGATTCGAACCCATATTTCCCACTCATGGCAAAACCTTTTTTTTTTTCAGCTTATTTCATGAGTTCCATTGTCTATACGACACATCCTGTGATTCTTTCCTACTGAATAATTATTATAAATTGTCTGCAACTTTTAGTACTTACCTCAGGCAAAATTTATACATTTATGCTAGATATATATATATACAGGAATTAAATCCAAACTGCATTTAAAAAATACAATTACATGTTAGTTAAATCTACATTTATTAGAAAAGTTTAAGTTCTGAAAATAAACTCCTTTTATTCACTTTAGAAGGTTAGACTTGTGGAAAAAAAAATCAAGAACCAGAGGCCACACAAAACATACTAAGAGAATCGAATAATCTCACTTTATACACCCTAAAAAAGGCTAGTCACTCATGGTGCCATCTAGTGAGCTGAATGCTGTAAACTGCAGGATTACTGCCAAAACAGACATGCACAAGACCCATTCAGGTTGCAATGTCAATCATGACCCACAGATAGGGAAGTTCTCTAATCTATTATTTTCATCACTCTCAAGTTTCTGATTCTAAGTAATTAAATTAGCATTTAGTTGCCAGAGCTGGGAGAGTTGGGTATAGGTTCAATAAAAACACATTTACACACACTCTATGAATTTCAATTCTGTAAAAGATTTTAAGTATGGACTTTGCCATATGTTCTGTCTGGAAATGATCATCTGCAGTCCTATAGATTTTTCTCTGGTTGGTATGCAGGTGTGGCCACAAGCAAGCACAAATTAAGAAGTAGAGACACAGCTGCACTTTAATACAGTAAAAGAGCTAAATTAGAAACAGTTCTTCTCTTTCATTAACATTCACCTATTACGAAAAGAGCAAAAATACTACAATTTGGAGGCAGATTTTTTTTTTTAGTGTAAAATTGAAAAAACCCCTCATTGGAGGCTAATTTCACCATGAACTTATAACACCTTGAACCTAAAAATCGGATTTTCAAAGACAAAATCGCATTTTCGGATTTTAAACCAAAAATCGGAGTAATTGGCAGCTCCAGGATACCCAATGTATATTATTGTAAATCAACTACCTTATAAGGCAAAACATTCAAAATATATTCATTACTAATAGGAACCATATTTAGGACAATTTATATTTTACATATTTCAAATCTTCATAATGGATCATTCCATGCCAAATCACACAAAGAAAGGCCATTTTCAACCTGACCATTTTTATTTTAATGTAATATGGCGATTGCGAATATAAAGAAAAATTGTCTTTGGCTGGGTGGTATACAAACCCATAACCTCCTGATGACATGTCAGGTGTTCTGACTGCTGAGTTACTGATCAAGATCTCTATTGATTACCATTAATAGAAATCTTGATGAGTATTAAGTGGTTACTATTAGAGGCCACTGCAACTGATCAATCAGTGGCAAAAACTGAGCAGCACTTTTTGCACACCATGGGCTAAATGGCCAGGTCACATGGACCCCGAAGGCTCAGAGAAGGTTGGGAGAGGGGACCCACTGGAACAGCTGTTGGGAGACAGATGGCCATCCAACGTGTTCTTTAACGTGCACAGGGTACGGCTCTCCCAGACACAGGACCACGGCCTTTCCAAGCCCTTTGGTGTCCCCTACTGACTGTGGGCAGGGCGGGGAGCTTTGTGGAAATAAATCTCAATGCTGACCCAGGCGGGACTCGAAACTGGTAACTGCAGATTACAAGCCTGGCACGCTACCGACTGAGCCACCCCCGCCCCTTTAATGTATGTGCACTAGACTAATCATATCTCAAATGTTATTTCATGTGGGATTTCCTTTTAGCAATCATGCTTTATGAAGCATAAGGATGCTATATTCAATAACAAGAAAATATAGGCAATGAACAATCTTGAGAATAGAGGAAAAATTGTCTTGAACTGGGTAGTATACAAACCCAAAACCTACAGACTGCTGAGCTACTGTCTGCAGATCAAGTCAGGTCAGAGCACCTAATATGTGATCAGGAAGTTGTGGGTTTGCATTCCCCCCAACCCCAGGGTCAAGTCAATTTTTCCTCTAAACTCAAGATTTTTCACTGCTTACAAGTGCTTACCTATGCTTGTTTTTTGTTAAATATAGCATCCTTATGCTTCATTAGTGTGATTGGCTAAAAAATACAATATCAAATAACACTTGAGGTGTGACTGGTCTATTGCACATACCTAGAAAGTGCTTAAGTCAGTCAGAATTTTTAGTTGTAGTCAACATAACTTCTAATAAAAAAACTACAAATATAAAGCTTATAGTCAGCAATATAGAAGATCTTGATCAGTGGCCAATAGCTCAGCAGTCAGCACCTGGCATATCACCAGGAGATCATGGGTTTGCATTCCATCTGGCTTAAGACAATTTTTCCTCTATACTCAAAACTGTTCACTCTCTACAGATGCTTATCTATGTTTGCTTTTAGAAATAAGGTGAGTTTGTTCTACCTATTCAGGAACCCTGCTGCACTCAACTTCAGTTCTTTACAACTAATAAAATTCTGAGAAATGGTTGTTTATAAAAAATATGAAAACTGCCAAATTTTTCCAATCCCACTTATTTTCAAAGTAATATCTCTGGACCTAAAGTTATAAATATGAAATCAGTTTCATTTTAAGGTTATTTTGGCATTTAAAATTATACATTTAACTTACAATTTCTAATATTTAACCTTTTTCAGGTCATTGACTCTAAAATTTAACCTTGAATATAGAGATAAATACACACATCCTTAAATATTTCTGAAAAAACTTATATTAACCAACAACATTCCAAGGAACTTTTAAACTGGAATGATCACAATTCCTAGTTATAAACTTGTGAATTATCCATAATTTTTTGCATAAACTTGCCTATGTCTACAAAGTACTTAAGTTGGAAATTGTAGCAGCTTTTTGAAATAATGTGAAGATTAATTACTTATAATATCCATTTTAATGAGAAAAAAGCTTTAAATCTGAACTATTTGTTTCTTCAGTTGATATGCACATGTTCTTTCAGTAGAAGTTACCAGAAGATCAGCTTTAGTTAATATTTTTGTTTTATGTACTAGTGACATATCAGGTTCTGTTGGATAACAGTACGAAACAAATGGATCATTTGGGTGTAAAAAGGTTACTGTTGCTTCTTTGTCATAGTCAGTTACCATGGCATTCCATAGTCACAAGTCACAAATCAGAGAAAGTTCCAACTCACCATCACAAGTTTTTTTGTTAACTAGTAGAATTAGAATATTGCATTTCGGATTTGGGTTGTTTCACCTGTGAGCAACACTGTTTTGCACACAATGAGCTAAATGGCCAGGTCGCAAGGATCCCACGGGCTCTAAGAAGGTTGGGGAAAGGGGACCCACAGGACAGCTGTTTCCTTAATAGACTATATTTTAATTTTTTTCTAACCTTTCATAATTATGTGAATTTTTCTCAAATATGTGACATTTAGGAAATCAATCCACCCATATATATAGGTCAACTGATAGGGCTACTGTACTCAGATATACATATTAGCAACAACCACTTGAGGGATTTTGGCATCCCAACAGTTACACCAAGTAGCACTCTTTTCAGAAAACTTTAATAACATTCTTCCAAAAGTGCCTTTTTTGTGTGCCCTGTTATATTGTATGGCTTGTGCTATGGTCATATCATGTAACTCACACCCCAGGCATATTGTGTAGTTCTTGTTAATAGCTAGTCACTGTAACCCAGGTGTTATAGATGTTCCTCAATCTTAGATTAATACCCAAATTCAACTGATTTCCCCAAAAAAAATCCTGTCCTCTTTATGTTACTGTCAGAAAAAAAAAAAAAAAAAACAAGTCAAGCAGCTGCTTGAGTGGGTATTTATTATTTTTTCTTTTATTTAACAAGACATAAAATGGAGCTAAATCTTTCCAAAATATGTCAAAGCTACAGATTTTATGATTTTTCAATAAAAAAACTAGAAGAACGCATATCACTTCTGACGCACATGAAAATCTCGTTTTCAAAGAGAGTGAAGTTTTTTCCTTTACTTACTCTTTCACTCCTTAACAGTTTCAATTTCAATTTGAGCCAGTGGATGATGGGTTAATGTAAATAAAATATTTTTAGTAATTATACAACATTGTACTAGTCTTTTAACTTTTTTAATTTAAGAGTTGCATTTTCCACACCTCTCTCAAAAAAAAATGGGTAGATTATTGCTGTCAGTGGAATATCTCTTGAAAAGCTATCACTAAAATTTCAGATTTCTATTATATACATATTATTTGTGAAGCTAGTTAAAGCTCTGTCGTTTCCATATTTAGTGATCTGTAAAGATATATATATATTAAAACTCCCTAACTATTTGAAAAATGCAAATTATAATATTTCATTAGTACTAATCCACCTAAAATAGTTTTCTAATTATCACTTTCATTGCTTCCAATGGACACTTCATAATGTTCACATTCCACCACAAAAACTTCAAATTTCCATCATTAATCCTTCCAGTGTCCAGCCTGAAAAACAGGTTTCCATCCAGAGGCCAAGCTATTTTCTCCCTATGCTCAGCCAAAAAAAAATTTTAACTTTAGAATTTTTTGCCAAATAACTAATGAAAGGAATTACGGCATGTTGCATGCCAAATTAATCAGCATTTAATTCTGGATTTTCTAAAAATAAAATATTTAATAAAAAAGACAATATGTTTTATTTTAATAGGACTTTTTTAGAGTCGTGTAGTAAAAAAAATCTGGCAACACAAAAATTTATTAAAAAACTAATAGACAGAAATGACTATATATTTCTGAATAACAAAAATTTTTTTTTTTGGTTTTAAATATATATTTCTCTGGTTTTACAATTTTTTTCTCGGTATCATACTTTGAGAAAATTCCAGGCTCTTAGCCAACTGTGCTGAGTCAAATAAACAAGTCAACTTTAGAATTAAAAAAAAAAATCTACGGAAAAAGATCATGTTATATACCAAATTAACAGAATTTAATTACGAATTTTATGAAAATAGATAATATAAACAAATTTGCAAGCATATTGATTTTAATAAGTCTTTTTCAAAGTGATATGGCGAAAAAAAAAAGATCGCATTATACAATTAAAGTTTCATTTTGGAAAACCTGCTGAATAAAAATAGTTAAATTATATATTTATCAAAAGGAAATTTGCTCCCAAAATAATATTCAACCTGAAATATGATTTTCATTTCTTTTAATGATTCTTTTTAGTATCATTTATTTTAAACACGACCAGTGTTATACAAAGTGACTTGGACTTTTCACATTCACAGGATTTTTGGACTGTTTATGAAATAGAAAAAAAAAAAAACTTCCTTGCTGCTTTTTTTTTTGCTAAACAATATGAATTTTTTTTTTGGGTGTTGAAGTTTGGCGATCTTGGCTAAATGTAGAAAGGTTTGTGTACCAAAGCAAAAAAAAAAACAGTGTTATATCGTCTGTGTGGCACAGCCAAAGTACTGAGGTGGGGGTGGGGGGAGGTTTGCCTTTAAAATCATTTAATATAAACATAGAAACTCGTAATTTAAAAAAAATCATATTTCTCGAGAGGGGGGAAGAGTGAAACTTTCTACAGGAGTTTAGCAGAGAGGACGCCTTCCTGAAATTGCCCTCCCACATGACGGCTGATTTCTGTAGCAAGGAAGTCTGTATCCAAGACATTCATTTTCAGTAAACAGTACAAGCTCAAAGTTTTTTTACTAAAAAAACATGAAATAATAAAAGAAAAATTACATATAACCTAATGGGATGTTAAATAAAATATCTGCAACAACTTTTAAGTTGGCCTCCAATCTAGCATACCTCAGAAAGATCGATAAATCAGCTGATCGAAAGATCGCTAACTAACGGAAATAAATCCACAGAAATGAATTTGTTTCCATATCCGACACCACATTTTTATTTTCAGAAAATGATACCTGAACAAAGTTTTACTGGAAAAGTAATTAATAATAAAATAAAAATTAACATATAGCCTAATGCAATATTAAAATATTCACAGCAACAAGTTGTAGGTCGGCCAAACGATGTAGCATAACTATGAAAAAACCAATATTTATCAATCGGCCAAAAGATCGCTAATTCCAAAAATAAATTACTGAAATGAAAACTAAGGTTTAAATGTAAAAAAAGTAAATACTAACTTTACAAATGGTATCCAATATGCTGGACCAAAACTGTAAAAAACACTTACAGCACAAGGAATGAAGATAGCATGTGTCAGTCATCTGCCTCGTGTTTGCCTCAGTGAACCACATGTAATTAAATGCAGCTGCACCCAGAATTTCTAAGAATGATGTGTTTACTTCCAGTTTCTATTTTAAGAGTGGGAAAGATGCATAGAATGCTGGGAGAAATGATAAAAATAACTTGGGAATACTGAAATAGGTTTATGACAGAAAAGTGTGTGAAACGGGGGAAAAAAATGGTGGGAACGTATTTTGTAATTACTTCCAAAATATATCATTTTTAAAAATAGCAGTTTTTTTGTTAATTTTTAGGAGATTTTGAAAATTTAAGGAAATATTTGTTGATAATAGTTCAAATCAAACTTGTGAGCTTAAATCAGAAGGTTGCTTTAGCAAATAGGAACGTTAACAAGCAAATCGAGAATACCATTTAAAGTGCTTCTAAGAAATGGCAATCAGATGGTTTTATCAAATTATTTATATTGTAGTTTAATAAAATATGCATCAAATTAAAAAACAAAATATTATTTTTGAAGCCTGAATTATATATTTTAAGATATATTTATAAAAAAAATTACAACAGCAATTTTTATTTTTTAAAAAATCGATTTTTTTTGTTGTTGTACTAAAAACAGATACATATGTCCTTGGCCTCTCAATTCAGATTCTCCGAACTTATACAGATGACCTGGACACTGGAAGGGTTAATACATCGTTGCAATATTCTTTTGAAATATTGAAAAAGAATCCAAAAATTAATTTTTTCATTTATCTCTGAATACAAACAATTATCTGCTAAAACAAAGAAGTTGTGTCCTCCCCCTCACCCACCCAAGTCTAAGATGGTAACTCATTGTTGGCAATATAAATTCCGTGACTCTCACAGTCCACCACCAAACTCTCAGATTTCTAGCATAAATACACTGTCTACAATATTTGTTTGAAATCTTGGAATTTTCAACTTTTTCCACTGCTGGAGGACATAATTATAGTAGAGAGATTTGAAAGGTATTTATAATATTTCATCAATATCTATCCAACACAAAAAGAATTTTTAATTTATCTCTATAAACAAAAAATATTCGACGTCTACAGACAGATGACAAATATTATCATATTTTATTGAAAACTCGATAAAAAAAGGTTCTTTCTCTTTTTAAATAAAAAGAATACAGCAAAACGACTTGTTTGGAAGCTAAGTCAAATATTTGTGAATTAAATCATACTGTCATTTGGGGTCACTTGCACACTTTTCAAATTTGTTGATTGCTAGCTTTTACAGTTTCAGGTATATATCTGGTTGTTTTTGAGTACAAAAGTTGGGTGACCACCTATGTATATATTAAGTATAATGTTAAATATTTTAAAAATTGTTACTTAATTTTTTATTAGCGCCCTAAGTTAGATGGGGTAACTTGGGGCACTAATAAAATGGGTGGTCCAAATTGCCCTATTAAGTGGAAAACCTAGCCACTCATTTAATGTAAAATCCAAATTAAACTTTAACAAGCCAACATCAGAAATTTAATGATGTATTTTAAAAAGAAATAATTTGCCATATATATAAAGGTAAAAAAAAAACATTTTTTTTACTGAATAATAGAAAAAATTATATATGGACAAGTTCAGTAATGGGTTGAGTTGTTTAACCCTTGAATGGCACTTTTTTCCACACATGGGTTAAATGGCCAGGTCACAAGGACCTTGAAGTATCAGAGAAGTTTTGGGGGAAGGGGACCCACTAGACAGAGAAGACAGATGGTAGCCTCCCATCAAAGCCATCTAATGTGTTCTTTAATGTGCACAGGGTATGATTCTCCTGCACAAGGGGCCACAGCTTAATGTCCAATCCGATGGACTTTCCAAACCCACTGGTTACCTACTGACTGAGGGAAGAGCAGGGAGTTTTGAGGAGATAAATCCCAATGCTCGCTCAGCTGGGACTTGAACCTGGGAACTGCAGATTATGTGCCTGACAATCAGTAATGGGTATTTAAATGAGTTACTAACATGAGGCAAGACACATTAATTATTAAATATATGTAAATTCACACACACTAAATTTCAGTAAACTAACCTGTAATTTGACATAACTTAATGTATATGTAAATGTGAATTTGTTGAATTGCATTTTCATATTTTAAATTTCAATTGCAATAATTTTTTTGATATTTTTTCATAGATTGAAAAACCCATTTTACATAAAATAAAAATAGCCTCAAACTAATTTTTATATTCCTAAAACTTGATTAAAAATAAAATTTACTGTTTTAAATAATCTTACTCGATATCTGCCATCTTTTCCAATAAATGCAACTTCACATTACTGGGAAAATCAACTGGAAATAAAAGTGTCGAGCTTTAAAATGACAATTACATGGAAATGAGAAAATATTTTCCATATCCATAAAAGAGAAACTTTACTTGAAGACTTTGTATGTGTTAAATAATCAACCATTTTCTACTATTAAAACATTTAAATCAAAATAGCAGATCTTAACTAGACATTCTTTGTTAAAAATTTATCTAATGATAATAAATGGTTGACTATTTTACAGACAAAACTGTAGTAGTTTTGAATAATAAAATAACAAAACTGAATAAACAGGAAGCAAAGCATTTCCATTTTTACATGGCAAGTTTTATTATATAAATAAAAAATTTTCAAATGTGCATATTTTAGCAGCCTAAAAATATACAATTCATTACAAAAGGCATGTAGTAAATGCATTTGAAGTGGGGGGTGGAAGAGTTGGAGTTGAGGTGGAAGGGAAAATATTCAATAAAGGTACAATTTTTTTTACTTCTCATGACTGAGGTTATATATTATATTCAATTGTGTTTATAAATTACTTTATTATAGTTTATAAATTTAAACTATTATTATAGAAGAATTTAAACCATTATTATAGTTTATAAATTACATTCAATTGTGCAATAAATGTATTCAAAATAAATTAATATATGTATCTTTATTTTCTAAACATTTTACTCTCAGATTTTTTTTCCCACTGTGTTGTGGTTTTAGAGTAGTTTTGGACTACTACCCTGGATATACGCTTGCATCACAACTTTGAAACTAAATTCACTTTTGATCAGTTTATGTTGTTTAGAGAGAGATAAATCTCCTCTTGATATCATATGAATACAAAAGAATTTCTTGGAAGAAATAAATTACATTGAAATCTATTCAGAAGGTCACACTTATGCCACTTTACTAATGTCACTAATTTCATTTGTATGCACTGGAACAACAATTATATATTTTCCTCTACTACAGGTTTTTGTTTCTTATATGTAAATTTAAATCAGTTCCAGAAAATTTTGGTGTTTTCAATGTTCTTTTATTTCAAATATACAGAAATCACACAGATTTTTTCCAGTTATATATTAAGTTTTATGAATTGAAACAGAAAATTGTTTTCATTCAGCAGGTTTCTGCCTTCGTTGTTTTGTGTATTTACATCAAAATCTGGAAGAGAAATGTCCTCTTTGTACTTTGGTGAGATCAGTCATCTAAACCAGGGTTTCTCAACATGGAGTACACGGTAAAATTTTTTGGGTTATGCCGTGAGAGCTCAAGTCACTAGATCTAGTAACAATACATATATTTTATTTTATTCCCATTGTATATACTATAACTATAGTTTTATCTATCTATAAAAGGGATACACCAGTTACATACACATTTTCAGGGGGTATGTGAAGCATAAAAGGTTGAGAACCAATGGTCTAAACAATTACATGGACTGATATATCATATAACATGTGTCCATCTTGGGGGTTGAGGGGAGGGACTGGAGTCACACTGATCAGCATGGATGGTAAGCTTGTTTTCAAGAATGTGAAACACAGGAATAATTTTAAAAAGCCTTGGACTAATAACTGATGTTCCATTGTATATACAGTGTCATTATAAAAGAATGCCCATATTTCTAAATGCTTAATTTTATTAAATGATTAAGCAACAAATGCAACTGTGTGCAAAAAATGTCAAGAAACTCTCAAAGTCTTGTTTTAAACAGACTTCAGTGTGGGCAACATTTGATGGTATATTAATTTACCTCTAAGAACAAAAAAGTTCAATGTCTGTAGATGGACAAACAGAGAAAAATGAAGTGAAAACATTTTTTTTAAAATGAGATAAAAAAGGGATACAAGTATTATGTGGGGTGGTGGTGGTGGAGAAGACCAGCTTTTCTATCTTAAAACTGGATGTGACCATTATGTAAGTAAATACAGTATGCAAAATAATTCACTTTCTTTTAGAAAAGTTATTCTGAATTAAAAGACAAAATTTTTTACTTAAAATTGTTTTTTTTATTTCTGAAGCCCTCTGAATTCATCTTTAAGAACTCTTTGGTGTTGGAATAGGTGCTATTGATATTTTGTTATAGGTATCCATGTACTATGCAGAACTAGGATGCAATGACCACAGAAACAAACTGACTTTCATGAGATACATTACTACAGTTTAGGGTTAGTATTGTTCTTAAGGACGTCAGTGACTGTACTCTCTGGACAGAAACAGTCACCAATTAATAAAACGTATCTTGTAATTGTTTACTTTGTACTTCAAACCCAAAAATAAATGAGAAATATATCAGGAATTCTTCTTTAGCAAAAGCTTCCTAGTGTAGTAAGTCCAGGTTCTGAAGCCATTGGTATCTGGTGGTTCTGTGGATGTAAAGTGAGAACAGAGATTCTGTGAAGATAATCACTTCTCACCAAGATGGAAAGAAACAAAATAATGACCCAAGAAATCCAGATCACCAGGCCAAATTGATTTAGTACCCCCTCTTTTGCAGAAGAGAAAATATCTCTTTCGAAAGGTACCACAAGGTGTGATTGGACTTCAGATGCTAAACCTGGCATATTCTGTGCTTCATCACAGGAGAATGATGCACAACTCTACTTTCAGTATATGCTTAACTACCATTTGCCACTGATACTTCAGCATTAATCCTTAAAGTGTCAGAGTTCTGAAACTGGTCTCAGTCTAGTAGCCAAGTTAATTCTGAAGTGTTTTCAGAAAATAAAATACAACTTTAGAACCTCATCATGAATGTTCATGTTACATGTACCAAAATAAAGAGCATTTGTGATTAATAAAATGGCAAAAATTCCAAGAAAAATAAAATACTAGTTTTTAAACATTTTTTAAAATATTGCAAAATTTTACTGTTTTTCTTTTCTATTTTTCCTTCAGTAAAAATTAAAAAAAAGTATTTTTCCATATTATTCTAATATAAATAGTTCATAATATTTCTATTAATTCTTAAAACTTTCATTTATTTAGTTTTTTTCTAAAAATTTTTGTCATTTATGCAAATAATGCATATGCATAGATTTTTGGCAGTCAGCACACTTTAAGCCTAAGGAAAGTAGTCATTTTGTTCATTTTGGTTTAAAAACAAGATAATTTAAATAAAAACTGAGAAATATATAAAAAAAAGATAAAGAACTGCAAAAAAAAATTGAATAAAAATATTTCAAAACATTTAAAGTTTAACTGAAACACTGAAATTGAGAATGAATCATTTTTAGTATGAAGCTGTAGAATTGTTACAGAAAAGTTTATTTTTAAAAATGCAGCAAAAAATTTTGGCTAAAAAATCGCAATTTCCTAACATTAATTAGTGTATTTGGTTAAATTATTGCTAAAATAAGTTCTACCTTTTAACCCTTTGCACTCGAGAGGCGACCCTCAGTCACCACTTGGTTTGATACATCAACTCGAATGGTGACTAAGAGGTGACAATAGCTGGTTTATAAACAGAGATCCTTTGCACTTGATAGGCAACAATAACTGCTTTATAAACAGGTATCTTTCCTCTTTACATTTGAGATGTGTAAATCTATTGTCTATGTGCACTTCATAGTACAGCATTGTGTTTAATTAAAATTATTATTTTAACCCTTTAATGCCCAGAACGGTCCAAAACGGTCGAGATTTGAAATGGACTAGTCCAAATTAGAGCTATTTCTTTGTCTTTACTACCCTCTGCCCTTTTCTAAGATTTCTGGGCATTAAAGGGTTAAACTTAGTCTGTTTTCACCCACACAACCAGTCTCCACATAATTTCCATAAGATATCTAAAATGACCAGTATATATCCATGGGTCATCTTAGATATGGATATTTTGTGGAGGTTGTGTGGGTAGTGGTTATAAAAATAGAGCCAAATGATGAAATTAGTAGCAGTGAAGATGAGTTTGATTTTATGTTGTGTTTATGTATGATTTATTTTTATGTTGCAAAAAATTTCAACTTTTTAGCAAAAAAACTTCCTAGTTGCTACTTCTCTCTATAGCGAAAAAACCTTCAAGTGCAAAGGATTAAAAAACGTGCTTTTAGTCTAATCGCATATTCCTACAGTTTTTCCAATATCAGCCATTGGAGATCACTAGTGACATCTTTTTCAATCATTTCAAATTAATTATTCTTTATAATTGGAGTATATATTTGAAAAGCAGTAAAATATAACTGCAGAAGCACCAGAGTAAAAAAATATGTCTTTGAAATGGAAAGTCTGCTAAAACATTCTCCAAAAGTATTCAGCAATGTTCTGGGATGACAACTTTCAGTAGTAATAAAATCAATATCTTATCTTAAAAGCTTAGCATGCATTATAACTCTACTACAGCTACATATAGGTCAACACACTGGAAATCAAAAACTGATTGATAATCTACTATTGTAAGGAAGAATAAAGGCATAAACTAAATCATTGCAACTTAGGCTATTTACAGTGGTTCAACATGTGCATATGATCCCTACAGGCTCAAAAAAAATTTTTTTTTAACCTTTTCATAATTTTTTCCAGCTGAATATATATGTCATAAGGCAAAAAATATATGTCATAGAATGAAATGCTATTTTCAAGATTTGATTAGAAATGGTTAAAAAAAAATACCCACTTCTGAAAAAACAAAGGTTTAGGATCTTGCATTAAGAAACAATAGACTGACTCTAGGCCACTAGAATTTGAATAGTGAAAACAGTATACCCAGCTAGGGTTAAGCAAAATTATAGTGATGCATAGGTGCTGACTTACAATTCAAAGTATGTGGGAAAAAATACACCTAATACTGAATCTAAGCTTTATGATAATTCAGGCTTTGGTATGCTTTTAAGATATTTATGCAGCATCTTGGATATAAAATGGTTTCAATTTCATGCTTGAGTATGAAGTTAGGCAAAGGAATCATCAATCACCTTTAAACAGAATATTACATAAGGAAAGAATATGTTAAGTTTGGTCATGTTGTCAACATACAAGAAGGCATTAGCAATTACAGTGATAGCGGTCTTACTAAAAGCCCGAGGAATCAAGAATAGAATGGGCTGATACTGTCAAACATTATTAGAATTGACCTAGTGGCTGATGTGACAGCTGTTATTCAGGATAGATATGTTCAGAGAACATAACTGCAGTGTAATTGGACTTTGTAACCCTTAGTTGCTTGGATTTTGTTTTGGATGTTTTGCTCTTATCAGTACAGAAATATTTATAAAAACAATTAGTGTTAACTAAGAACATAAGTTAATATACAAGGTGTTTCAAAACTCTCTGTACAAATTTCAATGGGAGGTAGGGAACACCAAGACAAATCTTTTCCGTCTATGAACACGTCTGCTGACGTAACCATTTGGTGCTGGAGAGTGCTGTTTGGTGATGCTGCAATTGGCTAGAGGGGTGAAGTGGGAATGGAAAACGGATTTGTGTTTGCCATTGGCATTCGTAAATCAGATGCATTACATGCAACATGGCGTGTTTCATGACTGCTGAGATGGCTGACATGCATCTGGCATATGGAGCTGCCAATGGAAATGGAAGAGCTGCTGTGAGGTTGTACTGACAGCACTTCCCAAATAGACGTGTGCCAAACCATCAAACATTTGCGCGTTTGCACCGGCAACTGCAAGAAACTGGAACACTCCATGCAAACATGCATGACACTGGTCAGGAGCGAACCATGTGCACTCCTGACATGGAAGAAGAGATCCTACAGTGGATTGAGGACAATCCATGCACAAGAAGACGAGCTGTTGGACGTAACCTTGGTATGAACCACACCCTCGTGAGGAGAGTGTTGCACGAGCAGCAGTTACATCCATTTCATCATCAGACAGTCCAGACACTGCAACCTCAGGATTACCCTCTTAGTGTGGAATTAGTGTGCTGGTTTCTGCAGCAGACCGTGGTGCATCCTGATTTTCCGGCTCATGTACTCTTTTCATGTTTGGGTGCACGAAAATTCACATGCCACAATGGTGCATGGTCATCAACAAAGGTTCGCAATCAATGTTTCGGCAGGTATCGTCCATGACATTTTGATTGGGCCATACCTGCTGCCTCTCCAACTCAACGGGCAGATTTATTGGGTATTTCTTGAAGAAATGTTGCCGGGACTGCTGGAAGATGTTCCCATGGCTATTCGCAGACAAATGTGATTTTAACACGATGGGGCACCAGCACACTTCAGCAATGATGTGCAGGATTATCTGAACACCACTTTTGGGGACCAATGGATAGGTGGGAGTAAACCTGTCGCCTGGCCACCTAGATCGCCTGATTTAACATGTACTGATTTCTTCATCTGGGGACAAATGAAGAACCACTGTACGAGACTTCCATTGAATCAGGTGAAGACCTTATCGCAAGAATCACTGTCGCCGCTGCAACTGTTCGCGAAATTCCAGGAATCTTTCAACATGTATGGCAATCAATGCTTCGACACTATCATGCATGCAATGCTGTCGCTGGTTACAACTTTGAGCACTTTCTTTAAATAAACATATTGTTCACTTGTTTCCATTCATTTATGTACCAACTCCACCGATATTTCTGTCAGCACCTTCTAGCACCGAAGGGTTACGTCAACAGCCACGTGAATGAAGGTGGTGAAACGCGTTGCGCATGCCGAAAGGCTTCTCTTTTAAAAGTTATGTTTTAAAGTCGGCCTTAAACTCTTAAAAGTTCTTTTAATGTGAGTTTTAAAGATTTTGAATTGTCCAAGTATGGAGGAGAATGCTCACTTGTATTTGTCACCCAGTATTAGCAGATAACATTGTAATTTCCATTAAC